>OU015750.1:103014888-103044292 GCA_907169655.1 Acomys percivali | reverse complement strand
GCACACTGTCCTGTGCTGTGCAGCCCTGCAGCCCTGCAGCCCTGCAGCCCTGCAGCCCTGCAGCCCTGCAGCTGTGAGCTTCTTTCACAGCTCATCTAAGGCCTGCAGTGAGCCTCTCAGTGTGTCCATTGTCCCCCTGTCTCTGCCTCAAGTCCTGTCTCTTTACACTCTAATGACAAGGTCTTCACTCTTTTGAGCCATACTGTGACCTAAGTGTATATGATATCTGTATAGTGTATAGTGTGTGATCTGAGAGTTAGTAATTCAGGCTGGACTAAAAGTGCTGTCTAGGCTAGGAGCCAATTCAAAGGTCATTGGACCTCGCTTGGAAATTACATCAAGTGCCTTGGAGGGAGATTATAAATTAATACTCACATGTGTGAGTGCTAATTTCCTGGCATTGCTCACAAGATTTTACTCATAATTTTAGAAATCCAGTGAGTAAACAATCTAGTGGCAAAAAAAAATTGGAAATACATAAATTTTTTCAAACAAATGAAATGTCTGGTGCAAGAAATAAAATTCAGAGTCCATACCAAATACTGGCCAGCAGAGACTAAGCTTGCTCCACTGGCCAATGCCTGCCTCGCACCACAGTGTCATCTCCTACTACTTAGGGTGACATCTGACCTAGGTCTTAGGTGCAGGGGAGCCTTCCATCCAGCCCTCTCAGGAGGAATGGGTTAGCAAAAGTAAATAATAAAGCAACAAAGAAAACAATGAGCAAACCTCAGATCACACATGTATGATTATTTAAATACAGGACGGATGTAAAATTATACTATACTAAGAATTTCTACTGTAGGAAAGAATCCAAGAAACGTGTCAGCTTAGGTAAGAAAGGTGAGTGACAGACTACGGAAAAGATAAATCCTAGACAGTGCTGCCTCTGTCGATCCACAGGGCACACAGAGCCCGAGGCTAGGAACAGGTGACAATAACAGTAACATTCCCGAAAGGCACTATCATGCCAGGAACTACAAGAGGTCCATGACCTATAGGCATAGAAATGTTACATTCCACAGAACAAAATGATAAAAAATAGTTTAGCGAGGAACAAGGGACAAAGGGCTAGCTCAGTCATATTATGCTTTGGTTGGTTGTTGTTGGTTTTGCCCCCTCCCCAAGCATGAGGACCTGAGATTTGTCCTCAGAACCCACATACACTGTGTTGACACATGCTTACAATCTCAATGTACAGGAGAGAGAGAGAGAGAGAGAGAGAGAGAGAGAGAGAGAGAGAGAGAGGGAGGGAGGGAGGGAGAGAGAGAGAAAGTGCATCTCTGGGGCTTCCCCATCATCCAGACTACTAGAATTGGTGAATTCCAATAGAGACTGGTGCAAAGCACAGTGTGCATGGCACCCCGAGGGATGACACCCAAAGGTATGCTTTAGGTCTCCCTATGAACAAGCACACACACATGTGTATATATGCACACGAAAAAGACAGGTACTGTGGACCAAAACACAGTTAGTGAATTCTGAAGACACAATACTCCTGTGATCGAATGGGGGTTTTGATACTAGTTACGAGATATTACCTAGCCTTTACTTCTGGGCCATTTTTATGTTCGTATTCGAATACCTGAGAGCAGCTCATATCTTCTGGGATAATGAGTCTCATAGCGCCGTTGTTCAACCACTGGCCTGAGGGCCAGCATTATGTAGGAGTCCCCCTCTACTTATATGAACTATCGTGACAAACCGAGGCAGACTCCAAGCCCGATTATTTATAGAGCATAGTTTGCTTTTATTTTCGAGGGAGGGACTCGTTGAATCTGCATTTCTGCCCTCACAGGTCAGCAGATCATTCGTGGACAGATGATGAAGATGGCTTCGTTTGGGAAGGGCTCTCTTTATTGCTGAGAATTGGGGTGCTGAGAGCCCTGGCTGGGGTTGCTGAGGTGTCATAGGATCATAGATTATAACACTTAACAGATGATTGACCTACATGTTGGAGAAGGGAAGGGTGGTTGTTACTTGAGGTTGAAGGCCAGACTGTGACATCACTCAGAGGTCAAGAGATCCTCAGTGCTGACAAATAGGCGCTGGTGTACAAGATAGTGATGGATCTGCCACAGTTCTAGCTCCATCTTCATGGCTTCTAATCTAGGAGATAAAGATCACACCGGAAGACTAAGTGAGACTGGCCAAAGGCACCACAGAATTAAAAAAAAAAAAAAAAAAAAAAAAAAAAAAAAAAAAAAAAAAAAAAAACGGGTTGCGAGCAGGAAAGCAGGAATAAAGAGTTGTAGGTCACAATGGTTAAAGTGTGACACCACCCTTTGGATGTTTCAGAACAGGCAGAAAGTACGACAATAGTGACTGAGGAGGAGAAGAAATCCCAGAAATGTAGAAGTTAGCGGTTTCTAACTTGAAGCAAGGACCTCAGAGTATGGTTACTCCTTAGAGTCTGGGGGTGTTTGATGCTATGTTGCACCAAACTTTCACAGAAATAATGAACTAAAATCTCCAGGTGACTCCCAGGAATGAGATGGTTGAGCCTTTGCAGGAGGGATGAACAGGACGTGATAGGAGCTGGCCCAGACATCTCCCATGGCCTTGCATCCTGTGGAATAAATTTAGGGTAAACTTACAGCCATGGTTTTACAACTGGACCTTATCCTGACAACGTGGGGTCAGAGTTTGAGCTGTCCTTATGGTTGTAGTCAGTGACAGCCTTGATCATCTGTCCAATTATAACCTGAGACACAGGAGTCTCTGTGTCTCCTAAGAGGCTGGTGTGGAGGGAAAGCCTCCTGTACACGCTTCAGAAGGCTTAAGAGGCTCAGAGCTGGGAATATTCAGGGCCATAATTAGGATTTATTAGAATGTAGAGAGCTTTAGGAACTTCTCTCTGCTGAACCAGGTCCTCAGGAGAACCCTCTTTGCAGCTGGTAGATATTTTTATTTTATTTTATTTTTAGTTATATGTTTTTGTTGGGTATTTTAGACCATGTAGATAACCAGCAACATTTATTGTTGTTGGCAGTTGTATCTTAAGGAGTTACTTTTAGGGGTGCTGGAGAGTTTTAGGGGCCCACTGTCTTTAGTTTTCCCCCAATGGTCATCAGCTGGACAAAGGGCATCTTTCTGTCAGATGACCCAAAGCTCAAGCTCTGGGCTCCCCATGGCCTCTCTGAAGCTGTGAGGTCCTTTGAGTGCTGTCCCATTGTCCTCTACCCTGGGACATGGCCACCTGGAGGTAAAGTGAAAATATTAGCTGTCAGTTCAGCCCATGATCCTCAAGGCTTGGGCCTCTAGTCATGGCTGTTGAAAACTCAGGAAGTTACACTAGACTTGAACAACAAATAGCGGGTTTAATCTCTTAACATAACTTTCATGAGTGACCAGCTCACAACACATGATATCTATAAATGTGGCTAAATTAAGTTCTGGGACTTCCTTAATATAGTGTGAGGCAGTATTGCAAATATTTTTTGGTAACTGGATTGTATGGTCCTTAAGCATGAATTATGGAAATAACTTTGTGTCACAACATCTAGACACTTCTGATGAGTAAATATTAACAAAACAAATTTTACATCAATTTTGATTCTGGTAATAATCCATTTTTACCAAGTTAAAATCATAACAAACTCAGAAGAAATTACAAGCAATTATCTTGACAAAGCATAAACAAGAAAAGCAAGCCTTTAAAAAAAAACCATATCCTTTAAATTAATTGTCACAAACCTTGTGGCATACACACTGTTCTGCTGTTTTCACAATAGTTTAGCAATCCTTTGGGATGAGATTGATCATACAAATCCTTCTTACCCATAAGCACATACTCTCCATCAGAAATGAGTCTCTTTACCTATACACAGGCATTTCCATCTTTTTCTTGGCTGTTTTCTTCCTTTGCTAAGTTCCTGGTGTAAGTTAGGCTTCTTGTTTTCCTGGGAGGTATAAAACCCTGAACACAGCAAACCTCGTCATATTTTGTCTTTTATAAAACAGGTATAGAGGCTCAGGATTATCAAGTCTTGCAATGTCGTTGACTAACGTACCTTTTTTGTGCCTAGTTTCAATATCTTGGTGACACTGTTTGTATAATGCTGATATTTTCTTTATGTTTCACATTTTTAAAGTGACCCAGTGTGTTACATTTGTTTGTATCTTATGAAATAAATGAAATTTGACCTAAGCTTGCATATTCCCTTGCTTGTTTATCAGACAATTTAAGTCAAATCCTTTGAAAGAACATCATCATGGAAACACACCACATAACATCTATCTGAAGGTGGAGAACAAATACCTCAAATCAAAGACACAGACAAACAGCTGGGCCAGGCCACAAAACAACACAAACACTGTTGCATGTGTGACCAGAAATTCCCCCAAAAGAAGTGCACCCACAAAACCAATTGACTAAGTAGATCTTCAGTGATATGAGGTGATGGAGTACCACAGGTGCCAGTACATTTTGTCTTGGGCCATATTTATGCCCCTAGGACCCATTTATTGCCTACTTCCATATGTAACTTTACATTTTTGTGACAATTAAATATCTTTAGAATGCATGAACAGACTGTGTACATTTTACCAACCAGGAACCTCACAGCTCTGAGAGGAGGCCTCCTCAACAGAGACAATGCAGCTCCCAGGGAAGCATTGCTCCTAAACCCCCAGGAACTGAGGAGCCTTGGAACCTAAACCTTTTTCATTTCTTCTTCTTCTTCTTCTTCTTCTTCTTCTTCTTCTTCTTCTTCCTCTTCCTCTGCCTCCTCCTCCTCCTCCTCTTCCTCTTCTTCTCTGTTTCTACCAGTGAAAGAATCACAGCAGGAAGTAAATCACTTAGATTTATTGGAGGGATGAATCCCAGAGACATCAGAGAACTGGGCAGACACAGCCTTTACATAGGGTTTCTTAGTGGGTGGAGATTTCTGGGGCAGGGATTTCCAGAGTGTGGATTGGTGGATGTAGGGGAGATAACTATGTGTTTGTTTTAATCCCAAGTGTGGAATGGGGAACAGACTTGTGAGAGAGCAGGTGATCTTTATCCACTTAGAAGTCAAAGCACTTAGTGGGGTGAAAAAATCCTGGTACAGACTCTGAGAGGATTTATGCCCCTATTAATTAGATTTGTTTGTATCTTATAAAATAAACGAAATTTGAACTAAGCTCGCAGGGGATAGGGCCTTTTTGGGACTTGGTATTGTTTGACTGTTCATCGCTCCACTTCGAGACAGAGAACCACTCCAGGGAAGGCTTCAAGGCTTTGGGCTCTGGCTAAGGCTCCAGGTTCCGGTTGTTCCAGGTTCCAGCAGCAACCTTGGTGCAATTGCTGGTCTGCTGAAATCCTGCTGACTATACCAGGAGAGTTGTTCCTAGGAACTGATACCCAGAAGGTTTCATATTTGTTTTCCTTAATTTCCTTTCCCTCTTGTTTAGGGTAGTCAGGTTGTAGAGATAATGCTTAATTTTGAGAGCTTCTCTCATGTCCTGAGTATTGTTGTAACGGAAATGTGGCTTTTGTCCAACTGTTGGGACTAAGAGGCCAGAGCAAGAAATAATGTGTTGTGTGAAGACAGTGGCACCCTCTCAGACCCTGTGTATTTCAGTAGCTATTTCAACCTCTTATATGGGGGCATGTGAATAAAATTGATTTGTCAATCATGCACACATTGGGAAAATGGACAACGGGATCCAGTGAACATCCAAGTCTATCTTTAGTCCTGTATTGTGGTTAATTTATACTATGGCCTAATAAATGTTTATTATTAGGCTAATTATTATTATTATCACAGTGGTATTTTCTAACCAAAAGCAATCAGGGAAAATAGACACCTGTGTTTTCCAGACACCTGGAATAAGACTTTACTTGAGGCAAGGCAGATATTACCTCCTAAGCTGCCCTCCAGTAATTCAGGCTTTATCCCATTCCATCTGCTTCTAATAATGACTATTTGAGCTACCTCCCATCTATAATCCCAAAAACTTGCTAATGTGGAACTTGAGAGTCCCTTCTCTGAACCACATGGCTCTATTCCTATCCCATGGTGATTCTCCTTCTTCCTCTTCCTCTTCCTCAGTCCCCTTCTTTTCTCCCAAGATTCTCTGTGCCCAAAGCCCTCCAAACCTTCACTCTGCCCCTTCCTTCTGCCTTGCCCAGGTATATTTATTCAGCCAATAAGGGAAGTAACTGTGAGGACCAAACAAACTCCATTTTGAAAAAGAGACTCCATTTTATGACCAAGTGCTGAACCCAGATTCCAGGAAAAAACACAAAATAGTCTAAACAGAAAAAAATCCCCTAGCAACAGCCAATTAGCTCACTTTGGGAAAGCATCCAAGGTCCAAACATACTTTCTCCTAGTCAAGCTGACTACAAATGATCTGATACATAACAACAGACAATTAGGAGGTACCAGGAAAGTCTCCAAATTTCCAAGATCCCCCTCAGATACATTTTTAGCCTTTTGTGATCTGGCATGAATGTTTCAACCAATCATCTAATAGGTCAATTTCCCCCTACAACTGTTACCCAACCACAAAACCCCCTGCTTGTGATTTTTCTGTCCAAATGTCATCCAATCACATGCTGTAAAATCCACTTCTTTGTCTAAAACCTATGAAAGCTCCACTCAATTAAGACTTGGGGCCTCTTTCCTGCATCTGCTATGTCAGTGCATAGGAAATGTGGCCCAAGCTTGCAATAAAGACTTCCTGTGTGATTGCATTTGGACTCGGCTCCTGGGTGGTCTGTTTGGGTCGGGGGGGGGGGTCTCTCGCTACTTGTGCACAACATTTGTGGGCTCATCCAGGATCCCCTGCCACACCCAGTACCTGTGATCCAGTCTTAATTTCACTTTGAGGTCTCAGGACAATCGGTGGTGATCATTGTCAGCTGAGCTGAAGCGCTGGAGAGCTGAGATCATGGGAGTATGGAAGCCTTTCTAGACTCTGGGGGTATGGACAGAGTGCCCCTCTGGGAAGAACCTCTGGTTCAATTGTTGGGTTTGGGACAAGGCGGGTCACTCCTGCTGGGCTTGACATGAGGCCGATGTCCCATTTTCAGTTTTGTTTCTGATCGGATCACAGACACGCTGTTACTGTTACTCTTGTCTTCGTCTGGTGTTTGTGTCTTTTGGTTACTCTTTATGGGACTGAGACTTGGACAGACAAAGTGGGACAGACTGCCTCCACCTCTCTAGACTTGGTAACAATCCATTTTAAAGAGGTCAGTGTGCCTTCTCACAATTTGTCAGTAGTAGTTAGAAAAGGGAAAATGATAGCTTTCTGCAAGTCTGAATGGCTGGCCCCTGAAGGAACTTTTGACTTGACTATTATTCAGGCAATAGAACAGTTATTATTAAAGCCTAGAGATGACCACTCAGACCAGGTGCCTTATATTACCATTTAGAGAAACTTAGTCAAGAATCCCCCTCCCTGGATTAGATCCTTTTTGCCTCAAGAGAAGATGGACATCTTGCTGACTACCAGTCTGAGGCGGGACTGGTGGACAATGGAACCCCAATCTATCATAATCTCACTGTTTTTCAGGGTTCCAAAAAAGAAGAGGTCATTTTCCCTCCCCCTTCACATCCACTTCATCCTT
This sequence comes from Acomys percivali, assembly GCA_907169655.1. Taxonomy (NCBI): domain Eukaryota; kingdom Metazoa; phylum Chordata; class Mammalia; order Rodentia; family Muridae; genus Acomys; species Acomys percivali. Next base: position 103,036,728 of record OU015750.1, on the reverse strand, counting down.
TTCCTCCTTCTCTTCCTCCTCCTCCTAACTGGCTCTTCCATTTCTGCACCTGCGACTGCCACTTCCACTCTCAACTGAGCCACAGACACTGGTACCCCAGAGAGCAGAAAGAGCGGGTGATGAACAAATTCAAGGACCTGCCTAGGGAACCAAAAGCTGGAGGGGAACCACCTTTGATGCCGACTCCACCATCCTCCCCTTATGAGCTGCAAGCCCCCCTGACCAGCAAGGAAACTAACCCCATCACTATTGGCTGTTCGTCACTACTGATCTCTACAACTGGAGAACCCAGAACCCCTCTTTTTCTGAAAACTCCCAAAAATGTATTGGCTTATTGGAAACTGTTTTACTTAATCACCAATCTACTTGGTATGACTGTCAGAAATGCTTTCAGATCCTGTTTACCACTGAAGAGTGTGTCAGTGTTCATATGGAGGCCTGAAAATTGGTCCTGGGAGCTACTGGGGCACCTACCACCAATCAGTCAGATATAACTGCTGCCCGTCCTCTTACCCATCCTAACTGGGACTACAATATGGCTGAAGGTCCCCTGATCACTTCAGACAGGGTGGCTGGGAATATGTGAGAAGACATCATAAGGACAATCTCAAGGCCAGGTGGAAAGGACCCTACCTTGTACTGTTCACCACCCTGATTGCCCTATGGCTGGATGGAAATGCAGCTTGGGTCCACTGTACCCAAGTCCAACTCATGCATCCTTGCACTGAAGAAGAGGCCTTCCAGGAACCGAAGCACCCCCAAATGGAAGGCTTCAAAACACCCAGACAACCCCCTCAAACTCAATTTGCAATGATCCTAGCAATGGCATTCACCATATGTACCATTACAGCTAACCCCCACTAGCTGTTGTGTAATAACTAATCCAGAGACAGGGTACCAGTCATGACTTGCCCAACATACTGGGCTCCAGGGGACACCATGGTTTCCTGATCTCATGTTTGATCTTTGTCAGTCAGCCAATAACTCTTTTCCAGATACTCAACAGATACTCAAAAACTCATACCCCAGGTACCAATGGAAAACCTATGTTTGCCCCAGGGGAAAGAGAACAAATCAATGTAGGGGACCTGAAGTTTATTACTGTGCTTCATGATGGTGTGAGACCACAGTGGTGACTTCAAAGACCATTCAGGGTGCCAAATGATTTAAAAAAAAAAAAAAAGACTTCATCAAACTCGATAATAGGGATGACCCTCCAGGGTAACCATCCAGTTTACAGACATGGTGAAGGAGGCCTTCGGATGAGAAATGGGAAAAATCTTGGGGCCTCTGTTTACATGTCATTGGGGGATAGTATCAGGCCTAATATTCAGTCCTTCCCTGGCCCAGCCAGTATAGGCCCTAATTTGGTTCTAACCCAGAGTCAGGTCCTGAGAAGGCCATCCATATTATCAAAACCTCAGACCACACATCCAACTCAATTATCTACCAATCCCTCCCTGGATCTTACTACTGTAAGCTTCAGAGACAGGCCTGTAAAGGATCCCTTATGGAATTTGATGACACAAACTTTTAAAACTTTAACTGCTACCCAGCCCGATGTAACAAAGCCATGTTAATTTTGTCATGATGTCAAACCCCCTTACTAGGAAGGAATTGCTCTGCTAGGCAATTATACTGAGAGTGTCTCTGCTGCTGCCTGCTAATGGCGACAAGAAAATGCCCACTTAACCCTGCACTCAGTAACTGGGCAAGGCACCTGTGTGTGCTTAGTCCTCCCTGAATATGGTACTTATGTAACAGAACAGATCAAGTCGGTGTGAATCAATATGCTATTCCCCCTTATAATGTTTGGTGGCCTATGAGAGTAGAGTTATCCCTGTGTGCACAGGCAAGTCCTTAGCCACTCAAAGGACTTTTCTGTGCTAGTACAGCTCATTACATGGATGATTTACCATTCTAATGAGAACCTACTTGGCCAACTAGATCTGACTCAGCTGAAAAGAGAGTTGCAACTGCTATAACATTGTCTCTATTGTTGGCCTTGTAGGCTGCCAGTGCAAGCACAGGGGCATCTCCCCTTGTTTTACAACATCAAAAGTATAATAGTCTCAGAGCAACCACTGACTCAGATAAGAAAACTTAGAAAAATCTCTCACTCTTTTAAAAATCCTTGGCCTCCTTTGCAGAAGTTGTTCTTGAGAGCAGGATAGGGCTGGCTCTCTTGTTTTTTACAGTAGAGTGGACTCTGTGCAGCTCTCAAGGAAGAATGATCCTTCTACTTATACCATTCAGCCTAATTAAAGGCTCCATGGCTAAAGTTAGGGAAGGACTGGCAAAATGAAAAAGGGAATGAGAACTGGCCCAGGTATGGTTTGAGTCATCGTTAAATTCATCTCCATGGCTGACTACTTCATTATCCACGCTTTTGGGTCCTTTGGTCACTCTGCTCCTCCTCCTCACCTTTGAGACCGGTATTCTAAATAAGATAATATAATTTACAAAAGAAAGACTAGGTATTATCCAATTGATGGTTAATGAAGTCCATTATCAGCCCCTATAAAATGTGCAGCTCAACAGTTATAAAATGCAAAGAACATAGAAAGCAAGGATTGAGCTTCTCTGGTCACTAGAAGAGGGGGAAATGTGAGGACCAAACAAACTCCATTTTGAAAAAGAGACTCCATTTTGAGTTAAACCTAACCAAGGGCTGAACACAGATTCCAGGTGTTAGAATCTGGTTGGGAGAGTCTATTCCGAGAAACCCCCAAATGAGCGACACAGAGACTACGTCGATGGAGTCATCCTGAGAAAAGGCAACCTCGAATCTCAGAAGCAGAGGGTTTTTATATGTTTTTCAAAGTAGCAAATGACACTAAGCATTGGTAACAATTCTGTAATTGGCTAGCATAGTTGACCTTTAAAATCATTGGTGGGTTTAGTTAGGAATGTAGTTTGAGCTTGGGAATTTCATTGGCAGATGTCTGGGGCTTGCTAACATTTTTGTGGTTTTTCTTGAAACTATTTTATTGCTCATGTTCCTGGAATGTGAGGTAAATAGAGCTCTTGAAAGGTTACAGATTGACCAATGGAAAATTACAGCCCAATTATGCAGCACCCACACTGCAATTACCCCAACGTATCGAGCAAGGGACTGAGGGTTGAGCAATACTCCAGACACCCAATCATCCATTCTAAGAGAATGCTGTTTAATGAGGAGGGGCCAAGGCCTTTTATACAGTACTGAGGCAGGTGGAAAAATACAAGATGATGTATATGGGAAGTCCCCAGGACAAGAGGAACCATGTAACCAAGGTAACCAGGGTGCAAAACAGAAACTTGTGGTCAGCTCAGTGAGACACAATGTTCACAACAGGAAGCTACCAGGACAGAATAACAATTGCATACCGGCCAGGGCATGCCCCCAGGAGGCCCAAGCCTAACAGTTCCAAACAGGTCCCCCCTTTATATAAATTAAATGAGTTCCTGTCTTAGGTTGCTAGGACATTAGCCCTCTGCCTTACCCGTCCTTGGTACGGCTGTCTCAAAACACGGTCGCCCCGTCTTAGGTTGGCAGGGTCCTCCATGGTCTTACCCGTCACTGGACACTCATTTGTCAAGGCTAAACCAAATTTTGGGCAGTGGGATTATCCAATGCCAGGGACGCAAGGACCTGTTTGGTATGGAACTGTTGAATGGCCTGTTGTTTTTTCATATAGAAGCATTGGTCACCTTAGCTGGGGTAACACAAGCATGATGATACATAGGATAACAAATAAGCATCTGAACATCCCACAAAATATCAATTTGCCCTTGCAACAAGGCTGTCTGCTGATTAAGATTCTGAAGAGCCAATTGAATCATGAAGCTCAATGAATTTTGAGTAGATAGGGCACTGGCCACCTCCTCAAAAAGTTTGCCCAAAGTCTAAATTCTGGGAGATGGTAATTCCCGTAGCTGTTGCAGCGGTGGCAGCTAACGTGATGGCTCCAATAATGGTGGCAGTGATGTCAAAGTCTCTCTTCTCTCGAAAGAGGATCAAACCGCTCTCTCCTGTACACTCAACTGGAAATGGAACTACTCCAGGCATTTATACTCATGATCCTCCTGCCTCTGCCTCCTTCAGCAAATCCTACTGGCGTGTGCCATCACAACCGGCATCAAGATAGGGGGATTCTTCACTAGTGCCCATACTGTCTCCTGAAGGTTGGTGAGCAGATGGATGAGAGACAGGACACACATAGTGCCCAGGAACTCAAATGAGTACCTCATTGTCCTGTGGGAAAACACAAGCAGAGCCTCGGGCCCACACCAAAAGAGGATCTGGACCCTTCCATACACCAGTGGACAGATCCTTCCACTTCACCATTCCTTTATGTCTTGTAGGAGGTCTCCAATGCCTATCTGCAGCATAAGCTCCAGAAGCATCGATAGTTTAAATTTTTTAAATATATAATATATAGACTAATTGTGAATGCGGGGTAGTTTTTCCACTATATTCCCCCTTCTTAATCTTATACAAATAAGCTTTAAATATGTGGTGTGCCCATTCTATAATAGCTTGGCCCTGTGGATTATGGGGAATGCCAGTCTTATGTAAAATATCGTAGGAAGAGAGAAAGGATGCAAGCCCTGCTCTAGTGTAGGCTGGTCTATTATCAGTTTTTCATTGTTTGGGAGTCCCCATGTACGAGAAGGCCAGCAATAAATGTACCTTGACATCCTTAATTTTTTTTTGAATGGGCAGATGTGAAAAGGAGTCCGGAATATGTATCAATGGAAACATGTACAAACTGTAATTTATCAAAACTAGGAACATGAGTAACATCTATTTGCCAAATGTGATTAGGCATGAGTCCCTTAGGATTGACTCCAGAATGTAAAATAGAAAGGAATTCAGCACATGATGGGTAATCCTTTACTATTTGGACGGCTTGATTTCTAGATAGTGCAGTATGGTGTCGCAAGGATTGAGCATTAAGATGAAACTTGGCATGAAGTTGGCGAGCTTGATCCATACCGATCATTTGAAAACAAAGCATGGGTGTTTGAGTTAACTGGTCTGCCCTGCGATTTCTTTCAGCTAAGGGACCATGTAAGGAAGAGTGGGCTCACAAATGCCCAATGAAGATGGGTGAGATTCGATACCAAATAAGCCCTTGTAATTCCAACAGCAAGGAATGTACATTAGAGACAGGTGAAATATATGGACAAGTCTCTAGAGGGGCTAAAATTTGAGTTATATACTTACTATCAGAAAAAATATCAGGAAAAAGTTGTAAAGCTAATATAACTGCCTGTAATTCAGCTAATTGCGCAGACCGAGTGGGTACAGTTACGGACTTGCTTACAGACTCTGATACTATGACGGTGATACCTTTAGAGGTTCCATCAGTATACACCACTCTGGCCTTAGGAATAGGTTGTTGTTTAATTATTTTAGGAAAAAAATCACAGGATGTAACTTAAAACAGTCACCCAACTTATTAGGAGGATAGTGACTATCAAATTTACTAGAAACAGAGGACAAAAATATGGTCCAATCATCATTATGGTTCTGTAACCATAATAATTGTGCCGCAGAAAGGGGTGTAATAATATGATCTGGGTTTTTACCGAAGGTTTGTATACTTATTTTACAAGCTTTGAAAAGAAGTGACACCATAGCCTGTGGATATGACATAACCATTTTTGCAAGCAACACTTGTGAATGAACCCATAAGATGGGCCCAGTTTGCCAAAACATTCCTGTGGGGGCATGGGCTGTACAAAAGATTAGTAACTGTAATGGTTGGTTGTAATCTACATAATTAACATGTGCTTTGGTCAATTCCTTTTGCACTATCTGGATACATGTATGTCCCTCAGGTGTTAATATTCGGGCAGAGGAGGGATCTGGATTACCCTGCAGGATATCAAAAAGAGGCTTCAACTGACCAGAGGAGATTCCTAGGCTAGGTCAGATCCAATTGATGTCTCCTAAGAGCTTTTGAAAATCATTTAAGGTTCTCAAAGAATCTAAACGCAAGGCAATCTTTTGTGGCTTGATGCCATTTTGAAAAAGTTGATGACCTAAATTTTGATAGGGGTGTTGTTGTTGAATTTTCTCTGGGGCTATTTGTAATTTGGTTTGTTTTAATACTCCTTGTAAGGCTGCTAAGGCATCCAAGGCTTCAGATTCCTGTTGGGCTGCTATCCAGATATCATCTATGTAATGAATGAGATATATTTTGGGACACAGCTTTCTAACTGGTTCGATGGCAGCAGAAACGTACATTTGACACATGGTGGGACTACTGGCCATACCCTGAGGTAAGACTACCCATTTGTACCTCTTATAAGGCTCCTTAAAGTTTACAAGTGGGACACTAAAAGCAAACCTATGAGAATCCTTAGGATGCAAAGGGATGGTAAAAAAACAATCCTTGAGGTCAGTCACTATCATATGCCAGTCTTTTGGAATGGCAACTGGAAGAGGCAATCCGGGTTGAGTAGCCCCATTACTATCATGGAGAGATTGACTGCACAGAGGTCTTGCAACAGCCTCCACTTACCAGACTTCTTTTTAACAACAAAAATAGGAGTATTCCAAGGTGATGTAGAAGGTATAATATGGCCAGCAGCTAGTTGTTCTTGAACTAAAGCATTAGCAGCCTCCACCTTTTCTTTAGAAAGGGGCCATTGTTCTACCCAAACGGGTCATCATTTCTCCATGTGATAGGAATAGGAGGAATAGGAGGCTGCGTTACAATGGCCCCTGTGGAAAATTTCCTAACCCTGTTCTATCATAGGGACAACGAGTCTCTTGGGCTAATAAACTTTCCTCACCCTCAGACTCCGAGGAGAAAGTGTCCATTGTATCTGAAGCCAGTGACTTCAGAAAGTCCTGTTCTTGTACCTCATTTAAAGTTTCATTCAAGGCCCCTAACTGTTCTTTTATTTTTTTTCATTGGTACTACACAGGGCATCTTGAATGAGGCACCATAAAGAAAAGGTAGTTATAGGGACCCTTCTTGAGCCCTCTCTCTGTAACATCTGTTGTAAATCACTTTTTACCTGGTCCCAGTCCCATAAATTTAATCCCCCTGATACCAGAAACCAGGGACTGCTCTGTTCTGTATTTTTAATAAATTCATTAGCTGTCTTATGTTTAATCCCAGTGCCCTGTTCCTTTAATAACTTGGTTAATTAGTCCACCATGATGGCGGCAGACATAGTGGCACCCATTTTCCATTACACCCGTATCTTACCTTCCTTGGGCGTTGGCCAGTTTCCCCGGGCGACCCGTCAGTATCCTCCCTTCTTTCTCAATCTCGATGAAACCTCCATTCGCAGCGCCCATGCTGCAATTACCCCAACGTATCGAGCAAGGGACTGAGGGTTGAAGAATCCTCCAGACAGCCAGTCATCCATTCTAAGAGAATGCCGTTTAATGAGGAGAGGCCAAGGCCTTTTATACAGTACTGAGGCAGGTGGAAAAATACAAGATGATGTAGATGGGAAGTCCCCAGGACAAGAGGAACCATGTAACCAAGGTAACCAGGGTGCAAAACAGGAACTTGTGGTCAGCTCAGTGAGGCACAATGTTCACAACAGGAAGCTGCCAGGACAGAATAACAGTTGCATACCTGCCAGGGCATGCCCCCAGGGGGCCCAAGCCTAACAGTTCCCAACACAATTGCTTAAGTAGAGTAACTAGGCTTAACAATTTTTCTTCTCCGGAAAACCCACAAAGTAGTCTAAACAGAAAAATTCCCATAGTAACAGCCAATTAGCTCACTTTGGGAAAGCAACCAAGGTCTAAATACACTTTCTGCTAGTCAAGCTGACTACAAATTGTCTGGCACATAGCAACAGCCAATCAGGAGGGATCAGGAAAGTCCCCCAAAGTTCCAAACACCCCCCAGATACATTTTTAGCCTTTTGTAATCTGGCATGACTGCTTCAACCAATCATCTTCTAGGTCAACATCCCCCTTCAACTGTGACCCAACAATTGTTGGACCCTGGCCCAAAATGTTGGACTCTGGGAGTCCAATTCGGTAAGGGGGTCACCGCGAGAAACCACTCAGGTCACACCAGCTGAGAGGTATAGGTAAAATTTATTACTGACACACCAGAAGTCCCAATTGTTGATGTGTCAGGGTCTCTCAGCACTCGGGAGGCAAAGGACCCGAGTAGCTGTTACAGACTGCTTATAAAGGCTAAAACCTCAAGCCAGGGGGAGGATCTGACCTTTAAACTGATTGGTTGGGCTGCTGTATCTGAGGTATGTGAGCAGGATGATTGGCTCAGGCTGGGCTAACTGGGGGGCAGAGAGCAGGCCCTCTGGGGGCTTTCCCCATGGGGTGTTTTCCTAAAGCTGCAGGTGGTGTTTGTTTTGCTGGTTTCTTGGAACTAGGGCAGGGGTCAAACGCCGGAGCTTGGCCTTGTTTTTCAGGCTTTCCACAATAAAACCCCTGCTTGTGGTTTTTGTGTCCAAATGTCATCCAATCACATGCTGTAAAACCCACTACTTTGTCTAAAAGCTATAAAAACCCCACTCAATTGAGACTTGAGGCCTCTTTCCTGGATCTGCTGTGACACTCGGGAGGCAGAAGCAGACAGATCTCTGTAAGTTCAAGGCCAGCCTGGTCTACAGAGAGAGTCCAGGACAGCCAGAGCTATACAGAGAAGCCCTGTCTTGGAAAACCAAATAAATAAGTAAATAGAGTCAACAAATTATCCATCTAAGTCACCCAGTCAAGCTGTGGTCCTGCCCACCTTTGACCCATTCTAGCCTGACCTTCAGTCTCAGCCTGGAAAACATTCTGACAAGTTGATTGAACTGTGTGAAGACTTTTCCCATGAGACAAGATGTCCCTCTGGCTGGAACCTTTCATTCTCCCAGCAACAATTTCTAGGGGGAAATCCCTATATCTTTGGAGTCCATTGTTTGCATAATATGATTTATTGATTTATTGGTTGATTAACTGATTGACAGACACAAGCATCTCTTTAGAATATCTACATTTCTTTGATTCTTATCCCTTTGTTTGTTGGTTTTTGTTTTGTTTGGGGTTTGGGGTTTCTTGGGTTTTTTGGGGGGTTTTCTTTTGTTGTTGTTCATTTGTTTTTGTTTCATCATGCTATTTAATCTAGCATGTCACCATGAAAGGCTTGTATCACTTCCCTGGCATGTCTCCTAGAGACCATTTCAACCACTGTTCTGTTTGGCTGCTAGCCTCTTGTCACTCTCCTGAACAGTGGTGAGTGAGATTCCTTTTCCTTGGGGAAGAGAAAAGCATGGTTTGTTGTCCTGGCCAATAATGAAAATGTTGGAAACTTGAGGGGAAAATCTGTTGCCACAAGCATTTTTACCTGAACCACATCAAAAGAGCCTGAATGCCTCTCTCTGTTGGCTATCATACCAGTTCTTCCCAAGTTAGCCACTCCAGTCACCATATCCAGGATCCCGGCTTCAAACTTAATGAAGTTGCTTATTTTGCCCATTTCCAAATCAATCTGAATGTTGTTGTTCACCTTGATGAGGGGATCAGGGTAGCAAATAGTTTGAACATCATGGGTTACCAGGTATGGTATTCCCTTTGTGCCCACTGAAGAGGCCTGGTAAATAGGCCTAGCCAACAACATCACAGGCTTCCATTTCTTGTTCAGAGCAGGCATAATCCTCCATTCCTCAGAAATGAGCTCAGCAGTCACCAGAAATGCTGCAGAAAATGGGCAGCCAATCAGAGATGGCTTAGCCACCTGAACAGAGGAAGATAAGATCACGTAAGGCTGGTTCGCTGCTGGTCTAATTGCTTAAGGATGATTTAATGCTGTTCTGGGAACCTCTTGTCTTTGATTAACTCGTGGCCCTAAGTTTGCCTGCACTTTTTCAGTCTGAATGCTCCAATTGTGTTAATGATTGCCCAACCTCTTTGAAGTTCCCCTGAATGTCTTTAAAAAGAGCCTATGATGTACTATAGAGCAACAGTAATTAAAACAGCATGGTACTGACACAGCAACAGGCTGGTTGATCAATGCAATCGAATCAAAGACCCAGAAATGTATCCACATACATATGGTCACTTGATTTTTGACAAAGAAGCCAAATCTATTCAATGGAAAAAGGATAGCATCTTCAACAAATGGTGATGGTCTAACTGGATGTCTACATGTAGAAAAATGCAGTTAGACCTATATCTGTCACCATGCACAAAACTCAAGTCCAAATGATCAAAGACCTCAACATAAAACCAGAGACACTAAATCCATTAGAAGAGAAAGTGGGTAAGAGCCTGAAGCACATTGGCACAGGAGACAACTTCCTGAACAGAACACCAAAAGCCCAGACTTTAAGGTCAATAATCAATAAATGGGACCTCATGAGGCTGAGAAACTTCTATAAGGCAGAAGCACTGTCAACAGAACAAAGCAACAGCCCACAGACTGGGAAAAGATCTTCACCAACCCTAGATCTGACAAAGGGCTAATATCCAAAATATGTAAAGAACTCAAAAAAATTAAATATCACCAAATCCAATAACCCAATTAAGAAATGGGGCTCACAACTAAACAGAGAATTCTCAACAGAGGAATATTGAATGGCTGAGAAACACTTAAAGAAATGCTCAACATCTTTAGTCATCAGAGAAATGCAAGCCAAAATGACCCAAGGTTCCATCTTATATGCATCAGAATGGCTAAGTTCAAAAATTCAATTGATACCACATACTGGCGAGGATGTGGAGAAAGAGGAACACTCCTTCATTGCTGGTGGGAATGCACACTAGTACAACCACTTTGGAAATCTATCTGGTGTTATCTCAGAAAACTGGGAGTAGGGCTTCCTTAAGACCCAGCTATTCCACTCCATGGAATATACCCAGAAGATGCTCCACTACACAACAAGGACATGTGCTCAACCATGTTCACAGCGGCCCTATTCATAATAGCCAGAACCTGGAAACAACCTAAATGTCCCTCAGTTGAAGAATGGATAAAGAAACTGTGGTACATTTACACTATGGAATACTACTCAGCTATTAAAAACAAGGAAGTCCCGAAATTTGCGGACAAATGGATAGAACTAGAAATGATCATACTGAGTCAGTTAAGCCAGAAGCAGAAAGACTCACAGGGTATATACTCACTTATACTTGGACACTAGGCCAATAGACATGTCCCATGAAAGTCTTTATTTACCAAGAGATTGGGATAGATGTGAGTACATCCTATTGGAACTCTAGATGAGAGAAGTATGGGAGAATGGAGAAATCTAAGGATCCAATGGGTCCTAGAAACCTACAGGAAGAACATTATGATGAGCGGATCTGGGCCCAGGGGTTCTGCTCAAACTTCTGCACCAACCAAGGACAATACATGAAGTAAACAGCAAACCCCTACTCAGATCTAGCCAAGGGACAGGACATTCTCCACACTTGAGTGGAGAGTGGGAACTGACTCTGACACAAACTCTGGTGCCCCATATTTGACCACTTCCCCTTGGTGGGGAGGACTGGTGGCATGCAGTGAAAGGATAGACAGGCTACCAAGATGAGATTTGATAGCCTATGATCATATAGTGGGGAAGGCGGTCCCTCTGACATACAGGAGGGGAATAGGGTGAAAGCGGGAGGGAAGGAGGAACAGGTGGATACAAGGGATGGGATAACAATTGAGATGTAACCTGAATCAATTAATTAAATAAAAATAATTTTTAAAAAAAGAGCCTGTGAGATCATGTCGGGGTCACTATTATGTCTAGGTGGTGGCCCCAGCATGCTGGATTTCTGCAGAATAAATGTTCTCTGCTGCTTGTATACTAATTTGAGTCTGGAGTCTTTTCTTCAGCACCCTAATACCCACAAAGAACTTTCTCACTTTGCACAACTTGCACTTGGCCTCCTCAGGTGTAATATGATGAACAGCAAAGCACCCCTTGATGTCATAGATCAGACAGAAGTTTTCTCCAGTCTTGTCAATGCTGATGACATCCATCAACCCAGCAGGCTACGTGATATCGGTCCCGACTTTGCCATCAATCCTAATGAAGCACTGTTTACAAATCTTTTTCACTTCATCTAGTCAGGGCATACTTCAGTCTGTTCCTTAAGAAAATGACCAGAGGCCAACATTCCCTCAGCTGAGCATCAGTACATGGACCGAGAGCAAACACTTCAGTCAACTCATCCAGCATCCAATGTTCTGGAGCCACTACATGCTTCAGATGTTTCTTGGAACCACCAGACATGGCTGCTCTGGGAATGGAAAGAGCCTGGAGTTTGGGTTTCTGTTTACTACAGGATCTCACTGTGTAGCCATGGCTGGCCTGAAACTCCAGGATGCACTTGAACTCAGAGCTCATCCTGCCTATCTCTTCAGTGCTGTGGCTAAAGGTGGGAATATCTACATTTCTGCCAGATAGGTTACAGATGGTCAAGGGGTTGGGGAATAGAAGACTGGAGAAATTAAGAGGGAGTGTTGTTGACTATTCACAGCAGGGAAGCCCTCCCCTGACAGACTCCCTTTGTAAACTTAGCATACTTGGTAAACTTTGTATACTTTATAGGAATGTGTCAGGAGCTGCTGCTGAGGAGCTCCAGTAGCCAGGGAAGGTTGCTTCATGTTTTGCCTCTAAGCTCCTCCTACATCTCTCCCTGGGTACCCCCTCTTCAACTCTTCAGCTCCTCTGGGTGCCATACCAGGTGGTCCCTGAAAGTGGCGCTGGGGCCTTCAGGCAGTGCTACTGGCCTCTCTACATCTCTGGACAGCAAAACCTCCGGCTCCAGAGTGGCTGAGTCTAAATCTCCACAGCCCCTAAACCTGAGATCAGATGCCTGGTGAAACTGAGATGTTGAAGTCATAGAGAAAGCAGCGACACCTGAGGCCTCACTTATGGCTGCTGCTGACAGAGAACTCGGGGAGGAAAGTGTGTTCAACTGGAGTTCATTTGTGAGCTCCAGTGCCATCTTCATGGCAACAATGTATACACTAGCCATAATCTGACCCCTTAGGGTAAATTCAGTTTAGTTAGGGACAGTTGTTTTGTTTAGTTTAGAGTTCAAGTCTATGTGAACCCCTTAGGGCGGGAATTAATAGGTCCCTCCCCAACACCTCTCTAAATGTCAAGCTGGCAATTCCAGCCTCTAACTTTCACAATGGCCACCTCCAGGCCCTCAGTGGGACCCTTCCCAGATTTATGCTAATTTTAAGAGGAAAAAGCTGAACAAAAACCCACCAATACCTAAGCTTCCCCCAAGCTCAGGATTTGAAATCCCACCAATCCTCACTTTGGAAATCTCTGCCCTAGAATGCTCTGCCTCCTAAAAAAAAAGAAGTCCTATAGAAACACTGTATTTGCCCAGTTCTCTGCTGCCTTCACCTGGGAGCAGAGGCAGCCACTCCTGGATTCATCCCTACAATAAATCTTTTTAAAGAGATTTATTCCTTGATGCGACTCTCTCATTAGAAGAAACCAAGAAGCCCAGAAGGGAAGAAGCAAAGGAGTAGAGGCCAGGCTTCTAAACTTTTCTGCTCATCAGGGGTGGGGGTAACCCTCCCCTGGAAGCTGCAACCTCTCTGATAAGGAGGTCTCTTCTCAGAGCTGTGTGGGTCTTGGGGTCGCCGTGTCTCAGGATAGCCTTCCCTTGGGACACTGTCGCAGGGCTTCCCAGGCCTTGGAGCTGTGGGTTTCCTGGACACCTTCCCACCCAATGAGGAAGGCCAACAAAGATGGGCAAGGGTTACAATGGGAAGAGTGTGTAGGAATGGGAGAGGAGTATGCATGCGCATGGGAGAAGGGCAGCCAGGAATTCCAAGGGGAGTCGGAAAGGAGTGTTAAGAGTGGGAGTTGGGGGAGGGGTGAGGTTGGGAGTGGAGGCAGTGAAGAAACAGGAAAAAGGAAAGGGGATGAAGATGAGAAGGGCCAAGGGGAGGGGGTGGTGTGGGCATGGGTCAGTGGGAGAGGACGTCGTGAGGGCTGTGGTGGGAATCCAAGGCAGAGGTGTGTGAGGATGGACAAGTTTAAGAGTAGGGACATGGTGAACCAGGCCAGAGGTGAAAAGAGCAAAGCTAGGACAAGGGATTTATTGAGGTTGGGGTAGAGGGTGCAGCAAGGGAAGGAAGCAAAGGGTTTAAGAGGGAGGAGAGGACCAAGAGTATAATGCCCCAAGGGTAGGGAGGGGATGAAGGCAGGGATGAGGTGAGGTACAGAGTATGCCAGGAGGCAGTACCCCACCTGTCTAAGGCCAAGAGGGGGTGAGCATGGGTTGTGGGAAAGGAGGACATTGGGGGTTGGGGTTTAGATTGGGAAGAAAAAGGGGGAGAGAAGAGAAACCGATGGCCTTGGCCACAGTTACCAAGTTCGTTAATTGCACCCTGGCTCTGCTCTCACTGTGCTCTAGGCAAGCGGTGAGTATTGGGAATTCAACAACAGGGCTTAACGCAACAAAGTGCCACAGAATCAGAGATCAAGGGTCTTTTAGCTGAGTGATGACCCTTCACCCTCCTCTGTCCCCCCCCATCCCCTGCACCCTACCCACCAAAAAGCTCTCCTTCTGGATAACTTTACAGCCCATCCTCTGCAGTTTGTTCTCTTCAGCAGCACATCCTATCTTGCTCAGAAGCTTTCAGAATATCTGAGAATTTTCAGAAGAAAAAAAAAATTACCGCAAGAAGGCAAGGAAATGGCTAGAGGAAACGACTTGTGGTTGTTCTGCAGAATGTAACAAACGGGGGGAAATGATCAGGGTAAAGTAAGAAAAAAAGCCTGGCTCTGCCCAATTCTGCTGTAACCAGTGCTGGACAAAGACCTCTAGTGTCTGAGTCAGGTCATTTTACTTTAGCCATATTTAATCACAGCATAGTTTTGTTTTAAAAAAAAAAAGTCAGACAACAACTCAGTCCCAAATGCACAATTTAAAACATATTTACATTAAAGTTCTTGACAAAGTACACTTGGTGTTTTTCACGAGAACGGGACCTGTGGACTTAAAGATAGTTCCCAAGATTTAGGGTCTAGGGAACCTGACTGAAGTAAACATAACACCTGTCAGTGCCAGTATTGTCCTGGCCCTAAGATAACACAAAAGTCACTTAGGCTCTTGTAATCACAAGTGACATCACTCATCAGAATAGGTTTTATGGTTTAGGGGGAAAGGTTCAAAATAAATAAATCATCAATTCTGAAGGATATGTGCAGAACCTGTCACATCAGACATCGAGGGATCAGCAGGTTGTAGAACTCCATCAAGCCTGGAATTCCAGGAAGAGCAGCTGAGCAGCTCATTCCACTGAGGAAGTAAGCTGTGGGGTTAATTTTCCTGTTTTCTCCAGTGCACAAGGCCCTTTTGCCTTCTACAGGAGCTCAGGGTGCCCAATCTGAGTCCCCACTGAGGTCCTCAAACAGCTGCAGGAAACATAACTAGAGTCCCTGAGGCCAGGTATCACCACCACAGGAGGTGATCTTCACCAGGACCCCCAGGCCTGCTCTGCTCCAGACTCTCTCTCCTGTGTGCCCTGACCTTCAAGGTGCATCTTAGCTGTAGACCACAGCACATGGCCCCAGAGGAGCTGCACCATCCCAATTCCCTCCCCATTTCTTTAGTTATCCTCCTCCTGCTCCTCTTCTTTTCTTTTTTTTTTTTTCTCCTCACTGTATAAGCCAGGTTGGCTCCCAGCATGCACCAGTTCCATTTATCAGCCTTCCAAGAGCTGAGATTATATTGCATTTTGAACAGATATGGCTCTTCACAATCTCCATCTGCTCCAAAACAAAAGGAGCTTCTTTAATAAGCGAATGATAAGAGCTGCTACACCTCCATTTTCCTTTTCTTTCTTTTGTCTTGTTCTTGTTTGTTCTTTGGTTGGTTGGTTGGTATTTTTGTTTGTTTGGGTTTGGGTTTTGGTTTTGGTTTGCTTGTAGCTCTGGCTTTCCAGAACTTGCTAAGTAACCAGGCTGACTTCAACCTCTCAATGATCCACATGCCTCTACTTCCCAAATACTGGGATTAAAGGCGTCCCACTCTCTCCAGCCAGAGAGCTACACTTGCCTGCAAACGCAAACATGAGTATTTAAAATAGAGTTGGGAACCGTATTGGTTTGGGGAAATGGCAATTTTAGGTTCTCATCTGGGGGCTATGACCTCCTCAGTTCACCTGTCCCTTTGATCAGAGGGACCTTGGGTTGAAGTGAGCTCAGACTTTAGCCCCCATGCATTCTGTGAAGAGGAGGGAGGGAGGGCACCACAGGGAAGCATCTTCAGTACAGCCCAGAGAAGCTGCATCCTGGGAAAGACCCTGACTCAGTCCAGCTATGGGAAAACTAAAGGAGCCACTGGGCTCCATCCAAATTTCTACAAGCAAACCCTAAACACCTCAGCCTCCCCATAGGTTGTTGTACTCCATCCTTTCATGAAGTGCTTCTGCAGTGGGTGGGACTTTCAGAAGACCCTGACATGTATGGAAACCCTATGGACACTAATGGATTAACATTAAATTCATGCATATATCTTTTTAAAAAAAGAAACTGTAAAAATCAGGATTGCATGCTTTCCTTGGTTCTAAGTGTGTTCAGGGTACTCTGATAGGATGGATATGTGGTAAGACATGAAAACATTGGGGGACAAAACTATACATGTGAAATTCATTCAGAATTTTAATTAAGGGGAAGACAAATAGTAATCCTGGCCCTTGCAGTGTGCATTCTGTCCTAGGGTTGCTGTGAGGGTGAGGGTTGCCTACTTACAGGATGGGTGGTTCTTTGTGTGTGAGGCAGCTCAGGTATGCCCATTTCTAACAAGTGCCCAGGTGGTTCCTTGCCAGCTAAGGTTAAAGAACCTCCATTTGATAATTTAATTTTAGAAGCCCCTTAAAACAAAACAATGGCATAAACAGGGAAGTCTCCATTGAACTTGGAGCTAGGTAGCGTGGTGTACAAAATGCAGTGGCTGAAACAAGAGAGGCCTGGCCTGAGACAGGGTGAAAGCAACAGCCTTGAAAGTTGCCATCTGACTTGTACTCATGTTGTGGCATGTACATGCCTGCACACATACACACACACACACACACACACACACACACACACACACACACAAGAAAAAAGGAAAGAAAGATAGAGGCTGTGGTGGTTTGAATGAGAATGGCCCCGTGGGCTCATGTGTTTGAGTACTGGGTCGCCAGTTACTGGAAATGTTTGGGAAGGATTGGGTGGTATGTCCTTGTTGAAGTTGATATGGCTTTGTTGGAGGAGCTGTGTCATTGGTTTTGGGCTTTGAGGTTTCAAAGGTCCACTACAGGCCCAGTCTCACTCTGCCTCTAACTTGTGAATCTGATGGAAGCGCTCAACTACTGCTCCAGGACCATGTTTGCCCACCTGTTACAACACTCCCTATGGTGATGGTCATGGACTAACCCTCGAAAAGTGTACAGAAGCCCCCAAATAAATGTTTCATCTTATAAGTTGCCTTGGTCATGGTGTCTCTTCACAGCAATAGAACAGTAACTAAGATAGAAGATTTCCAACATTGATCTTTGACCTCCACACATGCAGCAACACATTTAAACATATGTAAACATGTACATACAAACATACAACACACATACACATACATACACACACACATGGTCAATTACTATTGAAACTGGGGTCAACAGCTTTTACAATCAGAAACACACAAAACAAAGCCACTTTGACACCCCCTCTTGCCCTAGTCATAATACCTATCACCAAATAATAAATGAATGAGTGCTGGTTCAGTGACTAAGAACACTGGCTGGTCTTGCAGGATAGTAGGGTTGGATATCCAGCATCAACATGACAGCTTGCTACCACCTGAAAATGCAGATCCAGTGAATCAGATGTCCTCCTTTGGCCTCTGAGGGCATTGCATGCATGTGGTACATAGTCATTCATGCAGGCAAAATACACATACACACAACAATTAAAAATAATAAGGTAATTTTTTTTTAAAAAAACCAATCACTCCAAACAAATGAATGCTAGCAAGGATGTGTTGATAGAAGAAGAGTATAAACTGATGTAGCCTTGATGGAAATCAACGTGGAATCTTCTCAAAAAAAAAAAATGAAAAGAAAAAAAACATATGATCCAGCTAAACCACCAGTGTTGGGCAAATAACCAAAGAAAACTACTTCCTATTCCAGAACCATATTTGCATTTTGATGTTTGTTGGAACTCTTTTCATAACAGTCAGGAGGTAATAAGCTGTTTTTCAAATGATGAAAATGTGGTGAATATACACAATAGAATTTTATTCACCCATAAAGAGAAATGTAATTTGGATGGAACTAGGTAGAACTG
This sequence comes from Acomys percivali, assembly GCA_907169655.1. Lineage (NCBI taxonomy): Eukaryota > Metazoa > Chordata > Mammalia > Rodentia > Muridae > Acomys > Acomys percivali. The sequence goes on along the minus strand of OU015750.1, from coordinate 103,018,461 downwards.
GCAAATATTATATTTAATAGGATAATGTGAGTTTGGCCAAATAATGCATGTGTTCTATAATTTGTGAATACCAGCTTCAAAAGATTACATGTCATTATTTAAGGAGAGTAAGTGTGGGGAGAATCCAGAAAACAGAGAAACTCTTGAGGTGGGAGGAAGGATATAAGGAAAAGATGAAAGAGGACATAAGAATATTTGATATATGATAAGGGAATGGGGAGTTACTGGGAGAGGTGGGTACAGTAGGGCAGGGGAACGGGCAGGCCATCCATTGCATCAGTAGGGTACTGTGTATTTTTTCATGTCAGTATTCCTTGTGTTGTGTTTGCATTACAGTTGGTATTATAAGTTAAAAGAAAAAGGAAGATACATAAGAGGTGCTGATGGTTTGTCTCAGTTGCGTGACTGTCTTTTCAGATATGGATAATGGTTGTGATGCGCTGTTTGTATGGGAGTGGTTGTAGAGAGGACAGTGAATGACAGCAAGACCCAGCATCAGTGGGGGTGATCTGTCACGTCCCACTCAACCAGCAAGGAAGACGCGGCAGCCAGTTCTTCTCTCAAGCAGTTTATTCAGCCTCTTCTTGCGCTCTTCTCCCTCGAACCACTCCCCTCATACCCTTTTATAGACATCCAAGCATCCAATCAAGCAACGCCACGTTTCCATACTCTATTGGCTCTTGAAAGCAGAACTATCGCAGGCAGCGGGCCATGCCCTAATAACGACTTGTCTACTACTTTTGAGGCAAAGCTGGCCACATGCCAGGCACCGTCTTGGGGCGAGGCACACAGTAGAATACTGTGGCTTCCCACAGTTCCCCCTTTTTGTTTTATTGACATTGGAAGCAGAACAGGTGAGAACAGTGGTCTGAGTCTCCAAGGACACTGATGTATAACAGCACACAGGCCGGGCCAAGGGTCCAACTGGGTGCTGAACCCGTCCAAAAGAAGGGCACTGATGTATAACAGTAACTGATGCAGACCAGACCGCCTGATCTGTTACTGGACCCGCCTGGTGTCGTTTGTTGGAGATGGGGACTAGGACACCAACCCACATGCAAACAGACTTGCTCTCCGAAAGTCAGCTAACTGGAAACAGTGTGACTTTCGTGCAGTACCTTGCCTGCATCCATTGCCAAGCTTTATTTCTTATGGGGGTCCAAAATGGACATCCACATTTGAGGGGACTGCCCAGCCTCGACTGCTGCGAAAGCCTGAGCCATCATGATCTGAGTACGTGCTTGGGATGCACCCAGTCGACAAATACTCCAGAAGCATACCACACACACACTAAACATCAAGATTCTCATAGTCTCTATTCTGGCCCATTCCTTCAGGTGATCAACTGCGGTTGCCAGCCAAGCCGACAACCCTTGCGCCATAGACAGATCCACTCTGGTCGAGTTAATCATGACGATGGCCAGACGAAGGTCCCTTAGGGTTGTCTCGAAGGTCAAGGACCAATTGCCTAGCAGTTGTTTGGAAAGAAACTTAGAAAGGTTAGCTGCTCGTGTGAAATTCTGATATGACACTGAAGTTACGCATAGACCTGACATTTTACACTTCTATGAGATTGGCACCCCGTCCAAGGAGGCAATGATCCATCTTGTGTTCCCTGGCTGTAGGGGGCCCACCTGGGCTGAGACGTCCTAGGGGCTCATGGAAAAGCTGACCTTGAGCATCTTGAAAAACTGAGAAACCCAGAGCACCGGCTCTGACATCCCTCCACACTTGTGGACAGAAGAATCGGCCATGCACAGTGGTTCCCGGTCCCCACTCAGGAACATAAGGGGGGGGCAGCAGCCCCACCATGTGACATTCCCTTGTTTTCTACTTCCTCTCCCTTTTAAGTGGTGATAGGACCGGATATAAGGAACTAGCCTCCATCTTAGAGACTAACTCCTCTAATCTTTCTTCCTCCCCTGAGCTGTCGCTGGAAGATCCCCCCTGTTCTGAGTGTGTAGACCTTTCCTCCCTAAGCCGTTCCAGGGCTTGCTCCAGCACCCGACAACATTTAGTGTCCTCTAGACAGCTGCGTACTAGTTTCCAGATAGGTCTCACTCCCCCTTTCAGGTCACCCTGTTCCCAAGCAAAATCTAGATCTTTCCCAAGTTTATCCCAGCTTGATGCGGTCAGACGGCCCGACACTGTAAACCAAGGGGGCCACAGTATCACATTCCAACAAGAAAGTTTCTAAGGTTTTACTCTTTAGCTTAACTCCTTTAGATTTTAACAGCTCTTGAAGAGCGGCGAAAATCGGGTGAGATTGCGATGCACCATACTTTCGCTTTTGTTCTTGTGAAGAACTCTTCGCGTATTAGCTCCCTTCTGGAGGCTTGCAATTAGCCTTTTCCAAGGACTTTATCGGCCTCCCTCCCGAGGACTTTCCCCTTTTTTAGCTCCCTTCCGTAGGCTTGCGATTAGCCTTTTCCAAGGACCTTATTGGCCTCCCTCCTGAGGACTTTCCCCTTCCCCAGGGGTTTGTAAGCTCCACTTACCAGGAACTTACCCGCCGGCAATCCCTGACCACTTGGAGTTCTGAACCTAACGGTGGGGGAGTCGGTTCCCCGTACGGGCCACTACTTGTCGCATCCCACTCGACCAGCAAGGAAGATGCAGCAGCTGGTTCTTCTCTCAAGCAGTTAATTCAGCCTCTTCTTGCGCTCTTCTCCCCCGAACCACTCCCCTCATACCCTTTTATAGACATCCAAGCATCCAATCAAGCAACGCCACGTTTCCGTACTCTATTGGCTCTTGAAAGCGGAACTATTGCAGGCAGCGGGCCATGCCCTAATAAGGACTTGTTTACTACTTTTGAGGCAAAGCTGACTACATGCCAGGCGCTGTCTTGGGGCGAGGCACACAGTAGAATACTGTGGCTTCCCACAGTGATCCACTCCAGATCACTATGAAAGAGAAAATGTATGTATTACCAATACCACGACAGCTATTTTTTAGCTACATAGCCATTGATTCTATACCAGTAGCCTTCAGCTTCACTGTCAGACTGCCACTGCTGAGACACCTGGCCTGTGGGACTGAGCAGTTCTGAGTTCGCTGCCTCTCCTACATACAAGTGGTCTTTGCTGGTACCTAGTGCACACCATACAAACAAATAATCATATTTTAAAATATCCTTTTATATTATACAATAATTCTCTTATAGCAGTCACATACAAACAGTATGTGCATGATCTATTTCTCTAGAGATAGATACCTAACATAGAGGTGATATGTCAAATATCAATTACAAAATTAGATTTTGAGATTCCAGTCTGATAACTTACATGTTACTCTTCAAGACTTATTTTGATTGGACACAGGAGTAGACACTCTCAATGAGGACAGCCTACGTGTCTTGGCAATCAGTTCCTGGCACGTTTCTTTGGCTTCCTTTATTCTCTTGAGCACAAGTTCAGCTTATTATGCAAACTCCTTATGTTTCCTAATGTTGCCGCATTGTTTCCTCGTGTTTGAGCCCCCACAGCACAATGAATCTTGGGTGCTTTGGTCCTGACACTTTGGACCACACCAAATCACCAAAATGGTGTATTTCAACAAGAAATCTCTCTC
>OU015750.1:103003614-103014788 GCA_907169655.1 Acomys percivali | reverse complement strand
TCTCTCTCTCTCTCTCTCTCTCTCTCTCTCTGTCTTTGCCAGTATTTGGACAGGACTCCTTCTTAGCTGGAACATTCTTTTAGAGGCGGGGGGAGGGTGGTTTGAGACAGGGTCTCTCTGTGTTAGCCTTGGCTATCCTGGACTCGCAAGACCAGGCTGGCCTCGGAACTCACAGTGATCCACCTGCCTCTGCCTCCCAAGTGCTGGATTAGAGGCCTGCGCCACCACGCCCAGCCCTAACTGCAATCTTTTTTATCTGCAGGACTTGAGATTTTGGATACTAAAGCAGCTTCCACAAGGCCCTGCTCCAGTAAAGAGTCATATTTTATGCTCTTCGTCCTATTCCTCCTAGTCTTATTATCTGATTTTTGCCCATTTTCTTTTTTGTTTGTTTGTTTGTTTTTTGTTGTTGTTATTTATTAATTTATTCATATTACATCTCGATTGTTAGCCCTTCCCCTGTTTCCTCCCATTCTTCCCTCCCTCCCACTTCCCCCCTTCTCCCCTCCCCTATGTCTGTGATTGAGGGAGACCTCCTCCCCCTATATATGCTCTTAGAATATCGAGTCTCTTCTTGGTAACTTGCTATCCTTCCTCTGAGTGCCGTCAGGCCTCCCCATCCAGGGGACGTGGTCAGAAAAGGGGCACCAGAGTTCATGTGAGAGTCAGATCTCACTCTCCACTCAACAGTGGAGAATATCATGTTCATCGGCTAGGTCTTGGTAGGGGTTCAAAGTTTACTGCCTATATTCTCCTTGGCTGGTGCCTTAGTTTGAGGAGGACCCCAGGACCCAATTCTGCCTGTCATAAAGTTCTTCTTATAGGTTTCCAGGACCCTGTGGGTCCTACTATTTCCCCCTTCTTCCATGTTACTCTTGCCTAAAGTATCAATAGGATGTCCTCTCCTCTGACCCACTTTCCTGGTAAGTAAAGTTTTCCAGGGTACGTTTCCCTTGGACTAGTGTTTTGATATAAGTGAGTATATACCATTTGTCTCTTTTTGCTTCTGGGTGAACTCATTATGATAATTACTAGATCAATCCATTTGTCCACAAATCTCGGGAATTCCTTGTTTTTAAATAGCTGAGTAGTATTCCATAGTGTAAATGTACCACAGTTTCTTCGTCCATTCTTCTACTGAGGGACACTTAGGCTGTTTCCATGTTCTGGCTATTATGTATAAAGCAGCTATGAACATGGTTGAGCATATGTCCCTGTTGTGTGGTAGGGCATTTTCTGGGTATATTCCAAGGAGTGGAATAGCTGGGTCTTGAGGAAGCTCTATTCCCATTTTTCTGAGAAAGCGCCAGATAGCTTTCCAAAGTGGTTGTACTAGTTTGCATTCCCACCAGCAATGAAGGAGTGTTCCTGTCTCTCTCCACATCTTCGCCAACATGTGGTGTCATTTGAGTTTTTGATCTTAGCCATTCTGATGGATGTAAGATGGAATCTCAGTGTCGTTTTGATTTGCATTTCTCTGACCGAGACATTAATTCAGTTAGAGGAAAAAGTGGGGAAGAGCCTGGGACACATAGGCACAGGAAACAACTTCCTGAATAGTACACCAACAGCCCAGGCCTTAATGTCAACAATTAATAAATGGGACCTCATGAGGTTGAGAAGCTTCTGTAAGGCAGGAGACACTGTCAGTAGAACAAAGCGACAGCCTACAGACTGAGAAAAGATCTTCACCAACTCTTCATCTGACAAAGGTTTAATATCCAAAATATATAAAGAACTCAGGAAATTAAACACCACAAAACCAAACAACCCAATTGCGAAATGGGGCTGGAACTTAACAGAGAATTCTCAACAGAGGAATATCAAATGGCCGAGAAACACTTAAAGAAATGCTCGTCCTCGATAGTCATCAGAGAAATGCAAATCAAAACGACACTGAGATTCCATCTTACATCCATCAGAATGGCCCATTTTCTTCTGACTGAGCCACATCAGCAACACTGTCAACCACAAATTGAAGATTCAAAGAGAAGTTTCCCATTCATGTGTGCTTTGGTGATTGTGGGAACCAGGCCCCACTGGGGTGCCTGCCTGTCTTGATGTTTCATGTCCTGTTTCTAGCAGCTTCCGTGTCTGTGTTTATGTTGGTCAGCTGGTTGTATTTACTGCTCTGAGAACACACCCCACCCCTCCTCGGGACTTTTCCTCCTGTGTGCAATTACCTCTTGAGGGATTTCACCTGTGAGTGGCATTCCTGTTACGCTTCCTATAAGAAGGCTCTTTGAACTCTGAATAAAAGTTGGTGCTGCTGCTGCCACTCTCTTAGCACAAAGGACCCGCTGTTTTAGTGTGTGTGTGTGTGTGTGTGAGAGAGAGAGAGAGAGAGAGAGAGAGAGAGAGAGAGAGAGAGAGAGTGAATGATTTCTTCACACCCTCCCAGCCCCTGTCCCCAAGCCCCAGCCTAAGCTGGCCTCACCTCCCACCACTGCCCTCTCCTTCCCCCTCTACTCCTTTTCCTGTCCTACCCCTACTGTCTGGAGGCCCCGCTCATGTTCCTGCCTTCTTCATAGCCCTAGCTTGTGGGCCTTCTCCCATTCTGTGACAACCCTCAATTTCTCACTCACTCTTCCCATCCTTTCACCCTTTATCATCCCCATCCAAGCCCCAACCCCCAACCAATGTCCTCCTTTCCCCTAATCCCACCCCCCCAACCCCCCCTCCATCAACCCCCTCTTGGCCTTGGACAGGTGGGGTACTGCCTCCTGGCATACTCTGTACCTCACCTCACCCCTGCTTCATCCCCTCTCTACCCTTGGGGACCTTAAGCTCTTAGTCCTCTCCTCCCTCTCAAACCTCAGCTCCATCACCCCCTCTCCTACTCCTTCCTTCCTTTCTTCCCTCACCTCCTTCCCTTGCTGCATTCTCTACGCCATCCCAACAACACCCTTTCAAATGCATGGTCTCTGTCTCCATCAATTGTTATTGCACTCGCATACATGTACATTCCCAAGAAGAGCCTGTGCAGTTCTATAGTGTTATTCCTATGTATGCTACCAGGGCTGACCATTTGAATCTGGATAAACCAACTGGTGTGCTTTTCCCTGGGGAGGCAACCTCTCCTGATCCCAGGTTTTAGTGCCCCCCAAGCCCTGCCCACACACCCCCTCCCCAGCAGTTTGTATGGTCATTGCATCCTCCTTGTTCAGCTCACCTTTAGGCAGTCTGGATGGTGTGACTTCCGGTGTCACAGCAAAGTCCCTGATCCTCTGGCGCATACAATCTTTCTACCCCGTGTTCTCTGAACCTTCAGAGATGAGGGGCTTTGAGAGCACAGAGCAGAGTTTACAGATCTGGGACTCATTTGTCTCTGGTTGTAAGAATTTGGAAATTTGGTATGCCAATGCTGGTACTTTGAATTTGTCCAGGGTTTTGTAATAAAATGTCCATTGAAGGGGGAGAGTGTACACGGAGCTCCCACAGGCAGGCTGCATGACGGGGGTGGGGGGGGGCAGGGAGGGGAGGCTAGTGGGTCCACATGGAAAGCCATGTGGAGGAACCAGACCCCTCAAAAAATAATTTAGAACCAAATTAACAGACGAATGGACCCTACGTAGTTCAGGAGAACTTGTCTTGAGAAAGCTGCTTGCAACACGGAAGGTGTATTTGCCCCTATTTTAGTACCTGGTTTCACCTGCCCTGACCACTGGCAACATACAGACACCTGGGCTGACTTGAAATGCCAAGAGAATGCAAAGCCCAAGTCGCTCCTGCAGGGTGGCGACTGCACTGGCTGCCTGTGGAACTGAGATCTGGACTGTGCTGTTCAGGCAGGTCCAGACCCCTCCTCTTCCCCCCGCCTCCAGTCTCCCCACACCCACCCCCCACTCTGGACATCCGCATTCTGAGTTTTTTCTAAATCTTTGCAAGAAAGCTCCAGTCCACATGGCTCTGGTTTCCAGTCAAAGAGTTCCCCATGATCTTTCATTCCTGTAGTCACCCCCTGAAGAGAGACAGGAGTGGAAATACAGAAAAGCAAAAATTAAGAGGATGCCTGCAGTTGTGTCATGTCGCACCATAAAAGAGAAGATAATAGAAGGTGTGTGGCTCCTCCCACCTTCCTCCCCTCACCCCCAACCCCAGAGTCGGCCAGCTTTGTGTCAATTGCAGCTTAGAGTTTGCAGCAGTGAAAACGACACACCTAGCATTTGTTGCCTGAGTCATCCCAGTGGAAACTTGCTGCCAGGAACTCAGAGAAAAGTTAAAGCTGACCCCTCCCTTGTTGAGGTTAAGTTCCGCTTTGTGGTTTGAATGCCCCCCCCATCCCCCAGTGAAACACAGTTTAAAGACAATCATCTCCTAAGTCCTTTGAGATTTTTGAGTTTCTTGCTTCAAGTTAACTCCTTATGGGCCATTTGTTCCGCTAACAGGTCCAGCTGTTAGCTGTACTGTTTTGATATATTTCTCTTCCACTTTCGAATAAAATTTTGTGCTGTATACTATATGTTTATGCAATAAAGTCCTCCAGTTGGGGGGGGTAATTTAAATTGATTATATCAAAACAAAAGACCATGTGAGTTTTGTTCTGCTTTCAAGTCATAAGGCACTAACAAATGTCATAAATTTGTACAGAACACACGCGGAGGCTGATGTGGATGAGGCTGGTGAGGCTATGACAACAGTCATGATTCTGGCCCTTGCTCACAGGTCATCTAAGTCCCAGGCAGAACAGGGAACAACAGGACAAGCCAAAATAAGAGATCTGTCCTCTTTATAAAAGAGATCATGGCGATTACAGAGGTTGGACATGAACAACATGCATTCTGTACCAAGGACGATGAGTCATAACAAAAGAAAATGTCTGTAGTGCTCCCAAGGGAATCCACACAGACAGAAATATCATTACTCATTCCATCAGAGAGTGAGAAAAATTAATGGAGGCAAGGGTGGCGGCCTCCTAAATCCTCCAAAAGAACATCTAAGGACACATCACAATGATGTTAACTTGTGAAACCTACATGGCCTTAAACACTGGCAGGTGTGTTAGTCAGGGGTCTCCACAGTAACAGAGCATAGAATGAATCCTTATATAGAGAAAGGGGATTTACTAGAATGACTTACAGGCTGTGTCCGGCTAATCCAACAATGGCTGCCTATGAATGGAAAGACCAAGAAGCCAGAAGTTGCTCAGTCCTCAGCTGGCCTTTAGTACATGCTGGAATCCTGGAGAGGTAGGCAGTAATGCCCACGAGAGAATGGACTTGCTAGTAAGGCCAGAGCAAGCAAGGAAAGAGCCAAAGCTTCCTTCTTCCATATGCTTATACAAGCCTTCAGCAGAAGGCGTGGTCCTGGTTAGAAAGAGGTTTTCCTAATTCAGAAGATCTGGATTAAAAGTGTGTCTTCCGGCATTAAATATCTGGTTTAGAAGTAGATCTTTCCACTTCTAATTAACCTAAAATCCCTTACAGGTTTGCCCCATTTCTGGGTCTTAGTTCCAGGTTGACAACCAAGACTGGCCAGTTAGCACACACTCTCTGTATATTTAGAAGTGGAATTTATTAGAATGACTTACAGACAGTGGTCCTGCTAATACAATAATGGTTGCCCAGGCACTGAAGTCCAAGAAGCCAGTAATTGTTTGGCCAATCAGGCTGAATGTCCCATGTGGTCTTCAGCCTATGCCAGAACCCCAAAGAGGAGTGGGATTCCAGTGCTGATGAAGAAGTGGACATGCTATCAAGAGCAGAAAGAAGCAGGCAAAGAGAGACCTTCCTTTTTCCATCTTTTATATCGGCTTCCACTAAAAATTGTGGCCCAGATTAGAGGTGAGTCTTCCCACCTTATATAATTGGGATTACAGCTGTGGCTTCCCACCTCAAACTTGTGGGCCCAGATTTGAAGCAGCTCTTTTTGCCTCAAAAGATCTAGATTAAACCTGCCTTCCCATATCAAAGAGGGTATGTTCCAGACTAGAGGTGGGTCTTTCCTACCGCAAAAGATCTTGATAAAAAGGTGTGTCTTCCCACCTCAAAGAACCAAATTAGAACAGGATCTTCCCACTTCCAAGGATCCAATTAAGAAAATAATCCTGCACTGGGGGAGGCAGAGGCAGAGGCAGAGGCTGGTGGATCTCTGTGAGTTTGAGGCCAGCCTGGTCTATAAAGCGAGTCCAGGACAGCCAAGGCTTCACAGAATAACCCTGTCTCAAAGAATAAAAAAAGAAAAGAAAAGAATCCCCACAATTGTGCCCAACTATTTTTCAGTTTCAGTAAATTCCTGGGACCTGTTGGCACTCCATCACCTCACCTCACTGGGGATCTACTTAGTCAATTGGCTTTTGTGGGTGCACTTCATTTGGGGAACTTCTGGACACCCATGCAATGGTTTTTGTGTCATTTTGTGGCCTGGCCTAGCTGTTTGCCTGTGTCTTTGATTTTATATATTTGTTTTCCACTTTCAGATAGGGGCTATGTGGTGTGTTTCCATGATGTCCTGCCCTCAAAGGATTTGACTTAAATTGGCTGATAAACAAGCAAAGGAATATGCAATCTTAGTTCAAATTTCCTTTAATTCATAAGATGCAAACAAATCTAATCCATTGGGTTACTTTAAATTTGTAAAGCATAAAGACAATATCAGCATTATATAAACAATGTCACCAAGTTATTGAAACCAGGTGTAAAAAAAAAAAAAACACAATAACCAATGACAATGCAAGACTTGATAATACTGAAGCTCTAAAACTGTTTTATAAAAGACAAAACATGAAGAGGTTTGCTGCATTCAGGGTTTTATACCTTCCAGGAAAACAAGAAGCCTAAATGACACCAGGAAGTTAGCGAAGGAAGGAAGCAGCCAAGAAATAGATGGAAATGGCTGTGTATAGAAAAAGGGACGCATTTCTGATGGAGAGAATATAATAATGGGTAAGAAGGACTTGTATGAAAAATTAATTTCATCCTAAAGGATTGCTAAAATATTGTGAAAAAGCAGAATAGTCTGTATGCCACAAGGTTTGTGACAGTTAATTTAACATTGCACGCTTTAAAAAAAAAGTTGTTTTAAACCACATTTATGGTTTGTGAAGATAATTGCTTGTAATCTCTTCTGAGTTTGTAAGGACTTTAACTTGTTAACAACAGCACCTTATCAGTCAAGATTGATTAAAAATCAGGTTTTGTCAGCATAATTCATAAGAAGTATGTAATTTTTAATGTTGTGACATGAATTTAGCTCCATAATTCATGCTTGGGAACTGTATAACCAAGTTATCTATAAATATTTGGGAAACTGCCTCATAATTTTTTAAAGAGGTCCCTGAATTTAATTTGACACATTAACAGGTATCATGTGCTGTGAGCTGGTCACTCATGAAAGTTATGTAACAGATTAAAACCACTGTTTGTTGTTGAAGTCTGTGTAACTGACTTTCTGATTTTCAATAGGGATGACTAGAGGCCCAAGCCTTGAGGATCAAGGGCTGAACTGACAGCTAATATTTTCACTTTACCTCCAGGTGGCCATGTCCCAGGGTAGAGGACAATGGGACAGCACTCAAAGGACCTCACAGCTTCAGAGAGGCCATGGGGAGCCCAGAGCTTGAGCTTTGGCTCAGTTGACAGAAAGATGCCCTTTGTCCAGATGATGACCATTGGAGGGAAACGAAAGACAATGGGCCCCTAAAACTCTCCAGCACCCCTAAAAGTAACCCCTAAAGAGATACAACTGCCAACAGTAAAAATGAGCTATTGGCCATCAACATAGTCTTAAACACCGGACAATGATGTGTAACTGAAAATCATAAAATAAAAATCTACCAGCTGTGACCAGGATTCTCATGAGGACCTGGTTCAACTGGGAGAAGTTCCTGTAGCCTCTGCATTTATTAATCCTCATTTAGGACCCTGAATAATTCCAGATCTAAGTCCATCAACCCCATTTGAAGCCTGTACAGGAGGCTATTCCTTTAAATTCACCTCTTACGGGATGCAGAGGCCCCTGTGTCTCAGGTTATGATCGAGACAGACGCTCAAGGCTGGCACTGAATACAACCATAAGCACAGCTCAAACTCTGACCACGTTGTTAGGATAAACTCCAGTTATTAAACCAAGGCAGTAAGTTCATCTTAAATTTCTTTCACAGGATGCAAGGCCATGGGAGATGTCTGGTCCAGCTCCTGTCACGTCCTGTTCATCCTTCTGCTGTAGTCAATTACAATCCTGTCACTGTGGGTCACCTGAGGAAGGTAATAGTCCTCAACCTGCAAAGGCCCAAACAGCTCATTCCTAGATGCCTCTGGAGGTTTTTGTTCATTCTTCCAGTGAATGTTTGGTGCAGCATTCCATCAAACACCCCCAGACTCCAATGTGTAACCATAATCTGAGGCCCTTACTTCATGGTATGACCCTCTAACTTCTACATTTCTGGGATTTCTCCTCCTCCTCAGCCACTGCTATCATACTTCCTGCCTGTCCTGAAACCTCCAAAGGGTGGTGTCACACTTTAATGACTCCGACTTACAATTCTTTATTCCTGCTCACAACTATATTTCTTGTTTAATTCTGTCCTGTCTTTGGGTTAGTCTCCCTTAATCTCCCAGTGTGATCTTTATTGTCTAGATTAGACGTCACTAAGAAGAAGATAGTATTGTGGCTTTGCGACCCATCGCTACCATCGACACCAGCACCTAATGTAACTTTTATTTACCAGATATAATTGTTGTATCCAAGGCTTATGGACTCTAAGATCTAGTCCTAGTCCTGGAAGCTTTGTAATATCTTATCTTCTTGATAAGATTGAACTTTCATATAATCTTATCTATGCTTAGAATGTTTTCAGCCTCCGAGACTTACTGCTTATAAGCTCACCCTTTCTAGTTTTTTGTTGTTGTTCTCTGAACTCTTGCTGGCTGGTTCAGCTCAGGTGTTCTGGCTCCTCTCCAACCTGGCTGGTTCAAACTGGCTTCTCAGCTTCACACTTAATTGTTCTATTTGGCCGCAAATGAACTCTAGCAGTCTGTGCTCATCTTCTGGCTATTTCTCATTCTCTGGCTCGTTCTGTCTTTACCTAGGTCTAGCTTGTCCTCTCTTCAACTTCTCTCTCTGTAAAATTCTACTGGTAAATACTGCCTCTGAGTTCCATGAGCTGAACTGCCAGGAGCTCAACTCCACTGCACCTCCTCTCAACTCACTGGCTCAACTGCCAGCACTGAGGACCTCTTTCTTGACCTCTGAGTGATGTCACAGTCTGGCCTTCAACCTCAAGCAACAACCGCCTTTCCCTTCTCCAATATGTAAGTCAATACTTTCTTAAGTTTTATGCTCTTATGACCCTATGACAGCTCAGCAACCCCAGGCTGAGCTTTCAATGCCCCATTCTCATCAATAAAGCCCTTCCCAAGTGAAGCCATCTACACCATTTGTCCATGAATGATCTGCTGACCTGTGAGGGCAGAAATGCAGATTCAAAGAATCCCTCCCTTGAAAATAAAATCAAAGTTTCCTCTGCTGATAACCCGGCTCTAATGCTTAGAGTCTCACCCAGTTCCTTCTGCTAGTTTATACAATCAGAGGGTGAATGCCACCCCACCCTGCTCAGGCCAGTGGTGAACAATAGTGCTTTGAAAACCTGTTATCAAAGAAGACACAGGCTTTCCCCCACTTATCTATTCGAATAGAAACAAGGGGTCTCACTCAAACTAAGGCACTAGCCAAGGACAATAGAGGCGGTAAACTTTAAACCCCTACCCAGATCTAGCCAATGGACAAGACAGTCTCCACACTTGAGTGGAGAGTGGGATATGACTTTCTCATGTACTCTGGTGCCTCACATTTGACTATGTCCCCTGGAGGGGGAGACCTAGTGGCACTCAGAGGAAGGACAGCAGGCCACCGAGAAGAGACTTGATACCCTATGAGCATATACAGGGGGAGGTAATCCCCCTCAGGAACAGTCATAGGGGAGGGGAATAAGGGGAAAATGGGAGGGAGGGGAGAATGGGAGGATACAAGGGATGGGATAACCATAGAGATGTAACAAGAATAAATTAATAAAATAAATTAAAACAAAAAAACAAAAAAACAAAATGACCCAGAAGACAAGGCCAGATAATATCTCATAACAAGAATTAAAAATCCCCATACTCTCTCAGGAGTATTGCCTCTTGAAAAGTCCCTGGCTGTGTTTTGGTCCACAGTGTCTATCTTTTTCATGTGTGTATATACACATGTGTACACTTGTTCATATACTCTTCCATATGGAAAATAAACATTAACTTTGGGTATCCTCCCTCAGGACGCCATGTGTGCTGTGGTTCTGCTAGTCTCCATGGGATTCACCAATTCAACTAGTCTGGCTGATGAGGAGGCCCCAGCAATGTGTTCTCTCTCTGTCCCCTACACTGGGATTGCAAGCATGTGCCAACACAGTGTGCATGGGTTCTGAGGACAGAGCTCAGGTCCTCATGGTTATAGGGGCGAGACCAATAATAACCCACAAAAGCTTTATATAGCTGACTTATCTCTTGTTACTCTTGTTGCTGACTTATCCCTTGTTGCTCACTAAAATATTTATATCATTACAATTCTGCTGAATGTAATATTTCTATGCCTATGCCATGCCCTGCTTGTAGTTCCCGACATGAAAGTGCCTTCTGGGACTGTGACTGCCATGTGTTCCCAGCCTCGGACTCTATGTATACTATGGCTCCCTAGAGGTAGCACCATTTTTGGATTTACGTTTTTTTTTAACCTGTTATTAATCTTTCTGAGTTATCATATATATTAACATTACAGAATGGTTTCAAAAGAGAGGACGCCTTGTCATTAGAGTGTAAGGAGACCAGACAGGAGGCAGAGACAGGGGGAAAATGGACACACTGAGAGGCTCACTGCAGGTCTTAGATGAGCTGTGAAGGAAGCTCACAGCTGCAGGGCTGCAGGGCTGCAGGGCTGCAGAGCTGCAACAGCACAGGTCAGTGTGCAGCCACAGAGGCGAGGTGCAGAACCACAAGGTCCAGCCCGTGAGATGCAGAAGCACATTGGCACGGAGCAGCAGATGAACTGCCAGCAGGGATTCAAGTAGGAGGCACTAGCAGTGTGGATGGAGCTGAGGCCTTAGGATGCCAGGAGTTCTCTGCCTGCAGGTTCCCTGACACTCACAACCAGATAGCAAGTTTGTGAGGGCCATAACCAGTGAGGTGCTAGAGTGACCTTTT
>OU015750.1:102914705-102975927 GCA_907169655.1 Acomys percivali | reverse complement strand
TAAATGTACCAAATGCTGTTTGAGATCATTGTTAACACCCTCAAAAAACAAACAAAGCAAAACTCTGAATAGACTGTGCTCTTGAGATTTCAACCCACTAAGCAATTGAGTTGGTTCAATAATCTGTTTTCCTGCCCCTGCCCCTTATCAGCCTGACTGTGCTGTCTTTTATTTGTTGATGTTTGCACAATGCCTCATCCAATTTTTAAAATGGCAGATGAGAAACATTACCAAGGGGAACTGGCATGGAATTGGCGAGGTGGAGCATGTTCTAGTCCTGGAAATCTCAAACTTGAGATTCCATTTGTTGTTTTTGTTGGCTTAGCTCTTACTGGAAATGAGTGAACTTCTATGCTCTCAGAATGTGAAACCCAGAAGTTTTAGGTGACCCTCCCAGGCTACAGAAAAGAAGAGACTCTGACCAGATTACAAACCTGTCCTGAGGCTTGTAAGCTTGTTGTCTCTGCATACAATAAAATGCTAACTAAAACAGCTTACAACACTTCTGTTCTTGGGAAATGATGACTTGGCTCTTAGAACAATAAATATGAAGTACACATTAGTTATCTGTAAGAAAATCCACTGACAGATTGCATGAATGAAAACTGTTTGGCTAAGTGAGGAACAGTGACTAATGATGGTGATTTAAAGAAAGCATTCCTGACTTCCATTCATGTGCCATAAATAATAATAGCAAATAATAATAATAGCAAAAATGTCTGAGAAGGAAGTATTTACACACAGACCTCCAGACTTTAGTAAGGAAAACATTTTTATAACCTCTTACAAGTGTGCCGCAGTAGTGAGATCAGACAAGGTCTCTAACATTCTCAGAACTCACCGAGTAGGCTGGAAAGGCTTCCCAGTGATGCAGGGTTCTCCAGCCTCTGCCTTCCTAGAAGTGACAATAAAAGCACCCAGCGCTATGGCCAGGAGGTCTAAGAATCAACTCGGATTCTGATGGTTGTGAGTAAGGTGCTTTACCACTCAGCTTTCTCCTCATGCTTTGGACACGCAGGTGTTTTAGGGGTCAGCAAACAGCCAGGACTTTCTGCAGATGATGCCCATGTGCGGCAGGAATGTCTTGTGGGAGAGAACCTAGTCAAAGGCTGGTCCATACTGCATGGAACACAGAATCCAAACCCTCTAAAACTGGTTGTGACGGGCATGTGTAAAAAGGCTCAGAGAAGTACATATGTCGAAGGAGGTGGGATATGAAATTAGGAGTGTTGCCCATTTGGAGTAGGTATTGCCCTATTGGAGGAAGTGGTTTATTGAGGGAGGCCTTTGCGGTTCAGAAGGGTCATTCTAAGCCCAGAGGCTCTCCTTGCTGCATTTAGATAGGGCTGTAGAATTCTCAGCTGCAAACCTGCCTGTGTGCCCTCATGCTCCCCAGCATGAGAAAAATGGACTAAACCTCTGAAACGGAAAGCAAGCTCCAATTAAATGCTTTCTTTTATAAGAGTTGCCATGGTCACAGTGTCTCTTCACAGTAATAGGACACTGACCAAGAGAGATATGTTGGTACTGGGAAGTGGGGATTGCTGTGACAGGCCTGACCATACTGCTTGTGGACAGAATGTGTCTTTGAGACTTTATATTAGGAAAACTGTTGGAATTTTTAAACTGGCCTTAAAAGCCCATACTAGTATTGTCCTTGGCTGGTGCCATAGTTTGAGCAGGACCCCTGGGCCCAGATCCACGCATCATAATGTTCTTCTTGTAGGTTTCTAGGACCCTCTAGATCCTTCTATTTCCCCATTCTCCCATGCTTCTCTCACCTAAAGTCCCAATAGGATGTCCTCTCCTCTGACCCACGTTCCTGGTAAGTGAAGACTTTCATGGGACATGCCCCTGGGACTAGTGTCTAGATATAAGTGAGTATATACCATTTGACTCTTTCTGCTTCTGGGTGAACTCACTCATTATGATCATTTCTAGTTCAATCCATTTGTCCACAAATTTCAGGAATTCCTTGTTTTTAATAGCTGAGTAGTATTCCATAGTGTAAATGTACCACAGTTTCTTTATCTATTCTTCTACTGAGGGACACTTAGGGGTCCTGCTCAAACTGTGGCACCAGCCAAGGACAATACAGGCAGTAAACTTCAAACCCCTACCCAGATCTAGCCAATGGACAGGACATTCTCCACCATTGAGTGGGGACTGACTTTCACACAAACTCTGGTGCCCCATTTTTTACCACATCCCCTTGATGGGGAGGCCTGGTGTCACTCAGAGGATGGATAGCAGGCTACCAAGAAAAGACTTTATACCCTATGGTCATATACAGGGGGAGGAGGTCCCCCTCAGTCACAGACATAGGGGAGGGGAGTAGGGGGAAAGCGGGAGGGAGGGAGGAATGGGAGGATACAAGGAATGGGCTAACAATTTAGATGTAATATGAATAAATTAATAAATTATTAAAAATAAAAATAAAATAAAATTCAATTTGTAATTTAAAAACAAAAAGGCCATACTAGTAAGAGCATGGAAGACATTGGTGTCTACTAGAGTAATATAGACTAGGAGAGCCTGGCTCTGGTGGTTTCAGAGGAGAATATTATTAAGGGGCCTAAAGATCATTCTTATAATATTTTGGTGTAGAATGTGGTTTGCTTCTTACCCCTGTCCAAAAAAAAAATCTGACTAAGGCTAAACTGAAGAGTTTTGGATTAATGGGTTTGGCTTAGGAAATTTCAAGGCATCCTAGTATTGACTGAGTCCTGTGGTTGCTAGTGGTCACTCTTACGAAGATGTATAATGAACAGGAACAAGCTGAGCAGGAGCAGTTTGAGGAGAAAAAGGAGCACCAGGCAGTGTAATGTTGAAAGTTCAGTGCACTATAAAATAAAACATATAAAGAAATCTTGCTTTTAAGTGGAATAAAAGTAGTCGTGACCTCAGGTCAAGACCTGAAACAGCTAAGCTTCCAATCTGTCAAAATAAAGAGATGGTTAAGAAATGAAGGAAACTATCAAAAATAGAAAGCTAATGAATTTATTTGAACAAGTGAACCATGTCCCAGCCTCACCAAGCAAAAAACCTTGACAGTTTTGTCCATCTGGTTCTGGCTTTAGAGTCAAGGATACAAGACAGGGGTTGTGGAGTCTCCTTTCTGGGCTACAGAAAGCTGCTGAGGTCAGGCATGTGTCAGGGGTGTCCCCGCATGGAGGCTCAGAAAGGCCCTTGTGTGAAGTTATGAAGGTGAATCCTGGATTACATTGCAGAATCCAAGGCTTTGGAGATGCCAGAGTCATGGGAAACCTGCCAAGGAGAGCTGATAACAGGGTGTGGGGCACAGAACCAGCCAAAGGGAGGGAAGTGTGCTGCAGTCAGCAGAGCTGACAGGGTTTAGGGAGCTGAAGAGCACTGTGATGTCACATATGGGGATACAGAGTTTGGGGTTTGAGATGCTGGTATACATCTTGCTTTGGTCCAGCGTTTCCTCACTGGGCTCCCTTTTCTCTCTTTCAGAACAGCAATGCATGTTCTGTGCCATATTATGTATTAGATGTAGTACATGACACTCTTTGAGTTTATAACTATGATTTGTAATCAGCCTTTATTATTTTTATATTTCTTATTATTTAAAACAATTTTTAAAATTGAATATATCTTGATCATACTCTTACCCTCCCTCCAAGTTTATCCATATCCTCTCCTCTTCCCCACCCACCCAACTTTCAGTTCTTTCTCAAAACAAAACAAAACACAACACAACAAATGCCCCATAGATAGGGAACAAAATACAGCATCACCCCCAAAACAAAAACAAAACCAAAAAAAATTACCCAACTGTAACCACATAAAACCACACACACACACATACACACACACAAACACACACACTGTGGCATCACTCATATGGCTGGCCAGCTGCTCTTGAACATGTGGTCTGCCCTGTAGTGCTTGATATGCCCAGTGCGGCTCCATTGGAGAAAACTGATTCCCTCTCCCAGCAGGTGTAAATGATAGTTTGTTGTTAACCTTCACCCTAGTGGCTATGTTTACATTCATTTATTCATTCACTCATTCATTTAAAAAAAAAACATATAACAAGATTTAAAAAAAAAAAAAAAAACTTATCACATCAGTTGGGCATGGTGGTGCTTGGGAGGCAGAGGCAGGCAGATATCTATGAGTTCAAGGCCAGCCTGGTCTACAAAAGCATGTCCAGGACAGCCAGGACTGTTACACAGAGAAACCCTGTCTTGAAAAACATAAAAGAAAAACTATCACATCAAATTCAGACAATACAGACCAACAGAAGGAAAAGGGCCCAAGGGAGAACACAAGAGTCAGAGACAAACTTGCTATCAGATCAGGACTTCCATAAAAACCCTGAACTGGAAGCCACAGCAGGGAGGACCTGGTGCAGACCTGTGCATGCTGCTCCGGTCCCTGTGAGTTCCTGTGGCAGTGTAGGTAGACAGCCTTTTCTCTTGGTGTCCTGCATCCCCTCTGGCTCTTACATTCCTTCTGCCTCCTCTTCCACAGGGTTCCCTGAGCTCTGAGAGGACAAAATTGTTGGGAGCATCTCATATAGAGCTCAATGGTCCACAGTCTCTCACTCTCTGCATAATGTCTAGCTGTAGGTCTCCAAATTTAAACAGACATTTCTTTTTCTTTTGTTTTTTATTTTTATTTTTTTACATTTTATATATTTATTTTTAAATACTTTCTTCAGATTACATCCTGATCGTTATCCCCTCACTTGTATCTTCCTATCTCCCCGCCCCATCCCTCTTTCATCCTAGTCTCTTCCCCTAGACCTCTGACAAAAGGGGACCTCCTCCCCCACCATGTGACCACAGCCTATCAGGCCTCAGATAGTCTGCATCCCCTTTCTTTGAGTGCTGCCAGGCCTCCCTACCAAGAGGAAGTGGTCAAATTGGAGTTCATATAAACAGACATTTCTAAACACGGTATTTTTATTCGTCTAAATTATCATGCCTGTATGCATGTATTTTCATTATCTCCATGGTTGATACTTTTCCCTCAGTCCTTCCAGATCTATCCTTACCACTTCCAACTTTTTTTTTGTTAAAAAAAAAAAAAAAAAAAAAATTTAGGAACTAGAGAGATGGCCCCATGATTAAAATCATTGGCTGCTCTTCCAGGAGACATGGATTCAATTCTCAACACCTATATGATGGCTCACAACTGTCTTTAACTACTGTTCTAGGGGATCAGATGTCTTCTCTGGCTTCTGCCAACATTGCATGACGTAGTGCACATATATATGTGCAGGCAAAATACCCATAAATATATAATAAAAACTCCAAAAGTCTTTAAAGAAGGAAACACTACTGTAAACACTGAATTAGGCATTCCTCTTCAAGATGGTTCCTGAGCCACAGGGACAGTCAATGTGATGTAGATGTCCTGTTTGTGGGTAAGCATTCTGCAGATATACATTCACTGCACTTTGACCATAAACAATACCACCTTCTCTGCCTCCTCTTCCTCCTCCCCCTTCTTCTTCCTCCTCCTCCTCCTCCCCCTCCTCCTCCTCCTGCTGCTGCTATTGCCCCTTTCCTCTTCCTTCTCCTCTTCTTCCTCCTCCTTCTCTCCCTCCTCCTCCTGCTGTTGCTACTACTGTTGCTCCTCCTCCTCCTCCTCCTCCTCCTCTTTTTGTTTTTTCAACACAAGTTGTCTACCTGTAGTGCCTGTGCTGGAACTCCCTTTGTAGACCAGGTTCCTCTAATTCATAGATCTGCCTGCCTCTGCCTCCAGAATGCTGGGATTAAAGGCATGAGCCACCACACCCAGCTAACAACACATTCCTAATCAATATGCACAAAATAAAACAAAAGGGAAATGGGTAAATAATGATATGCTCACCAAATGTAAGGCTAAAAAGATGGAATAAATTTCAGTAAGAATTAAATACAGTATAGAATCAATATGTACAAAATAAAACAAAAGGGAAATGGATAAATTGTTGGTCTGATGTATTTTGATGCTAATTAATAAAAGGTCTTCACTCCTGGGCAAGGAAAATGGGATAGGCATGGCCAAGGTTCCCAGGCTTGGAGACAGAGAGAATCTTGGGAAGAAGAGAGACCTGAGGCGAAGAAAGGAGAAAGAAGGATGCCATGAGTTAGCCGGAAGAGAAGCACATGGCCAGCGTGGATGGAGATCTGGCCTAGATAAAGAACATTAACAAGTATATGGGATTATGGATGAGAGGTAGCTTGAAAGAAACTATTAGATGCAGATACCATGGGAGTAGGGCAGGTATCCCATACCTGCCCCACTATGGGACGTAGGTTAGGGTATCAATATCTGCCCTGACCCAAGTTAACAGGCTATTTTAAAATATAACAGTTGTCTGTGTCTTGATTGATTGTTAGCGGGTTATACTGCCATAATAATAATTATAGGCCTGATAAACATTTTTAGGCTCTACTGGTAATTTAACAACAACAGTAAATAATGATATGCTCACCAAATGTAAGGCTGAAAAGATGGAGTAAATTTCAGCAAGAATTAAATACAGAATAGAAACAATAAAGAAAATCGATTTAAACAAAATTCTTTTAAACCATTCAGAATGTAAGATCAAAATTCAAGTGACAGCACATGCTAGTGAGCATGAGGAACAAGAGGAACACTCCTTCATTGCTGATGGGAGTGAAAACTTGTACAAAAAACTAGAAAATATCATCCTGAGTGAAGTGACCGAAACCCAAAAAGACATGCATAGTATATACTCACTTATAATTGAATATGAGCCGTAAAGTACAAGATAACCATGTTATAATCCACAGACCCAAAGAAGCTAAGTTACAAGGAGGGCTTAAGGGAGGATGCTTGAATCTCACTCAGAAGAAAACATAAAACAGGCATTGGAGGTAGATGGAGGAAGGGAACTGGGTAGGAGAGGGGATTGGAGAGGGGATCAAGGGTGGGAATTAGGAGTAGGGAGATCTGGGGAGAGAGGGCCAGGTGGGAGAATGGAAATTAGAGGTAGGGGCATCTCTGGGATGTGCCAGAGACCTGGGATAGAGGAGGTCCCAGAAGTCTATGGGAGTCACCCTAGCTGAGACTCCTAGCATCTGGGGATATGGAGCCTGAAGTGACCACCTTCTGTAGCCAGGCAGGACTTCCAGTTGAGGGGTAAGGGCACCAACTCATCCACAAAATGTTTGACCCAAATTTTGTCCTTCCTCTAACATGTGAAGGGATAAAGATAGAGCAGAGATTGAGGGAATGGCCAACCAAAGACTGGCCCTACCTTAGACCCATCCCCTGGAAGGGAACCAATCCCTGACACTATTAAAGTTACTCTGCTATGCTTGTAGACAGGAGCCTAGCAGAACTCCTCTGAGAGGGTTCACCCAGCAACTGATGGAAACAAATGCAGAGACGCACAGCCAAACATTAGACAGACCTCGGGGAGTCATATGGAAGAGTTGTGGGGATGATTGAAGGAGCTGGAGGGCTCCAGGACACCACAAGAAGACCTACGGAGTCAACTAACCTGGGGCCATGGGGGCTCACAGAGACTGAACCTCCAGCTAAAGAGCATGCACAGCTTGGTCTTCACGTGGATCTCCCAGCAACTGGAACGGGGGCCTTCTCTGATTCTGATACCTCCCTTTGGATCCAGCTCCCCTATGTGGGCTGTCTTATCTGGCCTCAGTGGGAGAGAATGGGCCTAGTTCTGCAGTGACTTAATGTGCCAGGGCAGGTGGTAGCCATGGGGGACCTCCGCCTTCTTTGAGGAGAAGAAGAAGGGAAAGTGGAGGAAGGGATGTGTGAGGGGGGACTGGTAGGAGAGGAGGGAGCCTGTAATCAGAACAAGTGAATAAATAAATTAAAAAGAAAAATTTTACTGTCCTTAACAGATCTTTATACGGATTGATTGAAAATAGTGAGACTACTACAGCTATTTAATCACAAATGAAAGAGAGGCATTCCCACAAACCTTCTAAAGTAAAATAAATACAAGAGAATACTCTGAAAATTCCAGGTAAACATTGTATATTATAGACATGCACACATTTGCAGCTATCTGAATATCTGTAAAGCAATCACATTATCATATCTGCTTAAATCCAACATAACTGCAACACCCAGCCAGAATATCACAGAATATTTAAGCCTGAAAATCATAAACACCTGCACCAAGTTATTGTTATGTTTTTCCATCAATCAGGTAGGAGTTGGTTCATGGCCTAGGAACATGAACTTAGTTTAACCCTGTCAGCAAGAGACAACTCTCTCCTTAAAATAGAAGCTGTCCAGCTACTGGGAAGTCCTCAGCTCCCCTAGGACCTGAGACCTTGAACTTAGTTTCCCCCATTATTAAATGATGTCTGAAAAGAAAATAGCAGAATTTAGAACAAGTTTCTTTTTCTTGCTACCAACAACATGAAGAAAGTTTGAAAGCATCTGAATGGAAAGATGATATTTTAAAGACACCAAGACAGCGATGAGACAGCTTCCAGTAAGGAAAAAGGAGGGTGGGCATTACGGTTCTGGGATATCCACCAGAGAAGACTGTTCCCGCATGGGTTTAACCCAATAGAAACTCTTTATT
Source organism: Acomys percivali (assembly GCA_907169655.1). Lineage (NCBI taxonomy): Eukaryota > Metazoa > Chordata > Mammalia > Rodentia > Muridae > Acomys > Acomys percivali. The sequence goes on along the minus strand of OU015750.1, from coordinate 102,967,376 downwards.
AGTTGGTGATCACTTTAGCTGCTCAGGATCCAGGGTAGCACAGAGCCTTTCTCAGGGAGAGCTTTTAAGGACAAAAACAATGTTCTGGGTTGACATACTTCAGTTAATAGGAACAGTTAGCCAGAAGCAGAGCTACAGAAGCCAAAGAGCAAGGCTAGAGACTTTCCCAGCACTATGGACCTTGATGGATTAGGCCTTTCTTTTCATTTTGGCAGGTGGTCCTGCAGATGTGCTGAGTTCTACAGCCTGAGTGGCACTTCCATCATGGAGTCAGCTGTGCTAAGGTCTGGGGGCCCTGTTGTAGTTACCAGTGACTTCTACTAAACAACTAGTCCTCAGTTTCCTTTTCTTGTGATTAGTTGTTGCAGGTTTCCTGTAGTGATGCCTCAGACACTTTAATAGTGTCCATCTTCCTAATGCCACTAAGTTTTTCAAATTAACTTGGCTGAAATAATCATTTTTAAAGCTCTAATACTTTACCAGCACACCATTAGAGTTTAAAATCCAAAGACCAGTCAGGCATGGTGGCACACACCTTTATGCCTAACGGTGACGAGGTAGAAGCTGGAGGATTTCTGTGTGTCTCAGGCCAGCCAGCCTAGTTTACATAGTGAAATCCTGCTTCAAAAAAAAGGTGTTTTCAACATGAACTATACTTTTTTCTTTTTCTTTTTTAAATATTTACTTATTTATTTATTATGTATAAAGTATTATGCCTGCAAACCAAAAGAGGGCACCAGATCTCATTATAGATGGTTGTGAGCCACCATGTGGTTACAGGAAATTGAACTCAGGACCTGGAGAGATGGATCTGAGGTTAGAAGCACTGACTGCTCTTCCAGAGGTCCTGTGTTCAATTCCCAGCAACCACATGGTAGCTCACAACCTTCTATAATATAACATAATGCCCTCTTCTGTCCTGCAGGTGCAATACAGGCAGAGCACTGTATACTAATAAATGAAAGAAAGAAAGAAAAAAGAGAAGAAAAAAAAGAACACCCAGTACTCTCAAACTCTGAGCCATCCCTCCAGCCCCATGAACTATACTTTTTTAATCTTTTAATTTTATTTAAATAATTTATTCAGATTACATCTCAATTGTGATTCCTCTCACTTGTATCTTCCCATTCCCCCTTCCCTCCTTCTTTCATCCTATTCCCCTCCCTGTGACAGAAGGGGACCTCCTCCCCCACTTTATGATCACAGCCTATCAGGTCTCATGCCTGCTTACCCTTCCTCTGAGTGCCACCAGGCATCCGCACCAAGGGGAAGTGGTCAAATAGGGGCCATCAGAGCTCATGTCAGAGTCAGTCTTCACTCTCCACACAACTGTGGAGAATGAGCTGTTCATTGGATAGATCTGAATATGGGGTCTAGGTTTACTGCATGCATTGTCCTTGATTGGTACAGTAGTTTGAGCATAGCCCCCTGGGTCCAGATCTGCAAGCTTTGATGGTCTTCTTGTAGAGTTCCTGGACCCTCTGGGTCCTACTATTTCCCCCTTCTCCCATACTTCTCTCACCTGGAGTCCCAATAGAAAGTCCCAGCATCTGTCCCAATCCTCCACTGAATGAAGACTCTCAGAGGACATCCCTTTTGGGTTAGTGTCCAATTATAAGTGAGTATATACCATGTGTATCTTTCTGGGTCTGGGTTAACTCAATCAGCATTATCATTTCTAGTTCCATCCATTTGCCTGCAAATTTCAAGATCTTCTTGTTTTTAATAGCTGAGTAGTATTCCATAATGTATATGTACCACAGTTTCTTTATCCATTCTTCCACTGAGGGACATTTAGGCTGTTTCCAGGTTCTGACTATTAGGAATAAGGCAGCTATGAACATGGTTGAGCATATGTCCTTGTTGTGTATTGGAGCATCTTTTGGGTATATTCCAAGGAGTGGAATACCTGGGTCTTAAGGAAGCTCTATTCCCAATTTTCTGAGAAAGCGCCAGATTGATTTCCAAAGTGGTTGTACAAGTTTGACACCCACTAGCAATGGAGCAGTGTTTCCCTTTCTCCACATCCCCACCAGCATGTACTGTCACCTGAGTTTTTTATCTTAACCATTCTGATGGGTGTAAAATGGAATCTCAGAGTCATTTTGATTTGCGTTTCTCTGATGACTAAGGACATTGAGCATTTCTTTAAGTGTTTCTCAGCCATTGGATATTCCTCTATTGAGAATTCTCTGTTTATCTCTGAACCCAATTTCTTAATTGGGTTATTTACGTTGGTGGTGTTTAATTTCTTGAGTTCTTAATATATTTTGGATATTAGCCCTTTGTCTGATGTAGGGTTGGTGAAAATCTTTTTCCAGTCTGTAAACTGTCACTTTATTCTGTTGACAGTGTTTTCTGCCTTACAGAAGCTTCTCAGCCTCATGAGGTCCCATTTATTAATTGTTGACCTTAGAGCCTGAGCTGTTGGTGTTCTGTTCAGGAAGTTATCTCCTGTGCTAAGGAATCTCAGGCTCTTCTCCACTTTTTCTTCTAACAGATTTAATGTTTCTGGTTTTGTGTTGAGGTCTTTAATTCACTTGGACTTCAGTTTTGTGCATGGTGATAAGTATGGATCTACTTGCATTTTTATACATGTAGACATTCAGTTAGGCCAGCACTATTTGTTGAAGATGCTATCCTTTTTCCATTGTATAGATTTGACTTCCTTGTCAAAAATCAATAGGTGTATGTTGTCCATAAGTGTATGGATTTATTTCTGGGTCTTCGATTGGATTCCATTGATCTACCAGCCTATTTCTATGCTAGTACCATCCTGTTTTAATTACTGTTGCTCTATAGTATAGCTTAAGATCAGGGATGGAGATTACTCAGGAGGATCTTTCATTGTACAGGATTGTTTTAGCTATTCTGGGTTTTCTGTTTCTCCATATGAAGTTGAGTGTTAGAGGTTGGTCTGATGTATTTTGATGCTAATTACTGCTTGCTGTCTCTATGCCCTACCTGTACCTTGCCTAAGAGCCTAACCCATTTGGCCAATAAAAGGCCAACACACCAGGACAGGGCAAATGGGATAGGCAGGGCTAAGGTTCCAGGGCTGGGGGAGATGGAGGGAATCTTGGGAAGAAGAGAGACCAGAGAGGAAGAAAGACCTGTGTAGAGGAAAAGAAGGCTGCGCCATCATGGGTTGGGTAGAGGAGAATCACGTGGCTGGCATGGATGGAGACTTGGCCCAGATGATGATAATTAGCAAGTATTTGGGATTATGGATGGGAAGTAGCTTGATAGAAAATTTTAGAAGCAGATGGCATGGTATAGGATATCTGCCCCACTATGGGAAGTAGTTTAGAGGATTAATATCTGCCCGTCCCCCAGTTAACTAAAGCTATTTTAAAATATAGCAAGTGTCTGTGTCTTGATTGATTGCTAGCTGGTTAGAAAATACTGTCATAATAATAATTATAGACCAATAATAAAAATTATTAGGCCATACTGGTAATTTAACTGCAACAGTTGAGAATTGATCTTTCAAAGTCTCTAAAAATTGTGTAGGTATTTTGATAGGGATTACATTGAATCTGTAAATTACTTTTGGTAAGATAGACATTTTTCCTGTAATAACTCTCCCAATCCATGAACAAGGGAAATCTTTCTGTCTTCTGATGTCATCTTCAATTTCCTTCTTCAGAGACTTGAAGGTTTTTTTTCATACAAGTCTTTCACTTCCTTGCTCAAAGTTACATCTTAGATACTTTATATTACTTGTGGCTATCATGTAGGATATAGTTTCCCTAATTTCTTTCTCAGCACAATTGTCATTTGTATACAGGAGGCCTGCTGACTTTTTTAAGTTGATTTTGTATCCAGCCACTTCATTGAAGGTGTTTATCAGCTGTAGGAGTTCTCTGGTGGAATTTTGAGGGTCACTTATATACACTATCATATTATCTGCAAATAGGAATAAACTGACTTTCTCCTTTCCCATTTGGACCCTCTTGATCTCCTTTTGTTGTTTTATTGCTCTAGCCAGGACTTCAAAAACGATATTGAAGAGATATGGAGAAAGTGGTCAGCCTTGTCTGGTCCCTGATTTTATAGAAATTTCCTTAAGTTTCTCTCCATTTAATTTGATGTTGGCTATTGGCTTCCTGTGTATAGCCTTTATTACGTTTAGGTATGTACCTTGTATCCCTGATCTCTCCAAATTTATAAGCATGAATGTATATTGGATTTTGTCAAATGCTTTTTTGTCATCTAAGGAGATGATCATGGTTTTTTTTCCTTCAGTTTGTTTATATAGTGGATTACATTGATGGATTTCCATATATTGAACCATCCCTGCATGCCTGGAATGAAGCCTACTTGGTCATGGTGAATGATATCTTTGATGTGTTCTTGGATTCATTTTGTGAGTATTTTATTGAGCATTTTTGCATCAATGTTCATAAGAGAAATTGGTCTGAAATTCTCTTTCTTTGTTGGGTCTTTGTGAGGTTTAGGTATCAATGTGACTGTGGACTCATAGAATGAGTTTGGTAATGTTCCATCCGTATTCTATTTTGTGGAGTAGCTTGAAGAGTATTGGTATTAGCTCTTCTTTGAAGGTCTGGTAGAATTCTGCGCTGAAACCATCTGGCCATGAGCTTTTGTTTGTTGTTGTTGGGAGACTTTTAATGACTGCTTCTATTTCTGTGGAAGAAATAGAACTATTTAATTTGTTTATCTGATCTTGATTCAACTTTGGCAAGTGGAATAGATCAAGAAAAATGTCCATTTCCGTTAGATTTTCAAATTTTGTGGCATCTAAGCCTTTGAAGTAAGACCTAATGATGCTTTGTATTTCTTTAGTGTCTGTTGTTATGTCTCCCTTTTCCTTTCTGATTTTGTTGATTTGGATAGTGTCTCTCTACCTTTCAGTTAGTTTGGCTAATGGTTTGTCTATCTCATTGATTTTTTTCTCAAAGAACCAGCTCCTGGTTTTGTTGATTCTTTGAATTGTTCTTTGTTCCTAATTTATTGATTTCAGCCCTGATTTTGATTATTTCCAGACGTCTACTCCTCTTGGATGTTTCTGTTTCTTTTTTTTCTAGGGCTTCCAGATGTGTCATTAAGTTGCCTGTATGAGATGTTTCCAATCTCTTTATGAAGGCCCTTAGTGCTATGAATTTTCTTCTTAGCACTGCTTTCAATGTGTCCCATATATTTGGGTATGTTGTACCTTCACTTTCATTGAATTTTAGGAATTCCTTTAATTTCTTTCTTTGTTTCTTCCCTGACCTAGTTGTCATTGAATAGAGTGTTGTTCAGTTTCCATGTGTGTGGGGCTTTTTGTTATCTCTGTTGTTATTTAAGTCCAGCTTTAGTCCATGGTGATCTAATAGGATACAAGGTATTATTTCATTCTTCTTGTATCTGTTGAGGCTTGCTTTGTGACCTACTGTATGGTCAATTGGAGAAGGTTCCATGAGGTGCTCAGAAGAAAGCATAATCTTTTGTGTTTGTGTGAAAAGTTCTGTAGATATCTATTAGATCCATTTGATTCCTGATATCGGTTAGCATCATTATTTCTCTGTTTAGTTTCTGTTTCATTGGTCTATCCTTTGGTGAAAGTGGGGTGTTGAAGTTTTACACTATTAATGTGTGGGTGTTGATGTGTGGTTTAAGCTTTGTTAATATTTCTTTTACAATCCAGGTGGTAGTGGCATACGCCTTTAATCCCAGCACTTGGGAGGCAGAGGGAGGCAGATCAGTGTGAGTTTGAGGCCAGCACAAAGCAGCTCCAGGATAGTCAAGGCTACACAGAGAAACCCTGTCCCAAAACACTAAAAAAAAATTTTTTACAAATGTGGGTGCCTTTGTATTGGGGGTGTATATGTTCAGAATTGTGATGTTATCTTGGTTGAATTTTCATTTGATGAGTATAAGGTGTCCTTCCTCATCTCTTTTGATTAATTTTGGTTGAAAGTCTATTTTATTAGATATTAGAATGGCTACACCAGATTGCTTCTTGTGATTGGAATACCTTTTTCCAGCCTTTTACTCTGAGGTAATGTCTATCTTTGTGGTTGAGATGTGTTTCTTGAATGAAGAGAATGCTGGGTCTTGTTTATGGATCCATTCTGTTAGTCTGTGTCTTTTTATTAGAGAATTGAGACCATTGATGTTGAGAGATATTAATGGCCAGTGACTGCTAAATCTCTTGATTTTAATGTTGGTGGTGGTAGAGTGTTTGTGTTATTATGTTTTGCTACAGTGAAGTTATCTATTTCCTGTGTTATCTTGGTTATAGTTTGTCACTTTGGATTGGAGTTTTCCTCCTAGTAACTTCTGTAGGGCCAGATTTGTGGACAGGTACTGTTTGAATTTGTTTTTGTCATGGAATATCTTGTTTTCTCCATCAATGGTTATTGAAATTTTTGCTGGCTATAGTAGTCTGGACTGGCATTTGTGGTCTCTTAGGGTTTACAGGACCTCTACACAAGCCTTCTCTGCTGAGAAGTTGGGCATAATTCTGATAAGGTTTTCCATTATATGTTACTTGGCCTTTTTCCCTTGCCACCTTTAATATTTTTTTCTTTGCTCTGTATATTTTGTGTTTTGATTATTATGTTGCAGGAGGATTTTCTTTTCTAGTCTACTCTATTTGGTGTTCTGTAGGCCTCCTGTATGTTTATATGCATCTCTTTCTTTAAGTTGGGGAAATTTTCTTCTATGATTTTATTGAAGATATTTTCTGGGCCTTGGAGTTGGGCATCTTCTTTTTTCTCAACTCTTATTATCCCTAGGTTTTGTCTTTTCATGGTGTCCTTGATTTCTTGGATGTTTTATATCAGGAACTTCTCAGACATAACATTTTCTTTGATAGTTGCATTAAATTCTTCTATTGTATTTTCTGCGCCTGAGATTCTTTCCTCTATCTCTTGAATTCTGTTAGTGAAGCTTACCTCTGTATTTCTTGTTTTCTTCTCTAAGTCTTTTGTTCCTGGCTTTCTTCTTTCTGTGCTTTTACCATTATTTCCATTTTCACCCTTCAGATCTTGAACCATTTTATTGATTTCCTTCATATGATTGTTTGCATTTTCCTGAATTTCTTCCAGCAATTTCTTCATGTCCTCTCTATAGGTTTCTATCATGGCCTCTCTAAGGTCCTCAATATGTTTGGCTGCATCTTCCTATATCTGTTTACAGATTTTATTCATTTCCTCCATTACCATCTTCATTACTAAGGATCTGAGGTCATTTTCTTGTACTTCAGTTGTGTTTGAGTTTCCAGGGTTGAATTCTTTGGGAGAGCTGGGTTCTGGACATGCTATATTGTTTTGGCTTTTGTTGTTTGTGTTTTTACACTGGCCTTTAGGCATCTTACTGTTTCTGATGTTGGGAGGTAGTTTCTGGTGTCCTTCACTGGTCATTGAGAGTAGTTCATTCCCTCACTTGTGGGGATCAGAAAAGCCTTCCCTGGATCAGGCAGGTGACTTGGTTTCAGCTCTGGGGGACTTTGCTCCACATCCTAGGCTCCCAACTGGGACAGCAGAGGCTGGTGCTACATCCTAGGCTCTCAACTGGGTCAGCAGAGGCTGGTGCTGGTGTTCTGCAGACCAAGGTTCAGTCCAAGATACTATCTGCCTTTGGCTGGACTTTGGAGACCCTGCACTCAGCCACTGGGGCCCTGGGACCTCAGATCAGTCCACCAGAGAGTGTGGGAGATGCCCACTGGCTTACGCTTCTGCCCACCTGTTCTTGCTCTGGCTCCAGCCCCTTACCTAGGTTCAGTCTGACAGAGAGTGTGGAAACTGTACCATAGCTGAGAACATGTCTGTAGCTGCCTGCCGTGCCCACCCCCACCCTCATGGGCTCTGGGTCCCTCTGTAGACTGGCAGGGTGATCTGAAGTCAGATCTATCCCAGATCCACACTCTGGGCTCCCCTTTGGGCCAGCAGACACTGAGATTGGTAGTCTATAACCCACAGCTTAGCCAGAGAAAGTGCAGATATTTTCCGATAGGCTTGTGATGGCCTTTGGAGACTCAGTGTGGCCACAGGATCATGGGGCTTTCTGTGGACTGGAGCAGGGCAGTGTTCCGGGGTCAGATCTACCCATTCTCCTGGGTTCTCCCCTGGGCCAGCAGATACAGATGCTGGCATTTCACTGCCCACAGTTCAGTCCCAGATACAGAGGCTTCTATATAGAGCACAGCTTCAGCTCGCAGTCAGGTAGGCAGCCAGTCTCTGAGGACTGGGCACTCGTCCTCCATGGACCAGTTGGATGACCAGAGGATACACCCACCTGTCCTCTGCACAGTGTGAACCCATCTCACCTAGGATTCTCCAGGTCTTGTGGTCAGTAGCTCCCAGCCTGGTCTCTAGGCTCCGTCCTGCTGCTCAGACACCGTATGCGGTCAACACCACCATCTTGGACCTCCTGCAGCTCATTTCCCCTTGCTTCATATGTCTGGCGCATATAGTGGGGGGTGCCATGGCCAATTCCTGGTGCTCTGTGAGGGAAGTAGGAAGCAGGGAGGAGCCAAACTATACTTTTTATACTTATAGAAAGTGGCTTCTGAGTTCTCTTCCTCTCCATGTGCATGTGGCTATTGCTGAACTACCTAGAATATATCACATAAACTAATATATAATAGTAACGATATTATAAAATATCATTTATGTTATAAAATAGTTTCTATCATATACTGTTAGAGTCTGTAACTCACTGAAGAAAACACCCCAAACTCAAATAGTATGCAAGCAACAAAGAGTGTTTATTCTGCAGAAATCCAGCATGCTGAGATCACCACTTTAGACACAAGGGCAACCCTGAGAATAGCTTGAAGCCTCCTTTTAAAGGCATTCAGGGGAAATCCAGGGCAAGGGTAGGTAATACTTAACAGGATTGGAGCATTTACACCGCAAAAGCATGGGCACACTGAAAAAGCACAGCCCACCTTAGTCAGTGGTCATGAGTTAATCATAAGTCAAGAGATTTCTAGACCAGAAGTCAATCATCCTAGAACACCTAGACCAGTAGTAAACCAACCTTAAGCAATCTTAGCTTCTCCTGTCCAGCCATCTGTGGTTGGCTGCCTATTCTATGCAGTATTCCCAGCAGCCATCGAGCTCTTTTCTGAGAAATGAAGACTTAGACCCATTCTGAGCTAACAAGAAAATGAGACCTGTCATGGAGTCATTTAGGCTTATTTAACCACTCCCCTTCAATATAGTCATGTAAAATAGTAGATATGTTTCTTCTTTTGTTCTAGAAAGGCTTCCTAGTAAAGGAGTGGATATAATAAATATCCATCATAAACAAAAATTTTTAAACAGAATTTAACTTTCAGGCAAATACTCTTAAGTAGGTTGGATCTTCCTACTCTGTCTCACACTGACATAGATACTGATAAGTTGTATACACAGGAGTGAGAACTTCACACTCCCACTAAGGAGATCCAGTTATACTGTTTCCTGTGCTTGGCACGGGTACAAACTTCTTCAAGTAGTTCCATGTTAAGGGCAAATTCCCCCCAGGGAGCACCAAGACAGAAGGCACGAGGTGGTAAGAAGGGACCAAAGTGACTAGCACAAAGTGAAAGACCATCAAATCCTGGGCCAACAGGGTGATGATTCATCTGGTTGAGGCTGACGAAAAGGCAGAGTGGCTGCACCAGATGAATTCTCACGACCATCTCTGGAGCATCGTCAACCTACAGCAAGGGAACACATCTTTTGTAGGGTTCGAGGACAGACTGGGCCAGTTCTCCTGGGTGACCTGTACCAGTCTTCAGCACCCCAGCCACCCTCCATGAAGGTCACTCATTTCCCCTCCTCCCACCACTCCTGACCCCACATTCTGCAGCATCTACTGTCTTCCTCCCTCCTTCCCCTGTTCCATAGTCAGCCCCACGCCCTGCTGCAGAGCATGGAGTTCAGGAGAAAGCAGTGATGACTAGTTGTGCTCCCTGACTCAGGGTCTGATGGGAGGAGCCAAAGGAGCTAGGAGGAGCCCTGTCCAGAGAGGGGCCTGGGTCCTCACTATCCAGGTCCTGAGTGGGATTCCAGACATCTCTTTCCCCCTCATTCTAAAACTTTCACCATCTGAGAGTGGCACATGCAGCTGTGGCTGTGGCTGTCCCTGCCTCACCTTGTCCCTCTGTGCAGTCCAGATGGGAGCAGTGGACTCCAGCAGCAGCTCCGTGCCACCGGGAACTCCAGTGGGAACACTGCTCCAGCTGCTGCTGCTGCTGCTGCTTCCTTTGTTTCTGGCTTACCTGTGTGAGTGCTCACCTGCACGTCTGTAAGTGCGCTGTGGGAATGCCTGGAGCTGTCAGTGGTTGTTGGCTAGCATGTGTATGCTGGGAACAAACCCCAGGCTGATGCAGTAGCAGCAAATGATCTTGTTGCTGGGCCATCTCATTTTTACCTTCCTTATCTTTGTCTGTGGGATGGAATCCTCTTCCCTCTACATACTAAGAGGAACTACCATGATCTTCCCTTGTGTCCCTGCTGTCCCCACATCTGCAGCGCAGGAAGCTCCTGATTAGGAACCTGCGCTGACCAGGCACCCGCTGTGCTCCCTTGTCAAACCCACTTGTCTGTGCCAAGATTTCTCTCCTGTCAGTCAGGGCTGAGCATGCAGAAGCCATTGCCAGCACGTGACATGAACTCTGAATCTCTCGCGCCTCCTTTGTCAATAAGATGCTGCAGCTGAGGGACAAGAGCAGGTCTCCTGGAATTCACTCTTGTTCCCCATTCTTCACCCATCTGTCCCTTACCCCATTTCCAACAGTGCCCTCAGTACCTGTCATTGCCAAGGTTTCTCCTCAGAAAACATGCAGGAGGAAACAGGGGAGGATCAGCAGGTCAGAGGAGTTGAGCAAAAATGCCATGGACAGAAGCTGGTCTACTTCTGCAATAGTGGTTGGCAAGGCTAAAATGAAAACACAAGTTGTGTCTTTGACCAGACCGCAAATCTGAGGAAGTCTTACTTTAGCCTCTGGATGCTCGGGGAATTTAGGAGCACACAGATTTCCACCCACTTTGCTATGAACATCTATTTTCACGGGTCCTGAGGAGGAAGGGAGAGGGGATGTCCTGGTCCTCAAAAGAGTCCTGTAGCTATGGTAGGGGAAGCAGCGTAATGATGGGACCTCATCTTTCCTACTGGCAGGAGAAGAGCTGACATGGGAGGGTTGTGGCAATATGAACGCACTCAGGTGAGATGAAAATCGACAATGACTCTAGAATGAGGAAAAGCCAGGAAATAGAAGGATGCTCAGACTGTGGCAGCCAGAGGGAATCACAGGGAGTGACCAGTGTCAGTGTAAACACAGTTAATTAGATAGAATAGGGGGAGAAAGGAGATGAATGATGGATAAAATGGCCATTAACCCAAGACTCATGGTGACTAGATCAACACACACACACACACACACACACACACACACACACACACACATCGTCATCGTCATCATCATCATCATCATCATCATCATCATCATCATCTTTTCTCTCTTCTTCCCAGTTACCTATAGGCTCAAGCTTTTCTTCCCAGTGCAACTTGAACTCATCCAGCCAGGTTCTGCAGTCACCCTGTACAGTCCTATTTAAGAAGGCAGTTAGATCCCTGTTTTTCACCCAGGTATCTTTTATCCAACTGAATCTAGAGTCCACTTCAATCCACTTTCCAGTGTTTGCGTCAGCATGGAACATTTTGCTTCCATTGAGGCTAAGTTCCCAATATCCATTGAAAATTCCATCTCCATCTCCCTCATACTGGCAACACATCATGGGCTGCAAAGTGAGGGGCTCTGTGCCCATTGGAAAGAGATTAGTCTCTGGCCTTGATGCATCCTGTCCACCTACTCCCCATCCCTTCCCGTCCTCTGACCTTGGTCTACCTTTTGCCCTTGCTGCTCAGCCACTTAGGTGGAACTATAAGTGATACATTTTTTTCCTCCATAAAAGCAATGAATGTCCCTAACCTGTCACAAATCATTTAACTGCATCCCCAACCCTATGGGGCCATTTGAAACTTACCTCTGATTGTGTTATTCACCTGACTGATGTGTAACACTTGCTCTTTGAATGAGTAAACTAGATCACTCAGAGTGTCCACCTGGTGTTCACAGATCTTTGTTGCATTTAGTCTGTTCCCCAGAGCACTAAAGACATGACACTTGTTATTGCTGTAGCGAAGAAAAGTCTCCTCATTCAGTTGACCTTGGACTTCGTACCTCCATGGTCCAGACCCTGACTTGCCAACACTGAAGTTGTAACAAAGAGAAGCAGCCTCTGTGAAGGAAACATGGCAGTGTGGTTAGGTGAGGGGAGCAAGGGACTCAGAGATGGTCTCTGCCTATGGCACCAAGGAAGTCCTTCTGGAAGGGCAAAGAGGGAGAGAGGAGGGTGGGAGAGACGGGGGGGGGGGGGGCTTACCAAATTGAAAAAAAAAATAGTTCTACTACAATTTACAAAATAACAACAACAAAACCCACACACACCTGTCTAATGAACACCATTGTCTGGGCCTGGGAGCAGGGGCAGAAGCTTCCATAGGTCCCTACCCAGGTCCATTGCCAGGGTCCTCCAGAGAGGACAAGGTGTTCCAGCCCCTGACTAACTGAGGTGTCTTCGGGCATTCGAGCAGATTGCCACCTCTTGGAAGAAGGGGTAAAAGGCATTCCATGGGTGGAACAGTGGAGAAGGCTGGCTAGGCAGGGGAGGCAGGTTGGTAGATGAGGAATCACATGGGAATTGAAGCTGAGCCAGGGTCACACACTTTGTAGACCCACAGAGAAAAGAGACTGTTGCAATTTCCATAGTGTGGGAAATGGTGTGAAATCTTGCCATAAAACAAAACAAGAACAGAAGGGGGAAAATGAGAAAATGGGTGGACATGGCTGCCTTGTCCCTGTAAGCACCTATTGTGATCTGCTGGAGAAGTCCCATGGAAGGTGGGAAAGCTACTTCAAGAGCAAAGAGGTCCTGGAATGGCTGAGGGTTTGTGAGGATTCAGGGGTGAACGCAATCTTCCAAGAATAGGCATGTCAGTCCAAACCAGCTGTCTGCGTCAGCCTCCTTGCAGGTCTGGCACTGTCCACTGTGTGGACCTGTGGAACACAGTGTCACCATCGACTCCTCCAGCATCTTGCTCAGATTATTTGTCCTCCAGGAGCAACTTCCTAGTCCCTCTCCAGAGCATGGAAGAGGGTGGGGCAAAGGAATATATATATATTGCTCTTAAGGGATGGTCCAGGAGCTTCCTTGGGGAGGATGCTACCTCATAATTCGAGAGTCTGGTGGGTCTCCCACCCCTCTCACCTCTCCCCACCACTCCCACCCCCACCCCACCATTTAGTCCATGGCAACTCACCTGCAGACAGCAAAGTCCACAGACAGCTCAGCGGAACCAAAAGTCGCAGAGCCAGGGTGGACCGATTGTGCTCCGCGGCTGCAGTCTCTGCCATACCCTGAGCAACAGGTGTAACCGGAGCTGCCAGAAGTGGTGAGGATCCAGTGCTGCCCTACAAACGGTCCGGCTCAAATATTCACAAAATCGCCAGGCACCTTTGCTATCCACTCAGGCAATCACCCGGATATTTCTAGCTTGCCTCTGGGAGGGAGAGAGAGAGAGCGAGAGAGAGAGAGAGAGAGAGAGAGAGAGAGAGAGAGAGAGAGAGAGAGAGAGAGAGAGAGAGAGAGAGAGAGAGACTATGAACTGGGTGGAGCTGCGTTGCTGTCACTACTCTGCCCTCTTGGACACTAGGTCCCTTAGCCAGTTAAACCTGCCAACAAGTCCTTGTCTCCACTAGGTGACGCTATAGCCTGCAACTAGAATGTAACCTGCACCACCTAAGTAAGGCCAGCAGCCCCAGCACCGGGGAAGTGTTTGAGTCCACAGCAATGTCCAGTCAGCCCTGAAAGTTTCTGTCCTGAGTCATTCAGCTTCAGCAATACCACATGTCTCCCTCTCCACAGCCACTCCCTTCTAGATTCCTCTCCAGCCGTTTTGCACTTCCCACAATCCTCCCTCTTCCTCCATCTGAATCCCAAACTCATTTGCTCCTGCAGATCTGCTCCCACTTCATGTTGTCCTAACCCTTGGTCCAGTCACCCAGCCCAGGCCCCGTCCTTATTCCTCTGTCGTCATTGTCCCCTCCTCACACCCAGACCTCCTTCCTTTATCCCCAAGCCCCCCACTGCAGACAATTCCTATCTTGTCCTCAAAGCTGTGCTTTTCTCCTTAGCTCCGTGACACTGGAAACAAAGATCTTCAGGAAGGTTCTGCTTCTGGGACCTGGAGAGATGGCTCAGGGCTTAAGAGCACTGACCGCTCTTCCAGAGCAGACACATGAGAATCCCATCCCCTCTTCTGCAATGTCCCCCTGAGCCTCAGGTGTGGGAGTCATAGGTAGATGAATCCCCTGGGCCTGGGCTCCACAGCTCTGCATACTGATTGGTTGTACTTTTATGTATAGTCATGTACAGAATTACACTTGTTATATTTTTTAGGTAGATAGTTAATAGTGTGCCTCCTGGTGGCTTTTCCAGCCATCCACATTGTTATTATGTCTCCCTTCCTCCTTCTACTACAGTTACCTTCCTCCCTCTTCCCCCAGAAGACCCTCAGTTTCGATTGTTCCCATCAGATCAATTATATGGTGATATTCCCCTTTAGGCTCCTCCAACCTCCCTCTTTCTCCCTAAGCCCCCCTCCTCATGCCCCTCTCCTATTATCTAACACTTAGAGATCTTACTGCACCCACACTCGGGACCCTAGTTCTGCCCACTCTTCTCCTAGTTACACTCTTAACCCTGACTGTTTGCCGCTCTCCTTTGACAAGGATGCTTCCTAGATCTAGAGATTCATTATCTGTCTCAATATGCTTCATCACAGTGGCCAATCAAGAGCATCTGGAGCTCCAGGATAAACAAGCCTTTTCAGTCACCTCCTCACACTAATGTGGGGGATTTGGTCTGTCCTCTCCTCCCATAGGACAAAAGGTCATAGTAACGGTCTGAATTGGACCCTGTCAAGTTCTCACGAGTCTATTTGCGGTCAAGTGACAAGGCCTGCCACTGTGGAGTCATCTGTCCAGAGTTAAGGCACTCCAAGCACTCACTCTCCACTGCTCCATGCTTGTGAGCCTCTTGCACATCTGTTTCCTCTCCCAGTGAAACCTGATACCCTCCCCCCCACATACACACACACACACACACACACACACACACACACACACTGGCTTCAGAGCTGGAACTCAAGTGTCATCTCTCTTAATGTTTCTATTGCTGTGACTAAACACTCTGATGAAAGCGACTCAGGGATAATCAGGTTTATATGGCTCATGCATCCTGCCAAAGTCTGTCTGCTTTGGCAAAGTCCAAGGTAGAATCTGGTACAGGATGCAGAATCCCCATTCACTTTATCTCTTGGGTCACCAAGCTGATGGCTCAGGCACCTGATCACAATTGAAAGAAAAAGGAGGGGAGGGAGGCCAGGGTTCCTTCTCTGGGACTGGCTGTACTGAGGCTAAAAAAAGAAAACTGACCACAATTTCCCACAATCAGGGCTGTAAAAGTGGCTTTTAGCCACAAACTTCAAGGGGCCCTAAAAGGAGGCTCTTTGGTCTGCAGATGCCTGCATGTCTAAGAGGGTTGAAGGGGAGCCCAGAGCCTGTTAACTTATTTGTGAATATACCTGGAAATAAAAGATAAGAGAGAGATTAAAAACTAGACCATTGATACACACAAGCATTCAAGAGAAGAGGGTGGATAAAGTTAAAAACTTTAACTTCAACCCTGTTTATTATCTGTATTTATACTTCTGAGAAAAGGAATTACCTCACACTCAAAAATCAAGTAATCACAAAAACAGATGAATTAAACAGATGAATTAAAAATACAACAGGTTATATATTTTCATTAAAACTAAACATTTCTTATCTATATATCCATTACATAAGTTCATAATGAGTTCAGAATGGCAAAGATTGGCAAGGCCTAAAGTTTAACAGGCTCTAAAAGTTACAGGAATATATGTCTTTTCAATTAGGAATGTCCTGGATACACATTTTCCAGATATCTCTTAGTTTATAATGAGCTCAGGACAATAATTTTATCTGTCTTTCATTCCAAGAAACAAAATCAATTTAAAATGACAGCATATGATGCCATAAGGTGACAAGGTGTAAGGAATTAGAATAGTTTGTTTATTTGGACATCAAGGTTTGTACTTAATTTAGACATTTCTAGGTAGCTCTAGAAATGGGTTCATGGGAAGCTTAAACCACGTTGCCTATATTTATGGTGTATTCCAGGGTTCATGGTGCCACCTGGAATGAAGGGTTATCTGAGGCCACAATTCTTCCTCAAGGCTGTCCCCTACTAAGGCATCTGGAGGTCGACAAAGGTATTTGTTGCAGCCACAAACTTTCTAAAATTGCTTTAGAAGATCTAAAACCATTTAACTTTTAAAACTATTTGAGTCAAATCAGGAATTCCATAATTGAGAATTAATTCATCTACACAGAAGTACATTATTAAAGTTATTTTTTATAAAAGCATTTCTTTCTCCTCACTTATTTCTTAACCCAGCTATCACACAAATAATTGAGTCTCTTTTATAATAAAAGGCCTCACAACACAATCTGAGCAGTTTACATCTGTTCTTAACCCTCTATGCTATTTTGTCCTGTTCCCAGGCAAACATCCCAGCCACACTTGCACTTTGTAGCTTTCCTCGGCTCCAGCTCCTTCCTCTTGATCATGCTTGGCCCTCTACCCAAGGCTGAATCCCTGCTTTCTCTCTTGACTCCTCCTCCACTACTGGCAGGAAGTCCAGCCCTATTCTTGCCCCTGTTCATGGATTGGCTGTAAGCTGCTTTATTGACATAACAGGAGAACAATTAAGGAGCAGAGTTTACACAACATTTAGACAGGAAATCAAAATTTAAAGACAAAATAACCTTATGTCTGCCTACAGTACATCTTCAATAAGATCCCATAGGCAGTTTGATCAATCAGAGTGGGTAAATACCCAGAAAGTGATGGTTCACACAGTACCAGATTTTACAGAGACGCAGGAGTGCACAAATGTTAGGGTTGTCAGAATCGCTGACAGCAATTCTGGGGGTGTATCACAGATCCTTCCCAGAAAACCGACATGCCTCCTGAACTTCTTTAATAAGATGGCTCTTGGCAGTATCTCCAGCCATAGTCCTTCCTGGGAAGCCAATGCCAAAACTCAAGCTGGGCACATACCTGGAGGCAGGAGCTGATGCAGAAGCCATGGAGGAGAACTGCTATCCTGGCTCGCTCCTCACTCCTTGTTCAGCCTGCTTTCTTATAGCACGCAAGACCACAAACCCAGGCACCACTCACAGTGGGCTGCGCCTTCCCACATCAATCACTAAATAAAAAAGTGTCTTCCAGGAACTTTTCACATTGCCCATGGCCCAGTATGATGATGTAATGGAGACATTTTCTCAGTTGAGGTTCCCTCCTCTCAGATGATTTTAGTATCAAGTTGACGTGAGACAAGGCTGCGGGGGCGGGGCGTGAGGGCGGGGCGCAGGGGCGGGGCGCGGGGGCGTGGCGGGGAGCGAGAGCTTTTACCCACTGAGCCATCTTGCCAAGTAGCTATTGTTTTAATTTGCTCTCTGTCCTTAGCTTCTGCTCTCTTACCCCAAGGCACCACTTAGTAGCCAAGACTCTCACCTTTCTGAATTGAGCAATTCAATTTTACAAACTCTCTTCTTCTATTCCCTTGATATCCTAAAGAACAACTCAGTTTGAATAATTTACCAGAGACTTGTTTTGTTTTGTTTTGTGTGGCAAATTGTGTAGACCATTTCTATACCAAGGTTGCAACTCAAATCCCTGTTTCCACTTCTATACAAAGATGACGATATGGTGGTAGAACTGTACTTGAGCTTACTAAATGGCTCCTTACTCATGTCACTCTATCTGAGAAATCAGTCATCCACAGAAAGGTAATTTCTCTTCCTATACTGGTTCTAAGATAGTCACAGTCTCCCCCTTTGTAGTAGTTTGAATAAGAATGGCCCTCATAGGCACACTTACTTGAATGCTTAGTCACCAGAAAGTAGAACTCTTTGATAGGATTAGAAGGATTCAGAGGTGTGGCCTTGTTGGAGGAAGTGTATCACTAGGGGTGGGGGTGTGAGGTTTTAAAAGCCCGGGGAAGACCTAGTCTGGCTCTTTTTGTCGATAGATCAGGAGTTAACCCTCAGCTGCATCTCCAGCACCATGTTTGCATGCCACCAGGATCTCTGCCATTGTAATAATGGACTAAGCCTCTGAAACTGTAATCAGTTTCTGTTAACTGTTTTCTCTTACAAGAGTCTCCATGGTCCTGGTGTTTGTTCACAGGAATAGAGCAGTGACTAAGATGTCCTTCAAGGTGATTTTCTTTTCCAAAAAGCTGAGGTTGCCCTGCTGTGTGGCCCCTGAAAGCACTCCCATGTTTACAAACCTCCTGACTAGAGTAATAGCTAGGCTTCTTTTCAGGACGGGATTGGATTATCTCTTATAGCTCCTCTCCTAAAAAAAAAAAAAAAAAAAAAAAAAAAAAAAAATCATGTTAGGCTGGAGAGATAGCTCAGAGGATAAGAACACTATCTGCTCTTCTAGAGGTCCTGAGTTCAATTCCCAGCAACCACATGGCAACTCACAACCATCTATAATGTGATCTGGTGCTCTCTTCTGGCTTGCACGTATACAGGTGGCCAGAGCACTGTATACATAATAAATAAATAAATAAATATTTTTTAAAAGAATACTTGTTCTGCCAGAGGACACAGGTTCAAAACCCATCACGCCTTCCCACCAGGGTCCAGCCTGAGCTGGCTCTGCCAGGGAACTGTTTCAGATGCAGCCAAACTGAGCTTTTGCCTTCTCTACAGGAGATTTCTGTCCTCCCCATGTTACTGTTCCACAGAGGCCAAAAAGGCTTCTGTGTTCCCCAAGCTGACCTAAGAGTATCTGAGCTTTTAACACAAAGTTCTTTCCCCAAGCCTCTGCTATATTATATGTCTACTGCCTTTTCCTACAATGTGTACATGTCTAACAACGTGTATTTCACTGCAGATTATGAACAGTGATGATGCTAATGTGTCTAAAATTTATCTCCCTTTATGAACTTAAGACAATTCTTATAAGCTACAGGAAATCCATCTCTCAGGTCAAATGGAGTCCAGATGAGTACTGTAATCCAAAGCCTAAGTTTCTCACCTTTTGCTGATCTCTAAGGGTGGGATTCCTCCCCCTTTTCACTGGCTTTGGGACTCCCTTCACCTAACTACCTGATTGCCACCTTTCTGTGCCCAACACCAGCTAAATTCCCCCTTCCTAGTCGTGTAAATGCTGCCCTTTGTCTGAGAGACTCATCGACACCTCTCTGGTTCACAGGGAGTGGAGGTACCCAACTCTGAACCTCTTTGCTAACCTCCAACTAGGTTTGCTCTCATCGGGTGGGCTTTCAGAGGTACCTTCCTTCCTGCAGCAGTCCTCACAGCCACTGGTCTCGCTGGCCACAGCCGCCTTCCTTGCTGGCCACAGCCACTGTCCTTGCTGACCGCAGCCTGTGGTCTCGTGGCCACAGCCACTGTCCGCACTGGCCACTACAGCTGTCCAAAACCCAGTCTCCATGCCAGCTCAATCTGCTGTCAGGCTGTGCTCTTTTTTTTTAGTCACTGTCCAACACTGAGGAGCTGGAACAGTCTGTGTACCTCTTCTTTGAGTCATTAACCCTTTTGGGGGATGCCCTAACTGGTTACTGACCTCACCTCCCCATGGAAAACATTCAGACACTTCTCCCTTCTAACATGCCTTTTAGAGAATCTCAAATCCCTAAGCCCACATTAAGGGCTTCTAAGCTTACATGCCTCTGCAACCAAATTTGGACA
The DNA here is from genome assembly GCA_907169655.1 of Acomys percivali. Classification (NCBI taxonomy): domain Eukaryota; kingdom Metazoa; phylum Chordata; class Mammalia; order Rodentia; family Muridae; genus Acomys; species Acomys percivali. Next base: position 102,947,497 of record OU015750.1, on the reverse strand, counting down.
GATCCAAAACTAAACTATTTTTATTATTGCCAGCAATTGGGTAAAATGGAAGGCAGCTCCCTATATCCAGACCTTTTCTTTGCTCTCCCATGTTCAAGCCTTTCCTAGGGTAAAAACAGAAGGAAGGAAGCATGCCCAAACCTTTTCTTTGCTGTCCCAAAGTTTTCACACATTGTCAACATTGTCTCAAGCCTTTTCTCTTTGCTCTCTCAATAGTTTCGAAAGCACACCTAAAGGGAATTTTTCTCCCTAACCTACTAACTTTGTCTTCTGCCCACATATATGTTCCAGTATCCTGCCAGACTCTCTACATCTGAGACATCATCAAAGCAGCTATCCACAAATGCTCCTGTCTAGTCTCAGAAATCGTACCAGCTGGACCTGCAATATTCCTCCTAGTTGAATGATTACTTCACCCTTTACCCATTTGCAAAAGGCTGAAATGATGTGCTCCATGCCTGGGCCAAACAGCTCCAGGTTCTCCCAGCACTCCTTGGCCCCTATTTGCTGCAGGACATGACTGACATAGCCTGACCTCCACTTTAAACTTTAGGGCAGAACTTTTCCTTCCTCTTTGCCATATAATCTAGACATGTTGTGCTGTTGCTTTTTTTCTCTCTTTTCTCCCTTACCTACATTTAACTTTAACTTACCTTACATAAAAACAATCCAATGTTCTTCATTTTTTAATTATAGGAAAAGGTAGGAATGTTAGAGTTCTTCAGTCCGACTACCTATGATGTCATTGCTTACCTGCCATGGGGGCGTGGACCTGCCCAGGACCATATTGAAAGGACAAAGTCCATGTGGATCTCACTCTCTGTCCCCGCCTCTCTCTACCCTCTCTTATTTTCACTCTTTCTTCTCTCTTCTCTCTCTCTCTCTCTTTCTCTCTCTCTCCCCCACTCTTCCTCTCTCCTCACTCTTCCTGTCTCTGTCTCTCTCTGGGGTACCCCAACTCCCTTTCCTTCCCTCCCCCAGGCTCATTTAATAAACTCCTGTACAGCATAATATCTGCTGCCTGGTACCTTATTACCTTATTATATCTTATTTTATATCTATTTTTTTAAATATAACAACAGTGGTGATGAATCAAAACATTCCAAAGGCAAAGAACACCAAAAATGCTTTTCGATGTCGAAAGGTGAATGGGGCAAACTATACCTACAGTAGTCCTAAAAGGAATGTGAGCCAGTTTAACTGGTTCAGTTTATGTGAGCATCCATCTGCCTTATCCATCAGCCAATGCTCCCTTGAAAATAACGTAAGACAATAAGAACACATAAGTAGCATGGACATTCTGGAGTCTGAGTCTTCAGCTGCTACTGCCCTCTAGCCCTCTGTGCCTTCCACGTGGCTCTGGCTCCTGCAGCCTTCTCTCCTCCTGCAGCATCTCCATCTCTCCTGCTCTCTTCTGGCTATTTCTGGCTCCAGCCTGCAATCCCATAGCTTCACCTCTCACCTCCTTCTCAGAGCTTGTAGGAACACTGCTCTGTGACTCCCTCTCTGGCTTCCTCCATGGACTCAGATTTTTATTACAACAGCTTAGCCTCAGTACAAATCAATGACCAAAAAGCTGGCTCACTGGACTTCCAAACCCTCACAAATCATAATGAACAACTGCACATACAAATGATCCCCAAATATCTTGTATCTAAACTCGCTCTGCTCTACACTCCCAAAGTCTCTGACTGTTAAGATTCTACTTCCCGCTCTTAAATATCTTTTGTGTCTATGGTTTCTTTGCACCCTTCTCTCAAAAAAAATCCTCTTTTGTTTTATTTTCCAAGACAGGATTTCTCGGTGTGTAGCCCTGGCCATCCCGGAACTTGCTTTGTAGACTGAGTTGGCCTTCAACTCACAGAGATCCGCCTCTCTCAGCATCCTAAGTGCTGGGATTAAAGGTGTGTGCTGCCACCACCTTCCCCATGCAAAAAAAAAAAAAAAAAAAAAATCTCTTAAGATTATGTAAACTCTTATGTCAGGATTTGCAAATTCATCGGATATGGCTTAAAATTTATTAAGTCAGTAACAAAATTTGGCTTTATACTTCTAACAAAGTTCTTATAATTAGAGTTCATACATAGACGTGCACATTTCAGCTCTTGCTTAGGATGTGATTGTCTGTGTGTGTATAACTCAGAGTCAGCTCTGTATGTGTTGTTATGGGTGCAGGAATAGCTGCACACTAACCACTCAAACACCAGACTCAGATTGATGAAAGTGTATTGAACACTGAACAAAAACGTACCTGTCAGGGACATAATTTGGGCATAGGAGCCAGACTATGGCATTGGTCTGTTTCTAAGGCAGGCTTTTTATATGAAAAAAATAACAAGGTACAGTAAGCGAGAGGTGGAGGCAGCATTACATCATTGCGACCAGTTAAACAAAGCATTTCCAAGTACATTGTATCTAGGTAGCTAGACAAAGCATTTCAAGCCAATTGGCTACAATATTACAATATAGGCTTGGGGACTTTCTAGTGCCTTGTCATTCCAGAAGAAGGGAACATAGCAGGATGTCATGGTCTTAATTCTAGTGGAACATACACTTATCTGTAACTCAAGCAGAACATGCTTTTATCATCTATTGTTTTATTCTAAGTGCAAGTATTGAACTATCCTGATCTTAGGCACATAGGGCCTGAGAACTTAAACTTAATTTCACCTTATGATCAAAATGGAGATCTTGGAGGCAAAATGGCTTCTGATATGCAGGTGTTAATGGAGGAACTACAGTTATGCTAGGAACTAAAGTAGGTCTCAGTGGAGGGGCTGTAGTGTTTAAGCAGGTTACAACAGTGTGACTGGAACTTGGATTCAATTCTCTGCATGTGTAACTTGAATTCAACCTTCATTTTTAAAAGATAGGTGATAGATAGACAGATAGATAGATAGACAGACAGACAGACAGACAGACAGATAGATTTTCTAAGAAAACAAATGTTTTTAGATAGCAACCATGTAGCTCTCCATCATCTTGCTGGTGACATCATCAGGATGTAAGCAGCAACAAGGACAGCAGCCATGTTTAGTAAGGTTAAAGAGTATATATGTCATGTGACTTCACCATCTTTTATTTTTTTAAAGACAGAGTTTCTCTGTGTAGCTTTGGCTGTCCTGAGCTCACTTAATAGACCAGGCTGGCCTCAAACTCACAGAGATCCACCTGCCTCTGCCTCCCCGAGGTGCTGAGAATAAAGGCGTGCACCACCACACCTGGCTTATGACTTCATCATCTTAATATGACCACATGGCTTAAAGCAAGAACTCTAAAACTCCTTTGCACCGAAGAGCTCTCTGGTTATCGTGTATCTCATTTTTAGACTAAGGAAGCAACAAGATGTCTCCAATAGTTTAGATTAAATAGACTCTTGTACGTTGATAAAAAATGTAAGGTTCTATTTGCTACAATATACTGTATATGTGATTCAACTCTGGTTTAGAATATACTGTATATGACAATAAAGTTTTAAGGTTATAAAGGTGTACTCAGATTAACAAAAGCTGATTTAAGATGGATATCTAAGTACTTATGTCTTTGCCAACTTCTCGACACCAAGCTGCTAGAAAAATTAGAGAAGTGACAACATATGTTTGATAAGTCAGGTGTATTTGATAATGGAGATTTATAAATTCCTAAGATCTACTCAGGTTCACGGTAATATTTGTCTAGTTCCTTCGTCTTTGCTCACTTTGTTAAGCTTTAGGTGTTTGGATAAACTAAGCCATACAAAGCACTGAAATATTCCATAATGATACACTATAAAGGGGTTTTTAAACTTCCCAGTCTCTTTTTGGACTGTGTCTATGAGTAAAAGTTTTATTTTCGCCTGGCACAGTGGCACATGCTTTTAATCTCAGTATTTGGGAGGCAGAGGCAGGTAGATTACTATGAGTTTGAGGTCAACCTGGTCTACAAATCAAGGCCAGGATAGCCTAGGCTACACATAGAAACCCTGTTTCAAAAAACCAAATATATAGATATAGATATATACTAGAAGAGCTTCAATTAAAAAATTAACAATTAAAAACTTATTTTTAAGGCTAAATATAACATGGATGGAAAAAAGTCTTAGTCTTATGAAAACTGCTAGCTTATTTGTAAACTGTTAAAGATAATTAAGAATGCAAGTTAATGATTAGTCACCTTATAAATAATCAACTTATTTAATGGGTTCAGAACTATACTCATAGTAATGCTACCTACTAATGTAATTACAGGAATAAGCTTTATTTAGCCTCCTGTGTATGTTTCCAAAGTTATGCCTAAAGCAAGTAACTAAATCCAGTATATTAATAGATGTTTCTTGAATGTTTATTTTTAATGTATATGAGTACGTTATCTGCATGTACACCTGCAGGCCAGAAGATAGTATCAGATCACATTATAGATGGTTGAGAGTCACCATGTGGTTGCTGGGAATTGAACTCAGGACCTGTGGAAGAGCAGGCAGCACTCTTAAACATTGAGCCATCTCTCCAGCCTCATACATGAATTTGGGGTGGGTTTGTGTGTGTGTGTGTGTGTGTGTGTGTGTGTGTGTGTGTGTGTGGTTTTTTGAGACAGAGTTTTTCTGTGTAGTCTTTTCTGTCCTGGACTCACTTTGTAGACCAGGCTGGCCTCGAACTCACAGAGATCCACCTACCTGAGTACTGGGACTAAAGGCATGCACCACCACGCCTTCTGTTCTCAAATTCTTCAGAGATCCCCTGAATACAGCATTTAAAATAGAAGTGCCAGCTCCTGGGAGCATCCCTAATCTCTTATGGAAAAGATATGGGGCTCTGAAGAACCTCCACCTGGAGCTTATTTTAAATGTGGCAAATCTGGCCATTGGGCAAAAAACTGTCCTTCATCTCGACTGCTGCCAGGACCCTGTTCAAACTGTGGAAAACTGGGAGGAATTGATTGTTTCACTTTGCCTAGACAGATAGGATACTCCCCCCAAGTTCCTGCTCCACAGCAAAGTCATTCAGATCTTCTGAGCCTGACTGCTGAAGACTCATCCTGCCCAGGGACCTCTGCCACAAATGACCACAGAGGAACCTGAGATAAGTCTCTGTCACTTTTATTTAGAAGCTGCTTGGTCTGCACTTCCTGCTCCCTGAGGGAAAATCCATCCTTCTCAGGTCCCAGGTTGCAACTAGATAGTGAGAGCTTTTCCAGTTTAACAGTAGCCGCTGAGGCTTCAGCTGCCTTGCCAGATCATTTCATGCGTAAAAATCAGGCCACCGCCTCACTCTCCCAGAGCTACTACTAGATCTAGACACAGTTTACATTGTTACCAGACTGAGAAAAGAAACTCACAAAACAGATTTCAAAGTAACTTTTTTACTACTAGTTTATTTAAAACTTTATTTATAACTTGGCATGGTGGTGCACACCTTTAATCCCAGCACTCAGGGAGGCAGAGGCAGGCAGATCGCTTTGAGTTCCAGGCCAGCCTAGTCTACAAAGCCAGTCCAGGACAGCCAAGGCTACACAGAGGAACCCAGTCTTAGAAAACCAAAACATCTTTATTTATGTAAAACTCGATTTACAACGACTGCTCTCTGTAATCAACCATGTGGCTCGTGGTGAATGATTAGATAGGAAAAAATTATAAAGTTTTTGTAAAGTCTGAGTACATGAAAGCTTAAGTTGTGATAAGAAAGTGATTTAAAGTGCTGTATCTTCTGATGTATCAGACAATGTGCAACTTTAACTTTTCCAGTTAAAATAGTTTGCAGCCCAAGTCTGCTGCACAGGATGAACTTTGGAAGAGGGGCAGTCTTGTTTTGTTCTGTTTTGTTTTGTTTTGTTTTGTTTTGTTTTGTTTTGTTTTGTTTTTGAGACAAGGTTTTTCTGTGCAGCCTTGGTTGCCCTAGACTCACTCTATAGACCAGGCTGGCCTCGAACTCACAGAGACCCACCTGCCTCTGCCACCTCTGCCTCCCGAGTGCTGGGATTAAAAACGTGTGTCACCATGCCCACCTTATATAACGAGTATATTACAAACTCTATGTTTTAATTGGAAAAGTTAAAGTTGGGGGTCACATCTTATATGTCAGAAAATTCAGTATATTAAAAAGAAATCGAAAATATTTCAGATTTCTTTCTCTAGCTATGCTAGTGTTATATTAAGACTTCAAAAGTGCAGAGTTAATCCTTGGAGTCCTGATAAACTACTACCCTCACTATGGTAAAGTACTGCTACTATTATCATGGTCACAAGCTCAAGATTGTAAGTTTTCTTTGGTTGTCTTCTCAGTATAGACTTCACAGTTCTTCCCACTGTGCTGATCTGTACACATCCAGTCTTCTGGATGGAGAAAAGAGGCCTCGCTTTCACAGTCCACATTTGTACTGAAAATCAAGATCAAATGAGCTTCTGCCCTTCTGCTCTATGGGGAATTTCTTACCTCGCTGTGCTTGCCTTAAAGAGTGTTCACACTTTTAAGCCAAAACCATTTCCCAAATTTCTACTATGATACAAAGGTGTGATTTGGCTGCCTTTTCTACAATGTAGATTTCAGTACAGATTACAAACAATGGTAATGCTAGTATGTCTAAAATGTATCTCTTTTTTGTAACTTTTAAAAATGTGAGGGAATTAGCTTGAATGCACCTCTTTTTTTTTTTTTTTTTTTTTTAAGATTTATTTCGGGCCGGGCTTGGTGGCGCACGCCTATAATCCCAGCACTCAGGAGGCAGAGGCAGGTGGATCGCTGTGAGTTCGAGGCCAGCCTGGTCTATAGAGTGAGTCCAGGACAGCCGAGGCTACACAGAGAAACCCTGTCTCGAAAAACCACAAAAAAAAAAAAAAAAAAAAAAAAAGATTTATTTCATTATTTATAATAGTGTTCTGCCTGCATGTGTGCCAGCCCTGCCAGAAGAGGGCACCAGATCTCATTCTAGATGGTTGTGAGCCACCATGTGGTTGCTGGGAATTGAACTCAGGACCTTTAGGAAAAGCAGACAGTGCTCTTAACCACTGAGCCATCTCTCCAGCCCCTTGAATGTACCTCTTATGGGCCAAATGGACTCCAGATTAGTATTGTCATTCAACAACCAGTTTTCTATACACCTATTCTATTTATTTCCAAGGATGGGATTTCTCTCCCTTTCCCTGGTTTTGGGACTCCCCTCCCACAGCTACAAGGACCACAGGCCTAACAGCTTCAGTGCATACATAAGAAAAAATTCTCCCAAGCTCCTTAATTTTATATTCCAGCATCCTGCCAGGTCCAAGGGTTCCAGATAGCTCTCCTGTGCCCATGCCGCCAGGGCAAGCTCTCCCACTTTTTCCAAGAAAGGTGTGGGGCTGGCTTCTCCTGCCTGAGCCAGTTGGCAAGCAGCAGAACCAGTTCTCCCAGCTCACACCACCAGGATCAGCTCTCCAGCAATGCCCTGTGAGTGGTGGGGTCAGATCTCCAGTGCTCACACCATGAAGGCCAACTCAACTGTCCTGCCAGGGCAAGGGGTGGGACCCACTCTCCCAAGGGCAGCAGCTGGGAAAGATTGAAGCCAGCTCACCTGCTCTGTCGCCCTTGGCTTCAACAAAGATGTTCCTGAAAATGATCCAGGAGAACTCTATTTTGGGAGCCCAGGGAACTACCCCACCCCACCCCAAGTGGATGGTGGATCTTTTGAGATGAGCTAATTTGCATACCAAAGGTGTTGGGACAGCACTGACTACACACACACCTTACACCATTCCATGCAGGTGTTGAGAAGAAAAACATAATCTCAGAATTATTGTTCCTCAGATCTGGCTGCCTGGACATTGAGAAATACTTCAAAACATATCAGACCCTTGCCTGACCTGCACTCAGGTAAATGCAAAGAAAAACATGTTCCCTCCAGGATAACAGAGTCAAGGTGCTGTACCTGGTGGATTTTGGCAAATGGCCATCACTGAAGTCAAGCCAGGACTATATGGATACAAATATCTGCTGGTCCTTATGGATACCATCACATGTTGAGTAGAGGCTTTTCAAACCTGGATGGAAACAGCCCAAGTAGTAACCAAGAAGTGGCTAATAGAGATTATCCACAGACTTAGCCTCTATCTCTGGGTTCTAGCAATGGTCTGGCCTTCTTGGCCAAGTTCCTCAATTGCTCTCTAAGGCTTTTTAACATAGACTGGAAACTCTGTTGTATGTTGTGGCTAATTATGGCCTAATAAATTTTATTATTAGGTTAATTATTATTATGGTGGTATTTTCTAACCCGCTAGCAATCAATGAAAACATAGACACATGATGTATTTTAGAATAAGCCTTTACCCCGGAGCAAGGCAGATATTACCTCCTAAGCCATCCTCCAATAACTCCCAGGCTCCATCCCATTCCATCTATGTCTAATAATGTCTATTTGGGCTACTTCCTATCCAGAATCCCAAAATACTTGCTAATGTTCTTCTCCATCTTTTTCCATGAGGAACTTCAGAATTCTTCCTCTGGGTTTACGTGGCTCTGTTCCTGTCCCATGGTGCTTTTCCTCCTTCCTCAGTCCAGTCTCTCCTTTTCCCCAAGATTCTCTCTGTCTCTAAAAGCCCATGAACCTTATCCACACCTATCCCATTTGCCTGCCCAGGTGTGTCCTGGCTTTTTATTGGCCAAAGTGGAATACATTTTTAGAGAACATTACGCAGCAATATTTGGGGTACAAGAAAAGACAGCAAGCAGTAATTAGCATCAAAATACATCAGACCAACCCCCAACACGTGTATATATCATCCTCAGAGTTCAGGGAACATAGAAAGGATGAAAAGGACTTTAAAGGAGATTTTTAAACTAAGTACACTCTTGAGACTGGTGGTAACTGGGTCTGTCTCTGCTTTATGCTCTTCTCAGCATCTACTGCACCCCTATCGAGAAAACTTTATCTCCTAAGAAATAGTCTATGGGAGACCACCCACCGTGGTCCCTCAGGTGCATGCTGGACTGTTATCAGACTACTCCACTCCAATCTTAGTCCTTAAAAGCATTGCAATGAACTTTGGATAAGATTCCCCCCCCCCCCTGGTTCAGACAGCTCAACCTGTTAGGTACCAGCCTGCTGAGCACCCATTCCAGCCTGGGAGATGCTGTACTGATCCAAGGCTTCAGGCTTGAGCCTGTGGAAAAGACCATACATCGTAATTCTCTGGACTCCCACTGCTGTCAAAATCACTGGTATTCATGCCTGGTTATCACTCTTCCCTTAAGGAGGCACCAGAGGACCAAGAAGACCTGAAAGACAAAAGAAAAGAGGTGGACTGTGAGGTAAGATTTCTAGGATTTAAGATTGGTCCTACTGCCTTGTAGCTGGTAGTCTTGTAGCTACGATTGCTCTCTGGTTAACAATTATACTCCCATTTACTTTAGGATCTGATCCTGACTGCCTTTTAACTGCAGGAAAAGGATGTACTCCTGCTGTAGGAAATACCTTAATATTACTTTGTAAGACCAGGGGCTGTTTTCATTTTGGCTTATTTTGTTTTCTTTTTTGAGACAGGGTTTCTTTGTGTAGCCCTGGCTGTCCTAGAACTCACTCTCCCAAGTACGATTTGCCCATTTCCATGCAAGGAAAGTGAACAACTTTCTCACCACTGTTATTTTTTTCCATATATAATCTGGGATTAAAAACTCAAAATTGTAATGAAGACTGACAAAATTTTAAGGTTTTCATTATAATCTTAAAAAATTTTCCATAAGGATACCCTGGGGAAAAAATCTGGGTCTGTAGGGAGTGGTGGTAGCACATCCTCAGATGGTCCCATAAAAGAAAGACAGCTGAAGTTGTCATGGTAACTGCTATGGACCTGTCATCCTACTACTCAGTGAGCCAGCCAAAAACCAACAGGTGAGGAATCCCCAAATGGCTCCCCAGCTTCAGCACAGCATGATCACCACTTGACATGGGGTACTCTAATTGCCATGAGAAGCCCATTTGCCTGTCTGTCTGGCCCAATCACATGCCTCATCCAAGTGCCAAATTTCTGAGGCTCAAAGCTTGGACTCTGGCAATCCCAAGAACTTAAGCTCTGTACTCACCCTATTATGCTAATTAAAAAGAAAAATAACAAATAAGGAGGTGCCCCAAACCCCAAGATGATCTTCTAGGTTCTGCCATGAGGTTTAGGTTTAAACAGATGGCAAGATGTCTGCATAACTAAGTTGCCATATTCCATATGAGGTCCCATCCATCCCTGACAATCTGCCTTGCTGGATGGTCTGAAAACTTGTCAGAGGTGTGGGATAGCTCCTCCTAGGAAACAGGCTACTCCTCTGACAGGCATGAGGACACATCCTTGCCCCTAACTCTCTTTATCTCTTATCCACTTGGGGAAGAAAGGGCTTATGTGGCATTTCCACATCAGAGTCCATCATTGAAGAAAGTCAGGACAGGAACTCAAACAGGGCAGGAACCTGGAGGCAGGACCTGATCCAGAGGCCATGGAGGGATGCTGCTTACTGGCTTGCTCTCGATGGCTTGCTTGCTCAACCTGCTTTCTTACAGAACTTAGGACCATTAGCCCAAGGAATATACCTCTACAATGGGCTGAGCCCTCCTTCATCAATAATTAATTACAATGCCCCATAGTTGGGTCTTACAGAAGCATTTTCCCAATTGAGTTTCCTTCCTTTCAGACTGACTCTAGCTTGTGTCAAGTTGACATAAAACTAGCCAGGACACCCACCTTGCCCCTTACCCACCCTACCCCTAGCCCACCCTACCCTAATGCACCCTACTCCTAGCCCACCCTACCCCTAACCCATCTTAACCTTAACCCACTCTTCCCCTAGATCACCCTATCCCTAACCAACCCTACCCTAACGCATCCTACACCTGACCCACCTTGCGTCTTAACCACTTTGTCCTTCTCCCAAGATGAAATTCCTGGTAAAAATCCAGTCCCTTAGGAGTCCATTGTTTCAGTCATCTCAGTCTGATGACACAAATGTCTCTTCTTAAAACCTGCCACCATGGTTATAATTGTGATGGTCCTACATCTCAGTCTGACACAGAATATGCCTCTAGGGACCAACAGACAGTTGTGAGCCACTCAACATAGATGCTAGGATTTGAACTCTGGTCATCTGCAAAAGTTAATATTCCCTTAACTGCTGAGCCATCTCTGCAGCCACAAAATAGAGATGTTCAACTCACAGTCAAGCATCTATAATCAGTTGCGTTCCAACAAAGTTGCCGAAGTAGGTCAATGAAAAAAGAGCCAATGACAAGGGGAACTTAAAGTACATATGTTACCTACTACACCCTTCAGTGACATTGATTTTTAAGAGAGGAAAAAAGAGCCTAATAGCATAAAAAGCCAAACCAAACAAACCCTAAGATGGCTTCTTTAACAGACCTTTATTGAGTGCCTTCAAAAGTCATCAGCATTGCAAATTCCATTACAACACCAGATGGCACCAACAAGCAAGGCTTAGCCCTTCATGAAGTGAATGTAACTTCTCTCTCCTAAGTTACATTCTTGCTAGCTCCAGTATTTCATCAGCGACTTGGGAAGACAAATAGACTGATCCCCACTAAATGATTGAGAAGCTAAAAGGACATCAGCTCCGAAGGGTCTGGTACCCAGAAGATGCTCAATGAACAGTCCTTCTCCTCAGTGTGACAAAGAGGAATGAAAGGAGGGATTTTAAACTCCTCATTATCTTCTGTCCTCTGAAGAATCTTCTTTAATTAGTACCCGAACTAAGTACAGTCAGTTCTAATGTGGACTGGCAGGTGTGTGTAAAAACTATATCCAAGGTTGACCTCTGGCTTCCGCATACATGTACATACATGCATGTACACCTACACACAAATTAGTATAATTTGAGAGGGGATTAGTATTTTTTTCAAGACAGGGTTTCTCTGTGTATCCCTGGTTGTCCTGGAACATGCTCTATGTACACCAGGCTGCCCTTAAACTCAGAGATCTGCTTGCCTCTGCCTTCTGAGTGGTAGAATTAAAGGCCCGAGCCACCACTGCCTAGCTATATGAGTATAATTTTTTTCAATTCTCTAGCTAGAAGTCTTATGTATTTAGTCAAAGGAGCCATTGAGGACTAAATGGGTTAGGTACCTCCCGTCTCCCCATCTTCCTTTCTCAGGGCCACATTACTCAGTTCTCCATTTGCTCCTCTGTCCACTCCTTTTCCTCCTCTGCTGACCAGCTCGCTCCTCTGCTCTACAGACTCCTGGAGTCTACTGGACCCCTTAGCAGGTCTCCCCATGCTGATCCAGCTGTGTCTGATTGGCTCATCTAGGCCAGGTGCTCACAATTGCTTCCAACATGAAGGTGGGAGCAGGGAGCCAAAGCTGTTCCAGCAGGCAGAGCAGATTCCATGAAAGGGGTGCAGGTGAGGATGAGGGGGGTGTCTGAGTATACTGACCACTTCGTTAGTATGTCCAGAGGAATATTACTCCACCGCTGGTGGCAGGAAATATAATCTTGGAGAAATTCTTTCCTTTCTTATCTGCAAAGTTAAAGACAGGGAAGTGCAGGCATCATTGGAGCTGTCTGTGATGCTGGAGTGCCTGTGCTAGTTGCTTTGGAGCTGTCTAGTATGCAGACTCTGAGGCATCATCTGGGGCTGGGGAGTCGATGGAGCTGTTGATTTGAAATTTGCTGGGACAGATAGATCAGGGACAGAAGGGAAAGTTAAGGAGTCTAGGAGAAAAAAAATTTATCTTGGATGTACATTTGAAACTTTTAGGGTCTTGGTCATAGTAGTTGGGAAAGGCAAGTCCCAAGAACAGGGAAGGAGGGGAGCAAGGAAAGGGGGAAGTGGTCCCAGAGAAAGGGGGATCAATCTCTTCCTGAGAAATAGTCACGTGGGGAAATTAAGGCTGTTGGCTGACAGGAGGACTTATCTGGACTCCATTTGACTTGTGACAGGTGGGTTTAAGTCAATTTTCTGAAGCTTACAAGACTGTTTTAGGCTTAAAAGTCTTAAATATGTTAGCAGAACCATTGTTTGTTATCTGTATTAAAATTTACATTGCAGAAAAGGCAGTAGATTTATGTAGCATAGAGAGGGGAAAGAAATCTGAAATCTTAAAAATGCACCTTAAATTACTTTATCAGATCCATAAATCACTTTCTCAGACACTCACAATTTAGTTAAACTTTCATATCCTCATACCTTAAACTCGCATTTTATAACTTGCATTTACAGATTTTATAGGCTAGGTTTTACATCTTCAGACCTTCATAACATATTTACATGCCTTAAAACATTTCCTTAGACTGTCATAACTTCAAATCTATATATAACTTGGTGAGTGGGAAACGAGGGGTCATATAGTGGAGGTGGAGTTAGTTTGCTGACATACATTGTTGATTTGGGTTCAGTTCTGGAGGAAAAAAGTCTTATCTGCTGGGGTGAGAATCAGGGAACTTGAGAAAGGAGAGGAAGAATTTTGTATTAGAAGGAAATATTTTATGTAAGTGGAGAATATTGCCCTGTGTTGAAGGAGGGCTAGGTATGTTGTTACCAGGTTATGTAGTAGGGTTATCTGGGCTGGGTAGTGGTTATCTGGTTATGTAGCAGGGTTATCTGGTTAGATAGTAGGTTACCTGGCTTATCTAGTTATGTAGTAGGGTTATCTGGGTTGTGTAGTGGTTATCTGATTATATAGCAGGGTTATCTGGTTGTGTAGTAGGGTTATCTGGCTTATGTAGTAGTTGTCTGATTATGTAGCAGGGTTATCTGGTTGTGTAGTAGGGTTATCTGGGTTATGTAGTAGTTATCTGATTATGTAGCAGGGTTATCTGGGTTATGTAGTAGTCTGATTATGTAGCAGGGTTATCTGGTTAGGTAGTAGGTTACCTGGGTTATCTGGTTATGTAGTAGGGTAGCCTGGAGGGAAGTGAGGTGAGTCGTAAGGAAGGAAAGGGCAGCTTGCCAGCTGGTATGTTGGTGTGACCATCATCTTTATTGGTAAGAAATGTAAATCTTTGGAAGGTAGGGTCTGAGGAAATTAAGAATTGAGGTCGTGTCAGATTGGCTATCAGGTCATCTACATAGTGAAGCAGGGGGTGGGGGAAGGCCAGGTCCATACAGCCTGGAAGGGACCAAATGAAAAAGGACCATAGGGTGGAGAGGGTAACGGTAGTGTTGATGGGGTCAAGGTCTTGGACCAGGTGGAAGGTTTTGTTAGTTTTTTTGTTTGGTTTGGTTTGGTTTGGTTTTTGTTTGTTTGTTTGTTTGTTTTGACTGTCAGTATGGGAGTATTGTAGGGTGAAGACCTAAGTGGGGCATAGAAACCATTCGGATAAAAGGGATTGATTAATGGGTTTGAGGCCTCCGAGGCTGGTTTAGGGTAGAGGGTATTGGGGTTTGGATTTGTAGGCAGAAGGTCTTTGAGCGTGATAAAGAGGGGGTCACAGTGGTCAGCAAGGGAAGGAGAGGCCATACCCCATTCAATAGGGTTGACAAAGAAGTGGGCAGAGGGCAAGAGAGGTTTGGGGAATTTTGGAGAGCAGGAGAATGTACAAACAGAAGCCAATGAAAGGACGGGGAGGGATGCAGGGTTAAGAGGTAAGAGGTTAGGGTAAGGGGTTAAGAGCTGTTGTCAGCATAGAAAGCACATTTATGTCAGTCTGGGAAGGACATCTCTTTTTAGTAAGGGAACAGGCGTGAGGGTATGAGGAGTGAGGAATGGAACAAAGAAGAGGCCTTTGAAAGAGCAGCTTAAGGTGGAATCTTGATGACTTGGCAGGGGGGGCAGGTCTCTGGCTGTCAAACAGGGCAAGGGGCCTTTGGCTGTCAGACCCAGGTCTGATGATTTTTGTTTGTTTGTTTTGGGGTTTTTTTTTGTTTTTTTGTTTTGTTTTGTAGAAGTGCTTGGGAAAACTGACATACATCACTTTGACTAGCTGAATAGGGAAATTAACACATAAGTGTCTACATTTTGAGCAAAGTCCTGGCAGCAGGCAAGGGAGGCATGGGCAGTTTTCCCTGGTGGAAACCACAATCCAGGTGGAGTCGTCATAGCTGTGGCCTCTCTGTCTTCTTTGGAGATCATAGGGTTTGTATTAGGCGTGACTATGTCTGAAAGGACCCTGAAGTTGGCACAAGGCACCCCAGGACACAGTTTTTTAGCACAAGGGAGATTTATTAGCCCCAGAGGGACAAAAGGCAGAGAATAAGAGATAAAGACAGGAGATAGAGGGTAAGAGAAAAGTGGGAATAAGTCCAAAGCCAGCCTGTGCTACATAGAGAGATCCTATGTATGAATAGGTTTTTTCCCCCAGACAGAACTGGGAATATATTTTTCATTGTGATAGTATATGGGGATTGGGGTGTGTGTGTGTGTGTGTGTGTGTGTGTGTGTGTGTGTGTGTGTGTGTGCGCGCGCGTGCGCGAGCAGGTACTCTGTTATTGAGATGGTGATTTAGAATATAAAGATGGGGGTCTTCTGAATGGGATTAGGAAACCCTAGGAAGTGCCTTCCACACTGGGAGGACAAATAAAACCAGTCTATGATACCTTGATGTTAAAGCCACACACTGAAGAGTACTGTGGTCAATCAGTTCAGTCCAGACTAAATACGGGTACCATCCATCCAACACCCAGGAAACTGATGTGAAGACGTCAATCAGCTCAGCCCTCACCCTTACAGAAAAGGGTACCTCCTTTCCATATCACCCAGCCTTTTCTCCTCACAAGTTCAGTTTTTCATTGCTAAGTTTCTAATGTTTAAGCTCTCGAAGTGAAACTGAAAGGCAAACTACAATTTGAAAGTAAATATTTTGTTTCCTTTACTAACTACCGTAGTCCAAATCTTTTTAATAACGCATAACGCAAATGAAGTTGGCTGTCAAATAACGGGCAAAATTGTTTGTGGTTCCCTGGCTATGCCTGCGGCTCTCCTTAGTAGCCCCTGACTTTTAGATTGATGGACTGATTCGCTCTCCCCTCCAACCCCAAGGGCCCTGCCCGTGAGCTATGTCCTTGCTTCGGTCTGGTTGGTTAACGAGGCCTGCTAGGCCCAAACATCCACGCCGCCCACGGTGGGAGCTAGGCAGTCCCGGGGATTCCCCTCCTCCACCGCCGGGCGCACCCGTGACCTGCGGACCCGCGGAAGTCCCGCCCCGGGGCCGCCCCTGCACGCCAGGCTCCGCCCCGCCGCGGCCGCTGTCCGCACGCCGGGTGCTGATCTTCGCTCGTTGTCCCGGTGCGCTTCCGTGGCGAGAGCGTACCGAAAGCTTGCAGCCGGTAGAAAGGCCGGGGCGGAGGCAGGCCCGCGATGCCTCTCGAAGCCCCCACGCTCGCCGCCTCGGTGCAGCAGCCAGGCCCCGGGGCTGCCGCCGGGCTCTGAGGCCGCGCTTGTGCTAATGGCCGCCCGGGGAGGACGGGGCCCGGGCTCCCAGCACCGCGCCCTGCGCGGACTGCTGCTGCTCTGCCTCTGGCTGCCCAGCGGCCGGCCCGGGGAGCCCGCCGCTCCTCCGTCCGAGGTGGATAGGCTGCTTCAGGACTTTCGCCGGCAGCTTCAGCGGGCACGGCCGCGGGAGGAGCTAGAGCCCGAGCTGCTCGGAGGCCCGCGGGAGGATTGCCCGGGTGCGGGCGGGACAGCGGTCTACCGGGCGGTTCCCGATACCATCATCCGCACCCAAGACTCCATTGCGGCGGGGGCCAGCTTCCTGCGCGCACCGGGGACCGTACGGGGTTGGCGGCAGTGCGTGGCGGCCTGCTGCTCCGAGCCGAGCTGCTCGGTTGCGGTGGTGCAGCTGCCCCGGGGGCCCAGCGTGCCCGCGCCCACGCCCGCTCCCCGCTGCTACCTGTTCAACTGCACGGCGCGCGGCCGCAGCGTCTGCAAGTTCGCGCCCCTCCGTGGGTACCGCACTTACACTCTTAGCCGCGCCGGAGAAGCAGCCGGCATCTCGCCCGGACCAGGTAAGTGCCAAGATGGTCCGGTGGGACCGGCATCTGCCACCAACCATGCAAAACCAGATGCTTCCAGAGGACTGTAGCTTGGGATGACCGGGAAAGTGGCTCGCTTTCCATCCCCCCTCCCCTCCACCTCAGACTTAGGAAGAAAGTCCAGTTGCTGCTCAGAAGCAGGTTCTGTTGGGGTCTAGGGCTGATCCGGGAGGACTGGCGGAAATACAATTTAAGAGGATATCTCAGAGCCTCCTTTCCCCAGTAAAAGTTATTTTAGTTCTATTTCGTCTCATGGGTTTTATAAAGCGCGTTTTAGGGCAGGAAATGGCAAGGACAAGATTTGATTAGATGCAAATTTGCCCCTAACACCCACCTCCTGCTTCCTGGTTTGGCTCTCTGCCTGTACATACTTCCTCCAGATAAAAATGTGAAGGAAAGCTTGTCGCTCTGACTCCACTCTTCTCTCCCATCCCTCGCCTTCAGATTTCCTCCACATTCGTGACCTTTTTGTTTTTGTGTTTAATTCACCGAGTTTAAGCAGGGCCAGCTGTGTGCTAAGGGGGTTGGAACTTGGTAATGGGGCCTGCTGGGCTCAGCAGTAAGTACACAGTAGGATTCTGTGTGAAGTGTGTCTCTTTAAAAGACCAGAGTAGCCTGCCCAGTGGTTTTACATGTAGGCGCTTTAGACGACCCCCTGCCACCCCACCCCACCCTGCCCCCGACACATCGAAAGAGCAAAATTAGTAGAGAAACGAAACCCATCCACCACGTCCTCTTGAGCTCATCTGGAAGAAATTTGCATTGCTAGGAGAGCTTTCCTTAAACCTGGGGGAAGTAGACTGAATTAAAAGTAAGGCCAGAGCAACAGCCATCCAAGCGGTCCTGTCTCCTCTCCCCGTTGTCTTTCTCTTCTCTAGGGGAAGTTTGCCATGACCCCTGGCATGGCCTCCTCTCTGAGGAGCATTGACATACCCAGGCTTCTTCGGGTCCTCAGTAACCCGGGAATGCTGAAGGTGCAGCCTAGTCTGGCGGGCTGCACTTGTTGGCCCCGCAAGGAGGGCAAAGGGCGTTTTAGAGAACCGGGCACCCCCTTGTCCTGATTGAGCTCTTTATGTTTCTAGGACTACCTCCGCTTTCCGTTCTGGGTTATTACTATTATTTCTTTCCCCCATTCTCGTGAGTTTTGTGAACATGTGGAGTTTGAGGATAAATTAGTCAAGTGAGTCAGCAAAGCTCCTTGTAGGGAGTCGTGACAGGTCTGTTGGGGGTAAACTAAGGACTCAAGAAGACATAGGGGAGGGCTGTATGAGGTGGAATAGAATAGATTTATAAGCCAGGCATGGTGTTGCATGCCTGTAACCCAGCGCTCAGGGAAGGAGAGGCAGGCAGATCTCTGTGAGTTCGAAGCCAGCTTGGTCTACAAAGCTAGTCCAGGACAATCAAGGCTACACAGAGAAACCCTATCTCGGAAGGAAAAAAAAAAGATTTACAATGTGCCCATCAGTCAGTGTATTGGTCATTCTCACTGAGTTTGATGTTAGAAACTATTTTAAGCTATTTGCACACATGAACTCACTCTTGTTACAACAGCTCAAAGGTCAAAACCTGTTGTTTGTAAGGCTGACCTGGAAAGCAACTTGCCTGAGGGCCACTCAGCAAGTAGTTTGCTGAGCTGAGCCAAGTGGAGTAGCTCACAGGGCTTTCCCTAGTACACCCCCCACCCCAGGGTCTGTTACTGTATGTGATAATGAGGCAGCTGTCAGGAATAGTGAGAGAATGTAGGACCGAATTTGGGGGGGTGGTATCTTGATGTGAGAGACCCTACCTGCTAGAACATCTGAAGAAAAGTGAATGCTTGAAGTCCTCAGTCCTGCAGTTTGAGTCTAGGTTTCTCCCATGCAAGTCCCTGATGATCATCTTGGGACTTTAATGCCTTGTGTTCTAGTTCGGGTTGCCATAATGACCAAGCATAGGTGTTTCCTGTGAGTTATCAGGGCAGTACAGGTGTAGGTGTTACAGTTACAGAAGCTTGGTTGGCTGGTGTGACTGACTGGAAATGCAGATGGACTGCCTTGAGGAAAGAGGACTTGGGGTGGAGCTGGGTCCTGAAGGGGCTGAGAATATTAATCTCCCAGGGTTCGGGGACCAGAACCTTTGCGCTGTTTTGACTAACTAACTAGCCTGAAACTGAGTGTCTGTGAGTAGAACTTGGAAAGGCAACCCTTTGCCTGCTAGAGAAGCCAAAGTCTCAGGTGGAAGTCTCCTGTCTTCCCAGCATGCCTGTCTTCCACTACAAAGCAAGGGCTGACCTTCCCCTTCAAGCCTGATTCCCTCCGCAACTGGCTGACTCAGCTCCACAGATCTGACTCATATTTTCATCTTCTCTCTTTTGCTTAGGAGTGATCACTTATAGTTCATAAATAATACTAGGATTATTTGTTGGCAGTGTCTGAGAAAGTGCATTGAGACTCACAACCCTGACCATATGCAAATCCCAGATGGAAATTTGTTTTTGCATCATTTATTTACTTAGTGTTTATGGGCCTGCCTGACACAGCATATGTGTGGAAGACAGAGGCACATTTGCAGGAAGTCAGGTCTCTCCTTCCATTGTGTGGGTCTTGGGGGTAGAATTCAAGTCATTAAACTTGGCAGCAAATGCCCTTATTTACTGAGCCATCTCACTGACCCTATATACACATATATTTTCAATAGAAGCCATAGTCTACCTCATAGTTAAGAAAAACTGGAAGCTAAACTTAGTATTACCTATCTGGGAGGAAGATGTCTTCTAATCAAGTAGATCATTAAAGAAAGATGTACAAATTCACAAAATAATCCATGTCAAGAAATAAGGAATTACAAACAAAGGGTCTAGGAAATAGGATCTTAAAATATTAACAGAGCCAAGGGTTGGTTTGCCAAAAGTAAATGAGCAGAGAATTTGAGTAAACAGTTCCCTGGTGAGGAAATGCAGTTGATGAACATGGAAACTATTCAAAGTTAAAGACAGTCACAGGCTAGGCCTAGAGCTTCCAGGTAGAGCTCTTAGCTAGCGAATTTGAGGACCTAGGTTAGGGTTAGGGTTAGGCTTAGTATCCAGTGCCACCAAAAAGAGGGGAAAAAAAATAAAAGAAATCAAATGTAAATGTCAGATTTACTAAATTGAAAAGAAAAAAATTTTAATTTGGCACACATGTGGGAAATATTTTATATAATTATATATTCATGGTCATTGACAGTACAAATTGGTACTAACCTCTTGGAAACCAACTAGGAAATAGTAATGTATCAGATTTAAAATAGCCATTCTTCTAGAACAGTGGTTCTCAACTGTCCTAATGCTCTGACCCTTCAACCCTTTATCCACTTCCTCATGTTGTAGGGACCCACCCCCAACTATAAAGTCATTTCATTGCTACTTTGTTGTTTGTTTGTTTGGTTGGTTGGTTGGTTGGTTTGGGAGGTGTTGTTGTTGTTGTTGTTTGTCTGTCCTGGACTTGCTATGTAGACCAGGCTGGCCTCAAACTCACAGCAATCCACCTGCCTCTGCCTCCGGAGTGCTGGGGTTACAAGGGTGGGCTACCACACCTGGGCCTCATTGCTACTTTGTAACTATTGTTTTCCCATTGCTATGAATCATAATATAAACGTTTTCCTAGGTATAGGGTTGCCAAAGAGGTTGCAACCCACAGAATATTTTTAAGGAGAATAATCTGTGCTAGAGAAACAGTATTAGCAAAAACATGTTTATCGTGGCAAAAAAATTATAGCAATAAAGTTGGTGAAAAATAAAGGACCAGTTTTAGGGGTTAAGAAATAAAAATGAGCTTGGCATAGTGGTGCACACCTGTAATCCCAGTGCTCAGGGAAGCAGTAGGAGGTGAATCTCTGTGAGTTTGAGGCCAGCATGGTCTACAGAGGGAGTCCAGGACAGGTAGGGCTACACAGAGAGACCCTGCCCCCCCAAAAAAACCATAAATAAATAAATAAATAAATAAATAATTGATTCTCCAGACTAAACAGGAAACTAACTAACTAACTAACTAACTAACTAACTAACTAACTAATTCACTAATGCTATCTTTCCTCCATGTATCTACCTCTCTTCCCTTCTCTGGCCCATTCAGAGAGTGCCCCTGCAGTCCCCTTTAACTTCTGAGCCAGTCTGTAACCTTTGCACCACTTGGCACAGATTCAGAAGTCTCTGGTCCTCTCTGGAAGGTTCCATTCACAGCTTTGTGTTTGGAATGAGGCCAGCTAACGTTCTCTAGGTTAAATCCCACCTTGAATCGCTCACTCTTGATTGTTCTGAGTCTTATTTCACCTCTCTTAGCCAGTGTGGTTTCCAAGAGAAATCAATGTTTCCATAGTATTTAACTTGTTCAATTACATTCTTTATAATGAAAATTCAACATGTATCTGGATCTGGCTAAGTGTTGTCCTTTGTTTGTTTGAGGACTGCCTCTGTGTAGATAAAGTTCTGGTTTGTTTCAAAATACATTTAACAGTGTAATTGGCCTGAACTGGAACCAGGAGGAAGTCTTATCTTAGAGGTCATCAGAGGTCAAGTTATACTGTGAAAGTTTCCCTGGGCTCAGAAAAATCCATCTATGTCCTACTTAAACAAAAGTCAGTGACTTTTATTCCTTCAGGAGAGACAGAATTAATTTATTTCATAACAAGCAGGATATTTCAGTGTTTTCCTGACTTTTCCATGTAAAAACCTTTGAAAGTTTTAAAAAATATTACTGGAGGCTGGAGAGATGGCCCAGCAGTTAAGAGCACTGGCTGCTCTTCCAGAGCACCCACATGGCAGTTCACAACTGTCTGTAACTCCAGTTCCAGAGGATCTGACACCCTCATACAGACACACATGGTAGCAAAACACCAGTGCACATATAATAAAAACAAATCATTTAAAAAATTTTAATATATTATTAGTTTTCTATAGCTACTACAAATGGCTGGCACACCATACCTCCTCTTCTGTGCGCATCACAGCTAAATTTCTATATCAGAATAAATTGTTGTTTTGGTGTTTAAACAGGACACAATGGAAGTTAACAGGAAGACAGATTTCAGTTGATTATTCTCTTTGATGAACAAATCTGAGGTTTTTTGATGGACAAGATGCTGCTCTTCGTAGGTTGGGGAATCAGGGGTCATGTGCTTAGGTCACTTCTCTTTCACAGGTGAGGATGAGCCTCCACTTAGCAAGGCCGGGAAGGATGTGGTTTTGCATTTGCCCACAGACGGGGTGATTCTGGATGGCCGAGAAAGCACAGATGACCACGCCATCGTCCTGTATGAGTGGACGCTGCAGCAGGGTGACCCATCAGTGGACATGAAGGTGACTCGTGTCATTCTTGATAACAAAATCTGGTGTTTCCGGGAAGTGGTCTTCTGTAATGTCCTCTGCAGTTAGTTTCTAAAATCATGGAAATATGCAGAATGTGCATAAAATGGACGAAGTCTAACATCGATTATCCTAAAAATGGCTGATTCTGTGAGTTCCCTTTGTGCTTAGTAAACAGTCTTGATTGTTTGCTCCGAAGCTTGCCAGGGGTCGGCTTCTTCAGCTCAGAGAGAAAGCCTTACACTGTGTTTGAATAATTCTGATTCTTTTTTTAAAAGAGTTTTCTTTTTTCTTAGTATAAAACAAGAGTTTTCTTGGGTAGAAGTCAAGTGTGATGGCACATGACTGTAATTCCAGTACTCAGCGGGGTGAGACAGGGAGATCGCAAGTTTCAGGTCACGAGTTCCTGGCTACCCTTGCTTAATAATTTTGCCTAGGAAGTGTGAATAAAAGGATAATAAAAAGGGAGTTAATAGTAGAATGAATTTTTTCTTTACTGGACCTGGAAGCATTGTATACAGCAGATAAACCTACTTATGGACACTGTGCTAAGAAGTGGGGTGGACAGCATAGGGCTCTCCTGACCTCTGCTCTCCTGCTCTCCAGCAGGCTCACCCAGGCACAGCTAGATGGGCTGTGGATGGACAGGAACCATTTGTACAGGGGGTGCCTATATATACCACCCATGAGACAGTTGGAGCCATGTCCAGATAGGGGCACTTCCAGAGTAGATCTCAGACATTTCATCAAGCCACTCCCCTTAGAGAAGAGGTTCTCAACCCCTTTCACAGAGGTCACCTAAGACCACTGGAAAACACAGATACAACAGTAGCATACATACATACAGTAGCAAGGGCCGGCTACAGGGTTGAATTTCAGACATCTTGCATACCAGATATTTACATTATGATTTATAACAGTAGCAAAATTACAGTTATGAGACTGGGCACAGTGGTGCACGCCTTTCATCCCAGCACTTGGGAGGCAGAGGCATGTGGATCGCTGTGAGTTTGAGGCCAGCCTGCTCTACAAAGTGAGTCCAGGACAGCCAAGGCTATACAGAGAAACCCTGTCTCAAAAAAAAAAAAAAAAAAAGAAAGAAAGAAAGAAAGAAAGAAAAGAAAAGAAAAAATAAATAAAAAATTACAGTTATGAAGTAGCAACGAGAATGTGGTTGGTGGTCACAAAAACATGAGGAATTGTATTAAAGGGTCGCAGCATTAGCAAGGTGGAACCACTGCTGTAGGTGAGGTAATGAAATTCAGTTTGCACTGGCCTGGACCAAAACAAAAGCAATGATCAGCTGGTCCCACTGCACTGATCTCAGTGTGCTGTTTTTGCTTAGTGATTAGATAACGTTAGAATTGGACCTTCTCAGAATCATTCTGTGCCTGTCACTCAAGCAAGAGTTCTTCCTCGAGCACCCCGGCCATTGTTCTCTGACTAACTTTCCCAGAAGCAGAAACTCACTCTATACATCATGTCCCGGGTTGGTGGTTCTCAACGTTCCTAACATTGTAACCCTTTCACACAGTGCCTCATTTGTGGTGACCCTGAACAGTAAAATTGTTTTGATGCTACTTCATGACTGTAATTTTTCTACTGTTATGACTCATAATGTAAATATCGGATATGCAGTATATCTGATCTGTGACCCCCCCCAAGGAAGTCGGGACTCACAGGTCGAGAAGCACTGTCCTAGAGTATGTTTATTAACTCTACTGCTTATGCAAACAGTCTGTACCTCACTGCACGCATCAACATTAGGTCTTCCCTTTGGAAAATGCTGAACAACATGTCCTTTTATTCTGTATATATAAAAAAAAAAGAAACAAAAAATGCTTGTATTGCTTTCCAGACCCCCCACCTTCTAGCCTAATCTATATTTTCTTAGCTATATATACTCTTCATGGACTCTGAAACCCCTGAGTGAATTCCTCATGCGTGCTGTGGTCCCTTCCGACCACTGCTCTCTCCCGTGAGCTGAACATTTGCCTCAGTGCCTACTGATGAAGCTAACCGCATGAGCTGTGTTAGTAGCTGAGTCACACAATAGGTTCAGGCTGAGTCTTCTGTTAGCAAGGTCTCCTACCACATGCCTCATCCGCCTTCTGTGTTCGTGTAAGTGATGGACTAAACCCGTGCGCGCCCTCCTTTCTGTTTCTCTTCCCCTACATCTCAACTTTTTGCTTCGGTTTGTACATCAGAAGAAATTTCTAACTTTGAGTGTCATCTATTGTTTATCATTATTTCTGTTTCAAAGTTATCTATGTAGCATCTCTAAGGAGAAAAGAGGGGCTAGCTGATGGCTCATTGTGGAGAAGGGGGGCAGTACACATGCTCATGTGTGCTGCTGGGCCCTGGGCTCACATGTTTGTATGGCAGGTGCCTCAGCCAGGAACCCTGAAGCTGTCCCACTTGAAGGAAGGAGCATACATCTTCCAGCTGACTGTGACTGACACAGTGGGTCAGAGAAGCTCGGACAATGTGTCTGTGACTGTGCTTCCCAGAATCTACTCCACCGGAGGTGAGAAGAAACTCCTTACATTGAGTTCCTCACAGCTAGCCATGGAGGGATGGCATCAGTGGGATTTTTGCATCCTGGTGACACATTTCAGGGTCTCTCCCACCTTATTTCTTGTGCTCGAAGTTTTTGCTAAAAATATACGAGCTCTATATTTAGGACAATTGGACCCTACGGTTAGAGTGTTGAGAGTGTTCTCAGAGCATAGACCATGAGCTAATGGGGCCTGTGTGCCTTTGCTCTTTGGCCTGGCTTTCCTAGGACAGGGTTTTGTGTAAAGAGAGGGTCTTTCTGAGGTGTGTATGTTTGAAGCGTGCGCCTGAAGACAGCAGTTTAAATAGTCCAGCCGGTAGAAGCAGAGGGTCGAATGGTTACTAAAAGCTGGGGTGACTATGTAGGAAATGCTTGTCAGAATTCCAGTTAAATAGATGAAGTACATTTTAGGGACCTCTACTTTATAGCATGGTGACTATGGCTGATAGTAGTGTGTATTCCAAAATTGCCGGAAGACAAAGTTTAAATGTTTAAATGTTTAAATGTTCTTACCACAAAAAAAATTAGTAGGTAAGGTGATAGATTTATTAAATGACTCTTGTCAGTACTAAGCATATACATACATATATACATGTATGTATATAATACATACATCAAAGTATACCATTATATACTATGTATCTATATACTATTATTATCCATTAATTAAAAATGAAATGTGGGGTTCAGGGAGGAAAGACATATGATGAGATAGAAGAGAAACTTGACTATATGTAGGCTCAATTTTCTTAACCAATATAATTTATTACAACGTATTAACCAAGCATACGTCACTTATAACCTGACTAACCAAAACAATAGTAAAAGAGGATTAAGGAACACAATAACAAAACTGTAAGGATATCAGTTCCGAGGAGTGATTCTCCTGGCGTAATCAACAGGATTTCTTCTGCTGGAACCTGGAGTAACCAGAATCCAGAACCTCAGCAGGACCCATAGCCCCGAAGCCTTCCCGAGAGCAGTTCTCTCTAGGAGCATCTTGATGTGGAGAAATGAATAGCCAAAACTATCCAAAGTCTCAAAAAATCCTGCCCCTAGTTGTGGGCTCATTTATGTATCTCCTCCCAGAGTCTGTTCACAGGATCTTTTCAGCTGGCAACAATCAAGCTCCTGCATGAGGTGGTTGGTCTTCTAGTGGATTAACCTCACCTGTTCTCTCACGAGACCATTCTGAGCCTAAAAAACAGGTCTATCTCTCCTTCAACTATATCAATAGTTCATGTAATAAATCATAAAGAAAAATATGTAGGTTTAATGAGTACCTTAGACTAAAATATGCAAGGTACGAGAGTCAGTTGAAAAGCCCTACTCAAAAGTTTCACAGAAGCGGATGTGGTGGTGCATACCTTTGATCCAACACTCAGGAGTCAGAGGCAGGCAGATCTCTGTGAGTTCAAGGCCAGGCTGGTTAACAGGGCAAGTTCCAGACCAGCCAGGGGATACAGAGACAGCCTGTCTCAAAAGAACAAACAACAATAAAGACATCAGTGTGGTGCTATTCCTACATGACCACTTACTGGTTCAGTTAGAGAGTGTGCTATGAAGTCATGTGAAATACCATGTATAAGCAGTGGAAATCAGATGTGGAGACATAGACTGGTGTTTCTTTTTGGTTGTTTTGGGTTTTTTTTTTTTTAATTTTTGTTTTCAAGACAGGGTTTCTCTGTGTAGCCTTGACTGTCCTGAACTCATAGACCAGGCTGGCCTTGAACTCACAGAGATCGGCCTGCCTCTGCCTCTCTGAGTGCTGGCATAATGCCCAAGTTGTGAAACCCCCAAAGACCACTAAGAATCAGCCAGATGCAAATCACACAAGGTCTTGTTTATTTCAAGCTCAGAACCTAGACCATCAACCTCCTTGTGAGAAGCCCCTAGTGCTATGGGAACAAGATTTTTAAAGGAATACCTGTAGGTAGGGGTGGGGGTTGTTGCAAGCCATTTCTAAGCCTTGCTGTTACATGATAGGTTAGAAGGACACAGGAAAGTTGCCTTTTGAACTGATTGGCTAGGGGACCAGGGCTAAGTGAGGGGACCAGGGACAGACCACAGGAGGGAATTTTTCATTTGCTCTGGTCACTGTGATCTGCAGCTCTGATTGGTTGGCCCCAGGCACAAGCTTCTAGGAATATGTTTGTGGCTCTCCCTGGAAACTCTGGGGCGAGAGGGGGCATGCGGTGTCAAGTTCTCAGGCCCTGAAGACAAAATGGCATTGGTTTGGTCTCTACAATTCCTCCTTCTGACAGATTCATTGAAGACCCAATCATGAGTCTTCATGAAATTTACGTTTTTGAATCAGCCTGCTGTAGGGTCAGGTACTGTGTCTTCATGATTATTAGCTGAATGGTGCCCAACCATTGTTTGATATAAGGGGGGGGGCACAAAGCATGACTGGTTTAAACATAACTAAGATCCTATTTTTTAGTCAGTTATCCCTCATGCCAGAGAGTTGCCCTTGTCTTAGCATCTCTGTAAAGTGGGAAAATGGGCAGTCACTCTTTTCTGTAACTTCTTCCTGCTGACATTAGGGGCATTGTTGTCATTATCAGGGCCTAGAAGGGCTGAAAAGCTAGTCAAAGGCTAATGGAGCACTTATGTTTAGCTGATCCGGTTGAAGAGACATAGAGTAGTCATCTCTGCGGGCCTGGTTTACATCAGCTTACAGCAGGTCCAGATCCCAGCAGCTCTGGATGGAGTCTGTTAGCCAGGTGAAATTCTGTTGAGACAAATACAAACTAGGGACAGAAGTTAAAACCCTGTCTATATAAGACAGCTGAAGTAAGCTTATATTTTTGAAACCCAGTACAAATTGGACGGACTTATTTTTTATTGGCAGTAGATCTAATTGTCCTCTAGCTGTCAAGCTATTGTTAGCTTAGCCATCAATGTAATCAGAGACCTGAGAAGGATAAATTGTAACCTAAATGAATTTATGTATCAATTAACATGAAAGAGATGACTAGTTAAGTCATATCCCAGTAAATAGACAGTGTCCCGGTTGTCTCCTGTGGCAACATGGCATGATGGGCAGAGACAGTCTTGCATCAGGTACAGAGGACAAGAGGCTGTTTCTGTGGAAGAAGAACACGGAAGATACTGACCTCACCTTGAGTGAGACAATTACTCTCCGGGTGTCCAGTTTGTCCACAGTTAGGCTGATCCATAGTTGAGGGTGAGATGTTAGTAGCAGTTTTGCTCCATGGCCAGAAACCACAATCCAGGGGTTCTGTCCAAGTCTTCTGAGGCTTTGGGAACTACCGTTATGATCTGGAAATCTCTGTTCTTATAATAAATTTTCATATGTTAAGTGCCATATTCAACAGATCTCTGACAAGCTTGAGGGCCAGCATATTTGAGCTGAATCCATGTCTGTCTTTAGCTATATGTTGTAAAACATATCTTATATAAAAATTTGAACAACCAAAAACTATCTACCCCACCTAGGGAATGGGGCATTATTTTTTGGAGTTGTTTTATTAACCATCAGGCAACTGATTTAGTGATATAACTGACCATAAACAACTGTATCAGTTGTTACTATAACTTTAAATATATTTTTGAACTAATATTAAAGTAAAACTTTTAATCATAGATATAGTAAACAAAACCCAAATTTTAATAGTAGTCTGTTAAGCTGAATCAACTTTTATAACAAGTAGAGAGCTTATTAGGACCAAGAGGCTCTAAAATTGTTATTTTATGTCACGTGGCTATCTCAAGATGGTAGAGTAACAAGGCAGGCTATAGACCATGTGGTCTACATGATTATTATTTAAGTTAACATTTTTGCTATAGATGTCAAAGATTTTTAACCATATCTAATAACCAATCATTTATAACCAAAATATACAGAACACAACAAATTTGTACCTTTAAATAAAACAAGTTGAATCAACTGTATTATGGCCACATACATTAATACATTTAAGATAAACAAAAACCTTTATTTAGCAGCTGTAATTTTAAGGGAAAAGTACCTTATCACCTGCTGAACCCAATGGATACAGGCAGGCGCTGGGGCTTTCCAGCAGTGTTCCAGATAAGGTGACCAGTGTACTATGCTTGGGGGGTGGGGGTCAGGCTTGCAACCAGACTGCAAGCTGGATAAAATAGCATCCATGTTCATGGCAGGGGTCCCCAGAGGGCCTTTTATGCTTAGAACAAGCTCCTCTCCCTAGGACTCAGCAGCAGCCAAGTGTTCTAGCAGGAAGTAGGAGGCACCGGGCTCAAGCTGCCACACTTTCAGCAGGTAATGGAAAGCATTGGCCAGAATGGCACCTGAGACCTGGCCCATTTCTAGAACCAAGACAGTTACAAGCAAACAGAAACAGGAAAGGAGCACACAACAGAAATGTATGGCGAGAGAAAAGAACCAAAATTCAGAACAGCAGACTGTCCCAAGAGCCAATGGGCTCCGTTATGTTCTGCCAGAAACCAAACTCACCAGACCTGGTCTGGATGTCTTATAAAAGATTTTTAGTCACAAGAGCCACACAAAGACAAAGAAAACAAAGCACAAATCAAACTTCCTGGTGTGCACAGGTAGTGAGATGTTGGCATCTCACCTCATTGCAGGAGTGATCCGTTTGGTCTCCCAGACAAACTTGAGGTTGAATGAGGGCCATTTTGTTGAACAAAAAGTCATCATTTTTCCTTTTTCACTGTCCACTGACAAATTGTATGCTCTGGCTCTAACTTTCTTAAAGTGGACCAGAACTAAGTCCAGGGAGCTAGAAGTCATCCAAAAATAGACCAGAGTATAAATACACATAGACATATTCAGCTAGTTACCAAGAGAAAAACTGGACCAGCTGCCAAGAGAAAAGCTGAGAATCATGCTCTCTCCCAGAGCCGGGTTACTAAGCTGGCTGCCAAGTGGAATCAGGTTACCAAGCTGGCTACCAAGGGAAAAGCTCAGAAACATTCCCTCTCATGAAGCCGGGTTACCAACCTGGCTACCAAGTGGAGGCAGATTACCAAGCTAGCTACCAAGAGAAGAAGCTGAGAGGCAGCCAAGAGACCCGGCCCTCTCACGAGCTGGGTTAGCAACCTCCAGATGGAGACTCTCATCTCTGCCGCTGGGGACTGGAACGTCTTCCAAGCCCCCCATATCTGTGACCCTCTAGCTTGTCTGCTTGGCCACCTCTGGCTGTTCAGATACTGAGTCACCTGAGGATACCTGAGAACAAAAGTAACATGTAACAAGAAACAAGGAATGCAAACAGAACAAAACAATGACAGGACAAGAGCACTCAGATGCTTACCAGCTGGCCTTGGACCTGGGGGTCCTGGAGGTCTGGGGGTTCCCAGCCAATGCGCCAAATCTAATGCCCAAGTCGTAAAACCCCCAAAGACTACCAGGAATCAACCGGATTGCAAATCACACAGGGTCTCGTTTATTTCAAGCTCAGAGCCTGCACCATCAGCCCCCTTGTGAGGAGGGGAGATGATGTTCCCTAGTGCTAGGGGAACAAAGTTTTTAAAGGAAAAACTGTAGGGGGTATCCCAAGCCATTTCCAAGCCTTGCTGTTCTGTGATAGGTTAGTGGGGTACAGGAACATTGTCCTTTCAACTGATTGGCTAAGGAATCAGAGCTAAGCAAGGGGACCAGGGACAGACCACAAGAGGGAATTTTCCATTTGTTCTGGTCACTGTGACCTGCAGCTCTGATTGGTTGGCCCCCGGTACAAACTCCTAGGAAAGGTTATTTCATGTATGTTTGTGGCTCTCCCTGGAAACTCCAAGGGGGTGGGGGGGGAGGGGAGGCGTGTCAAGTTCTCAGGCCCTGAACACAAAATAGCATTGGTTTGGTCTCTACACTGGGATTAAAGGCATGTACCACCATGCCCGGCTCATAGACAGGTGTTTCTGTGTCCTTTAATGCACGCGCGCGCGCACGCGCGCGCGCGCACACACACACACACACACACATATTATTTATGAGTAAATTTAAGATGTGTGTCTATTAATACACTTAAAAAGTTTGGAGATGACTGTTCCAGAAACAGCTAAAGTATGAATGCAGATCGGCCTCCAACACTACAGGGACATAAGGGGAGCCCTGCAATCCAGGATTTTCCATTACAGGTGTAATATTGCTTGGCGATCTGCATTTCCATTTGCTCCCCCTGGTGGCTGTCGCCGACTCTGCAGGCCTAGGTTTCCATCCAGGGGGCCGGACTTGCTCTGTCTAAGGGGCTGCATTATTTCGCTTCTTTACATTCTTTCTCCAATTTCTTTCTTCCAATTGCCTTGCACTCAGATACACTCACTTCCTTAGTCTTTTAGTTGATAGCTTTTCAATAAAATAAATGTTTGACTCCATTTGTGCACATCAACTATGCTTAGCTTTTCCTGTTAGTGGAACATCATATATTTTGCCACTCATGTTCCTGAAAGAGCAATCTAGACTATCCTGTCACTATCAAATTGTAGGACACCTGAAGACCTGCTTCTAGAACTTTTATATCTATCACACAAAAGTGACCTCTTTTTTGTATTTATTTATTTTCAATTAAATTTATTTATTTTTAATTTGTATGTGCATTGGTGTTTTGGCTACCTGTATGCCTGTATGAAGGTGTTGGATCCCCTAGAACTGGAGTTACATACAGTTGTGAACTGCCGTGTGGGTTCTGGTCCTCTGGAAGAACAGACAGTGTTCTTAACCACTGAGCCATCTGCCCAGTCCCCACCTGATTCATACTTAGCAAAGTTGGCTTAATCAAGAGTAGAGAAAAATGCCTTTCGTGAAAATATCTGTAGTTCCTACAGACTGGACTGCAGGCTAAAAGCTCCTGACAGCTCCAGGAGGGGAAATTGCCATTATTCCCCCCCCCCAATATATATATATTCACACCAGCCAGCAGCTACAGATTGTCCTCTATGGCAATCTGGTCATCTGCACATAGAGTCAACAGGAGAAAGGCAATCTCAGTTTTGTTTTTTTTTTTAAAGACTTACTTGGAAAAAAAGAATTTGCTGCACGGTGGTGGTATACACTTTTAATCCCAGCACTCAGGGAGGCAGAGGCAGGTGAGTTTGAGGCCAGCCTGGTCTATAGAGCTAGTTCCAGGACAGCCAAGGATACATAGAGAAATCCAGCCTTGAAAAACCAAAAAGGACAAAAAAGGAAAGAAAGAATGAAAAAGTAAAAAAAAACATCGTTCAAGACACAGAATATATAAAATGGTGTTGCTACTCCTGAAGCACGCTCATCAAAGGGCTGGGATGTCATCAGGTGACCCACCTGAAAAAGAGGCACCATGATGCATGGATGGATGCATGGATGGATGGATGGATGGATGGATGGATGGATGGATAGATGGATGCAAAATGAGTAATGGGGAAAGGAACCAGGGGAACAAAGACTTGGATCTTGACTTTCAGGCAGAGCTCTGGGGCAGCCCTGAGAGTTCAGTGAGGGGGTGGGAGAGGAGCCCTCTAACCTGCTGCTCCAGTTCTGTTGTGTCCCCATTATCACTGTCACTTTACCTTGCTTTGTGCTCCCTCTCCCCAGTCATAGTGACAGGGGATGTTAACTTGCCCTATGTCCTTGTGACCTGAGCCTTGTTCACAAACAGGATGTTCCAGTGTTTGCTCACGCTACCATTTCTTCTGTGACAATGGCTGCTGCATTGACATCACCTTGGCTTGTGATGGAGTGAGGCAGTGTCCAGATGGGTCTGATGAAGACTTCTGTCAGAACTGTGAGTCAGTTGCATGGTCTTATCAGACAGGGACCTCAAAGGGGTGGCAGAAGCATCTCAATGTTTCTGGGATAAAATGGAAGCCCTGAGTTCTTCCACTACTCATTTCAAAAATAACTTTTGGTGGAAAAAAATATATGCTTGAGAACTCACGGAGGCTAACTCTGAGTTGCAGATGACAAATTTTTGGCCACCATGTATGATTTTTTTCAATTTTTCTTTTTTAGACTTATTTATTTATTTATTTATTTATTTATTTATTTATTTATTTATTTATT
>OU015750.1:102894490-102906453 GCA_907169655.1 Acomys percivali | reverse complement strand
ACACACACACACACACACACACACACACACACACACACACACACACACAAAGTTTCAGTATTCTGACAAGTACTACATTACAGATGTGTGTATGTGGGGGTGGGATGGGGAGCAGCACCTTAAACAGGAATTAGCAACCTCATACATAATTTGGAAAATAGAAATTTTCATGAATGTCGCATCTGTCTTGTCTCCCTAGGTGGACCTGAGCCACAAGGTTAGGATCGAGATTGAAATGTCCACTCAAACTTTGCTCCCCACCTTTAGCCTAAACACTGGCTTTCATCTTTGATCAAGCCAGAGGAGCTGGCTAACAGACCTTCCCTGGCCAGGCAGAACTCAGGGCTCCTGTAGGGAAGAGAACAAAGTCTCCTTGTCTCTGTCCTGACATTTGCAGGCTGCTTAACCCTTTGAAAACTCTTTCTTCAGGGTGCCACTGAAGCCAGCAGTGGCTGCTAAAGCCCCAGAGCACAGGGACACAAGGAGAAGCAGTGGTTCTGGATGCTTCTGACTGCCCGGCTGTGGGGTGTGCGTTTGTAGCAGGTTTCCTTGCCCTAAAATGTGATGCCTGTAGACACTAAATAAACTTCACATCCCTTCCCGATGCTCACACACAGGGCTGTCCTTGGTATTCTGATACCCTTTATCAGCCCTTTAATGTGAAGTCAGCTCCAGGTCACGTCAAAGATGTCAAGCTATACCGGGACCAGTCTTAAGTGCCTAAAGTTAAGGCTGTCTTGGGAGAACTACCTCAGCTATCGACGCTCAGTCTGTTTGCCCCACCAGCTCCGACAAAAGGTGTTCTCTCTCTCCACGGCCACCCCGCCTGAATCTTGATATGGCCATTTCCTCGGCTGGGTTTGGCATCATCTGGTAATCCCCCTCTCTCGATTGGTTCATATAGTCTGTGGCTGCAAGCAATCAGGTCTCTTTCTGTGCACACACACAAAAAGAAAATAGTCCCATCTCCTGTAAATAAATTTCCATGTGCTACTCCAGTGGACTCCTCAGGCTCCACCCTGAGCCCTTCAGAGCATCTTTTTCACTGGAACCACTCTCTGTGAAGTCTGTTTCTGTTGCCTTTCTGTCTCTCTGTCCCAACCCTTGCCCTTTGGAGCCTGCTCCTGTTGCTTCTCCCTATCTGTTGATCTCACTTTCATAGCAGCAGCTACTAGCGCTGTGCTAATAGCCCCTAGGTATCTGGACCAGACGATCCAAGAGCCTCGGGGAACATTGCACCTGGAGCCCTAGAACAGTGATTCTTGACCTGTGAGTCCTGACCTTTTTGGCGTTGAACAGAAGGGTTACCTAAGGCCATCAGAAATATGGGAGACTGTTCCCCCATCCATCTCCAGGCGGGTCTGCTTACATACAAATACCCAGGACTGTATTAAAGGGTCTCAGCATCAAGAGGATTGAGAGCCACTGCCCTATAGGCATGTTAATCAGAAAATGCTCCAAAGTATATACATATATCCAAGAACAAACATACGCAACAAACTTATCTTCCTCCCTCCCCCAAACTGAGCTCCCACATCAGATCAAAATCACTCTAGCAAAAATCTTACCAGCCAGACACTTCTTCCCACCTTTAGATTTTAAACTCAACTCTTGTTATTGTGACAATATTTCATTGCAGTCTTTCTGGTAAATGCCTACTAAACAGATTTAAGTTACTCGGTTATGTCCTGACATCCATCTTGGAGCAATCAGCACCACAGGGACTAGACCACAGGCTTGTTCTGAATGTGTGGGGGATCTTCCACTGCATATAGCACAGTGTTAGATGCCCCAGTTTCCATAATTTGTAAAATGGATACCGTGCACCAGCCCATGTGCTTGTGAGCATGCAGTTATTTCAGCTATAAAGCTGGCTCTTAGTATTAGTTTATCCTTGGGGCTGGGTATTTTTGTGAACACATAAAAAAAATTGCTTATCTTTGATTAGTAGCACTTAGGCCAGTGACTGGCACATGGAAAGCTATCAGTCAACACATATAAATAAACAAAATAAAATGTTTCACAGTCAAGCTACACATGCAGATGCTGGCTCCTCTACTTTACCCTGTTGCAAGAAGGTACAGCTAAGTAAAAATAGTCTCCCTATCTCATCAAACCTGGCCCTCCTCCAGGGTAGGTGACTAAGGATAGAGGCTGCTGGGCTTGGCAGGAAGCAGACCTGTGTGCCCCTTCCAGACTACAACCTACTCTGATCTGTCACCCAGGACCAGCTCCAAAGGAAAACCAGTGGCCAAAGTTACACCAGCATTTCCGCCCACAGACAGGGTTTCCCTGTGTAGCCCTGGCTGTCCTGGACTCACTTTGTACACCAGGCTGCCCTCAAACTCACAGAGATCTGCCTGTCTTTGCCTCCCCAAGTGCTGGGATTACAGGTGCACACCACCATGCCCAGCTTAGCATATTTTTCAATGTTAGTCTTAAACTATAATATCACTCCCTCCCCCCATTTATCTCTCTTCACTTCTCCCACATTCCTTTCCCCCACAAAATTCATGGCCTCTTTTTATCATACACACACACACACACACACACACACACACACACACACACACACACCCTGCCAAGTCTGTCTAGAGTTGCCTGTATGCATGCGGTTTCAGGGCTGGCCATCAATACCAGCATATTTGAAGTTAGTTTTCAATAAATGGTCTATTGGAGGACAGTAGCATCCCTGGATTTAAAAGCAATGAATCAAAAAATAATAATTTTATGTATTTGGGTGTTTTGCCTGTATGTATGTCTATGCACATGAGTGCCTGGTGCCTGTGAAGACCAGAAGGGAGCGTCAGATCCCCTGGAACTATCGTTACAGATAGTTGTGAGCTGCCATGTGGATGCTAGGAATTGAAGCTGGGTCCTCTGGAAGAGCAATACATGTTCTTAACCACTGAGCCATCTTCAGAAGCCCTGGAAATTAATATCCTAAACCGCCAGAACCAGGAACCAGGGGTTAGACCATAGCCGATGAGATGATCCTGTTTGAATTCATCAAGGACCTATGTGACTGACAATGAGGACATTTCTCATGCTAACAGTCTCTAGGGTAGTTGGAGATAAGCACCATCTCACTGCAGGGCTTTTACTCCTGATGCCAGGCAAATTCTGGAGGAACCTGGTAGAGAATTTAGTGTTTAAGAAGTCTGGGTTTGAGACTATAATAATAAGCATGCAGGGGAATTAACCGTTCTGCACATTTATGGAGAAGCAGCAGTAAGACTAGCACCAACTGGAGTTGTTCAGATGAGGGAAAATAATGCATGCCCATGGCTGGTGGTGGCACCAGTCTCTAGTCCCAGCACTAGGGAGGCAGAGGCAGGTGGATGTCTGTGAGTTTGAGGCCAGCCTGGCCTACAAAGTGAGTTCCAAAGCCACATAAAGAAACCCTGTGTTGAAAAACCAAAAACCAAAACAGACCTTAAAACTAAAACAACGCGTGCCAAGTGCTCATCATAGAACAGCCAATAGCAGCCATTGTTGCCAACCACTGACCAGCGCTTTTTTTTTTTTCAAACCTTGCATAGGCGCAGTGCTACCCCTGGCATTGGGTCTGGTCATCACTGCTTTGTTACTTCTCATGGTGACATGCCGACTCCGACTGGTGAAGCAGAAACTTAAGAAAGCCCGTCCCATCACATCCGAGGAATCCGACTACCTCATCAATGGGATGTATCTGTAATAAAGTTATTTAAACAGCTGGGGGCGAGGATGGGCATCTCTCACAACTTGTTCTTTGGGTTCTATCATTTAAGATCTTTTGCTTTAATTGTGCTAGAAGATGCTGCAATCTCAAGCCTTGAATGATCATGGGAGGTAAAATGTCTTCAAAGGTAGAGAGGAATTCATGAGATTGAGTTTGTAGTTTGCTGAGACAAAGTCAGTATGCCATGGTGACAGATGGCAGTCCTGCCTTTCATGTGTGGACTGCCATCCACTGGTTCCCAGCAGCCGCCCCTTGTCTTCTGGCCCTCTTCTCCAGAGTTCCCCTGAGCTCCATCTTCTTGTCCTCTGTCAAATCTCTCTGAAAAGGGATCTTAAGTGAACTTACACTTAGTGAGCTGTTACCGATGGCTGGTCTGTTATGAGCATTCTGAAGAGGTTGGCAAAGTCCCACAGGAGAGGAATATGGGTCTCCACCCCACCCCATGCTTCTGACATCAAGCCACAGTGGTAGTTGCAGCATGTGGCTGACCATGGAAGGACCCCTTTAGGTTAAGAGCAACTCTAGGCGGTAATGGAATGAGATCAAGGTGGCAGCAGAGGACCTGGAGGCAAAGACAAATAGAAGCGTAGCCTAGGGATAAGTGAGGACAATCTGCTCAATCCTGCCTCACAATGTGGAGCAGTGACTGCTTTATATATGTACCGGTTTTCAACATGAGCCTTTCTGATGAAAAAGTGCGACTTATCAATCAAAACATTGATGCCTGGGTACGGTGTTTGTACAAATGTCCCCATGTTCAAGTATCACAGGCTGTTCAATGGAATGAGCCAGATGCTTCCTTTTGTGTGTTTTGCAGGGCTGGAGGTGAGACCCAAGAGCCTGTTTGTGCTAGGTGAGAGCTCTACCATGGAGCTACACCTCTGTCCTTACTGTCTTTCGTGTTATTAAAACGTTAAAGTGTACAATCAGCTCATGTCAGGATGTATGTACAGAGCAGAAAACACTTTTGCACAAATTCACCCTTTAGGAAACCAGCATCCAGCTTAGCATCTTTCTTTTAAGTTTGTAGGGAGTAAAGGCAGATTTTTCCATCATCACTCAAGTTGTATGCTAGAGGTTACTCTGAGGGGATTGCAGTGTAGTACCCATTTATAATCACAATTTCCCAACTGTATTTACCATAAGTGGCAAACATTACAAAACACTGAAAAACACTGTAGTCTCTTTAGTTTAGGCTGAATGTAAAGTAGGTGGTTCCTTTAACAAGGGGCTTGACTTTGGTAAGGGAATATAACCTATTAA
The DNA here is from genome assembly GCA_907169655.1 of Acomys percivali. Taxonomy (NCBI): domain Eukaryota; kingdom Metazoa; phylum Chordata; class Mammalia; order Rodentia; family Muridae; genus Acomys; species Acomys percivali. Next base: position 102,901,469 of record OU015750.1, on the reverse strand, counting down.
AATGTATTAATAAATGGGTAGTTCTAGAAAATGAATGTTTGCTTTTGTCTCTTGAGAGCCTAACTCTAGCCTTTTGCTGACTGTTTAGAGCTGCCAGTGATTTAAATGTCACAGCAGCAGTCTGAGAGAAGAACTGCATGAGTGAACTTACACTCTGTGGTGTTTATAGATGAGGTCACCTATAGCCATATCCAATAAAATAGAGACTGATAAGGCATGTTTCTTTCTGCACATCTTTTATATACAAAGAAGTTAACTACAATCTAGTATTGCTATTGTTTTAAAGTACTTGAGAAAATGTCTTGTATGTACTATTCCTTTAATAAACTATTTTATTCTTATGCCTTAAAATAATCCTTTCTTATAAATTGTAGGTTACTAAATTTGCCCATACTGCTACCATAGTATTTGAATTTAATCATACCAACTGTTTTCACAGAGAGAAACTGAGTGTTGTAAAACATGGAGTCACCCCAAACCTTATAACGTCTGCTGCAGAAGATCAAGCCCCACCTAGGGTTCCATGTCTGAAGCCTGGGCGAGACCTCAGAGAGCCATCAGTGGCTGACTGACAGTTCAGGGAGGGAGCACAGTGCCCATAGTTTGCCTCTCAAACATGCTTTACCTAAAGCCTGGCCAGCTTAAAACTGACCTGTCAGCTGGGTGGCTGGTGATGGTGCATGCCTTTAATCTCAGCACTTAGGAGCAGATGGAGGTGAATTTGAGTTCGAGGCCAGCCTGGTCTACAGAGTGAGTTCCAGGACAGCCAGAGCTACACAGAGAAACCTTATCTCAAACCCCTCTGCCAAAACAACCATCACCAAAAATGAAGAAACAAAAATGCTGCCTTGTCAAATTGGCTGTCAGGACAACTTGACAGCACATACACCCTACCTTCCATAAGCAACTTTGATATTTGATGTAATTCATGTCCCAGATATGGTCTCTTCAGGAGGAACTTTTTCCATCTCTTTCGTGTAGTGACTGAGAACTTGTTTGGCCCCATTCCTCTTGTCACAACACCTTTCACTTGCCGACTTTGCTCTTTACCATGATTTCCCTCAATCCAAACATAGAGGCACAGAGGTCCATGATTCTGTTTGCCCCTCAAATTGGCAGTCCAAGGTAGACCCTGTTGGTGGCTTTGGCTGGTCTTTTCATGTAAACATCACACAGACTGAGAGTCCTTTCCTTCATCTATTCCTCCAGAATCATCCCAACACTTCAGAAGCTTGAGCCCAAGGTTTGTATATTGCTTTTTTTTTTTTTTTAACTTCAATGAGAATTTCTAACAAAGAAGTGCTCTGGCTATCCACCAGAGTGGGGAGCTCAGTGCTTTTCTCACAAATGGCCTCCTGAAGCTGGCTTCCTAAGCAGCAGTGCTTCTACCTTCTCACCTCGTAGCTTTCCTCTCCTCGCTCTTGTCCTATTTGAGTCTATTACTATGCAGATAAAGGGATAAGGTTACAGCGACTTTAGTAACTAACTGCTTGGCTATATACGAAATCACTAATGACTGAAATAAAATTAGACCCGAAGCTGTTGTCTCAGAAATGGACTGACGTCAGAATAAGCCTCCTGTGACATTGGGACATCAGGAAGGTCCAAGCCTGGTTGCAGCCCTACTAAATTTTCAAACCATATTACATGTTGTACAACTCGGCTTAAAGATATTTTTATGAAGTTATTTCTAAATTTAGGAAATGTATTGACAAACCAAGTGTTGTGCTACACTCCTGGACTACCAGCACTTGGGAGGCAGAGGCAGGCAGATCCAGGCCTAGATCTAGGACTACACTGTGAGAGCCTGTGTGTGAACTAAACAACAAAACATAAATGAAATCCTAATACAAAAATGAATTTTAAGAAGAGCTGTTGGGTATAAAAGCTGCTTAAAGTATTTATTTACATTGTCATCATTTATATGACTGAACAACCTCGATTTCTAAATAAAGGGTGGTATTCTTAAACAGTTCTACTGAGGAAACTGGATTGGTATCTCTAAATGTACCATCACAAAGGCCTATGAATGACCTATGATACCTCCAGCTCTTATTCTGTCAAGATATATGATGCAGATACAGTCAGACACTCTATGTAACACCCACCTTTATTGGGCCGCCTGCTTTCTTCAACTCTGCTGCCCATCTCCTAACTCTTCACTGGAGCCAAGATCATAATGTGGTGTGCTGTGGTCAGAGCTGTGGGCACATGCTGCACTTACCACCTGACCTCACTCCATCCCTACATGATTTCTAGGTTTAAAAATAAATATCCTTATAACGAGAATAGGAAAAATGCCTAAAATCAATAGTGATGGGGGGAAAAAATAAATAAGGGGGGAAAAAAGCCAAGCAATATATTTTGGAAGACATAGCCAACTGTGTAGGGTGCCTCAAGCCTGCCCACATTTAAAATGTCCTTCGTGCTGCCATCACCTGACCTTTTTTGACAACTATCATGTGTGTCATGTTCCTCCTGTTGGACTATCTCAATGAGTTCTTCAGAGTCTCATCCTGAAGGGCCTTGAATGTTGAATAAGACACCACACCAGAGGCTCCCAGGGTCCAGCACCCCCCTTCAGTGTCGTCCTATGAGTACTGACAGAGTAACAAGAACCATCCTGTGTTCCTCCCCACAAACTGGAAGGGGATTTCACAGAACCTTGATGCAAACACAAAGCACATTAAAAAGATGAAACCTGGGGCTGGGGGAGAGTTGGCTCAGAAGGAGCACCCAATGATTACTGTAAGAGCGAGAGTAAAAGAATTTGAGATGAACAAATCATTAGACTTCATTTAAATTTTATTATATTACAATGCACAGTCACACGCTTCTCTTAGCCTTTTCAAGCAGACCCTTTTACTGACAGCCTTTAAGGAAGTTGGAAGCAAAAGACGACCGATCTTTCTGGAAAGTGGCAGGAGAAATCTAGAGGTGCAACCAGAATGCAGTCAGGGCCCATTTTTACCACAGAACACAGTAAGCTGTTAGGTCATTAGGAACACAGTTAAGCGCTAAGAAGTGATTTATACACTGCAAGAATTTTCGTGCTTACCTAAAATAAGTTATCAGCCTGATGAATTTTAGAACACTTTATACAATGACCCATGCTCTTTGTTTATTAGTGCTGGGTGACCATGCTGGCATGAGTTCCTTTAGTGCCACACTAAACGACTAGAAACTAGAAAAACCTACCTCTTCTAGACAGAGGGAAAAAGGCCTTACAAACTCTGAGGAAGTACCTCCTGGGTGGAACCACAGTCAGGAGTAGCTGGAAGAGTTTACAAAGTTATTACTACAAAATTACTCTAGAGTCCACTGAATTTTTTAGATGTTTTAGTAAAGAGATACACAGTGGGAACTTCCTTTTTTATTTTTAAGGCAGGGTCTCGTAGAGCCCAGGCTAGCCTCACCCTAGCTGTGGAGCTGAGGATGACTTCTGACCCTTCCTGTCTACACCTCCCACGTCCTGGGATTTCAGACATGTGCCACCATGGCCCGTGTGCATGTGAAGGGCAGAGAACATCCTACAGGAGCCAGTTTTCCTATTCTGTGGATTTTGGGGGTGAAACTCAGGTCTTCAGGCTTGGCACCAAGCCCCTTTACCCATTGAGCCATCTTGCTGTCCCCTACAACCCCCAAACCAACAAACAAACAACAGCAGCTGCCAGGGGAATATGGAGGGTGGCTCTAAGTCCCTCTCCCCGGGTTCCATGTGCTCCTGGATGGGAGAGAGCAGCAGCTGAGCGGAGACTGAGCCCTGCCATGAGTGCACTGCGATGGAGTCTGAAAGCTAGGGTTTGGCTTTAGTAAGATCAAATCTGCTGGGGAAATGCATTACACTACCTAGAACCTCTCAAAGTATCTTCATTGCCCTTTATGTTACAGGCATACCTTCTGTTAAAGAAAATAAAATTCTCTGGAAATTATGTACACTAAATAGCAGGCTTTTCTTACCTCTCCTATACACATACATAAATCCAACGTTTAAAGGGCTCAGAACTCATTAAAACCACTGTTTCCATCTCTACCCATTTAGTGGCACTGTTAAAACTGACTGTTTACTCAACACTCTAGTGTTACCTCCTAAGAGCATAAAGTCCAAGAACAGCACTTGTGCACGGCATTCTCTGTCCAATCGGGTGACGGTTTATGGTGCCTGTTTAGAAACTGTCTCCTCAACTGGGCTGAAAGCTCCTGGAGTGGAAGTGCCCTTTTTTATTCCAAATGCTAGCAAGGAAATCTGCATATGGTGATATGCATATGGTGATATAATGACTACCAAGGTCCAGCCTCATGGGGAAGCTTAAGAATTTGTTTTAAAGCCTGAAGGAACATGTGGCTTTTCACATACTTCAAATGACCATGCATCCTGAACACAGGGTCACTGCCGGGATTCTAAAGCAACAACTGACAGCAAATGAGAGCTGGGTGAAGATTTTCAAGTCTTCAGGACCACAGACTGCTAGTTTCCTCGGCCTGAGACCTCAGCCAAGAAGAGACACTCGTGAGATGATGTCTGCGTGACTTTCAAACTAGTAACTTAAGACTTAAGAGTGGGAACGATTTCTCACACAATCTTGTCAGAATCATGTGCCCTTTCACAAAGAGGAAAGGCTTTGCTGGGAATGCTAGCTCCACTTACTGGGAGCTAGTAATCTTCCCAAGTTCTTGAATCTTCGCAAAATCTAAAGTCTTCTTAGAAAACATAAAACCATATTTAACCTCAAGGTGCCATTTCCTTCACAGACATACGTTTCAGTTATTGATGAATCTATTTATAGATGAGACATGGATTTCAGTATGTTTACTTCTCAACCACATTCTTCCCCACTCATTCACTGCACATTACAGAGCTACTAAATAGCAGGCCCGGGCTAGGAAGGCAGAGAGAAACAGTGAACGCACAGTGTCTACCCTGAAGAAATGCAGCCACAGCCTGTGGATGAATGCTAGACATGCTGACCTCCTAGGACTTTACAGGGCAGCAGCAGAGAAGAATGCTTCCCCCGTGACTGTGGGCAGCATCTGGACCTAGCAGAGCTGTGTTCTTCTAGATTCAAAGGCCACCAATGCTTCTTTTGCTTGTAATTTTATTTGGCAAAGCAGCACTGCATAAACTGTGCAGAGATGCAACAGCTTACAGTATTAGATGCAGATACATTATCAGCAGCAAACTAGAAACAGAAAAACAATGTTGAGCTACAGGCCTCCTCTCATTTTTCGAGAGGAAAATTACATCAGAGATGTCCAATCTGAGCAGTGAGTGTCTGGGGACACCACCTGCCATCGTCTGGGGTTTCAGTATTTACAGACACCTAGTGTTAAGGTAGCAGCAGCTGATTGTATCTACAACATGCTACCCTATTATGTCACATCAAAAGCTTTAAGAAGAAAGCTCATCTCTGCTTTCTTAGCAGCATCTAACAGACACCAGCTACCAAGAGACCTAAGCTTGTGAATGTGGTGTTATCTGATGCACAAAAGAAGTCAGATAGATGATATTAGAACAGAATTAAGTGTCCAAGAAAAGCAAAGCCACTCTACAAAACTAATTCACAAATGAAGCTTTCCAGTTGGAGAACCCTTTCTTTTAATATTTTCAAAATAAAATGTGGGCAATGTTAAAAATAACACACAAAGTTACGCTTTGCAGCCCATCTCTACCAGTTTGGCTCTGTGCCTCTTTGAATTAGGAAACCCTACAAAACCACACGTTTTCATGCTGAAAATAAGAGTGTAACGAAGTCCAAAACAAGCTGTGATGCTGTTGGTTTTCAAATGCTTTAAGGACTGAGATGAGCAATCCACTGCAATGTGATAGACTGACTGGTCCAGCTCATGTTGCTCTTACAGTTCATCCCTGGGGAGAAAAGACAAACTCTAATTAGGAGTTACATGTGAATTGGTGCTGTAACAATTTAGACACAACACTCCAGTCAGTAAAATATGCAGATTCCAAGCAATACAGTGAAAGAAATGAATGCACATACAGTGCCAAACCAAAGCAGAACTAGACACCAGTCACACCTCGCATCTTTCATGCTACTCCAAACACAGTAAGAAACCACACGCCCAAGTTGTTTCGTAATTCTAAAGGTAAAACCTCTTCCTGAGACAAAACACTCAGAAAATTTATAACTTCTCTCTAGAATTATCTTGCTAATCTTATTTATTATAAGATGATAATTTAAACATTTGGAGTTCACATTTATTTTTTAATACGTATACTCACAAAACTGGATAAAATGAGTCGTCTTTTGTTTAGAGTCTGCTAGCACTTGCAGAATGGGCCAACTGCCAACCAAACTGGAGAAAATGTATCATCTGTAAGCATGTTATACCTGTCAGCTGATTTCATAAGGCAGCTTTATCAGCTCCAAAGAAACCATTCACTCAGCCATGTGCAGCACTGGGCCAGCAACTGCCAGTGAGAGGAAGGAAGGAATAAAAATGCAGTCTGAAGTAAACTGTATGGCATATAAATTCTACCTCAATGAAGCCGTTAAGCATGGAAGAAATAAATAAAACACCAAAAGCTTCATCTGATGAGAAATTAAGTGACAAAACATCACCAAACACTTGATACTTTAGGGATAAAGAAGTGTCATTATGCAATGAAATCTCAAATGACTTGGGGGGAAAAATTACATACTTGTGTGTAGACAAAGTGTGAGCAGCAAACAGAGAAACAGGAACTGGCCATGGGCAGAGAAGCTCAGGATGTCTGTGTTCCTCTACCAACCTGTCTGAGCAAAACCTAAGATGAACGCCTTGCAAAAGCTGTGGGTGTGGAAGAGTCATGAGGTGAGAGCGTTCATGTCCCAAGCAGGTGCTGTGTTTAAGGCTTAACAAATAATGTACCTCTTGAATTTTATAAATAGTACCAGAAAAATTATTTCTCTAGTAACTTTTATGTTACATTACTGGTGTGTGTGTGTGTGTGTGTGTGTGTGTGTGTGTGTGTGTGTGTGTG
>OU015750.1:102881875-102894480 GCA_907169655.1 Acomys percivali | reverse complement strand
TGTGTGTGTGTGTGTGTGTGTGTGTGTGTGTGTGTGTGTGTGTGTGTACTAGAAGCCAGAGGTTAGTGTCTGGCGTCTTCCTCAGTTGCTCTGCACCTTATTTTTTGATATGGAGTCTATTTTTGAATCTAGAGCTTCAAGGCTAGCTGGCCTGTAAGCCCACAGAATCCACCTGTCTCTACCTTCCCCTACCCACTTAGTGCTGGAGTTACAGACATGCCACCACAGCCAGCTTTTATGTGTTGCCAGGAATCTGAACTCAGGCCCTTTTTCTTGCACAGCAAGCACTATATACGCCAAGTCTCCAGTCTTGGGATTATCTTTTACATGATATTTATCAGCTCTATTCCTTCCTAATACAGTATTATTCAAACAACAGTATTTTAATTAGCATAGCTGGGTGTGGTGGCTCACACCTGTGACCCCAGCACTTAGGGAGGCAAAGGCAGGCAGATCTCTGTGAGTTCGAGGCCAGCATGGAACAAAGCAAGTCCAGGACAGCCAAGGCTATGCAGAGAAACCCTGTCCTGAAACTGCCCCCAAAAGAATTAGCATAAAACAGTCATTATCACAGTTTATGCAGATGTTAGAAAAATCAGTCTACAGAAGATTCATTTGCTCTATTTACACAGTTCACCTGTGCCTTTTAAAGCACGAATTAGGATACTAACCATAAAACTTGTAATTACTTCCTGCAAGGCACTAAATACTTAGTAAATAAGTCCTAATGCCCATCAACAAGATAACAGGTTTCCAAACATCCTCTCCATTACATTTTTCTTTTTGGGGTACTGGGGGGGGTGTCAAAATCAAGGCCTTGTGCACGCTAAGCAAGTAATATGCTACTGGGGCACTTCTGAAGTTTGTATAAATAGGCTCATAGACTAGAATTTTAAAATTTAGGGTACAAAGAAAAGCTGGCATTTCCCATGTATACATAGGCAACTTCTACACATCCTAATTCCCTCAGATCCATTGAACTTCCTAGTTACTAAATTTTCTCCAATGTTCTACATTCTGTTAATATCTCTCTCTCTCTTTCTCTCTCTCTCTCACACATATACACACAACACCACACACAAACACACACAATAAGAAGTTGTACACCCAAATCTAGAAAGGCTCTTTAAAATGGCTATAAATGTTCAATATAGTCAGGATACAACCGTGGACGTTTGTTGTATTAAAGTTTTAATGGCCCTGTGTTAGTAATACTGAATTATACATATTGTCAGTTAAGAACGAATAAGATGTACTACCAGGAAATAACAACTCATCTACAAATGTTTCCTAACAGTTTAATAAACTTTCTAAGGTAGCAAATACACAATTATTTGAATCAGGAAGATGCAGGGGTTTGGGGGGCAGAGGCTTCTGAAGCGTATATAATGGAAAGAAAGGAGTCTCTTCATGGGGAAGTGGGAGGTGTTATGATCTTGGTTACTTTCCAGAAGCTGTTGGTAAGACTCTATGCTGACGCATCATATACTTGAGCCATAATATTTGGGGATTTCAAGCTGGTATTGATCTGAAAGTGTCATCCCTACTAGGCAGCCTTCACAGTACTAGAAAATGTTATGCTGGGAGGAGAAATCATTTGTCTTTATTTAGCTTGGGGATTCTGCAAACTACAATAATGGCTGCTTAATATACTCCATGGTACAATAGTGGCACGGACGTCATGGAAGTAGCCAAGCACATTCTAGTTAAACTTAAGACCCACTCCACAAGATGGAACTCATACCTGGTGTTTTTATCAGGACATGAAGCTCCAGTTAGACGGGTTCTAGGCCCTAGGGGAGAATCTATTACTATTATTCTAATATAGTATTAAATAGATGCCTAATGACTCCTTAGCCTCATCAAAAAAACTCCTTTTTGCAGTAGATGGTAATGAACATAGAGACACACAACTAGTCAGCATGCAGAGAATGAATGACTGTGCAGTGAGCTCTCGGGCCTGAACAGGACATCACACTCCGCCCCAAGGCTATCATTGAAGAAATGAGTTGGGAAGTCTAAGAGTCGGAGGCAGTGAATGACTATATGGAGCCCGTTTTCCACATATAACAGAGCAGCTGGGTGGCACATATGAACTCTGAGAGACTGACAGTGTGCACAGAGCAACCACAACCACAGGCCAGACAAAATCCCAGCATGGAGAACAAGCGTTGGCTACTGTTAAACAGTTGTGGGGAGGTGGAGCGTTAGTTGTTTGTTTGTTTGCTAAGGATGTGGTTTCTGATTGGTCTACCATATTCACGGATGGCCACAAACCCAAGAGTAAAATAGTGCTTTAAGTAACTTTTTGCAATTAAAAATGTTTGCAATTAAGCCGGGCATGGTGGTGCATGACTTTAATCCCAATACTTGGAAGGCATGGGCAGGTGGATCCTGAGTTCGAGGATCTACAGCTTGGTCTACAAAGTGGTTCCAAGACAGCCAAGGCTATACAATGAAACCTTGTCTGGAAAAAAAAATTGCAATTAAACACTGAAGGGCTAGTAAGATGACTCAATGGCAAAGGTAATTCCTGCCTTTGAGCTCAATCCCTGGGTCCCACGAAGTAGGAGAGAACAGACTTCGCTAAGTTATTCTCTCAGCTCCACCACATTGCAGAGAAATTTTTAAAAGTCATTCAACGGTGCCTGTCCTCTTTATAGAAAGCAAAATAAAAGAGTTCCATTGTACTTAAAATTGCCACTTATTAAAAAGAACAAAGCAAAACAAAAATCCTCTTGAAATAAGCATCTTGTCAATTAGGAAAGTTTCTAAGGCAAAGATACTGTCAGACCATCCTTATTTGGGTACCAGTTTCAGGCATCTAGCCATAGCACTCCAATATGCTGTCCTTGCTTCTCTCCATAGGGAGGAAAGCGGGAAAGAAGAGCATCAGCTTCAGAGGACATGTTCAGCTGACACAGCGGCACTGAGCAGAAGCAGGGAAGAGCTTTCTGAGCCATGCCATAGAGCTGTGAGGACAGCAGTGTGCACACGCCCTCCATGCAGGATGTGAGGCCTGGCCTGCTTCACTGGACAGCTCCTGGAACCTTTCTCCTCCCTAAACTCAGCCACAGAGCGCAGAAGTGGCTGGTCTGGTCTACAGCGTACCCACACACTTACTTCTTATGGTGGCTTTGAACAATGATAACACATCTAGAACTGACTCCTCCCCCCCCCCAAAAAAAAAAATCAACCCACAACGTAGACTGCCCTCTCTGGGATTCTGCATTTGTTGAAAACTGGGACAAATATCTTTTCCTTTTCCAAATACTTTTCTTTTTCCTTGTCACAGTGCTATCAGAGGGAGTGAAGAAGGTAAGAAATGATGGCCTCTTTTTCAGAACAAAGCATTTATTTCCATATATATATCAGCTATAAACATGCCTTATAAATATGCAGAAGACAGTGCCTGACAAAGAATAAGGTCATCCTACAAAGTTCCACAGGACAGCTGAAACCCTCTTAAATCAGATTAGCTTGATAGCGAGGTCTCAGCCTCCCTTTTCTATCGGTAGGAGTCAAACTGAACAAAGGGCAGACCATGCAACACTTGCCGCACACTTAGTGGAGTGAGTTTCTGATGTTTTAATGGAGTAGCATGAAGGAAGCCATCAAAACAGTTCTTGCAGGCTAATGTGTAAAGTCCACACCCTTTCACCTTGAATGTGTGGAAGAAGAGAGAGCAGAAGAGAAAATCACTTCCACCTGGACCACTGCTTTTCTTTATCTGTTAAAGGCACGTATATCACCCCCATCAGAGGCTTCATTTTGACACTGCCATCTTGTAGCTTGTCATACTGCTCCAACATTTGGTTTCCTCCTGCGGGACCGACTGGCAATATCAATCTTCCACCAGGCTTTAACTGGTCTATTAGCTAGGAGAAAAAAAGAAAACCCACACAACACCCCAAGTTACAGATGGGAAACAGCCAGCACTATATTACAGTGCGCTAAGTAATGCTCAACACCCATTTGCTCAACACTTCGTTTACTCCCTTTTTAGTGTCCTTAGGGGTTGATTCCAGGACCCCTTGAGCATAGCAAAATCCAGTGGTCACGTCTCTTACAAGTAGCACAGTACTCATGCACAACACACTACACACCCACCTACACTCTAGGTTACTGGTTTTCCTAACAGAGGGCCTGGGCATCTCCTCCCACTGTACGGACTCTGTGCAGTTCTCAGTGACAGCAAACTTAAATGCTGCTCTTTCAACTTTGGCCCTCCTCCCCTCCTCAAGCTGTACACTTCTAGTCACCAACTCCTCACGTACCCCCTTATCCCACCCTCCCCTTCTAAGCTACAAGTTATTTGGTGACAGAAACTATGCTACACTCATCTTTGCCATCACAGCACCTGAGAGAGCACCTGGTTCCACTAAAGAGCTCACTATGTTTGAGACCCCACTGTAACAGAATTCTAATGCCAGGGTAGTGTGCTCCAGATCCTTGCGGCAGGGGAGATGAAGAGGGCAGAAGCACAGAACACCAACAAGTAGCTGCTATCCTATTACCGTAGAATCTAGGGCACCACTGAGACAATGGTAAGGCAATCCTAATGACATGGCTGCCTTAGGGTTCCTGACACCAGGAGAACAGGAAGGTAGAGCTGGACTCCTGGGTGATGATGAAGAAAACCCTATGAAAGCAGAACCAGACTTCCCTTCCAGTCTGAAAATGCTTCAATCATATGCTACCCTTTGAATAATACAACCATTTGTTATTCAAAACCAGCAAGAAAGCAAGCTGGCTTTGAATAGTATTGCCTCTGTAAAGGTTGCGTTCTGTTAAAACTTAGTCACTAGATATTATTTTTTCCATCTTTATTTGTTTGTTTTTAGTTTTTTGAAACAGTTTCTCTGTGTAACCCTGGCTATCCTGAATCTCACTCTGTAGACCAGGCTGGCCTCGAACTCAGAGATCTGCCTCTCTTTGTCTCCTGAGATTGAGGATTAAAGGCGTGCAACACCACCAACTGACTTTTAAAAAAATTTTAAGGGTAATACTTGAATATTGAGTTGCCCTTGAATTACTTTCCTGAGTTCAAACAGTTATAATGAAAAGAGAATTCTTCCTTCATCCCCAGTCTTGCTCCGAAAGCCAGTCCTTTCATCTATATCTTCTTGGCATCTCCTTTATGCTGCAAATCTCCATAAGGACCAAGCTCTTCCTATGCTGTCTCCTATTCCCAAGGCTAGTCAAGAGTAATTCTTATTAACCCACACTGAGCTAAGACTGTAAGCACAGCCTGAGTACTCAGCTGGAGGCGCCAAAGAATCTTAGACCCAGTTCAAGTTCTCTCACACAGGCATTTCCCCTTCTTCCTAATAAACTACTAGCAGTTAGTATTAACTAGAAAGCATAAGGTCTACATACATTCTGAAGTCCATCTGGGACTCATCACCACATTGCTACATAAAAATACTTTAAGTTTTAGTGGACTAAATCACATAAAGACAAACACAAAAACTCTCCACTCACTGCCTGGGGCACAACTGGGGCTGCAGCTCCTACATGAATAGCATCATAGGGGGCTTCGTCAGCGTAGCCCATCCTTCCATCGCCCACTGAAAAAGAAGTCATACCTTGAAAATCTGTGCAAGTCAAAGTCAGTGTGAAGAATTCTAACACGGGAGGCTAAAAATGGAACAGGGGAGGAGACTTTGCTGACTTCATATATCCTTAAGACAGAGAAGGTACTGGGGGGCGGGGTAAGCCTCGTTATATTACAGTTAAGAATTTCTATTTAGCCCAGGGGTGGGGGACGTAGCTCATTGGTTCCTACCTAGCATGTGGAAGGTCACAGGTTTGAACAAAAGCAGTTGAGCAACAGAAAAAAAAAAAAACAAAGAGGAGGCAGCAATAAAATGAAAATGCATACCACTAAGGGGTGAAGAAATTTATGTAAAGCAACAAAAGACTAACCACTACAATACCTATATCAAAGATAAATACGAGCAACTGGATAGCTGAACAGGCACGTGACAAAAGAGAAATCCATATGGGCAAACAACCCCCCTGGAAAGCAGGAAAACAACAAGCTGAGAGAGACCGTACACAATGCAATGCTACGTGTCCAAGAAAATGGGCAAAAACAAGCTGCTTTTTATACACAGCATTTCAGTGAAGGCGAAGGATGTACTTCTTAGTTCTGAGCATTGCTCTTCTGCAAATGAAAACTCTCTCACAAAGAAACAGTGAGGTAGTTTCCTGGTACTCACCAACCAGTCGCACTCGTCCCGAGGACAGAAGCATTGGGTCATCCTTTCTGACATTATTTATTGAGTCATCTACTAGTTCTTTAATATGATCGATTCCAATGACTTTTCCACTATGTCCAACCTGAAAAATAAAGAGTAATTCAGGAACCCACAGAACTAAATTTGCTTTTCTCGTGTCATTAAGATATTTGCTTAATTAAAACCGTATTTTACAATGAGAAATAAAAAATAAACAGCTTAAGTTTTTCAACTGTTACACTCTCAATTTATCATTACCATATACAACTTTTTCAACTTCTTGAATAACTTTATTTAGGCAATTATAGAGTTAAAATAAATTACAAAAACTTACAATACTAAGAAAACTGCCTCTCTTAGATTTTTAATTTTAAAATCCATAACTTAGTCAGGTGTGGTGGGTGACACAGGCCTCTAGTCCTTACACTTGGGAGGCAGAGGCAGATGGATGAGTGTGAGTTCAAGGCCAGCTTCATCTACACAGTGAGTTCCAGCCAGCACTATGGTGAGACCCTGTCTCAGAAAAACTAAATACGGGCTGGAGAGATGGCTTAGCAGTTAAGTGCACTGACTGTACTTCCAAAGGACCCAGGTTCAATTCCCAGATATGGGTTCAACACCTACATGGCAGCTCATAACTGTAACTCCAAGATCTGACATCCTCACACTGACATACATGTAGGCAAAACATCAGTGCATATAAAATAAAATGAGGTATTTTTTTAAAAACTAAATATATTTTCAAATCCAGAACTTTTTTTTAGAAGATTTTATTTATATGAGCACCGAATCTGCACCTGATTGCCAGAAGAGGGCATCAGATCTCATTATAGATGGTTGTGAGCCATTATGTGGTGTCTGGGAATTGAACTCAGGACCCCTGGAAGAGCAGATAGTGCTCTTATCCACTGAGCCATCTCTCCAGCCCCTAAATCTAGAACTTTGAGATTGGATTTAACAACCAATATTTAATTTGGATAAACTCTAGCTAAAAGAGTAATTTAAACACTACCCAGCTCTTAATCCTAGAATGGTGGTACATAATTAATTCTATTAGCAGGCAGATTTCTATGAGTTTCAGGTCAGCTTAGTCTACAGAACAAGTAAGTTCCAGGCCAGGCAAGGATACATAGAGACCCACCCTATCTCCAAAAAATTAAATAAATTAAATTAAAAAGATGAAATACTGCATAAAAATTTTAAGAAGCCAGACACTATGGCACTCATCTACCTATCCATAATTTGGGAGGCTGAAGCAGGAGGATGGCCAGTCTGACTACCGAGGGAATTTGATGCAAGCCTGGGTTTTACTTGAAATCTTGTTTCTGTTTCTCTTTTTCTCTATGTCTATACCCAACTCTACTGCTATTAATGAAGAATATGAAAATACATAAATATGGAAGTCAGGCCTTTAGTCCCAGCACTCAAGAGGCAGAGCCAGGTGAATTTCTGAGTTAGAAACCAGCCTGGTCTACACAGCAAGTTCCAGGGCAGCCAGAGCCTCATGAGATCCTGGCTCAAAAGATAAAATACATAAATACATAAAGAGGGCTTAAGTGTCAATACTAATTACAAATGTTAACAGAATAAAGGCTCTGAACAAGCTCCTGGATCCTTATCTGAATTTCATCAGAGTTCCCTGACATTAGACATGCAAACCCTTCACTCTCTAAGTCAGGCTCCTCAACTACAAACCAAGCAGAACCAGGGTCTATGCCACACAGAGGATGTGGGAAACAGAAGAACACGCGATGAGCACCCAGAACACTGACAAGCACTGGTGCATGCTTAGCAAACACTATCTTTATTTAAAGATAACTCGGGGACCTTTTTCTTAAAACTACTTTTTGATTTGTTTTGTTTTGTTTTGTTTTTCAAGATAAGGTTCCTCTGTGTAGTCTTGGCTGTCCTGGACTAGCTTTGTAGACCAGGCTAGCCTTGAACGCAGAGCTCCACCTGCCTCTACTTCCCCAGTGCTGGGAATAAAGGTGTGTTCTACCACTGCCCAGCTAAAACTACATTTATTGAACTATTTCGTGTGTCAGGGCCATGTGCTGTGGTGCATGTGGAGAGCTCAGAGAAGAATTTGTGGGTAGGTTCCGGGGACTGAACTCAGGTCAGGACTGGCAGCAAGTGCCTCTACCTGCTGAGCATCTTGTTAGCCCCTTACTATTTTTAAAAGGAATATTCCTTTGAAACCAATAACATATCATCACAGAGAACTACTCATTAATTAAATGCTATTTCCAGCTTTGTATAAAAGAATACCAAGTTCTGAGGACTTGAACTCTACAAAACAAACAAAACACCTAAAGAGAAGCGCATGGCACCTCACAGTGTGCCTCAGTCTTAGAAGAGGACAAAACTCCAACCTCTACAGAGTTACAATGCAGGAGTTATTGTACAGTTAGTTATTTATACACAGATTCTAATCTGAGACAGATATATCTATCTCAACCTAAGAAGACCAGGACTCCCAATGTGGCCACTGAACACAGAGTTCCTCATAACTGGCTGGATGGACTCCTGGGCACAGGTGAACCTTCATCCTACATGCTTACAACTCTGGGCAGCCTCACCAATAAGTCTCTAGGGCTAAACACTGGAGCATAGTAAACAGGGCATTTGCCAGCTCCTCTGCTAAGGGAAAAGTTCTGCCTACACTCTTAAGAAACAGGTAAGATGGCTGAAAACCAGGCCTGCTCAGTTCTTTTCTGCCAGATGAGAACTTAGCAGGATATAGCTTGAATCACTGGGCTGCCATATTGAGATCACAGGGTAGAGGCTGTCTAATCATTATGCTGACATGCAGAAAGATGAAGAGTAAACCCACACCCAGAGAGAAATCACTCATTAATAAAGCCTAACCCAGCTGGGCATAGTGGCTACACCTTTCATCCCAGCACTCAGGAGACAGAGGCAGGTGGACCTCCGTGAGTTCAAGGCCAGCCTGGGCTGCTTACTGAGTTCCAGGACAGTCAGAGCTATGCAGAGAGCTCCTGTGTCCAAAAAACAAAATAAAATAAAATAAAGCCTGGCCTTCAAAATCCAGCCAACATGAGGAGCCAGGGAGGCCCCTACCTAGGCTTTTCCATTAGATAAGCTAAAGCCTTCTGTCTGAGCTCTACAATTTGGGTTCTGTCACAATCATCTTAAATGATACATGCTAAAATTATCTTAATAGACCACAAACAAACAAAAAATCAAAACAATCATAAGAAGAAACCACAGCTAAGTCACATAATACATTTCTATTAGGATCCCAGGGAGAATAATGCTCTTACCATCCGGGCAAAGCAGGCGGTGAGGATTCCGCTTCCAGATCCTACATCAAGGGCTTTCGCACCTTCGTGCAACTGGTCAAACAGAAGTTCTAGTGCATACGCATGCTGCAGAAAGAAAAGTAACCAAATATAGATTTCTTCTTGAAGTCCATATACACCTGGTATAAATATAGCTGGCAACTTTCTACCAAAGTTTCTACTAGGACCACCTATGAAGACAATGGAACATTCCAACACCACTGTAATTACAAAAAATAGTTCTGTTGGATTAGACCTCCTATATTTAAAGTGCTCTGTAATTTTAGGTGAACTACTATATAAATTAAAATCTAAAGACAAAAGATTTAAAAAGGGATTTTCAGTGAAAAAACCTCAACCCCTTCCCACTGTTCAGTTTTATTCCCTAAAGGTAACCAACATTCCCAGTTTCCTATAATTTTTCTGGAAAAAATATTCACTTTATAAACAAACAAGTATTGTTTCACTTATATTTGGGGGGAAATTTTAACACTTAAAAAGCTATGTGTTCTTTTTTAGAGCTCAGACTGTATTTGCGTAAGAGCATTAGAACACATATCAATACTGAAAAGACGTAAGTTAACTGCGATCTACTATAACAAAAGTGAAATAATGCTATCAAATATAGCTGCACGATAATAGCACTCTTCATAAAAATCTTACAAAGTGCTGGGTGTGGTGTTGTTCAACCAACTTGGTCTACATAGTGAGTTTCAGGCCAGCCAGGGCTCTATGGTAAGACCGCATCTCAACAAAACAAAACAAAACACAACAAAAAACAAAACAACAACAGTAAAAGAATTATCATATGTTAAATTTTTCTTGGGTTTTTTTTGTTTGTTTGTTTGGTTGGTTTTGGTTTTTGGTTTTTGAGGACAGGGTTTCTCTGTGTAGCCTTGACTATTCCTGAACTCACTCTATACACCAGGCTGGCCTCCAATTTACAGAGATCTGCCTGCCTCTGACTCCCGAGTACTGGGATTAAATATGTTCACCACCACGGTCCAGCTTATGTTAAATTCTTAGAAGCAAAATTCAATGGATAAAATCATATGTTATGTTTATGTTTGCATGACTGGTGCACAGCTGGTGGAGACGTCTGGGGAGAATTAGAAGGTGTAGCCTTGATGGAGCAGGTGTGACACCAGGTGGGCTCTGAGTTTCAGAAGCTCAGGCCATTCCCAGCCCACCCAGCTAACTCTCTCCTCTCTCCCTCTCACTCTTATGGATCAGGGAACTGCAACAATGTCAGTTTCTAGGTCTTGCTAAGTGGCAATGTTTTCCTTTTTAAAGGAAAAGTTATTATGCCAGCAATAGACTCCCAAAGAACTCAGATATAAAGGGAAGTATATACATATCCATATATTTGGGAAGAAGAGAATAAAAGAGATCTGGTAAAATAACATTTGGAGAGCATGAGTAAAAGATACTGGAATTGTTATTCCTACATTTCCCAAAGTCTAAAGTCATACTAAATGTTTAAGAATCACCATCAGAGGGGCTGGAGAGATGGCTCAGGCATGCAGGTAGTATGTATTTATACGTGCAGGCAAATACTCATTGACATAAAATTTAAAAGAAAATCATAACCACACTTTTACCAAACCATCGAAAAACAGACTGCAGGCATTATGACTACCATTGTCTCACTCCTAGATACTATATACTTATAAGTATACTTATACCTATATACTTCATGCCAAAACCGAGGCCACCACACCCAGATTACCCCTGTGCTACTTAAGAAAGTCATCAGCTAAGAGTTCCCAGTACCTCACACACGTCTTTTCTTGTTCCCCAAATGTTCTTTACAGGTGTTCTCCAGACATGGGTTCATCTACTTGCCAAACAAAAATGTTCTCCACTCAGCTCTCCTCAACTATGGCCTGGTTGTGTTCTTCAGAATGGACTCCTTTTAAAAGTCCTGTCTAGTTGTCCCATATTCTAGGCATCTTGGGGGCTAGATTCAGATGGAGTGCTTCTAGACAGAGCCCACGCGGCTCCTGCAGTGTGCCCTTCATGGCATCACATCGGGAAGAGTGCAGGCTGGGCTTCTCACTACCAGACGCTACAAAATGTGCCAACCCACCCGTTGTTCTTGAGGACTATTTTTCTCCTTCTAAGTAATAAGTAATGATGATCAAGAATGAGAACACAGGTGTATTTTCTGTCTCTTGACAGTCTCCCCTTTAACAATTTTGGATTCACCAATGATCTTTGCCTAATTCAATCATTACATTGATAAATATGTTTTAAAATTTACCATTGATTTCTCATATTATCTGGCATTATTTCTTTTCCATTAAAAAAAAAAAAAGTTTCCCTAAGCTGGGCATGATGGTGCAACCCACTTATCTGGAGTAGAAGCAGGAAAACTGTGAGTCCAAGGCCAGCCTGGACCACAAACAGACTCTACCTCTAAAAGGGGTAAGGGTGATCCTAGGATGTGGCTCAGTAGCTGAGTGCTCACTAGCACACTCATGCTATAGGGGACAAATATTGGGACTGCAGAGACAGCTCAGCAATGAACTTCAATGACCTTCCAGCAGACTTGGTTTGATTCCCAGCACCCATGTTTGGCTAGCAACCCTCTGTAACTAGTTCCAGGGGATCACATACCCTCTCCTGACCTCTAAGGGCACCAAGCACACATATGGTCCACAGACATATGCATGCAGGCCAAAATATACATAAAAGAAATAAATCTAAATTTAAAAGTAGTCAAGTTGTTCTTTTTGTTTAATTACAGAAGGGTGGAGGAGAATAGCACATGCCACAGTGTATGTAATATTACTTAACAGTAAAAGGGAATGAAGTATTGACTTACACTGCAACATGGATAAACTTGAAAACTTCTAAATGTAAAAGCCAGTCAGTCACAAGAGGTCACATTTCATCATTTCATTAATACTAAATGTCCAGAACGGACAAGCCCACACCAGGATCTGTACAGAGGAATGATAAGAATTTATTCCCAATGGGTTTCTTAGGGCAGGGGTGTGTGTGTGTGTGTATGTGTGTGTGTGTGTGTGTGTGTGTGTGTGTGTGTGTGTGTGTGTGT
>OU015750.1:102823453-102881865 GCA_907169655.1 Acomys percivali | reverse complement strand
GTGTGTGTGTGTGTGTGTGTGTGTGTGTGTGTGTGTGTGTGTGTGTGAAAATGTCATGATGAAACAGTGGTGCTGCCTAGTCCAAAGCAGAATAAACTAAACCCACAGGACTATGTGTTTTAATGGGATGAATTATTGAGTACGCTAAGTACTTCTGAATAAAGCTGTTGGACTTTTAAAGTTAATGCACCCGCCTCTTCGTGGACTGCTTCAGTTAGGTAGTGAACTGGAACAGGCCTGGAGACAAGCTGGGGCAGGGCGTGGGGCGGCCCCTTTATTCCCTGGGAGCATCCCCTGTACTCACGGCCAGCACTCAGCCTATGGCCCAAATTTGGATGATTAGGTGCATACTGCAGCCATCTTTTTGTTCGTACTTTTCAAGACAGCATTTCTCTGTGTAGCCTTGGCTGTCCTGGGACTCACTATAAAGACCAGGCTGGCCTCAAACTAAGAGATCCACCTGCCTCTGCCTCCCAAGTGCAAGGATATGAATCTTAAAACTGAGATGTCTCTGATGTGTTTACTTCACATTTGGAAAGAAACCATCATACAGCCTTCCAAATACACTCTATTTTACTGTAAACACACACGCACACACACTCACATGAAAACACACATTCATATAGAATATAACTACCAACTTCCTCTTTGCAATGTAAAGTATTAAAGATTTTGACTTTAGCAGCCTGACAGATGAAAAATGACCCTTTACTAATACAAATTTGAAATATACTGAATTTCCATGAAGATGATAACTTTTCCTTTATTAGCTAATAATGATCATTTCTTTCTCGGTAAACAGTCAATCTTGTCCCTTATCAATTTCTCTGTAAGACTTACTGGCCTTTTTAATTTCAAGGACACAAATAAAAACATATAATTCTTATACATACATTTATTAACATTTTCCCATTTTGTCATATGTGTTATAAATATTTGTTTTTTCTCCTTTTAGCTTAATTTCTAACATTTTTCTTCTCAATCTCCCTCCCCCTTTTCTGACTCACAGTCATACTACATCATTCAGGATGATCCTGTCAATATGTAGCTAAGGCTGGCATCAAACTCACAATCCCCCTGCCTCCACCTCCCAGGGGCTGGGATTACAGGTGTGCACTACTACATCCAACTCTAAAAGCTCTATATCTGTGAGTTGCAAGACATATCTAGGACAGGCAAGATGGCTCAGCAAGTAGAGGTACTTGCTGCCACGCCTGACAACTTGAATCAATCCCCAAAACCCACATGGTGGAAGGAGATAGGGCTCTGTAAAAGTTGTCTCCTAACCTCCACATGCCACTCCACACACCAGGACAAATAAATAGTGTAATATGTAATAAGAAAAAGTAATGTAATATGTAGTAAAACATTTTTTTAAAAATCAGGATTTTCAGCACCAGGCACGGTGGCACACACCTTTAATCCCAGCACTTGGGAGGCAGAACCAGGTGGATCGCTGTGAGTTGGAAGTCAGCCTGGTCTACAAAGTGAATCTAGGATAGCCAAGGCTACACAGAGAAACCCTGTCTCAAAAAAACAAAACAAAACAAAAAATCAGGATTTTCTGTTTGTTTGGCTTCTATATTTTTGTAATGTTTTAAAGCATCTGTTTTTCTTTTAGTATTTCCAGTATATTATAAATACATATGTATTAATAGAATTTATTTATAATTAAGCTTACACGTGAGCTTTTCCTACTCAAGTACTTGAAAAGAATCAGAATGCTGTTTTCTTCACCAAAATCCAATGTAGTACTAATTTAAAAAACTGATTTAAAGCCCAAGAAAATTTCCAATATCCAATAGATCAAAAACACTAGACCACTTAAAATGATCTTTTCAAAGTCACATATCTTTACACCTGCCACCCATCACTATTCCCTAAAGACTTTTCCAAATATAGTGACAGCTTGAGATCCTGACAGCAGGGTGTTGTAGTTGTTTCTTCTGAGTTGGAACATGGCAGAACCACAGGGCTACTACATGTAACTTTTGTGCATTACAGCCATGCTGGGATGGCCCTTGCAGTGACACAATAGCCTTTGAGTCACTATGCTCATGTAAGTAACTTCCAATAAGCTCACTGGCTTACCAAGCCAACTGGTTGGAACTGTCCCTTGGTCTGCTGCTGGAACCTGACTGCAGTGAACAGACATGTTCACATCATCCCAGGAAGAACCATACAGCAAGAAGCCACTGTACTAAGGAAGCCACTTCCTTAACTTTTGCAATATTCTATTTCTGTGTCACTTAAACCTTTAATAATGGTAGCTTTTTAACAAATAGAGTTCTTCTAAATACCAAGTATAAGATAAGACATTCAGGCAACCGTGAGAGTGCACACCTGTAATCAAGCACTTGGGAGGCAGAGGCAGAGGCACCGTACCTCTCTGAAAGTTCCAGGCCAGCCTGCTCTACAAAGTGAGATACTTTCTCAAAAAAGAAAAAAAAAAAGTAAGTTTATTACTCTTAGTAAAATGATCTCCTAAAATGTGACCTATTTGTGAGCAAACGAACAAAGTTAACTCACCATATGAGGAGCGCTGATTGTTGCTTGGAAACCTGCAAGACAAGAAGAGAATATTGACAAACTCAGCTACAAGAACACAATATATAACGCATGGATCTCCTTTCCTAAGAGCCACACAATGATCTTAAAGCGAACTCTGTTGGAAAATTGACACAGGGTAGAAGTTAGAAAATACAGTCACACCAAAGGCTGATGCACTCATCTAGTGAACCAGCCCCTCTGCTTCTAAAGATGCCTTCTGCACTGTCGGCTAACAGAGCCACCACTGCCACCACCACCATGGCTGTTTGAGGCAAGGTCTCTCAGAGCCGGGGCTAGCCTTGCACTATGTAGCTAGGGCAGGCCCTGGACTCCAGGTCCTCCTGCCTTCACCTCCCACGTGCTAGTTTACAAGCGTCATGCCAGCCTGGGTGCTTCATTCCTGTCTTCCTTCCTTTCTTTTTGAGAGGTTCTCCATGAGCCTAAGCAGGCCAAGAACTCAGCATCATCCTGCCCCAGCCTCCCACGTAGCTGAGATTACAGGAAGGATTTCAATACACTGAGAATTGATAGGTTCTTTCTCATTCATTTTCTTCAGATTTATAAGAGGAAAAACGTTCATTAAGTATAATAAGACCAAAAAAAAAAAAAAAGTATAATAAGACCTTTAGCAGAACTAACTTCACACTTAGGACGACAAACACTTCAGAGACTGGTAAACACTCCTACGTGCTCCGCTGTTGCCATCCAGGGGTAAATCACTGTCTTGTGCTGGGTTTAGGCCATGTTTTTCTTCCTTCCGGTGTTACACTCTCAGAATTTATTTACCTGCTTCTGCCTCTGAAGCAGTTTTCACTGAGCGGTGGTAGCAGGTGCCTTCGGGGTTCAGAAGCTCCCCAGAATCTTCTTGCTGACTGTCACAGTGCTTCAAAAGAAGACATGGCAGCTGGCCCACAGAATCCTGAGGCACTTCTAAGCCTCAAAGGCGCCCACTGCCAAGGCCCAGCAGCTCAGCGAAACCTGCTTCAGGACAAGGAGTTAAATGCGGGACTTTCTACAGACAAACGAAAGCCAAAGCATCCACGGGGCCAGCTCAGCAGAAACGCCAATGATTTAGTTACTCATTCCCTTTAAATACTGGTATTAAAAAATCAATGAGAATGTGCAAATTCAAAACTAAGGATCTGGGGCTGGAGAGATGACTCAGAGGTTAAGAGTACTGACTGCTCTTCCAAAGGTCATGAGTTCAATTCCCAGCAACCACATGGTGGCTCATAACCATCTATAACAAAATCTGGTGAAGAATGCTGTATACATAATAAATAAATAAATCTTTAAAAAAAAAACTAAGTATTTTTAATAAAACTTAGCACTCAGCTAAAACTCTTCCCCCCCCCCCCCCCCATTCTGAGACAGAGTTTCTCTATGTAACCCTGACTATCCTGGAACTTGCTCAGAAAACCGGGCTGGCCTCAAACTCACAGAGATCCACCTGCCTCTGCTTCCCGAGTACTGGGATTAAAGGAATACACTACCACCAAAGCTCAACTAAAACCCTTAGGCTTTCATTAATGTTTTGTTTTTCCTTAAAATATTCCCAAACTTCCTGATTCACATAATGTATTTTTAAAGTCAAAAAAAAAATGAATATTTTGTTACAAAGGGAAGGTTAGGATTACAAAACTGAGTGACAAAACTTCCATTAATGGAGTTATCATCCATATCTGTATGCTGTTCTTTCCTTAATCATAAAATTACAGAGTAACTGATGAAATGTGTGACTTTTTAGAAATATAACGCTTACCTATTGATTGCGGAGAATCCATGTAAGGGTTAGATTTTGCATAGTGGGAGCGGTCTGTAGCCAGCATCACTTCAAATACTTTATCTGTCTTGATAATTCCATTTTCTGAAATGAATGAGAGAACAGATATCTTAAGCAGCTGTGACATCAGATGTATTTCAGAATTACCCTGGCTGCACTGCTGAGGTCAGAACAAAGCAGAAAAGACCACAAGTCCGCCACCATGTAGTCAGTGTCCCTGGGCTCTAATGTCAGCGGTCAGGATGGAGAACATGAGATGACTTCAGTTACACTTAATAGACAGTGCATACGGAGCTGACTGAATGACAGAACTAGGGTGGAAGTGGAGAAAGGGATGACAGTCACTCCATGATGTGAGAAAACCTGGAAAGGCATCAAGGGTGACTCGGGAGCTGGGGATCAATCACACACAAAAGAGTATTCAGCAATCAAGACACATGAAGCGGAGGTTCAGGAGAGTGTCCTGGGTTAGACATTCACGTCTCCATTCACACACAAGGTAAACAGAGTCAAGGAAAAGTAGACAAGGAAGAGTACACAGAGAAGGCAAATAAAGCCAACGAGGACAGATGCAGCATAAAGCAGAGCCTTCAGCAGGAGGAGCTTGGCTAGGGGGCTCAAGCCAGTAAATCCCAGCCTAGGGAAGAAGGAGAGCTAGTCACACGGATTCAAGGCCAGCCTGGACCACCTAGAGAGTCCCAAGCTAGTCAGTGCTACATAGTAAGAGCCTGTCTCAAAAAAGGAAACCAAACACACAACAAAAGGACTAGCCACAGATGCAGGGGCATGGCTTACTGTTAAGAATCCAAAAGAGGCTGGGCATGGTAGCACACACCTTTCATCCCAGCACTAAGGAGGCAGAAGCTGGTGGACCGCTGTGAGTTCAAGGCCAGCCTGGTCTACAAAGTGAGTCCAGGACAGCCAAGGCTACACAGAGAAACCCTGTCTCAAACACCCGCCCCCCCCAAAAAAAGAGTCCAAAAGAGCTCTATCTTTCAAGGAAAATAAGGTCAGTCGCATGGGCATTTGCTTTCCCCAGCAATTGGTTTTAACATTATATGTTAAAACTGCAGTGGGGTATGGTGGAACTTGCCTATAATCCCTCAGGGAGCAAAGACAGGTAGATCCCTCTGTGATCAAGGCTAGCCTGGTCTACACAGCTAGTTCACAGTGAGGCTGAATCTATAAAACCAGCAAAGTGAAGCAGAAAACCTTCAGTAACTCTCCTAAAGCCATGCTCATGGATACTCAAGCTCTTAGCTCTCTCTTCATGGTGTTCACTGGGTGCGGGACATGGCAGACCCGTCACCACAAGAGGACAAACAAAACAGTCTAGTTACAGACCCAAAAGCGCTAAGACTGAATGCATGGTCTTTACTCCAACAATTCTGGAGAAGTACAAGTTCCTTGCTGGTTTTGTTCTGCTCTTTTGAGACAGGGTCTCACTATGTCAGTCCATGGAGGTCTCAAACCTACTATCCTCCTGAGTCACCCCCAGGAGCACCAAGATTACATAAATAAGCCAGCAAGTTCAGAATAAGTAAGATGTTTAAACAAAACATGCTTTGCTTTATTTGGCTATACTATAAATAGCTATTTTTAAATGAGACGTCAATAAAAGTAACATGAGCAACTTGACTACTCATGCAAACTGTCATTTAATAGACAGTTGTGGAAATTTCAATTTCAGAAAGCTAACAGTACTCATACAGCTGTTCCAAAAAGACCACAAAACAAAACCCTAAACTGGAGATGAAGAAGGTGCAGAAAGGAACAAATGTGATTTACAGCATCACTCTGCCAGGAAGAGACCACCACAGAAAAAGAAGCAAAGGACACAGATTAAGCCCTGATGAAACTGACCCCGCCCCAACAAAAGGAAGTACTGTAGGAGACACAGAGGGGGAACCTGGACTATTAGCACATAGAGGTGTTCCTTCAAGGGAAGGAATACTCTATCTGTTGTGCACCCAGAAGGCTGGAGCAGACGTACTTTCTACCTGGTGACTTCTATGCTATCTGTGTGGTCAGAGACTTTCCCTAATTGTAAGCTTGTTTTTCTCAGTCATCTAAACAGCCTATCTTTATTGACTTCACAAAGAGTTCTGATGTAGTCATGTCTGACTTGTATCTTTTTAGCTTACTTTATTTCTCAAGATTTATGTATGCTTTGTTGTGCACTCAAGATTGAGTTAATCATCAAAATAATTTTCATCAAATTGTGCTATGCTTAAATATGCACAAAACAAACACTTGAAATCAGACTCTGGAAGTTTGAATCACCACTGGCTACTGTGTTGACCCAAACTGCCCTCCTGCCTCCCTTAGGCTCATCTCTCTGCAGCCCTTTAAGGCCACAAAGACTGCTCCCTTTCTCCTTCCCCTGACAGGTCCATGTCTGGGTTTGGAAGATCACAGCACTGGCTTTAAGGAATGTCTTACAAGCCATTGGTCTAAGGGTGCCAAGACCATTCAACAGTAAAACACTCTCAATGAGTGATGCGAGACAACTACAGAACCACAGGCGAAAGGCTGAGCTCCAACCTTCCCTTGTGCTATATATAAAAATTAAAGGCAGATTTTTTAAAAAAAATTAAATATAGAGCCAAGTGTGATGGCCCACATCTCTAATCCCAGAACTTGGGAAGCAGAGGCAAATGGATCTCTGTGAGTTTGAGACCAGTCTGGTCTTCAACACAGCAACGTGAAGCCAGGGCTACATAGAGAGACTGTTCCAAAACAAACAAAACAAAAGGTAGAAACAATCAAAATGCCCATCAAAGGATGAATGGATATAAAATGTGGTATGCCTGTGCACATATTACTTAGTCACAAAATAGGATGAAGTATTAATTCCTAAATCATGGATGAAACTGAAAATTTATGCTGAGTGAAAGAGGACAGTTATAAATTACTATATATTGTATGCCTTTAAATAAAATAGGCAAATCCACAGATAAAAAAGTAGATTAGTAGTTGCTTAAAGTTGAGGATATTAGACTAGGAAGATGAGACACGATGCCTTTCTAGATGATGAAACTGCTAATGTCAACACAGTGGTAGTTGTACATCTCTGCAAACATAGCAGAACTCTTGAATGATATGATTTAAATAGATAAATTATACTCCATGGGACATACTGTAGTAACACTGTGTACAGAAAAAACACTTTTCTCTGTGTAGCCTTAGCTGTCCTGGACTTGCTTTGTAAACCAAATTAGCCTCAAACTCAGAGATCCACCTGCCTCTGCCTCCCAAATGCTGGGATTACAGGCCTGGGACACCACACCTGGCTGGGAAAAAACACTTTAACGATGTGCTGCTCAACAGGGAAGGGAGGGGAGGGGAGGGGAGGGGCTCCTGGGAGAGGAGGGGAGGGGACAGGAGGGGAGGGGAGGGGCTCTTGGGAGAGGAGAGGAGGGGAGGGGAGGGGCTCCTGGGAGAGGAGGAGATGAAGGGAGCTAGCGGGAGAAGCTTCTGATAGAAGCCACTGCACCTTTTCTCTTCCCCCTCACAGTTGTCACCTCAACCACTGACAGCATCGCCTGCAAATCCCACAGAGTTCCTGAGGGAGGCCTGTCCACAAATGCCTCAAGACTTGGCAAAAGAAAAAGTAAACTGGCCTCTAAAAAGAAAAGAAAGACCAAAACACCTCAGTGGAATGACGCCACAGCTGATTTGAAGCCCCCCAGAAAGTAAGCAATCCAAGAATAATCAACTTTAAAATATAGTTCAGAAAAATGATTCATTTTAAAGACAAAAGAAAATTGGACCTCAAGGCAGGTTAAAAAAAGGAAGAACAGGGTTTTTTAGAAGAGCATTCAAAACAAAGCAAGAATGAAGCAGTTTTCAAGAAATTCAGCTGAAGACCATCCAAGGCATTGAGGGGTGACCACAGCATGCTGACCTCCAGAGCTCCAACCCCAACAGAAGGCAGACACCCAGTCTACATGCCTTACAAGGCCCATCACTCCAGCCGAGGGCTGATCTAGCTGCCTAAGAGGCTACATTTCAAACTGGAGGGAGACACAAAAGGACACAGGGTACTTTTTTAGGTGCACACTTTTGCAAAGGGCACAACAGGAAGCATTTTTGGATGTGCTGGCCATTTGGACTCAGCTGCTGCAGTGGGGCAAGAACAGCCATAGACACAGTGAAAGTGTGTGCCCTTGTCTCCATAAATGTTTATAAAACCTGGAATCGGCCCAAATTTGGTCAGAGAGCTGTTAATACTTTACCCCTACCATTTTGGTTTGGTTTTGTTTTTGTTTGTTTGTTTTGTTTTTGCAAGCCAGGGTTTCTCTGTGTAGCCTTGGGTATCCTGGACTCACTCTGTACACCAGGCTGGCCTCGAACTCAGAGATCCCCAATGCCTCTGCCTCCCTGAGTGCTGGGATTACAGGCACTCGAGACTGTGACCGGCTTTCCTCTGTCTTAATTATGATTCAGTGATAGCTGTGAATTATATATTTGTCACATTTCTAGAATTGTATATTTAAATTGGTGAGCAAATTCTGATTCAATTGAAGTGTAAGCTGAGGATTCTATTCCAAGTCAGTCCTTCACCTATCAAGGCTATGGGAAAATGTTTTGAATGTGCAAGAATTTAAGAATGGTGAACACACAACTCTTCCAGTTTCTTAAACCATGGGTTACAACCCTGAAACTACAGAAGTTAAGGAGATGGGGCAAACGGTAAAATGTTTCCGACAACGTAAAGGGGGCTGGAGAAATGGATGAGCAGTTCAAAGTACCTGCTGCTCTTCCAAAGGACCCTAGTTTGGTTATCTGCACCAGTATCAGATGGCTAACCAAGATACATTAAATAATTTTCTTATTTTTGGCAATACCACCACTGTGCAGAAATAATTCTTTCAAATAGCAATGATTTATCTTCAGATGTGCCAAAAGAGTAATGTGCTGTTTGATTTGCATGTATAGAGTAATCAGAGGTTAAACATGCAATTTTCATTAGCCTTTTTCAAATAGTGAACAGCTTGCAAACCACCCACTCATCTGCTTGCAACCTTAGGGTACAAAGACCCTAATTAATTAACTATAAAAATGGCTATTGTGGGTCCAAATATACAGCTGATCCAAATAAGACATTATTAGAATTTTAAAGGCAAATGTAACAGATCTAAATTATAAGCCAAATTTTTAAACGTTTGAAAAACTAAGGACCACATTAAGAATGTATACATTTTTCTTTTCAACTTGAGGTGTAGAAAGGGACAGAAGGTGGATCAAATTGAAGGGGGGAAATCACAAAATATTACACAAGAGGCTGGAGTGTGTGTATGTGGGTGTGTGTGTCTTTAACCTCAGCACTTAGGAGGCAGAGGCAGGAGGATCTCTGTGAGTTTTGAGGACAGCCTGTTCTATTTAGTGAGCTCCAGAACAGTCAGGACAACATAGTGAGACCCTGCCTCAAAAACTACATTATCACAAAAGCATCATGACTTATACAGTAATTAAACTAAAGTGAGGCATAATTCCAAGCAGACAGCAAGACTATAAGAAGAGAGAAGGTTTGTTTTTTGGTTTGGTTTGGTTTGGTTTGGTTTTGGTTTTTCGAGACAGGGTTTCTCTGTGTAGCCCTGGCTGTCCTGGATTCACTCTGGAGACCAGGCTAGCCTCAAACTCACAGAAATTCACCTGCCTCTGCCTCCTGAGTGCTGGGATTAAGGCATTCACCACCACCGCCTCCTGAGGGAGGATATTTTATGCTTACTCTCAGGAGGATAGGTCTGTGATACTGGATGCAGTATACAGAGCAGGGAACAAAACCAAAACTCACAACAAACTACACCACTGCAAAGTGTTGACATGGCCTGGAATAGTGATAATCATTTGCTTTTGCTTCTAATTTTTAAAGTTGGCAGAACATACTTACTCAATTTTCAGAATAAAATGTTATTAACTTTAGTAAACAAATTGTTATTAAATTAGGAAGTTGAGACTGAGAACTTGCTTATATCCTTTCTTTAAAAATGGAAGGGAGTGGCTAGAGATGGCTCAGTGGTTAAGAGTGTGCGCTGCTTTTCCAGAGGACCTGAGTTCAGTCCCAGCACCCTCATCAAGCCGCTCACAATTGCCTGTAACTCCAGGTGCAGATGCTCTGCTATCCTCTTTTGCTCTCCTCAGGCACATGCACCCACATAGACACACAATAAGAAATAAATTTTTAAACCAACCGAGGTGGTGCACACCTCTAATCCCAGCACTCAAGGAGCAGAGACAGGAGGATCTCCGTGAGTTTAAGGCCAGCCTAGTCTACAAGACAGCCAAGGTTACACAGAAAAACACTGTCTCAAAAAAACAAAAACTAGAAAGAAAGAAAAGGAAGGAAGGAAAGAAGGAAGGGACAGAAAGAAAGAAAGAAAGAGGGAGGACCAAGAAGTAGTGTCAGATTACAGACCATACATAAAAAATATCAAAGTATGTAACTTAAAATGGCAGGCTCAGAGCACAGTGATGGAGCATTTGTCTAGCACATTAGGGGCCCTAGATTCTATCCCATCACCATTAAAACAGTTACAGAGGTAAACACAAAGAGAAACTAGGGATTATGATGTAACTAGGTGGGGGCAGGGAGAGTTTAGCCATTCTCATCCAAATGACAAGCCACAGCTGATATCCAAAAGTAATACAATATGAAACATCAGTTTAATAGTATGGTTAGAAACAATAAAAAATCTTTTTAAAGGGGTCAGTGACATTACTCAGTGGGTAAAGGGCCCTGCCACCAAACGCGACCACCTAATGTCCATCCTTGGGTAGTCTTGCCACAGGTCCAAAACAACAGGGACAATCGAATATGACCTGAAATCTTCAAAACTGTACACCAGAATATATGCCCTCTTCAAAGATGTCAAAATAGCCACTGGGCAAAATGTCCTCGTTCCTGCCACAAACAGAATCTGCCTAAAAATGGGCAACTTAGATGCAGGCAGAGTCAACGGCCGCACTCTGCCTAGTCAGGGTAAGCAAGTCCTCAATAGTTCCTGCTCTACGAACAAGTCTGGCAGAGATATTGGGCCAGAAAGCTGAAGATGAGGCTCCAACGCTATAAAGTGTTTTGGATGACTGGTCAGGCAGTAAACTGTCTTAAGTCAATTTATACATTTGGTTCAATGTATACAATTTATACATGCTGGTTCACTCAGTAATTTAAGTTTTATTCCTTCTCAAGTCTCTGAGGGGTATTGAAGACAAGATAGTATAGTTTTATAACCAAGCTTAGTTGGTTAGGGGACAAGATTGTTTTAGATCAAGATAAAGAAGTTAAGCTATTAGAGTTGAAATAGGATAAATATTGAATCTCATTCAGAAATTTAGACTCAACAAGACAGGAAAAACACTTGCTTCAAACGAGACGAATGCAGATGGACAAGTCACTATGAATGTAACATGTATAGAACTCATTATTCTCATGATTGTCACATAGTTCTCCCTGCCGTATGTAGTTTGTCTTATACACATGTAATAAAATAAAAAATAATATATAAAGGGAAAAAATAAAAAAATAAAATAAATTAAATTTAAAAAGAATATATGCCCTTACATAAATTATCTTGGGTACATATTTAAACAAGAAAAAGTTGGCTAATAGAAATTGGTATTACAATGTAGGACTGCTGACTACAGCTATACCTGAAATGATGCAATACAATTGGACCTGTCTTGGGAAGAATCTGAAAGCCAGAAGAAGCAAGCTAGGAAAAAAACTAAGACATGAAAGCACAGTTTAGCATAAGGTTCTGGCAGAGGCTCAGGACTGGAATACAGATCGGAAGACAGTAAGTGCTATGCTGACGAGGTTCTCATGGAGATGACTCTATTGGCAAATGGGCTAAACATGACTTTTGCTAACCCGTGGGAAACAGCTGGACTACATTTTATCATACCTTGAGACTGTGGGAGCCTGAGTAAAGACAACAGACCAAGATATCTTGTAAAGAAAATGCTAGACCAAAAGCAGCATTCAGGCTCTGGCATGAATATTACCAGCTAAATGCTTTAGCCAAATTTATAGCAAGAAGTAGGAGTAAAAAGAACAGAGGAGAATAATTTGAGAAACTTGTGATTTGGCCAGAAACACCTATAAAAGGTGCAGTTGCTAAAAGGATGGCCACCACTCAAAGGAAGCCAGTGCTCTGCATCAGAATGATATGCACCTGGGGAAACAGTAAGACCTCCCCACTCATTACAATGAAAATTTTATTTCAAAAACTGTCCAAGCAGGGCTGGAGCAAAAAAGAAAAAAAAAAAAAAAAAAGAACATCTGTGGAACTGGAGCTCCGTTGGCAAGGTGCCTGTCCTGCAAGCACAAGGGCCTAGGTCTAATCCCCAGAACCCAAGAGAGGTAGGAAAAAAAAAAAAGAGCCAGGCATGGTGACCTGTAGCTGTAATCCCACAGGAAGGCAGAGACAGGTAAACCCCTGGGGCTCAATGGCTAGCCAACCTAGCCCACTTGGTGACTTCCAGGCCAGTGACTGAACCTGCCTCAGAAGAAAAAGTGGACATGTCTAAAGAGTTACACCCAAGGTTGTCCTCTCATCTCCACATGCATATACACATACATGTAGCCACGCCCACATATATTGTACTCGCTCGCGCTCTCTCTCTCCCTCTCTCTCTCCCTCCTCTCTCTCTCTCTCCCTCCATCCCCTCCAAGGCACCCCCCCCAAATCAGGCAAACACAAATAACACATAAAAGATTTTTTAAAAAATAAAAGAAAAAGCCGGGTGTGGTGGTGCACGCCTGTAATCCCAACACTCGGAAGCTGAGGCAGATGGATCTGGATCACTATGAGTTTGAGGCCAACCTGGTCTACAAAGTGAGTCCAGGACATCCATGGCTACACAGAGAAACCTTGACTGGAAAAACCAAAGGGGGTGGGGAGAGAGAGAGAGACAGACCAACCGACAGGCAGACACAGACCTAGGACACCATGCTTACCCAGTACCACTTTAGGAATCATTTTGTTTGCAACCATCAAGACCCAAGAGGCCATGACAGTAGTGGTCTCACTGCGCACAGAGGCAGATCTTGGCATTATCCTTATGATTGTTTTCCAGGCATTAAGAATGCCAAGTTAGGGCCTGGAGAGATGTCTCAGTAGTTAAGATCACTTTGCTGCTCCTGCAGAGGACACAGGTGTGGGTCCCAACACCCACATGCAGCTCATAGTGTCTCTAACTCTTGTAACAGAAGATCTGAAACCCAGGCAAGATGGTGTTGGCACATGCCTTTAAGCCCAACACTCTGGAGGCAAAGGCAGGCAGATCTCTGTGAGTTCAAAGCTAGCCCCCTCTACAGAGCTAGTTTCAGGTAATCTAGGGTTACACAAAGATACCCTGTCTCAAAAAAACAAAACAAACAAAAAGATCTGAAATGCATTTTTGGATTATACAGGCACACTACGGTGCACATACATGCATACATACATACATGTGTGTTTGTGTATGCATACAAAATACTCATTAAGTAAACAAATATTCTTTTTAAAGAATGAAAATTATGTAATGGTACAGATAGCTCCTAAGAACACAAAGAAAAACCTAGGAAGCCAGGCAATGTTTGACAGACTTAGAGGCCCCTGTAAGGAGCCCTGACCTATGTAAAAATAGTGAGGCTGAGGGAGTGAAGTGTAGGATGCAGTGAGGAACCAGGGAAGTCAGAGTTGCTAGCAACATGGAACACCTGCCAGAGACAACTATAGGTGGTATATATATCCTGTCTGAAAGAGTGGCAAACTAAAACTGTAGGTGGGGCTACGCAAACTCTCGAGTGTCCACATCTTGTTAGGGAGTATCTCGAATATCAGGCACAGAGTTCAGGGATTTTGTTTGCCCTGCTGGGAGCAGGCCTTGGTTTTGTCTCATCCCATCTTTCTAAGTCCCAATTATTCCCTCCTGGAATGTAAATGCATGCCTTTGCTTGTCCCACTACTGTTTTTTAGAAGGTGATATGTGCTTTTGATATCTTACAAGGACTTGGGTCTCAAGAGACTTTGGATTTCTGAACATTGGTCTCCAGAACAGTGAAGATTAGGAACTCTCAGAGAAGAACTAAATGTATTTTTGTAAGGGGGACATGAGCCTTGGGGAGCCAGAGGCAGTGCTGGTGTGATATATTTTGATGCTAATTAATAAAAGACCGTTACACCTGAGCCGGGCATATGAGATAGGCGTGGCTAAGGTTCCCGGGAATGGAGAGAGAGAGAGATTCTTGGGAAGAGAGACTGGAGGAGAAGAGAGGAGAAGGAGGCTGCCATGGGTTAGAAGAGAAGCACATGGCCGGTGTGGAGGGAGATTTGGCCCAGATGAAGAACATTAGCAAGTATATGTGATTATGGATGGGAGGTAGTTTGAGAGAAATTATTAGAAGCAGATGGCATGGGATTGGGGCAAGTATCCCATACCTGCCCCACTATGGGAAGTAGTTTAGAGGATTAATATCTGTCCTGCCCCAGGTTAACTAAGGCTATTTTAAAACATACAGGTGTCTGTGTCTTGATTGATTGCTAGCGTGTTTGAAAATACTGTTGTAATAATAATTATAGGCATAATAATAAACATTATTAGGCCATACTGGTAAATTAACAACAGACAGAATGCTATAGTTTGGGCCAGCAATTTCCCCCCAAAATCTTGGTCCCAGCTTGGCTGGGTAGAAACCTCAGAAGTGGGGATCAGTCAGAAGTCTTCTGGTCATTGGTACTTGAAGAATGGTGGGACCCATTCTTTGTCCCTCACTGCCTTTGCCATGATGTGCTGCCTTACCACAGACCCAGAGCAACAGAGCCAAACAATCATGGACCAAGACCTCCAAATCAAACCCAAAGCACCTCTGCTCTTTATAACTGATTATCTCATGAACGCTAACAGCACTAGAAAGCTAACAATGAAAACACAGTCAAAGGCAGTCATTTGACAGCATCTGCAGGACGGCAGGAGGGGGGTGGAAACATTTTTATGGGATACAAGGAAACCTTGGAGAAACAAGAAGGACCAGTGTAGGTGTGAATTAGACAGATTTCAAACTTGGTAAGACTTTCTCCAAACTCATGATGAAGTTACACCGCACGGGCTGAGGAGGCAGCTCGATGGTAGAGTACTTGTTTCACATATGAAAGCCTGAATCTGATCACCTGCACCAAAAGGAGGAGGAGGAAGTGAAGTTGTCTCAAAAAAAATACTATCCCATTTTCTTAGTTTATACGAGTTAGCCGTGAGCTGGACAATAGTGGCGCTCATCTTTAACCCCAGCACTCAGGAGGCAGAAGCAGGCAGATCTCTGTGAGTTCAAGGCCAGCCTGGTCTACAAGGACAATAAGGGCTACACAAAGAAACCCTGTCTTGACACCCCCCCAAAAAATTAGTTGCCACTAATTTATCTCGTATTTCTTTTTCAAGTATCAACAACAAGCTAACAAAATTTTCATCTTTTACTTCTCATCCAGAATGGTTAAATGAGGCAGAAGTTAACTAAAAGTCAAAACACACTGAGGATAGGAAGTCAGAGAGACTAGTTTTAAAGTTGCACTATAATCAAAATAGGTTATGTAACAGCGAGCAAAGCAAAGTGTGTTATCTAAGTACCAGATGTTATTCAAGCAGGCACTGTTGTCCTCTATACCTGTCGGTCTTAGCTGGTCTGCAAAAGTGAACTGGTTCAACATCACTTTCCAAAGAAGGCTATGCTTCTGGGACTGTTTTTCTTTTTTTTTTTTTTTTTTTTGGTTTTTCGAGACAGGGTTTCTCTGTGTAGCCTTGGCTGTCCTGGACCCGCTTTGTAGACCAGGCTGGCCTCGAACTCACAGCGATCCACCTGCCTCTGCCTTCCGAGTGCTGGGATTATAGGCATGCGCCACCATGCCCGGCATCCATATGTGAAAGTAGGTAACACTGGTAGTTAGTATCAAAATGCTTGCTTCTTTAAACAGATACCAAGACTCACAGCCAGACACTGGACAAAGCACAGGGAGCCTTGTGGAAAAGTGGAGGGAAGGAAAGAAGGGCCTGGAGGTGACAGGAGCACCACAAGACGACCAACAGAGCCAACTAGCCAGGGCCCAGTGCGCCTTGTGGAGACTGAAGGACCAACCAAGGACCACACAGAGACTGGACCCAGGCCTCCTACACAGATGTAGCCAATGGGCAGTTCAGGCTTTGTGTGGGTCCCCTAATAAGGGGGGCAGGGCTGTCTCTGACATGGACTCTGTTGCCTGCTTTTTTATCATTTTCCCCGGTGGGGCTGCCTCACCAGGCCACAGGAAGAAGGTGCGCTCAGTCATGATGCCACTTGATGAGCTGGGAGGGGGATGAGGGGGGCCTCTCCTTTTCTGAGGACTAGGGGAAGGGAGGACTAGTGGGGGACCAGGAGGAGAGGAGGGAGGGGGCTATGTTCAGAATGTAAAGTGAATACATAATTAATTAAATAGAATGGGGAAAAGTGCTTGTTTCTTTGTCTGGCTCCTGGAACATACATACTCCATAGCTTTACATAATCTTTAATGCTATGAAATCACACAATCTTGGATTTGAAATATTCCTCTGAGAACTACTGCATATTCAAAGCTGACAACAAAGCCCTCTGCAGCATCCCTTATCATTTGGTCAGCCATCCTCTGCTTGGCACACCCAGTGAAAGAAAGCCTCATCATTCAAAGCAAAACCTTTTTTTTTTTTCTTTTTCAAGATAGGGCTTCTCTTGTATAGCCCTGGCTGTCTTGAAACTCACTCTGTAGACCAGGCTGTCCTCAAACTCAAGAGATCTGCCTGCCTCTGCCTCCCAAGTGCAGAGATTAGACACGGGCACCACTACTATCCAGCTTCCAAGCAAACTTGATGGTTAGGGTAGCTATGTAAGTTTTTTTTTAAATAATGAGTCCAAATCGGTCACCTGCTTTGACCCTCTTTCACATATTTCTTCCAGTATTTAATTATTCCTTAAAATCTTCACTATGCTAAACTGGACACTTCAGCCCATTAAAGCACCATCTACTATGCCATCACATGTGTCCAGTGATCCTTAGTTTCACTGACACCTTTAAAAGCATCTCAGTCAGAAAACACAAACACCTAACAGTACAATGCAAATTTCTCCTCCCACAGCTAAATTTCACTTTAAGTACAATGTAAGAGAGCCAGTCATCTAGACCCTGTAGACCTTTCTGCGACAGAGAGCACGCTGTATATCTGTACTTCTCAGCAGGGTAGCCACTAATTCTTGGCTGTTATACCTACAGAACTACAAATTTAATTCAGCTTTACTGAAATTAAACATAAGTGGACACACACTAATTTTTTGGTATAGTACAGAGAACTAACTCCTCATTATCATGCATGCCAGACACACACTCTACCACTGAGCAACATCCCCAGGCCACCTGATACTAAAATTTTAAATAATGAAAAGTTAAATATTGGGCAAGCTAGGATGCAGGCAGAGAGGATGGCCAAACTCTGCCAAGACAGGGTAAGCAGGTCCTCAATAGTTCCTGCCTCACAAATATGTCTGTCAGATATACTGGGCCAGTAGGCTGAAGATGATGCTCCAACGTCATAGAGAGTTTTGGGTGACTGTTCAGGCAGCAAACGGTCTCTGTCATCTTCTCACTTGGAAAGCTGCTAACCTGCACTCCCAGTATACTCAGGTAATCAATTTTATTCCTTCTCAAGTCTCTGATGAGGTTGAAGACCAGATAGTTTAGTTTTACAATTAAGCTTAGTTGTTTATGGGTTAAGATGTTTTTAGGTCTAGATAGATGTTTTAAGTTGATAATGATGAGATAAGACAGATATTGATTTACATTCAGAATTTTAGATACACCATGATACGGAAATGTTTTCTTCAAGGCTACCAAATATAAATAGCCAAAACACTATGAATCTAACTAACACTTATATAATTCCTGACTGTTTTATGGTTCTTCTTGCTGTAGGTAGTTCATTGTATATGTGTATAATAACACAAATGTATATGTAAAAATTTTAATGGAATTATGATAAAAAGGAAAAAGTTAAATATTGTTCTATGTACACATCATGAGTTACTAATTTCTGCCAGTAACGCTGCCGTGAGCTGACTCAGTGAGTAAAGCGCTTTCTGTCTGACAGCCTGAGTTTGATAGTTGGGACCTATGCGCGCACACACACACACACACACACACACTAATAAATAGTTCCAATTTCTTAGGCTCTTATGAGCTGGTTATGTTTCTCCACTGTGTATGTAAGGAGTAAGGGCTGTGGAGACAAAGTGTTATATGCACTAGCTACATTACTAAGTAAGCATGGGTGTTGTGAATGGATCAGAAAACCACTGTATTTGCAAAGGTAACATTAGGGCCGGGCATGGCGCTACACACCTGTAAACCTAGTGCTCAGGAAGCACATTTGCAAACATCTTAAGTTTGAGGACATTCTAGAATATAATGTGTTCATAAAACCTAACTTAAAAAAGAAGGCAGGGGTCTTGGGATACAGCAAAGTGGCGGGGGCACTCACTCAGCATGCATGAGGCCCTAGATTCAACCCCCAGTCAGGAGGGTGGCAAGCTGAGCTCAGTGTCAATTACAAAGCAGGTTTGAGAACAGTTGAGGCTACCTGAGAAGCTTTCAAAACACCAAAAATAAAAAATAAAAAATAAATAAAAAATAAAAAAACCCAGAAACAACAACAAAATGCTTTTAAGACCCAATAACTATAAATTATCATAATCTTATATATTCAAATATCAATAAAAGTCTCTACCTAGGTATACCATAGTATATCAAATCTTTTTTTTTCCAAAAAATTCCTGATCTCCTCCTCTCCCTGAAAAAAAAAAAACAAAATTGGCTGTTCACTCACTTATTTCCAACTCAGAAAATGGCCAAACATCCCAGCTGCCACACCTAAAACTTTGGTGTCATATACCTGATTTGTCCCTAGTTATTTTCCCAAACCTCATATCCAAACCCAGCACCTGCAGGTCCTCTGTCTGAGCTGCTCATACCTCAGCTCTACCCTGAGGGCTGGTCTTGCCCTCCACCAAATCTTTGCTCAGAGGATGCCTTAGTGAGGCATTCTCTCCTGCAACCACAAACTAACGCTTTGACAATGGTCATCCTACGAGGTTCTATTTACTTAGCTCTCAGTGTAGAAGAAAGGGTGTTTGTTTTGCTCTCCCTCTATGCCTTGTGACTGGCATCGAAGGTACCCCCCAAACTGGGTGCAGTGCCAAGTGCCTACAGGCCAGTTACTCAAGAGGCTGAAGGAGAATGATTGAGCCCAAAGATTCATGGCCAGCTTGGGCAATATAAGGAGACCTTGTCTTGAAAACTTTTTGGTTTTTTGAGACAGGGTTTCTCTGTGTAGCCTTGGCTGTTCTGGACTCACTTTGTAGACCAGGCTGGCCTCAAACTCACAGCAATCCTCCTGCCTCTGCCTCCTGAGTGCTAAGATTAAAGGCATGCATCGTCACGCCCGGCTTCCCTAAAAACTTTTTCAAATAAATAAGGGAAAAAAAAGAGGAAGCATTCAAGTATTCATTGGGTGACTGATAATCCTACAAACACTGTATTTGCAAAATGAAGCATCAAGGATGCCAAGGAAGCATAGGCAGAAATAGCCATACATTAAGGAACTGGGTTGGAGGTTGTTTTTCTTTTTCCTTTTTACAAATCAA
Source organism: Acomys percivali (assembly GCA_907169655.1). Classification (NCBI taxonomy): domain Eukaryota; kingdom Metazoa; phylum Chordata; class Mammalia; order Rodentia; family Muridae; genus Acomys; species Acomys percivali. Next base: position 102,861,850 of record OU015750.1, on the reverse strand, counting down.
AATAAATTGAGAGGGGTAGGAAGAGAACTTGATGTTTTAAAGCAGCCAGTGCAGTATTTTAAATGTTAAAAGATGAAACTGAAATCCAAGGAGGAATTTCATGTCCCTCATAAAACCAAAGCAAAAAGGAAGATCTGAAAGCCAAGAAGGCACTGCTGAAAGGGATCCACAGGCACAGAACGATCAGCGGACTGCTCCCTCCCAGCAGACCAACAGCCCAGGGCTCAGGTGGCAGCCCACAGCGCCCTGGCAAGAACACACCTGCAGGAGAAGCAAGTCTGCCATCTTCGGGTGCCTCTGAGCACCAAGTCGGCATGAACAGAGTTCTAAACAGCTGGACTATAGGATTTTTCTAAAACTTTATGTTAAAATGTAAAGTTGAAATGGTGGCAGAATTTAGCTTTGTAATTTTCAATTCTCTGTGTCTATGTAGTACCTGGGTTGGCAGCTACACGTGCACAACTTAAGAGCTTGTTAACTAGCCGGGCATAGGGGCACCTGCCTTTAATCCCAGCACTTGGGAGGCAGAGGCAGGTGGATTTTGTTAGCTACAGCCTCCAGCCTCTCCCCCCACCCCTCGCCCTCATCTAGTTTAATAAGCTCTGTGGGTGATCCGGGACGGCAAGGCGTGCTCCAGCTGTAGAGAAACTCTTTAAACTTACCAAAGAACAGTTATCACCACAGAAGCCGATGAATGGTAAGATATCTATTACCTGGTCTCATAGTGTTCAAATCATGCATCAACTATAAAACCAAACAGCACTTCTGCCTTCAAATACAAAAGGAAAAGTAAACACTTTCAATAAATACAGTATTAAAACTAAGCAATCATGAGCATGTCTTTGTGAAAAAAAAAGTAAAACTCTGACCTCCACTTACAATTTGCAGACCCCTTTACTTCAATATCAGCATGATCATATTTCTAAGACTTCAATTAAAAGCCCTTAACTTGGGAGGCTGGCAGGGTGCTCAAGGGAAAGCACTTGTCTTGCATGTCTGAGACCCCAGGGTTAAATTCAAGCACCACAAAAACAAAATTTAGGGAAAATATAATGAAAAACATTAGAGACAGAAGCAAGTATTTCCAAACAGTGTGCCAACTGCAATTTCGATATGGGTAAGTACCATTTTTAAAATAAACTAATACAAATAAGCTGTTTAGTTAGAATTCTCTCAAGTTTGAAGTTCTAAAGTGGTCAAGTGCTTTTTAAAGAAAGCTAAGTAACTTGAATTCTCTTATTTCCCCTTATCAACCAATAGTGTATTTAGTATAAAATTAAATATCTACCATGTCAACATCCTGCATCCTAAATACTTCTTGTCTCCATAGAAATTTCAGCTAAGAACACAATACAGTAAAGAGATTATAAAACCACTCAGAAAAGATCTCGTCTTGGGTTACCACAAATTTGACCGCAAAAGCCTGCCAGATCACAAATGTCTACCACAACCAAGCGTCTACTGTGATAACCTCCTAAGGAGAAATCTCTTAGTCACAATTTACGTTCAGAATGTTTTACACGGCAAAGGGAAGCACTTAGCTCATGTTAACAAACTTTATAGAGCATTTCTAATACTCAGCTCATGTGTAAGCCACAAGAACATAACACTTTACACTACTGCCTCACCATTTAAACACCCACTTCCTAGCAGCCACACTTCTCCAAAGTGAATGTTGACAACGGCTGATAACATTTTGCCGTCTAAACACATTTCATTCCCTTTCATTTCAAAACACTAAATATCTCGTTTCTATTTAACTATGATTTTTTTAAGTGCCATAGTGAATTTACTAAATACCAAACAGTCCTATTTAATTTATTCATTCACCTTTTTGTTCCTTACACATAACGGACACTGAAACAGCATTCCTGGGGGGAAGAGAATGAGCCTTGACTCTTTGTGGTTCTAGCCCTCCAGATGGTTACAAATAGAGTCGAGAGGTAAGACAAACACATGAAAAACTTTAAAAAAAAAAAAAAAAAAGCGCAAGAAAATTAAAAACATCACCTGTCAAAAGACTACGGTTAGTTTTGCAAAAGTGGTGGCAAAAAGAACTGTGACTTCTGACCAGAGTGAAATTTAGCCCGTCCTGGTCTCTGAACCAGACCATTTTAATTTAAAAAGGAAAGTGACACAGCATTCATTCTTTCTACCCTGAAACTATCGTCAAAGCAAGGAGTACAATGACTACAAAGAATGCTAGTCTTTAGAAAACAAAGAAAGAACGAAAGAAAGAAAGAAAAGCTCTCCATACACGGTTAAAAAGCCAGTGGGACAGTCTCGGAAAAAAAAAAAGTTATAGAACAATTTATATGCACAATGGTTTACTGGATTCATGACCTCGAAAGGCTCCAAACAGAGTCTCTTAGGAACAGCATGCCCTAACAGACAATCCCTCGGCCCCCCGCGAAGAGCCTATACTCTGGACAGCAGCCCGAGAAACTGCTCCCCAGCATCCGCCCGTAACCACAATACTCGGAACGTCCTCTCCCCCCTCTAGTATCAGACAGCAGCATCTCCCTCCAAAGGAAAAAACAGAGGGCGGGGGAGGCAGAAGAGAGAAAGCTCGCAGGGAATCCGCCGAGGACAGTGAGAGAGAGGGAGAGAGAGAGGGAGGGAGGGGAAGAGAGAGAGAGAGAGAGAGAGAGAGAGAGAGAGAGAGAGAGAGAGAACCCGAAGGCTGAGGATGATGTCCCTTCGGTACCAGCCCAGTCACCGGGAACACAACCCGCACTTCCCCACCCCGAAGTCACGCCCCTCGCCGGTCGGACCGCAGACTCCAGCAACAGCCTCGCCGCACCCCGTCCCCGCAGCCCGCGAAGCGGCAACGACCCCTGTCCCAACCCGCAGCAACACCCCTTTTGGGCTTCTCTGCCCTTCCCGTCCACTTCGCCGAGTGACAGGTCCCGGGGGAGGAGACCGCAAACGCACGCCGTCCCGGGCTCCCGGTGCAACCGCGCAGCGACGCCCTCCAGCAGGCGCAGGGGTGCAGACCGAACGTTCCGGACGGTCGGGGGTGAAGGGGGGTGGGGTGGGGGGAGGACAGAGTCCAGGCCCGGCCCTGCTCCGTGGCCCACGCCGGGCGGGGGTGGCACTTACTGCGGAGGTTGTGGATTAGCTCCGAGTGGCTGGCGCCGCCGGATTTCCAGGCCATCGCGAAGCACACCCGGAGCAGGTACAGAACCACCTTCAGCGCGGCCACGGTCCCCAACAGTTTTCCCAAGAGTGAGACCACCTCCCACACGGTCACCGCCCCGCTGGTGTCCCCGCTCGAGCGGCCGCTGTTACTGCTGTCGCTGCCGCTGCCGCCACTGCGCGCTCCCGGCATCCCCCGCGGCACGCATGCGCCTTGTGACGCCGCGCAGCCCGGGGTGTGGCCGGGTGGAGCCGGGGTGCGGGTGGGGGGGCGGGGGAGGCCTGGAGTCCCGGGGTAGCGGGTGTCCGGTAACAGCCGCGAAGTCGGCCGAGTCAGCACCGCTAGCAGCCCCTTGCCGAGACCTGCGTCTGGCTCCGTCCTGAGGCCGGCGGGGTGGTACCCTGCGCGGTGGGACTCGCTCCTGGCCGCAGCTTCGGTTGACCCGAGCGCGGAGGCGGGATGCGGGTCCGACGTGTGCCTCCGCCGCCTCGGGCTCCGCAGTTGCCGCTCCGTCAGCTGTTGCGAGCGACTCGTCTGCTCCTATGGCTATCCAGATTGCTAGATGGTGTGCTACCTCCTTCTTGCCTCACCCAACCCGGTGCACTAACATTTAGGCTAATAGACTCAAGGCTTCTGTGATGGGGCCAGAATCATCATTTTAACAGAGCCAAAGGGCAAAGGCCTTCTCCAGCAAGGAGCCCTCCAGCCTCTGTGACAAGCACGGTGCTGGTGAAGCAGAGACTTTCGAACTCTGGTTTGTTTTCAGCTCTGAAAGTGCAAAATCAGGGTAGAAGAATGTTGTGACAGGCTTGGGCGTGCGGATGCTTTGTTGGTTGAGAACGAGAGTAGCTAGAGCTATGATTGGTTACAAAATACCACAGTATCCTATGGTGAAAGTGTTATTCTTCCTGTGCAAGTGTGAGTTTCAACTAAGCCTTACAATTCCCACCTTTAGACTGGGCACCAGTTTTTTTTTAAAGTTGATAGGAGACACCTCTACTGCATCCAGAGTGTGCTAACTAGGTCTGAGCCATCACTCCAGTAAACTTTCAGGAAGGAAACAAAGTTAAGACACCTGTGCTGCGCTATGAAGGCAGGAGCAATTTCCAAATTACAATTATTCATCAAATGCAACACTAAACAACCTGCTTCCGATCCGAAATGTCCATCTTCTATTTTCATGGCTCCCGTAACTATAAATGTTAGTGTTCTTCAACGTTAAGAATCAAGCAGCCAGGCGGTGGTGGCGCACGCTTTAATCCCAGCACTTGGGAGGCAGAGGTAGGTGGATCGCTGTTAGTTCAAGGCCAGCCTGGTTCACAAAGCGGGTCCAGGACAGTCAAGGCTACACAGAGAAACCCTGTCTCCAAAAACCAAAACCAAACCAACCAAACAACAACAACAAAAACCTAGAGAGAGAGAGTTCCAGAACAGCTAGAGCTATTACACGAAGAAACTCTATTTGGGCGTGGGATGAGGGAATCAAGCAATGGTTGGACTTGGTGGCACACACCTTTAATCCCAGCACTCCGGAGACAGAGGCAGGTGGATCTCTGAGTTCGAGGCCAGCCTGGTCTACTACAAATGCTAGTCCACAACAGCCAAGGCTACACAGAGAAACACTGTCTCTGAAAAACAAAACAACAAAAAAGAATCAAGCAATGGGTTTTAGACTAATCCATTTGTTTCCTATCCATTTACAAAACCCACCATTTCAGTAATGGCATATTGTATGGGGGCAGAAATGGCAAGGTTGGATAACACTCTTCTCGGTGAAAAACAATGGAAAAAAAACTCAAGCTCTTAACAATCTGATAACGCTCATATCATGATTCCCTTTAAAGAAATGGCCAGCTGTGCTTAGTGGCCCACAGCTGTAATCTCAGCACTAGGGAGGTAGAATCAGGCAGATCTCTGTGAGTTGGAGGCCAGCCTGGTCTACAAAGCAAGTCCAGGACTGCCAAGGGTACTCAAAGGAAAAAGAAACAGCCAACACAGTTGTGAGTTCCTATAGTATAAAGGAGAATAGAAATACCAATAAGTCCTTCCTCTCATACAAGATTTACATGCTGGTCATGGAAATCTATGATTAGAAGGATGCCAGTGGGCTGGGGGTGTGGTAGGTTCCATCCCCAGCACCACCACCACCAACAACAGAAGGGGAATTTTAAATGCCATTAGTGGTCTACACATGCTGGGTTTAGTTACAACGACATAGACTGGAGTTATCCAAAAAAGGCACACAAAGGTATTGATCCTTGAAGAGTGGGTGCACAGGACTAGGGGAAGTAATGAGGAGTGGGAGGATGTTGCAGGTGTTACCAGCATCCCAGAAGCAACACAGAACTGGGGTTCATAGCCTGCTGACACTGTCCTCAGCAAACTCATTAAGTACATGTATAAACGAACGGGCTAGGTTTACAGAGCAAGGAAAAGAAGGTATCAAAACTAAAGCCAGAGGGCCTAGAGAGATTAGAGAGATGGGCCAGCAGTTAGGAGCACTGGTTGCTCTTCCAGGGGAACCTAGGTTTGAGTCTCAGCATCCACATAGTGGCTGACAGCCTTTTGTAACTCCAGTTCCAGGGGGATCCTATGCCATCCTATGACCTCCTTGAGCATCAGGTAAGTATGTGGTACACACACACACACACACACACACACACACACACACACACACACAGTGCAGGCAAACACTCATACACATAAGATAAATCTTTTTTTAAAGTAAAACTAGAGTTCCAAATTCTAATCCAGACTCTTGCAGTGTGTGTCAACCTTGAATGGGAAGAGAAGGGTAGGATACTAAGTTAGTACCTTAGTTAAAATACTTCAGGATGGGCTGGGGAGATGGCGCAGCTGCTAAAGGCCAGCCTCACTACCAAAAGATAAGATTCTTCCTGGAACAGTTTAAAGATGATTTTCCCTGTTGTTGGGAATCTGATGCAGGACTTGGACTCCTAATCCTGAACTACACACTCAGTCCTAGCTGAGAGATTAAACATTTTTCAAGGTTTATGTGTATGAGTGTTTTGTGGTTTGGTTTTGTTTTTGAGACAGGGTCTCACTAGCGCTGGCTGTTCTGGAACTCACCATGTAGACCAGGCTGGCTTTGAACTAACAGAGATCTGTCTGCTTCCGTTTCCTGAGTGCCGAGATTAAAGGTGTGCGCCACCCTACCCAGCCATATTTTTGTGGATATATATGTATGTGTACTTTATATATACCAATGGATGGTTGTGAGCCACTATGTAGGTACTGGGAACTGAACCCAGGTCCTCTCGAAGACCAGCAAGTACTATTAGTGATTGAGCAATCCCTCCAGCCCTAAGGATTTAAAAAACATTTTCTATGTGCAATGAAATACAACTAAGTGCTTAGGGCTGGTGCAGGATATTTCCTCCTGTAAGTTAAAAGCTTTTTTTTTTTTTTTTTTTTTTTAACTCTTAGATTTTTCTCTGACAGGACCAGAGAGATGGCTTAGCAGTTACAAGTATTTACTGTTCTTCCAAAGGCTAGAGTTGGCTTCTTGGCACCCACATGGGTATAGCTCACACCAGCCTGTAACTCCGGCTCCAGGACATCCAGAGTCCCCTTAGGCACATGCCCTCATCTGCGCATATGCACATGCAGATATATACATAAGAACAATTAAAAATAATTAAAAAATAAAAGTTGTCTTTAAGGGCTGGAGAGATGGATCAGCAGTTAAAATCATGTGTTGCTCTTCCAGAGGATCTGAGTTCATTTCCCAGAACCCACATGGCAGCTCCAAACCTTATGTAACTCAAGTCCTAGGACCGCCAACTCCCTCTTTTGGCCTTACTACCAGGCATGAACATGTGCAGTACACACATAATGTACATGCAGACAAAATATCCATACACATAAAGTAAAATAAATAACTTAAATAATTAAACATTTTTAAAGAATGAGAAAAAGAATAAAAATGCAGTTGTTTTTCTTTTGTTTTTGAGGTTCTTCAAACGTATTTATTTACATTTTACTTTAGATGAAATGCTTTTTTATATACATTTATTTTATTACACATGCATAAAACTACATACAGCAGGGAGAACCATGTGACAATCATGAGTTCTATAAATGTTACATTCATAGTGATTTGGCTATTTGTATTTGTCAAACTTGAAGTAAACATCTTTCCTGTCTTGTTGGGTCTAAATTTCTGAATGAAATTCAATATCTATCCTATCTCATCTCTGTTAACTTAACTCCTTTATCTTGATCTAAAAAGATCTTATCCCCTAACCAACACAATTGTTTTTCTAGTTCTGAATATGTCATGAATTTTTTTGGTTTTGGCCATAGATAAATAAAAGCATACTCAACAATAAATAAAATATGTATTAGATAGAAAAAGTATAAAATCCACTATGACGCTCCACAGCTTCAGAATGTCTGCGTTATATGTATAAAGTTCATTGGATTGTATTGTCTTTGTGTCATGTTAATTTCAGTGCGTGATGATTTTTTTATTTGCAACATGTTTATAATAAAGGGTTTTTTTATTTTGGTTTTTCAAGGCAGAGTTTCTTTGTGTAGCCTTGTTGTCCTGGACTTACTTGTAGACCAGGCTGGCCTCGAACTCACAAAGATCCACCTGCCTCTGCCTCGCAAGTGCTGGGATTAAAGGCACGCGCCGCCACCACGCCTGGTTTATAATAAAAATTTTAAAAAGAACAAAATAATTTTTTAAAGAAAACTTCTCGTATTATACGGCTGTTGCATAAATATATTGTCAGGGTTCCTAGACTGAGTTGGCGTTAGGAGACCCCCTTATTGCCCAAGGGTTTAGGCGCCAGATCTTTGTTCAGCAGAGCTGCCTCCAAGGGTAAGCGTCACAGGCTCCTATAGTCTAGGGGCAGGCGCGTCCTCCTGCGAAGAATTGACTTTCTGCAGCCACCGTCGGCTTCGTGAGGTCTCATCCAATCAGAACTGGGCAGGAAGGGGCGGGCCCGAGAAGCGCGCTCTGTGCTTTCTGCTGACCCTTGCTGATTTCAGCATGGAGGAAATTTATGCTAAGTTTGTGTCTCAGAAAATTAGCAAAACCCGCTGGCGGCCGGTGCCTACCGGGAGCCTGCAGACCGCAGAGACCTTCGCTACGGGCTCCTGGGACAATGAGGTACCCTGTCCCGCGCGGGCCCCGGCTGCTCTGCTCCACGCCCCCAGCGCCCGCGCGCGAAAGCAGCTTCTGGCAAGTCAGTCTGAGTCCTGCTCGGCTGCTGCCCGCTACCTGAGAGCCCTGGCGGTGTATCTGCGCCTCCGATCCAATTTTAGACCCTCACCAAGTCTGTAGTCATTCCGTCCGAACCGGGCCATATCTCTGATCTTTTCAACTCTAACAATCTGTTTGTCAGAGATGCCGTCGAAGCAAGGTCGCCCGAAAGGCAATCTGTATTTTACTTTTCCTAGAGTTGACGTTTTCGTGACCTCAAGATGAAACTTTCTGCTTTGCAGGAAAATTCCGTTTCACTATGGTCTATTGGAGATTTTGGAAACTTAGATTCTGACGGAGGGTTTGATGGAGACCATCAATTACTCTGCGATATCAGACATCATGGTGATGTCATGGATTTACAGGTAAATCTGCTCCCCAAAGCTAACTTTGGAAATTTGAAACTACATGTAGAGGTAATGTATCACCCTATAGTTTGTCTGCTCTCGCCCCTGGTTTACAGGACGCCATGAGTTATAATTTGCCATTGCAGCACTTAGTAACAGAAGTGGGGGGAGAAAGGGAATTCAGATAAATCAGTTTTCCAATTAATTGCCCACGCCGGCCATGTGGTGCAAGCCTCTAATTCTAATCCAAGGGAGGTAGAGCAGGAGTGATCTCAAGGCCAGTCTGGGCTGCATAATGAGACCTATCTTAAGTGACAGTAACATTTGCCTACCTGCGTGCCAAGCGTTTGGTGAGTTTTACACAGGTATACTAATTTGCATTGCATGTCCGTGAGTCAGGGTTATCCTTGTGTGTTGGTATAAGGATAATCTCAGGACCTTGCATATGCTAGGGAAGTGCTGTCGGCCATGAGTGAGTGAGTGTACTCCTGCCCTCAAGGCCTGTTCACTACTGCGCCAGCTAGACAGACAGATGGGACTGTTAGCCTTTGAACATATATAGGAGACATTGAGCAGGACTGCTTTTATAAGCGTCCTTTAACAACTTAGTAGAAGTTAGTGTTACCATTTTTAAATGTTTATCAAAATGTAAGTCAGTATAAGTTTTCAAAGCTGGATTGGTGATAGATGCTTGTAGTTCCCAGCTTCTTAGGAAGTGAAGGCAATAGGAGCCCAAGATGAGTTTGGGCAACAGAGACATCCCTCACACACAAACACATCCCAAAATAATCTGTGTGAAGCTGGGCGGTGGTGGCGCACGCCTTTAATTCCAGCACTTGGGAGGCAGAGGCAGGCAGATCTCTGAGTTTGAGGCCAGCCTGGTCTACAGAGGGAGTCTAGGACAGACAAGGCTACACAGAGAAACCCTGTCTTAAAAAAAGGGGGGGGGGGCATACTTAGGCATAACTTATTTCCAAACTTTTATATTGCGGCCCAAAATAAAAAATCTGGAGTCAAATTTTAAAGTTACTATTTATCCTTAATGAAAATACTCCTAATTTATATAAAAGTTTGTACTTTCAGATGTTAACACATTTAATTTGCTTAGTGCTTATAAGCTATCTGCTTCTTTAAATCCGTACAGGGTTTGCTATTAGTCAAGTTGAACCAATGGAATTTTTTCCCTGTTAATATTTCCAAACCTATAATAATATGCTGAATTTTTGTTTAGTTTTTTGACCAGGAAAGAATTGTAGCTGCTTCGTCAACAGGCTGTGTAACCGTTTTCCTTCACCATCCAAAGAACCAGGTAAAGAACTTCTGTTGGGAAAGTAAACTTGTATTTTAATTTGTTTCTGAGGAGGCTTACAGAAGATTGCTTAATAGTGTTTAAACATGAAGAGGGCACACTCCTGGAGCATCCACATTTCCAGAGGCTGAGAGCAAAGGGTTGTTTGGTCACAGTAGCTCCAGACCAGCCTGGGCAGCGCAGCACAGCCTTACTGAAGGAGGAGAAGTCTTGATAGGAGAAGATACTGTCCAGGTTTTAGGGGTTGCTGAGAATCTCAGACGTGGTGAGCATGCATCCTTGCACTAAGCTTTACTCCCACCCCCACCCCATATTACTGCAGTCTTGCTTATGTTTGCTTCTATGGAAATCAGACACCTTTTAATATAATATATATTAAATATATACATTAATAAACAAACTGTGTTCATTAGCTCACCAGAGTCATCTGCTGGTGGTAACTTTCCTATAGTTTTTTTTTTTTTTTTTTTTGTGAGCTTGTCTAATAGTCCTTTGCAGGCATGAAGGGAGAAAGCAACAAGCAAGCGAGTGTGCATGCTTGGCTTCTAGCTAAATAGCACAAAGAGCGGGGAGAAGCCACCTGAAGACCTTTCTGTTGGGGCTGGAGAAGTGGCTCCGCAGATAAGAGAGTGTTCTGCTTTTGGAGAGAACCCTGGTCCCATCCCAGCACTCAGATCCGGCGGCTCACAACAGCCTGCAGCTCCACTTCTAGGGCATCTAACTGGCCTGGGCAGGCCTCTACACACACATGCGCATACGTTTTTTATTTTTGAGACAGGATCTCACTATATAGATCTAGCTGGTCTGAACTCCCTATGTAGACCACACTGGCCTTAAACTCAGAGATCCATCTGCCTTTGCTTCCTGAGTGCTGGGATCAAGGTGTGTGCCACCATGCTCAGCTTTAATTAGTTTTCTTATTTGTATCATGTAGAGGTTAGTACCTTACACATGACTTTATTCTCATAAAACTTTAAAGAATGTTTGAACATTCAGCTACTTGGTGACAGAAATCATTAGTTTGAGATAAATGTGAATCTAATTCAGAATGTACAGAAATTTAATGGAAATAGTTTCTAAACATCATCTGTAAACACAAAGGAGAAGGGAGACTTGTTCGTTCTTCTGGAAAGACAGGAAACACGTGTCCTATAATCCCAAACACTTTTAAGGCCTGCCTCAAAAAAACCAAAAGAAGGGCTCATCCATTAGAACTTTGTCCCAATTAACAGTGTGCTCATTTCTGATGCCTAGACTCTGTCAGTCAGTCAGCAGTGGCCTGCAGCTCACTACCATGCAGGTCCCGGCAGTCCTTCCTATAGCAGTGCGCCATGTACAGGGATTGTTTGTGACAACCCAGAAATTGTTACAGTTGGAGAGGATGGTCGAATAAATCTCTTCAGAGTTGATCACAAGGAGGCTGTAAGAACTATAGGTGAGAAAATGCTGTTTCTTCTATCCATTACATAGGGATTGAACTAAATAAACATGCTCTTAAGTGTTTGAGGGGTGTGAAAATACAGACTGCGTGCGTGTAGGTAAGGCCAGTATAAATGATTTATAACAATGCAGAAAGATGGTGTTGTTTATATTAGCAAGAAGGAATTATCAGATAATTAGGGAACAAGTGATGTATATTCTAGGTTCTACACCCTAAATAATACTAGAATATGACATACTAGAAAACAGGGATCGTGGAGACAGTAAAACTAGACAGCAAATTACAAAGTATTCAGTGACCTGACATTAGATATTTGTTATTGGAGTGATGAGAGGTGAAGGCAGAGAGGTAAATTGGGATCCAATTGCAGAGAGTATTGAATCCATAGCAACAGAAGTTAGAGCTCTTTATGTGGCAAGCAAATTGCTCTTGAAAGTCTTTGAGTGGAACGACAGACTCCAGTGGTGTTTAGCTGGTGTTCCAGGAGATGGGTCTTGATTGTGCTTCAGTAAGACTTGCCTGAGGAGGTTCTAGGTCCCCCACCGTAGACCTCTTGGATCAAAATCTCCAGGGACTGCACCCGGGCATCAGTTCTTACATTCTTTGTTTAATTTCAGAGTTACAGCACGTGCTTAATTGCTAGGGGCTACTGCCTGCTGGCAGTGTACACAAGTGGCACAAGTTTAAGTTTGGAACTATCTATCTTGTGCCTCAAGTCTAAATACTTGAGGACATCCAAGAAAAGAACCATTATAAAAGCGAGGTACTGGGCACACTCCTTAATGTAAGCACTCTAGAGGATGAGTCAGGGGGACCCTGAATTCCAGGGGATGCTGAACAACATAGTGAGATCCTGGCTCAGAGCTTTCCCTAAAGACCATGTAGCAACAGTCATGAAGGACATCAGTGAGGATGCTGCTGCCAAAGGTGAAGATAACGTCTGCTGTGAGTGTCCAACAGCACAGGGCAGAGCAAGCTTTGTACCTGCCACTGGGTTCTAACCCAGGACAAGAAAGTTCTGTGAGAAAGAGTGATTCAGTACAGCAGTCTTAAGAGGAAATAGAAAAACAAAATGACAAATCAGCCCTACATTTAGTGAACAGTTGCCCCGTGAGTGACTCGTTCTGCCAGGGTGGAGGAGGGTCTAGACATGCATTTGACTACACGATTCTCCATGCTGAGTCGCCATTAGAGACTGGATTTGTCATAGTTCAGCTAGCAGGGGAATGTGTCTCAGGGCACCTGCTAACACTACCCTTTCTCACCCTGTAGATAATGCAGACAGCAGTACTCTCCATGCTGTAACCTTCCTTCGAACTCCTGAGATTGTTACAGTAAACTCAATTGGACAGTTAAAAATATGGGATTTCAGACAACAAGGAAGTGAACCCTGTCAGATATTATCACTGTAAGTTTTGATTGGTCATTTCAGTAGCGAGATACAAAGTTATGTTTAATGAGTCATTGCAATCAACTTTGTATTTTTTAATTTTATTTTATGTGTATAGATGTCTTGCCTGCTTGCGTATCTGTCTACCACATGCATGCAGTGTCCCCAGAGGTCCCTTGGGACAGTTGTGAGCTGGGTGCTAGGACTGAACCCAGATCCTCTGGAAGAGCAGCCAGTGCTCAGAACTGCAGAGCCATCTCTCATCAGTTTATTTTTTAGCTTTGTCTTTTAATGCATTTTAGAGACACTGATCCATGATTAAATTGAAAAGTAAGGATAACATAATGGAGTTGATTCTACCATATTTAGCAAGTTTTTGTTGTATTGATTCAGAGCCTTTATGCCTTTGAAGTATATATTGTTTCTGTTTATCAAATGATTGTATCAATAGTGGGTAAAATACACCATAGATGTGATTGTGGATAAAATACAATTCAGGGATATTTTTTCAGAGCAGAAATCACCCTTTCTAGATGTATAATCTTTGCTGCTCTCTTAAGTGACTAGAATGTAGTATCAGATTGGAAAAAAATTACATGAACTAATTAAAAGCATAAAGAATGGCTGCTGTAATTGATACATATTTTTATTTTTAGTTTCTTTCTAGTTAAATTGTGTCAGTGTGGCTTGGCTATGTGCACATGATTGCAGGTACCTACAGGACAGGCTTATGGAATGCTCCTGGAGCTGGAGTTAGAGGTGACTGTGAGGCCCTGACGTGGGGCAGTGAACCCTAGACTAATACCTGCCTGTAACTGCTCAGCCAGCTCTCCAGCTTGCCACATACTTTTTCATGGAAATCTTTCTTATGCATCTTACCATTATGTAATTTTGCTTCCTGTGTTTCCAAATTGAACAATGAGTAATTGTAGCCTTTAATTCTAAAACTTTATTATTTATAAATATATTTAATTAAAAACTTTTTGGCATCACTAAGGTTTAGTATCTCCGTCTACATAATTTTGCCATTTAGTTAGTAGAATGAAATGTTTAGTAGGTAAAGATAATTGTCCTTTTCCACACCTTTGATACTGTCTTGTCTTCTTTAAAAGGACTGGTGACCGAGTGCCACTCCACTGTGTTGACAGACATCCCAACCAGCAGCATGTTGTAGCGACTGGTGGCCAGGATGGAATGTTGAGTATTTGGGACGTTAGACAGGGCACCATGCCTGTGTCTTTACTCAAGGCTCACGAGGCTGAAAGTAAGTGTTGTGGAGGCGCAGAAAGTTTCTGTTGGATGAGTTATTCCTAAACATGTAATGCTAGTAGGACCGTTTCACATCACAGCTTTATTATCTGAAAAGTATAAGCTAGATAATCCTTTCCTGTGTGTAAGCTCATCATATCTAGAACTGCAGGAACTATTACTGCGTTCTCATCTTACTAAGCTGATTTTCTTAGTATTTTTTTTAGAACTAGAACCAGTGGTCTAAACCATTATACTACCTGTTGTCAGGTTATTGATTGTTATGTATAAACTTATCACTTCATCTTTGCTGGTTTGTTCATGAATGAATCTTGTTGAGTTTTGCCATCGGCTCTCACATTGTAACCCAGGTGATCCTGGAACTTACTGTGTAGCCCAAGCTGGATCTTACCTCAGTCCAGGCCTCCTGCTTCCACCACCTCAGTGCTGAGCTTACAGGCATAGTCACCAATAAAGCACAGTCCCGGCCCCCATCACTGGGGACTGAGACAGGGCCTCAAGAAGTGCTCTGCCCCTGAGCTAGATCCCAAACTCCAACTGATCCTTCTGCTTGATATTTGCTTTTTGTGAAAGGGACTCTTTTTCATTGTTCCATTATTCAAAAAAGCAAAACAAAACAAAAATTAGGGGGCTAGAAAGATGGCTCAGTGGGTGAAGAACACTGGCTGCTCTTCCCAACACCTACATGGTGGCTCACAACTGTTAATAATAACTCTAGTCCCAGGGGATCTGATGCCCTCTTCTGGCCTTTGCTTGACTAGAAGAAATACAAGACAACCAACATTTAGCCAGTACTGCAACTTGACCCTGCTGAGGAAATGTTCAGCCAGGTTTGTGTGACCTCAGCAGCTAGGAGACAGGCAAGAGTGTTAGGATCAAGGTCACCCTGTATCCCAGCTGCTGGGATCACACTAATAGATAAAAATTGAGCAGCTTATTCCTGTGCAAATGAGCTGAGGAACCTATTAACTTTAAGTCAGTTGAAAATCAAAGGCTTCAAAAGTAAAGAGATGACAGAATATAACCTTTTGGTGACTATAATGTGAAGATAGAAAAAAGCCACTACTTGTGGAGTGAACCAGAAGATACCTGTTAAATTGTTTAACGTTTATGGACTATTAAATTGACTCCCTCTGTCTCCTAGTGTGGGAAGTTCACTTCCACCCATCCAACCCAGATCATCTGTTTACTTGTTCTGAAGATGGATCCCTCTGGCACTGGGATGCCTCCACAAATGGACCTGAAAAGTCTTCTCTCTTTCATCAAGGTAAAGTTTTCTGTTTGCTGAATCTTTGTTTCAGGTCTTTTAAATGTCAAGCTGAGTCAGGATCTTGGTAAGTAGACCAGGCGTGGCCTCAAACTCATAGATCTGCCTGCCTCTGCCTCCTGAGTCCTTTTTAGATGCACTTTTATGTGTATGGGTGTTTTACCTACATGTATGTATGTGCACCATATGCAGTGCCCACAGAGGCCATCTCTCTAGCTCGAATATTCTCAGTGGTTAAGAGTACTGACCACAGTGGAATAAGAGGAAATAATTGGGCAAAATACATAAAATTTCTGTGTAGAAGGGTAAGCAAGCCAGAGGGATAAAGAAAAGGTCAAGATAGGCCTAATGCTACCTCCTAGGATCTGAGAGGCGGAGGCAGGATAATCAGTGTAAGACCAGCCTGGGCTACGTGAGAACCTGCCCCCCCAAAGAGGAAGGGATGCAGAGATGGTTCAGCACTTAAGAGCACTGGCTGCTCTCCCAGAGGATGGTGTTTCAATTCCCACCAGCAACATGGAAGCTAACAACCACCTGTAATTCTAATTCTAGAGGATCCAATGCCCTCTTCTGGTCCCCATGCACCAGGCACACACATGGCACACAGATAAACAGGCAGGCAAAGTACCCTACACACAAAATAACCAACGAGGAGCAAAAGGAAAGATTCCTTTTATTTTTAATTATGTGCTATTTATAAACATTCATATCGGTGTATGTGTATCTGAGTGTAGCTGGCAGCCGAAGTCAGAAGCCAGCATCAGACCTTCTGGAGCTGCAGCTCTAGTGTTCGTGGGCATCTGTCGTGGGTGCTGGAAACTGAGCCCAGCCCCTCTGTAAGAACACTGTGTTTTTCACAGCTAAACCATCTTTTGGGTCCCTATAAGTTCATTCACATGAACTAGGAACTTGTTTCTTTTGTTTATTTGGTTGGTTTTTTGATACAGGTTCTCTCTGTAGTCTCTGTAGTCCTGGAATTTGCAATTTAGCCCAGGCTGGCATTGAACCCACAGAGATCCTCTGCCTCCCAAGTGAGGAACTCATATTTCTGTGTACCTCTTGGGTTCTTTTTCCTCATTTTTGGTTGTTTATGGCACCTCTCTGAGAGTTTCCATTAGAATATTAAACAGAAAGATTGGGAACAACTAAATTTCTGTTCCTTAAGACTGCAAATTTTGGTATCCATATTTTCCCTTCAGTAGTTGAGCTTTTACTAACACTGAATAAGTTTTTAGCCAAAAGATGACATGGCAGTGAGATGGCTCAGTGGGGAAAGGCATTGCCACCAAGCCTCACAACTGAGTTTGATTCCCAGAGCCCACATGGTGGAAGAGAGCACTAATTTCTACCAGTCGCCTTCTGGCCTCCACACCTGTGCTGTGCTATGCTATCATGCACGCATGTGTGCTTGTCCATGGGGCGCGCACACACAAAATAAGTAAGTGTAATAAAATTTTTTAGGATAACTGGAGGCAAAGGTAGGCAAATCTCTCAAAGTTGGAGGCCACCCTGATCTACATAGTTAGTTCAAGACAGCCATGACTACACAGAGACCCCCATCACAAAGAAAAAAAGACGTAACAGAGCCTTTTCATTATCTTGGGCTTACCTTGCCTCCACCCCGCCCTCCCTCCTCCCTCCCCCAGCCTGCTTTAACCGGGTTAAATCAGAAGCTTTATGTTGAGTGATACAAAGTTGGAGAATGGTTGGTCCGCAGTTGGTAGACCAGTTTGGGAAGGATTAGGAGGTGTGGCCTTCTCAGAAATGACTTGTCACTAGGGGTGGGCTCAGAGGTTTCAAAAGCCAAGGCCATTCCCAAGCAAGTGTCTGTCTCCACCCTGTGGATCAGGACGATTCTCAGCCCCTGCTCCAGGCCTGAACAGTTTCCATTACAAGTTGCCTTGGACATGGTGTCTCTTAAGATCTGCTTCTTTCCCCTTCTGTCCTCTCCAGGAGGAAGAAGCAGTACTTTCCTGACTCACAGCATAAGTAACCAGGCCAGCGTTCACCAGTCTCTAATAAGTTCCTGGCTCAGCACAGATCCTGCCAAAGACAGAATTGAAATCACAAGCCTGCTTCCCAGCAGGACTCTGTCTGTAAACAGTTTGGATGTTTTAGGTCCCTGTCTTGTTTGTGGAACTGATGCAGAAGCTATTTATGTTACCAGACAACTATTTTCATGAAAGTGAAAAAACTCAGTTATCATCTTATCAAAATGCAAACTTTTATCATCAGAAAAGTGTTGTATTTGCAAGGGAACAATAAACTGTTGTTAATGGTGGTGTCTAGTTTTGGCTTGATGGTTGGCTCTTTCCTCAACACTTTTAGACTCTGATGGGGAAAGATCATTGGAGGGTCCCAGTGCTGTTCAACTCATGCCTTCATTTAACTTAACATTTCTCCAAATAAATAACAATGTAGAATACAAGCAGAAGTGTGTGAATTAAAACTGCATAGCTAGGGGCCAGAGACAGCTCAGCAGTTAAGACCACTTGCTACTCAGCCAGGCAGTAGTGGCACGTGTCTTTAATCTCAGAGGCAAAGACAGGCAGGTGGATATCTGAGTTCAAGGTCAGACTCTAGTATGCAGAGCTAAGGCCCAGGACAGCCAGGGCTACACAGAGAAACCTTATCTGGAAGAACAAAAATAAAGAAAAAAGAAAAAAACACTTGCTACTCTTGCAGAGGACCCAGGTTCAATTCCCAGCACTCACATGATGACTCACCGCCATCTTAAACTCCAGTTCCAGGGGATCTGGCATCCTGTTTTGACCTCTGGAGGCACCAGGCACCCGTAGTACATACATTCAAAAAATATGTAAAAAGAAACAAACAACCCTATATAGCCAACAAACAGGTTTAAGGTGGGTTGCTGTGCACACAAAGCAGCATAGGGTTCAGGTATTTCAAAGGATGGCAAATGTTGGCTATTTGCCTTGAAAACTAGCCATATCACATACCAAGATACTCCAGCTTGTCAGTGCCTGCTTAAATGAACCAAATTTATTTCACACACACACACACACACACACACACACACACACACACACGCACACACACGTTTCACATCACCACTTATGAACACACATTCTAGAATTATAATTTAACTCTTCAGCTTAGTGATAGTTTTCTAACATCTAAAAAATTGTGCTGATACAGAAAGTGTGTTCCAAAAGTAGTTATTCTGCTTAAAGGTTGAAAATGTTAACAAGATAATTTCATATAATTACTGCTAAATTGGTAATGCTGGTGCCCTCGCAGCCTTGGCTCCACGCTGGAGGTCTGTGGTTGGGGACCTGCAGCCTTTGCCCTGCCTCCACTCCTCACAGCCCTGCTGCTTTCCCAAGGATCTTTCATGCTTCCACCCTGGCTTGAAACAGGGGAGTAAGCCTCCTTCCCAAGAAGCAACTCCAGCGCCGTAGTTTAGGGTTCTTTTTTTTCCTTTAAACCGGGTAGTGGTGGTGCACACCTTTAATCCCAGCATTGGGAGCCAGAGGCAGGCAGATCTCTGTAAGTTCAAGGCCAACCTGGTCTACAAAGTAAGTCCAGGACAGCCAAGGCTACACAAAGAAGCCAAGTCTCAGAAAAAAAAAATTTTTTTTAAATGGTTCCAGTCAGCCAGACATGATCTATTGAGTTGCACGTCTCTTAAAATGTTAGCTATGGGGGGTGGGGGTGGGGCTCGAGAGATGGAGAGATAGATCAGAGATTAAGAGCACTGGCTGTTCTCCCAAAGGTCTTGAGTTCAATTCCCAGAAACCACATGGTGGCTCACAATCATCTATAATGAGATCTGGTGCCTTCTTCCGGAGTGCAGGCACGCATGCAGGCAGAATACTATAAACATAATAAATAAATACTTAAAATAAATAAATAAAATGTTAACTACCCGCCAAAGCACAAGATGGGGACTTGGATTTGCCGGAAGCCTCCAACAGCTGAGTGGGGTGAAGCCATACTAAGGATTTTACTATGACAACAGATCTAAAGCAAAGGCAGCACCACACTGAATACTTCCCCAGCCTCCAAAATTGATCATTCTAGGTTTTCACAGCTGAGCTGTTGGATACAGTACGCAGTAATTAACACACACACACCCGGTGGGGGCAGGGAAAGTAGAACTGAGCCTGTTAGCTACCTCAAAGGCTGAATGAGGCAGAAGGATCTCAATTTCCATGGCTTGTCTGGGCTACCAAATGAGTTCAAAGCCAGCCCATAAAACTTAGAGAGGCCCAGTCTCAAAATGAAAACTATTAAGATGTTCCAAGGATATAGCTCAGTGGTAGGTTACTTGCATAGCATGGGTTGATTCCTGGTTACACAGGGACCTTAATGTTTTTACTTTTTAGCCTAACGCAAAAGAGATTATCTGAAAAATAGTGATTGCATGTATTTCCTATCGGCAAAACTGGGGTAGGTGTTCATAATTTGCAGAGGATAGACAGGCCTGTGTTGGCAGGCAACATTTAGAAGAATCTCAGCACTCGGGAAAGCGAAGTGAGGCAGGAGATCCAGCCCACCCAGGGCTGTATGATGAGCCCTATCTGGACCAAATCCCCACAAAGAGAACAATCCATTTAAGTCCTAAATCAATGATGCATCCCGAACGGCAGATTCAACTTCATAAGAAACAATACTTCTGACCGGCCCGTTACTCCAACCATGGCTACAATGACCTCTGCGGCGGACCCGACTGACCGAACTCTGCTAATCTATAGGCCCAGTTTCAAGAACACTCCATCTGGCTGATTCCAAACACACGTACGCTCCAAGCTCGCGAAGACTCGGGTTTTATTCAAGCCCTACACACATCTTGCCTCGTGACGCCCGCGGTCTCCGAGCGCCGCTCGCCGCCCTTTTTCCTGGTGGGACCCACACTCGCCGCGTCTCGGTGCGGAGCCAGAAGGCGGTGGTACAGACTCCACTCTGGGGGCAACGCTCACACAGACTCAGGGCAGCGGGCAAGCGGCCGGGCGAGAGCCTACCGGTCCTTCGCTCGCTCCAGGCCCCAGCGGGGCGGCCAGGAGCCCCCAGTCTTCGGCCCCCGCGCAAGCGACGCCGGGAAATGCCCACATCCGGGAAACCCGCGGCGGACTGCGGCGGCGGCGACACGGAGTGGAAGGCAAAATGGCGGCGGCAGCGACGGCCTGGTGCTGAGGGGAGAGCCAGGTCCTCGCGACCCCGCGTCGGGCCGCGCTGGCCGGCCACAGTCCCCGGGCCTGTGTCCCCGCCCTGTCCCATCCCGAACCCCGAGCGACCCTAGGGCCCCGGGGACCGGCGTCCGGCCGCCGCGCCGCCGGCCCTCGGGCCCGTGGCCGCTGTCCAGGAGCCCCACTCTCCCCGGCAGGTAGGTCCGGAGCCGGCGCCGCGGGTGGGGCTCACTGTCCTCGGGAGCCCTAGTCCGCGGGGCGGTGGCCGTCGGGGCCCACGCCCATCCCCGCTGGCGGGGTCCGGGGGCCGCTGTGGACCGGCGGGCTGAGCGGGCCGGGTCGGGGCCTGACTGGGCTGATTGCCCTGCCCCGGGGAGGTGAAGGTTGGCCGCACCCGGCGCCGCAGGAAGAGCCCGGGGCACTGAGGCCTCGGAGGTGCGAGCTAGGCTGGGAAGAGCGGGTGGCGGCTCCCGACCACAGTCGCCCCTCCCAGGTTTAGAGTGGAGATAAGCGAAAGGTGTTGGGTTTTGTTTTGTTTTCTTTTCTTTTCCTCACGGAAGCTTGGCACCAGACCAGCCACACTTCTTTTGCTTCCCGGAGGCCCTCGGGTCGGGGTCTACCTTGAAGCTATCCCAGGAATCTCTCTAGCCCGCTGCAATAGGTTAGGTCACCGCTTAGTGGCAACGGCTGGGGGAGACGGTGTCACTTAGCCAGGAGTGTGTGTGTTTGAAGTACGGAAAACGAAGGAAAGACAATTGTTTATTGTCCCTCTTTTCCTTGTTTATTGAAAAAGAACTCCGAGGGAAGAAAAGAATGACTCTCAGGTGACTGTCCCTCTTCTCCGACTTCTGCCGTTGATAATCATTTCCCAAGGGAACAAGGATTAAAAAGGTCTCCATTTGGAAATACGACTTTTAAAATGTGTATCCTTTACAAGTTATAAGCCCAATGAACAATAAGTACAGTCTCACACAATATGGTATCGCTTAAAGTTTGGAAATTAGCCTGAATGCCAGGCACCAGGAAGGTTGTCAGACGTTTATGGATTATTTATTGAAGGTTATTATGATTTTCTTTAGACAGGGCCTCACTATGTAGTCCTTGGCCTGGAACTCCACATGTAGACCAGGCTGACGTGGAACTCAAAAAAGATCTTCCTGCCTCTGGGACTGAGTTGTGTGCCTCCATCCCCCGAAAATGTTAAGGTTTTTGTTTTTTGTTTAAATCAGTTTTCCTCTACAAGGAATAAAAAGGTATGGCTCTCTGCTAAGATAAGTTGAGTTTTTATTGCCTCAACTAAGGTTTACCCTTATCTAGTGAGTAGACAGGTAATATGGACTTGGTGATTCCCTGACGCGGGCAGCCGGAGGAGTCTGTGCATTTCTCTTATTGCAAGCTGTTATTGCAAGAAATTAGATCATGGCACATGCTGGGAAAGGCGCACTCTTTCTGTGCCTGATTATTGATTGAATATGACTTGAGAGTCTTCAAAGCAATAAAAGAATCTCGTAAGCTATGTGCATGACACTTGGCTTTATTTCCCTCTAAGTTTCTGGTTTTCGTGCTAGTGTTTGTTCTGTATACATATAATCTTGAACGGTTCCTAGTCCGATGATTTAATTTCATTTAGATGTGATATTTAGATGACTTTTGTATCCTGCAAAAGTTTAGTAATATATGAAAGAGAAATGGCCACTTTTCAGTTTCAATATAAAATATAAATGGTGGGTTTCGCTTGTTTTTCTGGTGCTGAGGCCTGTGTATAGGTAGGCCTGAGGCGGGGCTCAGGGCGCCCTCTCCCATCACCCTTCTCTCTTGGAGACAGGCTCTCACTAAGTTGCCTGGGTTTTTGCCACAACATTCAGCAGCTTGCTTTCTTTCTTTCTTTCTTTCTTTCTTTCTTTCTTTCTTTCTTTCTTTCTTTTTCTTATTTATTTTTGAGACAGGGTCTCTGTAGCCAGGCTGCCTAGAGTTTGCCATGTAGCTAAGGATTACCTTAAATTTATGATCCTCCTGAGATTACAGTCATCTACCATCAAGCCCAGTTTTAGATATCTAACCCTTTGCTGGGTATATAATCCTTGGCTTTGTGCGTGCCCAGCTGTCCTCTGCAAACTGGCCTACACTCCTAGCCCCAGTTTCCACTTTTGGTCTGTTATTAATTCTTCTTTCTCCACCTCTCCTTCCTTCTTCTTCTCTTATTTATTTTATGTGTATGGGAAGGTTTTACTTGCATGTGCATCATGTGTGTGTGCCTAGTGCTCGCTGAGGTCAAAAGAGGGAGTTGGCTTCTCTAGAACTGGGGTCACAGACAATTATGATCTGCCAATGTGGGGACTGGAATTGGAAATCATGTCCTCTGGAAGTCACTTGGTGCTCTTAACCACTGAGAGCCCCCTGATCAGTTAATTCTCAGAAAGTAATTGGGAGAAAATGTCAGTGGACAGATGTCTCAGTAGTGCTCTCTAAACACTTGAGACTGCTGCTAAAGAAACAATTCATATTGCTGTTCACCAAGTATTTTAGCAGGTTGTCTTTATAAAACTTAATCCAACCCAAGGTAACACTTTGTTTTTGTTTCTGAGCCTGGTTCTTACTCTATAGCCCTACCAAACCCTTGAACTCTCAGAGATCCTCCTGCCTTAGCCTCTGGCGTTCTGAGATGAAGTTGTATGCCACCATGCTTCTATGGGAAGCTTTGAAATCTTACTGTCTATTTGTACCTATTTTGGTTTTTTTAATTGTTTTTGCTAATAGACCAGACAGTGCATTTTTGAAAAAGTTCCATTTTTTAAATGGAATTTTTTTTTCTTCAGTCTAAAGCACTTCAACTGTCTTTTCAAGCTTGAGTTTGATCTAGAAAGATTAAAACGTAGGTGTGGTGAAAAGTACCCTCAGCTAATAATCCATTCTGGCATTACCTCCAGCCTACTACAAGATAACCTTACACAAGGCACTTACCTTCTAGAGCTTTTTCTTTGTCCGTTACGCAAACACTGAAGACATCAAATCATCTGTGAATCTGTGATCTAGGAAAAAATAAGAATATAACAAAAACATTCTGTTTGAATCACGAAAAATACATCTTATGTTTAGGGAATAAAGTAGTTCTAGAAGAGATTTTATGTTAGGGGAGGCATTTGAATGATGCCTTGAAAATTGAGTATAATTTTTACAAGAA
The DNA here is from genome assembly GCA_907169655.1 of Acomys percivali. Taxonomy (NCBI): domain Eukaryota; kingdom Metazoa; phylum Chordata; class Mammalia; order Rodentia; family Muridae; genus Acomys; species Acomys percivali. Next base: position 102,838,124 of record OU015750.1, on the reverse strand, counting down.
ATGGAGCAGAGATTCTCTCAAGAACACATTAAAGAGTAAGGACATTAAAGTAGAAAATCATGCAGTATGTTGAGAGGCAGGCATTGGCTTGGCTAGAGTGCGAGGTGTAAGTATAGAAAAGAGGTGTGGACCTGGGATACCAAGTTAAGAGTGAGCACTCCTCTGTGGACAGAAGCTGGCCAGGTGCTTGTTGAAAACATGGATCACACTTAGTTGATGTTCATAACAACTCTGTGAGATAGGTCCAGTTTTTGCCAACATTTGAAGATGAGAAATAGGCACAGAAGCTAAGTAGCTTGCCCAAGATCACACAGCTAGTCGGTTTAAAAGTGGAGTCTGGCTAATGGCAGAGACTGGCCGATCTTTGAGTTTGAAGTTAGCCTGGTCTGCATAGGAAGCTCCAGGCCAGCTAGGGCTACACAGAGACTGTGGAGAGGGCTGGAGGGCAGGCTAGGCTTCCTACCTGGGCAGTGTGCTGTTGAGTCATTTATGGTAATGGAGCAGGGAACATGGAACATGATAGGATTGCTCATTAGGAATACTAATCTGCACCGTTGTTCCTTGAGCTAAGGCAATAAGCTGTTTTGTCTTTAGTTCTTTTTAAAATTCTGTTGGCCTATTATTGAGTTTTCCTATGTCATAAATAAAGATTATTGAGACTTGATAGTGTCTGTGTTAGCCATACTTTGTTGAAGGGGTTGTTATTTGGTATACCTTTCTGAAAGGTGAGCTGACACTACTAGAATTTAATTAACTAATTTTTGTGGTGTTGTAGATCAAAACTGGGCTTTAGGGCATGCTAGACAATTGCTATATATCAACACTGAGGTATATCAACAGCCCAGTGACCTTATTGTAAATGTTTTTTTCACAAACACATGTATATATGGTTTTGTTTGTTTGTTTGTTTCACAATGCTGGCTCTAGAACCCAGTACCTCTCAAATGATAAACACTGAACTACACCTGTAGCCATGAGTTCTCTTTGATCCAGCACTTCTGCTACTGAGAGTTTACCTTGAAGACTACTCAATAGAATGTGCACAAGGACTTTTTCTGTGTGGTTGCTGGTTGGGTTTTCTTTTGTTTGAGGTAGGCTCTTGCTGTGTAACTCAGGCTGACCTGGAACTCGTGATCCTACTTTCAACTTTCTAGTGCTGGGATTGCAGACCTGCCCCCACTGTGTCGGGTTTGTAGAATATATATATTGGTGGATTTTGATACATTCAGGGAATATGCTATATGCATGTAAGCTATAAAGCATAATAAATGAACATCCTTTGGCTTCCCCCATTCTCAGAACTAGAGTAATCATGTAATTGAAATTATCAGTCTTGTATAGTAGAGGCTGTTTTGAACTCACTATGTAGCTAAAGATGGGCTTGGACGTTGATTAGATATGTGCACTATACTTGCTTTATGTGGTGCTGGGGATTTAAATTAGGGCTTTGTGCTTGCTAGACAAGCAGGCTATCAACTATTTACGTCATTTTATTTTTTAAGGCAGGGTCTCCTTTCATCTGGTCTCAAATTTCCTACAAAGTTCCTTGAACTTCTTGATCCTTTGTCTCTACATCCGAAGTACTGGTACCAGACACCAAGGTACCATCAAATCCAGTTTAATCTGGTGCTGGGGAGAGAACCCAGGACTTTACCCATTCTAGGCCTTCACTCTACTAGTTGAACTCTATCCCCATTTGTTTGTTTGTTTGGGTTTTGAAGACCTCTGTGTAATACCCCTAGCTGTCCTGGAGCTCTCTTTGTAGACCAGGCTGGCCTTGAACTGACAGAGATGCACCTGCCTCTGCCACTGAAGTGCTGGGATCAAAGGCATGCACCACCACTGCCATTTATTTATTTTTGAGACAAATTCTTTATAACTCAGACTGGCCTAGAGCTCAGGAGATGTCATGAACGGAATTTACATGAGAGCTTCAGCTGACACACTGAAGCTTTGTTTGTTTCCCATTTATTTGTGTGTTCGTGCTGCAGGCAGATGTGGGGGTCAGACTTGGGGGAGTTGGTTCTACCATGTGGGTTCTGGGGATTGAACTCATCTTTAGACTTGGTTCCAAGCACCTTTCGTGCAAAGATATATTGTTGGCCCTTAGCATACAATAAACTTTAGTTTTTAAGAAGTGTCACATCCTTGCACAGCTTGGATCCAGGAAGCCTAGTGGGGGATGACGAGGTGCAATGAGGGAATGAAGAAAGGATGCACACAAAATCACGGAAAAGCTGGGATTTGGTGGTCTGGGCTCTCAGAGAAGCTGAAGTACCCCAAAAGCTTAGTGTGTTCATTCTATACAGCTGAACAAGGAGACAGGGTTAACCAGTCTTGTTAGGAGCAGTCTCTGTAGGGGAGCAGTCTTCAGGCTGAAAACATTTCTGGGGTTGGGGGCACTATGGTGGACATTTTTCTGAGCACACTATCAACATTCATACTCAGACCAGAGGGAGGCTTTGCACTCCCCTTGAGCCTCACCTGGGGAAGGTGTTACCTCTCCTCTGGGTCTGAGGCATTGCTCCTTTCACATGGCAGTGGTCACGTCAGCAACACATAGCCACTTGGGGCTTCACTTACTCCCTACCAGTAATGATAAGCACAAGTAAGTACATAACCCAGCAACATCATCTTTATCTTTATGGTCAAGTATTATATATTGAACATAATGATTAGTGTTGTCATTTTGTACAGCTGTCAGCGTAGTAGTTTGTTTACATCCTCTCCACAGGGTTGAGAGTGATGCATTGTGGTATGGCATTCCTTGGTGATAGGGAATTATTTTAGCAGCTCTGGGAGGATAGTCTTATATTCTGCCTTTTGTTGATTGAAAGATCAATATATGACAAATGTCTGTACATTAGTAATTAGTTAATAGCAGTCATATAATCTTCAAGAATCTCTTCTAAATTTTTTCCATAAGACTATAAGGTAATGTTCTTTGTCATCATGTTAGCTATTAGAAGCAGCAGATATTTTGTTTCTGAGAGGGTATTATGTAGACCAGGCTGGACCAGTACTGAAAATCCTGCTTCACTCTCCTAGCTGCTGGGGTTACATACATGCTCCAGGTACCATTTGTACCAAACCACAGCTTGTTCAAATACTTTGTCACTATGAAACAGTTGTCCATTTTCCCAGCCTCCAGCATTACTTTATAATCATGGAATAAGTATACTAACAACAATGGCAGGATCCTATAGAATACTAGAGTTGTAACCACTGTAGCTGGTTAAAATCTGACCTCCTGCCTCAGCTTCCTAAGAACTGGAGTCATAGGTGTGAGCTACCGCCGTGCATGTCTTAGCTTCTCTGATTATTGTGCCTAGTTCTAACTCAGGACCAGTTTTTAAAAGTCAAGTATGTTCCTCACATGAATCACACTTGATGCTTACTTCTTTCTAGCCTGCCTGCATCTTCCCCTTGCTAATGACCTGCAGTTAGAGTTCACCTAAAGTCTTCTTGTGTTTAAAAAAAAAAATTTAACTCATGTGTAAAAGAGTGTTTCTCTTGCATAATATGCACATGCCTAGTGCCCAGAAGACGGTGTCAGACACCCTGGAAGTGGAGTTAGGGATGGTTGTGAACCGCCACCGTGTAGGTGGTGGAAACTGAACCCAGGTCCTCTGAGAAAGCAGCAAGTGCTCTTAACCATTAAGTCATCTCTCCCCCTCCCTTTCTTTTCATTATTTTCATTATTCATATTTTCTCAGTCCTGCTTGCCTTTTTATCCTTGTACAGTGGTAGTGGCTGGCTGACTCTCTTCCTATGGCAATTTTTCAATGAGCTTTGCTTTTTCTTATCTGAGAAGTCTTTGTTTTCCACATTATTATTAATACTTGTTACACTTTCATCACTGATAACATACCTCAGAGAAACAGGGGAGTTAAGCTACATTGTCACTGTGGCTTTAAAAGTCTTGGACCATCATGATGAGGGCACAGCAAAACAGCTCACATCATGACAGCTAGGAAGCATTAGGGTAAAGACAGAGTTACAACCCCAAGGACAAAACTAGGTGACTAACTTCTTCCATCTAGGCTGTACTGCCCGAAGTTTCTGGAACCTCCCCAAATAGGGGTCATCAGCCTGGCACATAGGCTATAATGAGTGAGCCTCTGGAGGCATTCCCGAAGCCAGCCCCCAAAGGCTTGTGGTCATTTCAGAACGCTGTCAGGTTTTTCCAAGTGTGTCCACAGTGTCAAAATCCCCAACCTTGTTTTAAGAAAAACCCAAAGTCTTGCTGGGCATTGGAGGCATATGCCTTTGATCTCAGCACCCAGGAGGCAGAAGCTGGTTAATCTCTGAGTTCGAGGCCAGCCTGGTCTATAGAGCAAGTTCCGGGTCATAGAAAGCAAGACCTCAAGAGTGTTAGCTACAGAGTGAGCCCCACTGTTTTTTAGAACAAGAATCTTAAAGTTCCATGAAGAGGTGACTGCCTGGAGGTACTGCAGTATCAGGGCAGTGTGCGAGCACCAGTTCCATATCCCAGGTCCAAAAAAATCTATCTAGTATATTGTTCTCAGAGGAAGAATCAACAGATACTATCTTGATCTTAGTGAAAGGGCCCAGAGGTGATTATAAGTAGAGTTAAAACGTTCTTATTTCATGTTTATGTGTATGTGTATGCATTTGCACACACCGTGGCACGTGTGTGAAGGCTAGAGGACAACTTTATGGAATTGATTGTCTCATTGCATAGTGGATCCTAGGAATCAAACTCAGGTAATCAGGGTAGACAGCAGATTCTCCTGCTGAGACATCTGGCTGGCCCCCTCTTACTTTTGATCACAGTGACAAATTACTTCAGATAAGAGAGGAAAAATATATTATGATTAATAGTTTTGGAGGTTGCAGGGATACATGACAGCCAGTAAGGACAAAAAGGGATCTGGGAAGAAATATAGCTCCCTAAGGATGTTCCTCCAGTGCCCTACTTCCTTCATTTAGGGTGCACTTTCTAAAGTCTCTGGGACTTGTCATATGCAACCTATTTTTAGAAATAAAAATATTTATGGCTTAGTCCAATGGAGGTATGTGTCTTGTTCACATGCCCAGTGGGAGTCAGTAGGAGCTCAGTGCAGTGATTCAGACCCACTGTCCCTCCCTGCTATAATCCACTATTTCAGAATGAGCCCTGTTAATATCCTTGAAGCAAGGAGTACACCCAACTTTTAACTGCCTTAGTTCAAAACTGAGACGTGTGACACCTCTTCATAAGGCTTTTGTGGGAGCTACCCAGGAAGACAGAAGGAAATGCAGAAAAGCAACCTCTGCAGCAGTGCACTTATTAAAACAATTGGAGGGCCAGGGAAACGGCTCTGCAGGGAAGGGCGCGCACTGCCAGCCTGAACCTTACCTCCAGGGTGTGGATATCCTTATTCACATCTTGCAGCTTGGGGAGAAAACCCAAACGTAGGTTTTGAGTCTTCTGAAAAAGTAATGCAAAACCTTTAAAAAGCACTAACATCCTTCTAAATAAATCTTACACTGAAGACTAATTTCTAAGATTTAAAATTGGAGAGGGAGGTTGCTTGGTAACCCTGTATGTTTATATAAGCTTTATATACTTACTAAAGCAGTTTTAAGATTTGTTTTTTCATCACAAGTACTACTAGTTAGAAATAATATAAATAGGCACAGAAAAGTGAAGTAACTTACCTTGATCCTATAGTACTTCTTGATGCAATCTGAGCTTCAACTGGGAGCAATCAACTCCCATAGCAGTGGGGGTTTCCACTAATACAAGGAGCTGCTTTACTTATTAATCACTATAGCTTTATTTATGTATTTTCTTTCTTAGGTTAGTTACTTCCATCATAAAGGATTTTAACATTCCTGGGAACGTGCCTTTCACCTTTGCTCAGAAGGAAGCTCTGAGCCTGTGGGTTAGCTCCCGAAGAAGTGTTTTGCAGGGGGCCACATATAGATGCTTTCATGAAGAGGGGTGAGAAGCCAGAAGGGTACAGACAGATGAGGCCTAAGACCTTTCCTGCCAGTAACTACCCTGGCAGCAGCCGACAAATGCTACAGGAGATCCGAGAGTCCCTTAGGAATTTATCTAAACCATCTGATGCTGTGAAGGCCGAACATAACCTAAGCAAGATGTCAACGGAAGATCCCAGACAAGTGAGAAATCCACCCAAATTTGGCACACATCATAAAGCCTTGCAAGAAATTCGAAACTCTCTACTACCATTTGCAAATGAGACGAGTTCTTCCCGGAGCCCTTCAGAAGTGAATCCACAGATGTTTCAAGATTTGCAGGCTGCTGGCTTTGATGAAGTAAGAACTTTTGTTTGTTTGATTTGGTTTTTGGTTTTTCGAGATAGGGTTTCACTGTGTAGCCTTGGCTGTCCTGGACCCGCTTTGTAGACCAGGCTGGCCTCGAACTCACAGAGATCTGCCTGCCTCTGCTTCCCCAGTGCTGGCTGGGATTAAAGGTGTGCAGCAGGGCTGAGGTAAGAACTTTTAAAGACAAAACAAAACAAAAACCCAAATGGTTCTTCTTGTCCTATGACACTAACACCTTTCAGGAGAGCTCGTAGGGAAGTATTCCTTTGAGAAGACTTAACTGGGCATACAAATTTGTGCGTCCCATTAATAAAGAATACTATATTTATAATCCTGCAAAGTAGTATAACAAAATGAGTGTTTTCTTTCGTTTCTTCTGTGCTAGTCCTAAATCCTGGAATTTCTCTCTATTTTAAAATTTATTTATCTTACATATATGAGTGCTCTGCCTGCATGCACACCTGCAGGCCAGAAGAGGGCATCAAATCATATTATAGACGGTTGTGAGCCACGATGTGGTTGCTGGGAATTGAACTCAGGACCTCTGGAAGAACAGACAGTGGTTCTAACTGCTGAGCCATCTCTCCAGCCCCCATAAATCCTGGAATTTCTATAGGTTAGATGGTGAAACTAGAGTGAAGGTGCAGTTGAAGAAAGCCCCAAGTGAAGACAGGGGCAGGGAAGCTGTTTGAAATATGAACATCATGGTCTCGATTGTTACTGGAGAAGTGACAACTCCAAGTTTATGAAGTGTAGATTTGTCGTAGGGAGTGAGCATTATAGTAACTACCTTAGTATATTCATACAATTCAGGCCCAGTTTTAGATTCCCCAAACTGTTGAATCTTAATTCAGACTACAAAGCCATGTCTTTACTATGTACTCCAGAGCTCCTTGTGAGACCTCTTTATAACACAGTTAATCACATTTTATTTATATTATTAATAAAATTTTCTTCTCACAACAATATACTTTATGAGTGAATATTTTAGGTGGCAGAAATCATTTTAGATCAAAATTGGCTGTGTTCAAGCTGTAGACATGGCTCACAGGTTAAGAGGCTGCACTCTCAGAGGACCCCACATGGAGGCTCACAACCATCTACAGCTCCAGTTCAAGAGATTCCTTACCCTCTTCTGGCTTCCTCAAGCACATGGTGCAGATATATACACATAGGCAAATATTCATACGCATAAAGTAAATTAACTAAAATTTGGCTATGTACATAAATGAGATAACAGACTTATTCTAAACTTATTTTCCCCCAAAATCAGTAAAGCAGGATGATCACAAGTCCAAGGCAAGCCTGGGCTACAGAGTATGTTCACTGCTAGCTTGGGCAATTTTTTGAAGCCCTAACTCAAAAAGTAAAAACGGGTACTGCCTTCCTGTACTTGGGAGGCTTAGACAAGAGAATTGCCACAAGTTTGAGATTAGTTCCAAACCAGCCTGAGCTACAGAGTGAAATGTTGTTACCCCCAACTCACACCCCAGAAAGAAAAGTAAAAGGAAGGCTTGAACACCTCAGTGTTAGAATGCTTGTCTAGCACGAATCAGGCTGTAGGTCCAATTCCTAATAATAAAGAAAAAATTCAGTACCCTTTTTGCTCTCAGGTACCTACCACCTTCCTTTGGTTAGTTAGCTCAGGTACATTCCAGTCTACAAGAGAAAAGTATTTATCAGTAGTCTGTTCATTCAGTATCTTTCTAATCCATTTTTCATTGTCACCTGAAATACTAAGTACTTTAGGACAAATGAGTAACTGCCTCCCTCTTGAAGAATGTACCGCCTGTGCTTTCTGAGTGTTATTGTATTCTTGATGTTTATAATGAATATCAAACGAATGCAGGAGGACCGCCACTATCTGAGGCCCCCGCCTTGCACTCATATGCTTTGCTTGCTTTCTCACTTAACTCTTGAGTCAGCCTTGTGAATTTGTTACACTTGAGAAGGTGGAGATCTGAAGTTAAATACTTAGAAAATCCTCACCATTCTGAAATGAGCTTCTGGAACTCAACCTTGGATCAGTCTGATCCCAGATATCATTTGTTAGGGCAGGAGAGATAGTTCAGCAGTTAAATGCACTGGCTGTACCCATGGTTGATTCCTGCACTCACATGGTGTCTCACAACCATCTGTAATTCAAATTCCAGACAATCTTGACAGCCTCATCTGCCCTCTGCAGGCACCAGGCACACAGGTGATGCATAGACATACAAATGTATTAATAATAATAACAACAACAACAGGGCTGGAGAGATTGCTCAGTAGTTGAAAGTCCTGGCTGCTCTTCCAGGGGACCTGAGTTCAATTCCCAGCACCTACATGGCAGCTCACAACTGTCTATAACTCCAGTTCCAGGAGATGCAACACCTTTACACAGACATCATGGAGGCAAAATACCTATGCACATAAAATAAAAATAAATCATTACTTTTTAAAATTATACCAAAACGTGTGTGTTTGCTTCAGCTAGTATCCAACTTAAAATTCTCCATCGTAACTACTCTAAATAGTTTTCTTTAATTTTTCCTGAATTTATGTCCCTGTAAATATACTTCTTTGAAATGTAAACCTAATTTTAAAAAATTATGTGTATGGGTTTTGCTTACATATATGTCTTATGTACCACATGCGTACAATGCTTGGGGAGGCCAGAAGGGGGCATGGAATTCCCTGAAACTGGAGGTACAGACAACTGTGAGCCACCACGTGGGTGCTTGGAGTCCAGCCGCAATTTCTAGAGAAGTCAGTACTCTTGACCACTGAGCTGTTCCTCTAGGCAGTATCCCAACCCCCTCTTTTTCTTTCTTTAAGAGAGAAGTTAAGCTATTAAGGTTGAGATAAGATAGATATTGAATTTCATTCCGAAATCTAGACCCAACAAGACAGGAAAAACACTTCAAACGAGACAAATGCAGATGGCCAAGTCACTATGAATGTAACATATATAGAACTCATTATTCTCATGATTGTTACATGGTTCTCCCTGCTGTGTGTAGTTTGTTTTATACACGCATAATAAAACAAAAGCATTAAAAATAAAAAAAGAAAATATAGCAAAACACACACACACACACACACACACACACACACACACACAAACACACAAAGACAAGAATTCACTCTGCAGCCCTTACCATGAATTTGCTATATAGTCCAAGCTGGCCTCAGACTTAGAGAATCACCTTTCTATATCTCAATGGGAATACAAGGGACGAGTTTTATTTTATTTCAGATTTTATTCTGGTTGTCTGGTGGCTTGGCTTTGGGGATTTTTTGTTGTTGTTGTTGTTGTTTTGTTGTTTTTTGTTTGTTTGATTTGGTTTGGTTTTTGAGACAGGGTTTCTCTGTGTAGCCTTGGCTGTCCTAGACTTGCTTTGTAGACCAGGCTGGACTCGAACTCATAGCGATCCGCCTGCCTCTGCTTCCTGAGTGCTGGGATTAAAGAAGTGCACCACCACACTCACTGGTTTTGGTTTTTTTGAGACAGGGTTTCTGTATGTACCTCTGGTTGTCCTGGAACTCAGAGTTCTGCCTGCCTCTGCCTCCTGAGTTCTGGGAGTAAAGGCATGCACCGCCACGGCCCAGCTTGTTATCATTTCAGTCATGTGTACATGTGTTCCTGAATGTGTATTTGTGCACATGAATACAGGTGCCCTCTGAGGCCAGAGAAGGGCATTGGATTCCTCAGAACTGAGGTGGCTGTGAGCTATCTGATGTAGGCACTAAAAATCACACTCAGATCCTTTGCATGAGTGCTAGGATTAGAGGCTTTCACACCATGCTTGGCATATGTAACCTCTTAAGAGAATAAAAACTAGCTAGGAATTCCATTACTGTTAGACATACTGACAAAGGTACTTAATAAAGTGCTTTAATGATACAAAAAGTCATTTCTAGAGTTTTAAAGGTTTATACATTTTTTTTATTATTGTTGTTTAGGGCAGGCTTGTGCTCTGACACATACTTGGAGGACAGACAACAACATTATGGATTCAGTTCTCTCTTTTCTAGAGATTGATTTCAAATTGCCAGGCCTGCATGGCAAGCACATTTATCTTTTGTGTGTTTTCAGTATTTACATTGTTTTTTGAAATATGATAATCATTGTTTATCTAAGAAAATGAAAAATAATCAAAACCACATTGCTGTATTTACTCTAAAAAAGTTAATACTAGAAGGAAGCAACAAGCATGCTACATAAAGATGAAAATATTAAAGAAACATTTCTAAGATTAGAAGGTTTATTTTGTTTCTTTATAGCTTGAGATGTATGGGGCTATTTTAGTAAGTACAAAGAAAACATTAATAATAGGGTGTGGGGACTGGCTAGTTGGCTCAGTAGGTAAGGTGCGTGCTGACAAGCCTAAAGACCTGAGCCTGATCCCTAGGACCTTTGAACAATGAAAATACAGAACTACTTCCTGCAAGTTGTCCTCTGACCTCCACAGACTCGCCTTGGCATTCTTGTGCACACACGTGCACACACACACACACACACACAAAATAAATGAAAAGAAAATAAAACACAATTAGGTTTGGGGCACTGTCTTTGATAATTAGGAATTTCTCTTGTGCTTACTACTTTTGTTCTTCTGCTAATTATATTTAAATTGTCTTTTTTTGTTAAAATTTTGGATCAGGACATGGTCATTCAAGCTCTTCAGAAAACTAATAACAGAAGCATAGAGGCAGCTGTTGAATTCATTAGTAAAATGAGTTACCAAGATCTTCGTCGAGAGCAGATGGCTGCAGCAGCTGCCAGACCTATTAATACCAGCATGAAACCAGGTGATTCATCTTTTTTTCCTTATCTCTTCTTTCTTATGGTATAGCATGGAACACCTGAATATGTCAAATTTCTGGTCTTAGAAACTGCTGATATTGCCAGGCATGGTGGCACACTCCTGGCAGAATCAACATTTGGGAGATGGAGGCTGGGGAATCAGCAATTCAAGGCCAACCACAGCTACATAGTGAATTCAAAGTCAGCTTGAACTACAGGTGATCCTGTCTCAAAAAAAAAAAAAAAAAAAAATGAAGGAAGGAGGGAGGGGAGTGTGGAGAGACAAACTGACAAGGCACTGCTGTTAGCATCTGTATTAGTCAACGTCTCTAAAGAAAAAGAATTGATAGAAATGAAAGGCGGAGTAGGGGTTGGAGGTGGGGAGCTAGAGAAATGGCTCAGCAGTTAAGAGCACTGGCTGCTTTTCTAGAGGTCCTGAGTTCAATTACCAGCAATGTCATGGTGGCTCACAACCATCTGTATGTGATCTAATATGCACTGTATATATAATAAATAAATAAATATTTTTTTAAAAAATAAATGAAAGGGGATATATTTAAATTTTAATATTGTGTGTCTGTGTGTGTACGTGTACAACACATGCATTCCTGGTGCCCATTGGGATCTGGACTCTGGAGCGATTGTAAACTACCAACCATGTGGGTACTAAGACTGAACTAGGTCCTCTGCAAGAACAGCAAGCACTCTTAGCCTTTGAGCCATCCCTCTAGCCACCTCCTGTAGGCTCAATTTTCTTAACAAAAATTTTTATTACAACTTATTAACTGTGAGTACTCACTTATAACCTGACTAACCTAAATGATAGAAAAAGGAGATTAGAGAATATAATAACAAAACTGTAAGGACATCAGTTCCGAGGAACAATTCTCCTGGCATAATCAACAGGATTTCTTCTGCTGGAACCTGAAGTAATCAGAACCCAGAACCTCAGCAGGAGCTCAGAGCCCCGAAGCCTTCCCGAGAGCGGTTCTCTCTAGAAGCATCTTCCAAGTGGAGCGATGAACAGCCAAAACTATCCCAAGTCTCCAAAGGCTGCGCCTCTTGTTTCTGGCTTATTTATATATCTCCTTCCAGAGTCTGTTCATGGATCTTTTTAGCTGGCAACAGTCAACCTCGCACATGAGGTGGTTTGTCTTCTAGTGGATTAACCTCACCTGTTCTCTCACAAGACTGTTCTCCATCCCATACTTGGGATCATAACAAAAACAGGTTTATCTCTCCTTCAACCTCCTCCAAGGGAATTTATTAAAGTGACTTTATAATATGTGGTCTGACTACTCCAACAATTGCTATCTCTCCTGATTGAAAGGTCAATCTAGTTGTCCAGTTTACTCTGTTGGAATCCCACAGAAGTAGGTTCTAATACCAGCAAAGAAATGCCTCAGCCACAGGATACATGAATTTGCCGACAAGAGTGAGGGCAGGCAGACAAAAGCCAAAAGCTTTTTTTCTTCCATGTCCTCCTGTGTGGGCTGCCATCAGGAGATGTGACCCAGATTTGGGTGAATCTTTGCACCTCAAATGATGCAGTCAATCCCTAACATGTGCCAAGCTGCTTGGGTTTTAGTTGGTTCCAGATAAGGCAAGTTGACAGCCAAGATTAGCATTATAGCATCCAATAAAGGGAGGGTTCAAGTCTTAAGTTAAGAAAATGGCATGAGTTCCAGTCTAGCCAGAACTACACAGTGAGAACCCGTATCAAGAGAAATAATTGAACAAACAAGTATCTTCTTAAAAATCATGTCACTATTAATAACAACAATATTTTCCCCATGGGAAACCTGAGTGGGTCTGTCTATATGATGGTTCTTATGTAGGAAATAAATTTGTAAAGCAAAAAAAGGAGAAAAACATCATTCCAAGTCCTGCTTGTTCATTTACTCTACCATGCATAACTTTCTTTGTTACTAAATATTCTACAAAAATTGTTTTAGTGATGCTAAGGACTGCATGGGCCTCAGGCTGATAAGCACACATTCTAGAACTGAGCTAAAGCTCCATTGAGATTCACTGCATGTTTTATTTAACTACTATCCCATTTGCTCAGATAGTGCCCAGTGCTAGGGTCTGAGCTTGGGCATGCTAGGCAAATCATTTATCACTGTGCTATATCCCTAAGTATCCCTACTTTAAAAATAAACTCCAAAAATCCTGCACATGTAAGGCTTTCAGCTTTCTAACATTAAATTTCAAAGAACTTGGCAATTTTTTGAGGTTCTTTATAGATATTGCTGTCCAGAAAATGGTGGGACCCTATCATTCTATAATGAGAACGTCTATATTTGTAAGGCCTGCCTAATGCCATTTTTATCTATTTAGTGGCTTTGAAATACTATATCCTTTTTAAAATTATTTTTTATTATACTTTTTTTTGAGACAGGGTTTCACTATGAAGCCTTGGCTGGTTTGGAACTTGCTATATAGACTAGACTGCCCTCAGACTTTAGAGATTCATCTATGTAGAATGATCATTAATAATTATTGATTCAAGCTGGGCGTGGTGGAACATGCCTTTAATCCCAGCACTCGCAAGGCAGAGGCAGGTGGGATTGCTGTGGGTTCAAAGCCAGCTTGGTCTACAAAGCAAGTCCAGGACTGCCAAGGCTACACAAGAGACCCTGTCTCGTAAAACCAAAAAGAAAAAAAAAATTATTGATTCATAGTATTAGTTATGATGCAGTTACTCTAACCAGCTATTTACCCAAGTAACAACACATGGAAACTATGATTTATTTAATTAGCCTAGAGCACAATACTGAGCAATAATTACTGCATCCTAAACCTCCAAGCTAGTCTAGCTACTCCTAGCCAAATTTCCCACATTATACTTGCTTTTTAAATCATTTCCTGGATCTGGATCATTCCACTTGGTTCTTCCCTGTCCTCTCCTTGTAGCTCAATCTTCTACTTCCTTTCCTCTTTCTGCTCCCCTCGCTGGACCCGGACATCCCAGCATTCCACCCTGTTCTCTGTATTGGCAGTATAGGGAACAAATGGTGGACATGTTTACACAAACCTGAGACAGGAGATATTTAGAATATACATTACACTGCCATGTCTGGATTGAAACTAGATAGTGGGGTAGAAAACTCAGCATTTGAATCAACAAGACCTGTACACAATCCACAAAACTTTGTGCCAACAGACCTATCTCAGCCTTCAGGTGCTGGGAGTAAATACATGCACCATACTGCCCTATCCTATCTCATTTTCTTTCTTTCTTTCTTTCTTTCTTTCTTTCTTTCTTTCTTTCTTTCTTTCTTTCTTTCTCTCTCTCTCTCTCTCTCTCTCTTTTTTTTTTTACTTTCTGTTTTTTGAGACAGGGTTTCTCTGTGTAGCCTTGACTGTCCTGGACTCGTTTTGTAGACCAGGCTGGCCTTGAACACAGAGATCCGCCTGCCTCTGCCGGGATTAAAGGCGCGTGCCATCGTGCCTGGCCCTATCTCATTTTCATTCACATTGCTTTGAGAATTGATGAGCATTTGTTTAATGGCTTTGTTGTGTGCATGTACGTGTGTGTGTGTGTGTGTGTGTGTGTGTGTGTGTGTGTGTGTGTGTGTGTGT
>OU015750.1:102802707-102816726 GCA_907169655.1 Acomys percivali | reverse complement strand
GAAAGAAAGAAAGAAAGAAAGAAAGAAAGAAAGAAAGAAAGAAAGAAAGAAAGAAAGTGTCAATATCACCATGCCTGGTGGTACATACCTTTAATCCCAATACTCAGGAGGCAAAGGCCAGTGGTCAGCATTGTTGCTTCCCAGGCAACCACAGCTACATAGCAAGGCACACACATGGGAAAAAAAACTTTAAAAAAAATTGTCAGTTGGCTGGTGGTGGTACACAGCTTTAATCCCATCACCTGGGATGCAGAGGCAGGCAGATCTGTTGTCAGTTCAAGGCCAGCCAGGACGATTACACAGAGAAACCCTGTCTTGGGGAGGGCGGGGCAAAAAAGAAAAAAAAAAGGTCTTTATCACTTTGCAGTTATTTTCCTCTTCTAATTATATTTGAGGAAATTATGCTGAAATTGTTGAGTGCATGAAGGAGATCAGAGTCATGAGCCCTCCCTTTAGCTTGGGTGCTCTCTGCTCCATGCAGATGTCTTTGGTACTATGGTAGAGCTGTCACATCATGGTTGTATCATATGCTCAGAATGCAAAGCTTTGAATCCTCCACGCTTCTACACCTACCACTCAAAAGTGTAAGAAGATTCTGCTTCTTGTGATGAAAGAAAATGATTTTTTCAAGTCTCACTTTATAGTTCAGTATACTATTTTCTTACTATAAATAATTGTGTTAAATGAGAAATACCACAAATTCTATTTGTATTGTTCTTAGAATTTCTTACTAAAGTCTGTCTATGTATTTTCTTAGTTTATTTTTCCTTTTTCCTCTTCACTTTCACTAATAGCTGACTTAAACTTTCATGGTGTTGGAAGCTTTGCTGACTTCTGTAGCCTCCATTACTGTGTAGGCAAGTAAGATTTTAAGAGAAAGAGTTCTGTACTAAGTCTAGCATGCTACCACTCTGAAAAGACTTTGCATGCAAATGCACATCCTAACAGAAGCATGAGGTTGCTGTATTGAAATTAGTCTTGCATTTCTAAAATTAGGCTCTACTTTTCCAAGTCTTGTCCTTTTAAACTTTAGTGAATTCTTTATTAGCCAACGAAACCCCCTGCCTTCTAAGTCAGGCATTCTGTTGCTGCTTAGAAGTTGACCTTTGTGTTTACCTGGCTGTTGATAATGTCCTTATTCACAATCACTTTAAATACTATTTCAGAATATCTAAAATAAGAAGCACAGTTGTCCCTTAGAGGTGCACTAGGAGTCTCATGGTGTTCTCTGAGAAAGAAAATGAATGTCACCATGACTTCTGTAAATTTTTTTAGCCTCTGAGAACATGTAGAGGTCAGAGGACAACATGAAGGAGTTGGTTCTGTCCTCTTGTGGGTTTGAGGGATCAAACTGGGAGAGTCAGACTTGGCCACAGGTGCTTTTACCAGCTGAGCCATTTATTAGTTCGCTTGCTCTCTGTCTCTCCCTCCCTCCGTCCCTCCCTCTGTCTCTCCCTCCCTCTGTCCCTCTCTCTCTCTCTCTCTGTCCCTCTCTCTCTCTCTGTCTCTGTCTCTCTCTTTCTCCCTCCTCCCTCCTTCCCTCCCTCCCTCCCTCCCTCCTTCCTTTCTTCCCTCCCCCCTCCTCTTTTATTTTGTTTTTAAGAATGATTGCACCAGGAGTGAGTGAAAATTTTTCTTCCTATGAAAGATAAAATCAGGGGGGAAATATCTGAGGCTAGACATTCTACAGAAAAGGTTTAGTGAAGGTATTCTAATCCTAAAATCCCATGCATGGAGAGAGTTGAATGCATGGACACAGGCACTTGTTTATTGTGTATGGGGAAGCTATTTCCTGAGTGCTTTAGAGAGGGATAGAAGCCTGACTGTTGGTGTCCTCTTTCTTCCTGCTCTCCACAGCTGGATTTGCATATATTCTACTCACCTTGCATATTGTTTACTATCTCTTAAGCTTGACTTTGATCATTAATTTTTCTCTGAAATACATTCTAGAATTCTAACATGCTTTATTAAAAATCATTATGCATTTAACTTTCAAAAATACGCCTGAACTGTTTTTTTTTTTTTTAAAAGCTGTGTCTTACTATTCAATACAATTTCTTATTTAACCTCTAGTTTATTTACCTAGGTTGGATTATCTCAAGATGCCCAGGATCAAATGAGAAAGATGCTTTGCCAGAAAGAGTCTAACTATATTCGTCTTAAAAGGGCTAAAATGGACAAGTCTATGTTTGTGAAGATAAAGACATTAGGAATAGGAGCATTTGGTGAAGTCTGTCTAGCAAGAAAAGTCGATACTAAAGCTCTGTATGCAACAAAAACTCTGCGAAAGAAAGATGTTCTGCTTCGAAATCAAGTGGCTCATGTTAAAGCTGAGAGAGATATTCTAGCAGAAGCTGACAATGAATGGGTAGTTCGCTTGTATTATTCATTCCAGGATAAGGACAATTTGTACTTTGTGATGGACTACATTCCTGGGGGTGATATGATGAGCCTATTAATTAGAATGGGCATCTTTCCAGAAAATCTGGCACGATTCTACATAGCAGAACTTACCTGTGCAGTTGAAAGTGTTCACAAAATGGGTTTTATCCATAGAGATATTAAACCTGATAACATTTTGATTGACCGTGATGGCCATATTAAATTGACTGACTTTGGTCTGTGCACTGGCTTCAGATGGACACATGATTCCAAGTACTACCAGAGTGGTAAGTGAGCTTCCATTTAACTCACCATAACTTATTTATGTAGTACAATTTAAGATGGCTTCGACACTTAATGAGACCAGTAGACATAAGTTGGTTCTTAACTCTCTTATTAAACTTAGGTGAATCCCTTAAGCATGTACATTTATAAAGTCAAAGAGTGTATAAAGTTTACTTCTAAATATTATTTAAAATTTTAAAGTAACTACTACAAAAATTTGTCACTTTTTAAATGTGTCAGTTTTTCACTGGGCGGTGGTAGTGCACGCCTTGAATCCCAGCACTCGGGAGGCAGAGGTAGGTGGATCACTGTGAGTTCAAGGCCAGCCTGGTCTACAAAGTGAGTCCAGGACAGCCAAGGCTACACAGAAAAACCCTGTCTCAAAAAAAAAAATGTCAGTTTTTAAATACTTTTTAAATAAAGTTTCTCTGCCCACCAAGATAACCATTATTTATAACTTTGTAATTTGTTCTTTTTTCAAATTCGCTGCTGCTGTTGTTTCCCAGGCCCCTTGCCTCCTAGATAAGTACTCTACACCTGAGGTATAGCCTCACTACCTATATTTTTTATTTTGAAACAAGATCTCAGTGGGTTGCCTAGACTACAATTAAACTTGCACCAGGTAGCTCAGACAAGCCTTCAGCTTGGGTTCCTCCAACCTCAGCTTCCTATGTAACTGTGCTACTAAGCCTGGACCTCATATTCTATAGCATTATGTGTTATATTTGTCACCAATATATCACTTCATTTTCCCCATTCTTGACACTATTTAAATATAATTCTCTATGTATTCTTTTTTGCTTACTACTTTTGTTTTTGAGGTTTTTCCATTGTTTTTATTGCTATTTAGAGTTCTGTATATGACTGTCAAACAACCTATTTAACCCTAACCACATGCACATGATTCTGTTTAAATCATATGACACTGAAGCAGAATGAAGACATGAGACTTAGGAGAAGTAACTTGCCCAAGGTCAGACAGAAGTAGACATGAGACTTAGGAGAAGTAACTTGGCCAAGGTCAGACAGAAGTTAAGTGTAAGGGCTAGGATTTGAACCCAGGTTTGTCTGATTACAGGGCCCATGTTATCTCTACCAAACTGCCTCACCAAGAACCCTTCAAGCGCTAATGGAAGTGTAAGTTGACCTAATGCTTGTTAAATACTTACTATAACCCAGGTGCTTTACATATAGTCTAACTTAGTGCTTATAAGCATCCTCTAAGGTTCGCTTTCTGTGAGCACAAGAATATTGACTTCCTTCTTTTTCATGTATTTAATTTTGAGACGGGTATACTATGTAGCATAGGCTATCCTAGGGTGAGTTCAGACCCACAGTTCTCCTGCCTCAGCTTCCCAAGTTTGGGAATTACAGGTACCCTCTTCCATGCCCAGCACAGTCAGTGGACAGAGGTAAGAGGTCTCCCACATCTAACTCTTATTTCTGATTCTCCTCAAAAATAGAAATCTGAAGCTCTGTTCCAGACTTTTTATTGAGAAATGTTCTCTGGAAATAAGAACTATATTTTTAATATTTTATTTTTAATATTTATTTTATGTGAGTGCTCTATCTGCATATACACCTGCATCCAGATGAGGGCAGTATAGAGATGGTTGTGAGCTACCATGTGGTTGCTGGGAATTGAACTCAGGACCTCTGGAAGAGCAGACAGTGCTCTTAACCTCTGAGCCATCTCTCTAGCCCCCAGGAACTATATTTTAATGACATTTTCCAGATGATTATTACAGTTAGGTTAATTTCAGATACTGTAAGTGGTTTTAAATACCCTATATGTGTTAATGACTTTCATGTCTCTCTTTCTAGAAATGGTCTCTCCTGTTTCCAATACATTTCAAGTAGCTATGAAAACTTACAGAACTGCCACAGCTGTCTGCCCAGTTCCATCCTTCTCTGTTCTGGAACACTGTAGCACTGGCCCTTGCCCAGCTGGCTGAGCCTCTGCAGCTCCAACCTTACTGTCCTCAGCCAAGCTTCCTGCAGTTACCTAGTTGGCCTGTCTCTCCTGTTCTTCCACAGTCTACTCTCCCCAGCACAGCAGCAGGGTTCTTCCTGCTACAGCCTCCATATACTGTGGGGGCTTCTTTCTTCAACTGTGTATCAGATCTTTTTTCCCTTGCTTCAGACCCTGCTGTGTCTTCACTGTAGAGCTGTGTGTCGCCCTTGCATCTCTCCCTTATCACCCACACTGACTGCCTTCTGTTACTGCTGCTTTGTGGAAAGCCTGCTCTTGACTTTCATATGATCAAGTTCTTTTTTTGTTTGTTTTGATTTTTATTTTTTGTTTTTCGAGACAAGGTCTCCTGTGTGTATCCCTGGCTGTCCTGGACTCATTTTGTAGACCAGGCAAGCATCAAACTCACAGGGATCCGCCTGCCTCTGCCTCCTGAGTGCTGGGATCAAAGGAGTGTGCTGCCATGCCCAGCCCCATGATTGAGTTCTTACCTTTTACATTTTACCAAATATTACTTTCTCATTCAGGCACCTTTGCCATCCAGTCTAATGTAACTGTCAAGTCACATTGTCTCATCACTTGTATTGTCTTTATAGAATACTCAGTGTGTCTTCCTTTCTGTGTTCTCTAGACTGGTCTTGAGTACCTGAGTTCAAGTAATCTTCCTGCCTCTGCCTTCTGTATAGCAGATACTAAAGGGGGCTGCAAATTCATGCCATGCAGTGTGTGTGTGTGTGTGTGTGTGTGTGTGTGTGGTGCTGGGGACTGGTACCCTGGGCCACTTCCATGCTAAACATGTGCTCTCCCTGAGTCTACCGCCATGTATACCCTCATATCATCATTGTGAGTTTTTTGGTTTTTTTTTTTTTCCTTTCATGTGTATGTGGTCATGGTGTATGTATAGTTCATGTAGTTATATGAACATGTGGGGGCAGAGGTCTATGTCAGGAGTCTTATCTTTTAACCTTGACTTATGTTTATACGCTGTAATTGTCTATGGATGCAGATTGTACATGGCAGGGTGTTTGGAGATCAGAGGACAACTAGTAGGAGTTGGTTCTTGTTCCTACCATGTAGGCGCCAGAGAGCCAGCTCAGGTGGTCAGCCTGGGAGGAATGCTCCTTTCCCGGCCGAGTCTTCTGCACAGCCCGTCTCTGCCTTCCCTCAGGTGGGGTCCCAGCACCTGGTTTTTAGAGGGTATTAGGGATCCAAAGTCAGGGCTTAAGCTTGTGCAGTGGTCGATTTACCAGCTGAGTTTTTTTGTTTTGTCTTGTTTTTTAATTCTTGGTTAAAAAAATAAAACGACTCTTATTTTGTGTATGTGTGCATGTGGAAATCAAGGACAACTTGCTGGAGTTGTTTCTCTCAATCACCACATAGTTCCTGAGGACTAAACTCAGGTCCTGAGGACTGACTGTCTTGCTGGGTTCTGTTTAGTTTCCAAGACAAGCTCGCTACTACCTAACTCCTGTTTCCTGGACCTCACTATGTACACCAGGCTGTCTTGAACTCACCGAGGTCTCCCACATGCTGAGATTCAAGTCATGCTACATAGCATTGGTTGAGGCCAGTCTGGGTTATGAAAAACATGGCCCCCCCCCCCAAAAAAAAAAAATCAGGGCTGGAGACATGGCTCAGCACTTCAGAATGCACACTACTCTTGGAGAGGACCTGAGTTCAGTTCCCAGAATCCGTGTCATTAGATCACACCTGCCTGTATCTCCAGCTCCAAGCCGACCTGAGGCGGCTGACTTCTGAGGGCACTGTACTCAGTCTTGTGCATATGCCCACACGTATACACACAATTTTCAAATCTTACAAAGAAGAAGAATTACAAGAGGCCAGCAAAGCTGCGATGTAGTTACAGGTGTATTCCACCAAGCCAAATTATTGCAGTTCTGGGCATGGAACCCAGGCCTAGGAAAGCACTTAAGTAGCTGAGAGCCACCCCAACCCATCATCACTGGATTTCTTTCTTTCTTTTTTTAAAGATTTATGTATTATGTATGCAGTTTTCTGCCTACATATATACCTGATTGCCAGAATGGTTGTGAGCCACCATGTGGTTGTTGGGAATTGAACTCAGGGCCTCTAGAAAAACAGACAGTGCTCTTAACCTCTGAGGTGTCTCTCCAGCCCCTTCACTGTGTTTCTTATATGTATGTTTGTTTGCTGTGCTTCTTCCCTGTCAGAGTGTCTGAGTGAAGACTTTTATTTATTTCCATCTGTTGAATTGACCAAATTGATCAAATGTGTTTAAAACTACCCCCAGGAAAAAACAGCAGGGTAATCTGAATGAGATACTTTCTCCTACCTACTCATTACATTGTTATCATTTAGCTTTGAATAAAGTATTGAGTTTACAATTTTTCCTATTTTAAAACTTTTCTGTTGATAACCTCAGCAAACAGGCTGTCATCAGTGATAGTAATGCTGCCAGTGATTTGGTGTCCTTTGTGCATCATTTCAGGGAAAGTATTTTTAGTTTTAATCCTGATAGACAAACTTGAAGCATACTTATGTCCTTCTTGCTTTGTACAGGGGATCATCCACGGCAAGACAGCATGGATTTCAGTAACGAATGGGGAGACCCCTCGAACTGTCGATGTGGAGACAGGCTAAAGCCACTAGAGCGGAGAGCTGCACGCCAGCACCAGCGATGCCTAGCACATTCTTTGGTTGGGACTCCCAATTATATTGCACCTGAAGTGCTACTACGAACAGGTAAAGCATTTATTTGCTTCATAAATAATTTCAGTGGTCTTTTAAATCAGCCAAATTCACATCAGGTTTAAGATAAAACTTCATTTTGCATGATAAATTGTTGACTTAATGCTAATATTTGTATTCTGAGCATTTCTAAGAGCGTTCTTGTGAATAACTATATAACTTTGGTACCTTTAGGCTATACACAGCTGTGTGATTGGTGGAGTGTTGGTGTTATTCTTTTTGAAATGCTGGTGGGACAACCTCCTTTCTTGGCACAAACACCATTAGAAACACAAATGAAGGTAAGGTATAGGACCTGCGCAGAAGACTGTCAGCCCTTACACCACAGACCTTTATGTGTGCTCTAGGACCTAAAAGGGCATCTTTTCCAAAACACTTGACACAGGAGTATTTCACATTCTTTCAGATTTTGTTTTATGTAGAGACATTATGTCACCCTGGTGACCTGGAATTCACCATATAGACCATCTGGCTTCAAACACTGAGATTTCTTAGGGACAGCTCCTGGATTTAAGCATGAAACATGAATTCATATGTTAAACAGCCCGAAGGTAATATTATATAATAGTTGTAGTGCTGTTTGATTTGTTTTTCTTGAGTGTTAGGGCTCAAGCCCAGGACCTTGGATATGCTAGTGCTCTACTACTGAGCTGTAGCCCCAGCTCCCTGTCAGTTCTTTTTGGATGCAATCAATACAAGGCAGGTATAGAGTTTCCTATTTATAACATATCAACTTTAAGATTTTTTGCGGGGCTAGAGAGATGGCTCAGCAGTTAGGAGCACTGACTGCTCTTCCAGAGGACCTAGGTTCAATTCCCAGCACGTACATGGCAGTTCACAGCTATTTGACACCCACAGACATACATCCAGGCAATACACATAAAATTTAAAAAAAAAAAAAAAAAAAAAAAGGATTTTTGTGTTTTAAAGTTATTTCAGATTTTGAATTTTAAGCCTAGCACAATCTTAATTCTAGGACTTGATAGGCAGAGGTGGATTTCTGTGAGTGCCAGGACAGCCAAGGCTACTAGACCCTGTCTCAGAAATAAAACAGCCAGCCAGGTAGCAGTGGCACATTCCTTTAATCCCAGCACTCTGGAGGCAGAGGCAGAGGCAGGCAGATCAGTGTGAGTTCAAGGCCAGCCTGGGCTATAGAGTGAGTTCCAAAACAGACATGGCTACGAACAGAAACCCTATCTTGAAAACAAAAAACAAAAAACAAAAATCAAACAAAACAACCTTACTGTGAGTCTTCTCAAGAGGAAAGGATAGGAGAAAGTGACTTGTTACTAAAGGTAAAATACCATGCAAATTATTCAGAAAACCAAGTAACCCAGTAAGACATTTGGCATAAACCTTGGGAAGTTGTTGTTTTTCATCTCTCCCTAATTTTTAAAACTCTTCTCTAAAGGTTATCAACTGGCAAACTTCGCTTCACATCCCTCCTCAGTCTAAGCTGAGTCCTGAAGCCTCTGACCTCATTATCAAACTTTGCCGAGGACCAGAAGACCGCCTTGGGAAGAATGGTGCTGATGAAATAAAGGCTCATCCATTTTTTAAGACCATTGACTTCTCTAGTGATCTGAGGCAGCAGTCTGCCTCGTATATCCCAAAAATCACGCACCCCACAGATACGTCCAATTTTGACCCTGTTGACCCTGATAAGCTGTGGAGTGACGGTAATGAAGAGGAAAGCATCAGCGACACTCTGAACGGATGGTATAAAAATGGGAAGCACCCTGAGCATGCTTTTTATGAGTTCACTTTCCGGAGGTTTTTTGATGACAATGGCTACCCATATAATTATCCAAAGCCTATTGAATATGAGTATATGAATTCACAAGGCTCAGAGCAGCAGTCTGATGAAGATGATCAACACACTGGTGCTGATGTAAAAAACCGTGATCTAGTGTATGTTTAACACTCTAGGAGACATTTGTAAGAATTTACAGAAAGGCCTGAAATGCAGGGTATTTTGAGGTTTTGAGAAGATTATGCAAATGTGACAGAGTTTGCTCTGTGTACAATATTTTATTTTCCTAAATTATGGGAAATTGTTTTAAAATGTTAATTTATTCCACCCTTTTAATTCAATAATTTAGAATAAATTGTTATAAGGAAAGTAAATTATGAACTGAGTATTATAGTCAGTTCTTGGTACTTAAAGTACTTAAAAAATAGTGCTCTGTTTAAAAAGAGAAGCCTGGTATCTATTTGTATATATGCTAAATGATTTTAAAATTTGAGAGTTTTTGAAGATTTGTGAAAGACAGTTTTATCTTGCTTTAACCAAATATGAAACATATCCATATTTCCCTTATAACTTTGGTTTTAGATCACCATAAGCTAAAGAAATCAAGCCATCGCCTCTGAAGTATTCCTAGGTAATGCTAATCTGGAAGTATTACCCTGGAATCACAGAGAGAGAGCAGAAGCAACATGTTCACTAGAAGTAATGCAGTTTACCCCTTCCCTCCACATACATCTCTAACCTAGAATTTTTCTCTCAGTTACCGGCTTTAAAAGAAGCCAGAGCACTACTAGTTTTGTCTCCCTATTGGTATTAATGCTGCTTCCAGTTTTTGTCTTGTTGGGTTGTTTTGTTTTGTTTTGTTTTGTTTTGTTTTGTTTTGTTTGAGACAGGGTTTTTCTGTGTAGCCCTGGCTGTCATAGAACTCCCTCTGTAGACCAGGCTGGCTTTGAACTCAAAGAGATCCGCCTGCCTCTGCCTCCAGAGTGCTGGGATTAAAGGCGTGAGCCAACACTGCCATAAACTGAATTTTCAAATACTGAAAAATAGGGTCTGTAATATTTTTATCTTAAGCTTAGAAGAAAAATTTCCATGTCCTAAGCAAAGAAGTTATTTTCAGTTTATAAAATTTGGATTAGAATTTATGTGGATGTACTCACCAAGAAAGTACTTTTTCAGGGGCTGAGGATATAGCCCAGTAGTAGAGCACTTGCTTAACATACACAAATCCCTGGGCTCAATCCCTAGCTCCCTGCCCCCTAAAGGTACCTTTGAAGTACAGTGACCAATCTTGATTGTATTATCAATGCTGTAGATGTCCTCTTTCACAACAGTGCTGCAGCATGAATTGTTGGCAAAGGAAAATGTAACTATTTGGCACTATTATACCTAAGAGTAGATTAATTGGTTAAAAATAATTATTAATTAACTCTTAACTGGGATGACCATTCCTAATTAGAAGATACAAAGTGGTTTAGAAAGTTAAGACCTCCTAAGTTATTAAAGATTTATGCCCTATTTATATAATGTTTAGGTTCTAAGGAACAATTGTGGATTCATAACAAAATGCATAGTAACACCTTTTAGGAAGAGTTGGGCTGTATTCTGACCTTAGTAAAGTTTGTATATTATTTCATTTTTTTATCAAACTTAATGTTAATGGATAGGAATGATATTTACCTATCTAGCTTTCTTATAAAAGACAATTTGTTTAAAACCATATGTATAGTAAAATTAAAGGCAAAGCTATTTGGTTGAATTGGAAAAAGAGAAAAAAATTACTAGCTTACTCTTTCATGTTGAGCTTAGAACCTGTTACAGTCTAAGAGTGTGCCCTTGGGGCTACTGGTTCTTTTGAGATGAAGGCTTTGTGAACTCTGGCCCTAGTGGAAAAAAGAGCATATCAACACATACACAGAAAGTGCTGCATGCATTTTGAGGAGACCCTGGATGTGATAAAACCTCACAGACAACAGGCTAAAGACCTAAATCCTATAAGTAAATTGCTATATTAAACTGAGAACTTTATTTATTGCACAGTACTCAGATGAGCACATTTATAGACTAATGACTTGTTATGGAAAGGTTTGTAGCGTGCGATGTGATGACCCTGTGAATACTGGCACTACACTGATATGTTTTAAACACTATTTTGAGGGCACTGAAATATCGTGTTTCTGAAAGATTTCTAATGAGAACTATAAGAGAATGTGCTATCACTAAACGGTCTTTAAAGCACAGAGCAGTTGAATAGTCTTTAAAATCCTATGCAAAACATATGTATTCAAGAATGTTTGACTTGGCTCCCTCTTATTAAGATAGCCCTCTTGTTTTCTGGGTTTCTTCACTCAGATCAACATTTTCATTTAGTGGTTTTACTCCTGGATTATAGTGCAATAGAATAGAAAACCAGCTTTATCGTGTTCACACTGCAGGACAGCCGAGGTGCTGTCTCTTCCTCCCCACACCCATGCTTCCTCAGATGTAAACACTACAGGTCCTATGTCCTTCCACGCATTTGTCTGAGGCAATAGACAAGCATTTGGTATCTGTGGTTTTAGTATTTTATACACAATTTTAATATTTTGGAGACTCATACTGGTCATTTTACTCCCTTACTATATCCAGTTCTTCCAGCAATAGAAGCTGGTGCTTTCTGAGAAAACGAGCACAGCGTAAAAACCTGGATACTCTTAACTGAAACGGGCAAAGACATTGTTCTCCATGCTCTCCCTTAAACAGGCCGTCTTCGTGTTCTCGCCCCCCATGATGCGTATCAGTAGTATTTATAAAATGCGTTATGTAATTGTACATACTGTTGTGTGTTGTTCAGTGACATCCTGAGGCAGGCCTTGTTGCTGTATCTGTCCTATCTTCCTATTTGTAATAGAAACTATAGAATGTATGACTAAGAAGTCACTTTGAAATTGACTTTTTAAAAAAGTTATTACCTTCTGCTGTTGAGAAGTGCAAAACTGTGAGTGGAAATGTTTTATTTTGAGTTAATATGTTAGAAAGTAGAAACACAGTGGGAGGAGTTTTTAGATATGCTGCTGCTGTTACCCAAGGTACTTCAGAAATTTTTCTATAATGAACAAAAGAATCCCTTTGATATTTAAAGTAAAACAGTCTGTTTTTTAAATCTAAAGTGTAATTTGAGTCAACATATTGGTATATTTGTAAAGTGCCTTAGTATATTCCTTTGTGGAGGGCACTACCCAGTTTACTTTTATATTGTATTATGTATATAAGTATTTTGTATTAAAATGGAATCAATGGCAACACTACCATTTTATAAAATAATGCTTTGCTAGGGAAAAATTACAGCTTTGCAATATAACAACTGTTTTGCATATCTCTGAATGTAATAGAACAAATAATGAGTCTGTTTTTAATCAATCCATATGCATTTTCCTAATCATTTCCTCTAGTGTAACATTTGCTGGGATAATAAAAACTTCAGATCTTTTAATCATGTGTAGAGAGCTGAATTACATTGTTTCCACTTTGCTTTTTGGGGGCAGGGCCTACGTGCTTGGGGCTTCAGGGCTCATTGCTCTCCTTGACTGTGGGTGCTGAGGTCAAGTTGTACCTTCAAGTGCAGTGGCAAGAGCCTTTACCCACCAGGCAGTCTTAGCAGCCTGCCTTTCCTTCCTTCTTTCCTTCCCTTCTCCACCCCCTCACATTTATGTGTTGTGTGTGTGTGTGTGCACATGCCACAGCATGCATGAGAGAGCAGAGGATTTGTGAGATCCAGTTCTCCCTATCAGCCACATGGCTCCTGGGGATTGAATCTAGTTGTCAGGCTTAGAGACAATCGCCTTTACCTGCTGAGCCATTTTATCATCCCAATTTTTAATTTTTTTTTGAGAATTTAATTTTATATAATTTCTTAAGTTTTTAAAAATTAGAAAGAATTCTATCACTTCTCCCTTCCCTTTCCTCCCTCCAATTCGCAGTGTACACCCCCTTGGCATTCTCAAAAATCCATGGCCTCTTTTTCATGTGTGTGTTTGTTCCTAAATAAATAAATATAATCTGCTCAGTCCACATAATATTATTGTATGTATATGATTTCAGCAGGGTGGACCTTTTTTTGGATAACCATTTAATGTGCGTTCCCTGGGAAAGACTTTCTCCCACTTGCAACATTGCTTACTTACCTATAGCTCTTTGTCTAGGTTTGAGGCCCCAGGAGATTTGCCCATCTGTGTTAGCATGTCTACTGGTGTCATCCCTGTTCCAGCCTAGTTTCCTACATTCAATTTCCATTTTGTTTAATCTTAGAAAATTTATAATTAAAAACTTTGATGCTTTGGAATTGATATGTGTATAGCAATGATAGTACAGTTACGGAGTTAAGATAAATCAGCTATAGTAGGATGTAGGGGACATTTCATTTTCTCTAGTGGAAGTAAAAATCAGTATTTAAAAATTAATGTGTTCCTTTATATTTCCATTTTTTTATTTTATTTTTTTATTTTTGGTTTTTCGAGACAAGGTTTCTCTTGTGTGTAGTCTTGGCTGTCCTGGACTCACTTTGTAGACCAGGCTGGCCTTGAACTCACAGCGATCCGCCTGCTTCTGCCTCCCGAGTGCTGGGATTAAATGCGTGGACCAGGCTTTCCATTTTATTTTATACATTTAAAACAATGTATGTATATACATGTGCAAAGGTGCCCTAAGGGGCCAGGAAAAGGTGTTGGGTCCCCTGGAGCTAGAATTACATGTAGTTTTTGATCTGCCTAATGTGGGTGCTGGAATTCAACTCCAGTCCTCTGAAAGAACAGCAAGTACTTTTAACCTCTTACCCAGTTTCCAGCCTTGTAATTCCATTTTAAAACTTTTCTCTCTTTTTGTTTTTTAAGATTCGTTCTCATGCAACTCAGGTTGGTTTGGA
>OU015750.1:102780050-102799023 GCA_907169655.1 Acomys percivali | reverse complement strand
TGTGTGTGTGTGTGTGTGTGTGTGTGTGTGTGTGTGTGTGTGTGTGTTGGGAGATGGGCACTTGTGAGAATATGGCATTTATTATCCAAGAAGGCTGTATGTATGTGTGTGTGTGTCTGTAAATAAAATCTAATAAGGATTCTGTATCTGATTTTGAAACTAGTACCAAAAATTCTGATAAGTAGTAAGGATCAAAAAATCTCATTGAATTGACTGTATTGTGTTTCTGTTTAACAACAGCATGTTGGGTTTTTTCTTCTGCTTGCTGTGAAAAAAGATAGCATGTGAAATCACTATGATCCATGTCAGTAGTATGCTAAATGGATTTTGCTGTTGCTGTCTCTTGATAGGGCTTGAGTGTGGCTTCTAAGTTGTTATTAATAATGTTTCATTCAGGATGAACTGGAGGGTTACAATACTATAGAATGGGTTTGGTTTTGTTTTTTCTGAAGAGGTTTGCATGTTTAAGTATGCATGGGTCTTTTAGTAATAATAACTTTATTGTGCTTGAATATACATCATGATTATAAAGGTTTTTAAAAAAAACTGTGCTATGCTTTAATTGTCCTTTGGAAGGACCTGCCAATTTCTGGGCTGATTGATAGTTGTTAGTGACTATGGAAATTATCATGTAGTTGTTTTCATGTTCCAGAGGTAAACGTCCTGAAATTGCTTGTCTGTCTCTAGCACCTTTCAAAGTACTTTGTTAGGCAAGTCTGACAACCCAATTTCAAATCTTAGAACCCAGCTAAGGGTGAAAAGAGAAAATTGACTCGTCTGACCTCGACACATGCGCGAGCGCTCTCTCTCTCTCTCTCTCTCTCACATACACACACACACACACACACACACACACACACACACGCAAATGAAGTTTTTGTTTGTTTGTTTGTTTTTCAAGACAGGGTTTCTCTGTGTAGACCTGGCTGTCCTGGACTAACTTTGTAGACAGGCTGGCCTCGAACTCAGAGTGATCCACCTGCCTCTGCCTCCCGAGTGCTGGGATTAAAGACGTGTGCCACCACCACTCGACTTAATGTTTTTTAAAACCCACAAATTTACACACATAGTTTATTTAAATGCTTTGAAGAAGATGCTGAAAAGGTATTTAATCTTGTTTCTTTTAAAAAAGATTGTGTGTGTGTGTGTGTGTTGGGGAATGGGCACTTATGAGAGTATAGGCACCTGAGGGAAGAACATGTTAGATCTCACAGAGCTGGAGTTAGAAGCAGTTGTGAGCTGCCTGAGTGTTGGTGTTGGGAACCAGACTCAAACTCTCTCTGCAAGAGAGTAAGAACTTTTAACCAGATGGAGAGCCATCTCTCCAGCTCCCTGTTGTTTTTTGTCTGTTTACTTGCTTTAAAAAATTCTCTTGTGTATTATATCCCAACTGCAGTTTCCCCTCCTTCCTCTAGCCTCCCCCGTCCCCAACATGTTTTTTGTTCGTTGTTGGTTTTTTGTTTGTTTGTTTATTTGTTTGTTTAGTTTTTCGAGACAGGGTTTCTTTCTCTGTGTAGCCTTGGCTGTCCTGGACTCACTTTGTAGACCAGGCTGGCCTTGAATTCACAGCCATGCACCTCCCTCTGCCTCCCGAGCTCTGGGTTTAAAGGCGTGCGCCACCACGCCTAGCTTGTTTGTTGTTTTAAAGAGTCATTTATTTTTATTTTATGCTTATGAGTTCTCACTGCACGGATGTATGTTCGTTGTGTATGTGCCCGAGGAGGCCAGAAGTGGGCATCGAGTCCTCTGGAACTGGAGTTACAGTAGGCAGTTGTGCTGCCTTATGAGTGCAGGGAACTGACCCCGGGCGCTCAGCACAGGGATGGAGAGTTGGTTCTCTCCTTCCAGTTTGCAGGTCACACTCAGGTTGTTAGACTTGGGATCAGGGGCCTTCACCTGCTAAGTCATCTTGCAGCCCCAGGGCAGGCTTTCATGTGTTTTTGGTTTGGTTTGGTTTGGTTTTGGTTTTTCGAGCAGGGTTTCTCTGTGTAGCCTTGGCTGGCCTAGACTCACTTTGTAGACCAGGCTGGCCTCGAGCTCACAGCGATCTGCCTGCCTCTGCCTCCCGAGTGCTGGGATTAAAGCCGTGTGCCATCACCGCCCGACTCTTTCATGTGTTTTTAAGTTTTCTTTTTTTCCCAGGGAATACATTTATAGATTGATTATTTAACTTTTAATTCTTTTTCATTTTTGTTTTGACTTTTTTGCAGTACTGTAGATCCAACCCAGGGCCTGGCACATGCTAAGCTACATCCCTGGCCTATGCAGATTTAGAACTCCTCCTGTTCCAGAGGTAGACTTCCTGAAATTGCTTGTTTGTCTCCAGCTGGTTGGGAGTACTGTGCCAGGCAAAGCTGACTACCTGAGTTCAGCTCCTGGAACCAGCTCAGGATAAAAAGAGGATCCACAGGTTGTCTGTCTGTCCTCTGACCTCCACACATGTGTCATGGCACACATTTTCCTCCTTATGAGTTTATTGCTAGTATTTGCTTATTTTTGTGTGTATTTTTGTGTTTATTGCCTCAAACTCACAGAGATCCACCTGCCTCTACCTCCCAAGTGCTGGGCTCTGCTTTTGTCTTTTATCTTATAGGAAATTCCTTACAACCTAGTGCTCTTTAAATGTTTCTTGAATGGGTGATCTGTGCATTACAGTAAAAATGGCAGTTCTCAGTGGAGCCCCAGCCTATGATACTCGCTTTAGATGTAGATCGGGAGGGCCTCAGCTGGTTGGCTACATCTTAGTGCTCCTCTTGTGGAGGTCTTTAGTTGCTGGTTTTTCCAATTGTACATGGATGGAGGAGTTACTTTGCTCTTTGTAGAGGGACTTTTTCAGTCACATATTAAGTTTGATTAAAACAGCTGTAAGTTTTTGTGTGTAATTAAATTTATGCTTGAATTAACATTTCCTGTTGTAGCTTGTTCAATTTGAATAAATTTAGTCATTTGGCTAAATTATAATCAAGTCTTATAAACAAAACAGCATGTTGGGTAGTGTACAAGAAGGGCTTGAATAAGATGAAGCAGCAGATTGTCTTTCTAAGAGTTAAGATTCTGAATCTTGAGGCAACTTTTTTGGAGGGTGGTGGTGTTACATTAACCTTGAGACAGTAGGGAGTGTTAACAATTAATAGTAGTTAATTTTTCTCTATCAGCCTTTTCCCCTTACATAGACTCTTTTCCTCAAATACCACCAGTTTCTATGCTACATAAACCCAGTTTCTGTTCTCCTGCACTGGAATTTCTGCCATGATAAAGAAAATTGAAAAATGTCATAAATACAAGTATTAATATTCTGGCTTAGATATTGCTACAGTAATAGAAAACAATTACTTATATCTGACAGTATATCCATAAACAGTTTGTTTTCTTTGATAGCCAAAGACTTAGCATGTCATCTGTTAATTGAATTGACTTTATATTATTTGTTAGAAAATATCAAGCTGGGCATGGTAACTCAACACCTGTAATCGTGCCACTTGGGAGGTTGAGCAAGAGAGTTATTGTGGGTTCTAGGCCAACCTGAGCTATTATGAAACCCTGCCACTCCCCTCCCTGAAGAAAAGAAAAAGATTTGGTTTGAAACGAATTCTATCTGACTAGAAAGAAAAATTCAAAACAGTATACCATTGAAGAAGGCTAGGAATAACTCCTTTGATCTTTGAGCCCTGAACCATGACCATTAAAAAAAAGAGAGAAACTTGCTATCCAAAGCCTAAGACCCAAGGTAGCCCTTAGGCCATATGAATAAAGACACCAAAACCTATTAATATTTCAAAGCTCAGGCCTTAGCTGGGCAGACTCTCAGCTAGCTCATATAAGTTAACCCTACCTACCACCTAGCCCCATCCAGCCACGTGGCCAGCTATCCCTTCCAAGCCCCCAAGCCCATAGTCACAGCTGTCTCCTCTCATGTCTCCTGGCAAAAAGGCTTTCCTCTTTCTTCTTCCCAGAGTTCTTCTTCCCGACCTAGAAGTCTGTCCTTCCCACTCCCAGCCCTCTTGGCTGTCAGCAACTTTTATTATCCAATCAGGGATAATTTGGGAGGCAGGGTCTACACAATATCATTTTAGATATGTGAGAATTTGCTCATGGGACAGTAGGATGGTGGAGGGCAAGCAGTTAACATTTGAATACATAGTAGCTCCAGACCAACCCCAACAATCAGCTGTGCACTTCCAGAGCCGCCCAGGCTCCTCTCTTACCATGCTGCTGCCCAGACTAGGCATCACTGTAGGACAAAGGTGGCTTCAGAACAGAAGTCATCACATAAGAATCAAACGGGCCCGGAGAGATGGCTCCTTCTTCCACAGGACCCAGGTTCAATTTCCACCACCCTTGTAGCTGCTTACAAGTGTCTGCAACCTCATTGTTGGGGGTCTGATGCGTCCTCTGTCCTGTGGGCACTGTATGCACTTGGGGCACATACATTCAGGCAAAACACCCAAATTCATAAAATAAAAATTAAAAAAAAAAAAGAAAAAAGAATCAAGTAATAGTCCCAGCTTGGTGGGATGAAGGAATATAAAAGTTGTGGGGATCAGAGGCTAGATCCAGGGATGAGGGTTGTAGTTAAGACAGCCACTAGCAGCAGTGCTGCATTGAAGGCTACCTAACTCACTCCTGGGCTAACCCTTCCAGATCGCGCGCGTGTGTGTATGTGTGTGTGTGTGTGTGTGTGTGTGTGTGTGTGGTGTTGAAGGTTACCTAATATTTAAGATTCCTACTTGTAATACACCTCAGATAATTCTTTCTCAGAGGCCTGGATATCTCTCAGTAGTAGAATGTGGAGCACATTCAAGGCTCTCCCTGGCTTTCACCAGCAGGAGCCAAATGAGAAAGAGGACGATTGCTCAATTTTCCCTTGTTTTCTTTATCAACTTTGATGTGACTGGAATTCTTACTGTTTAGAAGTTAGGTAAAATGCACCTACACAGGCTAAGGAGATGGCTCTGTTGGTAAAGTGCTTGCCGGGTGAGAATGAAAATCTGGGTTGGGGCCTGTGTGTGGTGACACACACCTTTAATCCCAGCACTGGGGAGGCAGAAGCAGGCAGATCTCTCTGAGTTCGAAGCCAGCCTGGTTTACAAAGCGAGTCCAGGAAAGCCAGGGCTACACAGAGATACCCTGTCTTGGGAAAACAAAGAAAATCATGATTGGATCCCCAGCAGCCACTGGGTACTTAGGGCACATGCCTGTATAATGTTAAGTGCTGGAGAAACAGACAGGAGGATCCCTGAGACCTGCAGGGCACACAGGCTAGCCAGTAGGTAGTAAGCCCTAGGTTCGGTTAGAGACCCTGTTTCCAAAACACTAGGCTGTGTTCACTCTCTACCGCTGATACCTCCCCCATCACAATTCCCCCCCCCCCCCCCCCCCCCCTGTAGAAACCATTCTAAACTTTTTATTTGTGTTTGGTTTGGTTTAGTTGGTTCAAGGCTGGGTTTCTCTGTGTAGTCCTGGCTATCCTAGAGCTTGGTAGGCACTGCCATACCTGGCTAAAATTTCATCTTTTTAATTAATTAGTTTGTTTTATGTATATGAGTACTATATCTGCATGTACACCTGCATGCCAACAGAGGGCATCAGATCCCAGTGTAGATGGTTGTGAGCCACCATGTGGTTGCTGGGAATTGAACTCAGGACCTCTGGAAGAACAGACAATGCTCTTAACCACTGAGCCATCTCTCCAGCCCTAAGTGAAAGAAAGAAAATATTCATTTCCTTTCATCTTAAATTGTGTTATATATTCATTTTTACTTAGTTTTTTGTTTTGTTTTGCTTATACATCTTCTTGGTTTTTTTCATAATCAGAAACACAACAAATAATTTTTCTCAATTTTTCAAAGATTCAGGTTTTATAGTTCTTTTCCAGTTTAGGGGATTTTCTCTGTTTTTAATAAATTTGGCCATTTACTTATTTCTATATTTTCTTCTGTTCTTAGCTTGCTACTAGTCTTTTTCCAGTAGCCTGAGTTGGTAGCTGCTAGTCGTGTGTGTGTGTGTGTGTGTGTGTGTGTGTGTGTGTGTGTGTGTGTGTTCTTTCTTACAGTTTTGGGTGTGGAGAATTACTTAGGTGGTATTAACTCCACCCCATTGTTTTGATACTATGTGCTTGCCCCAGGCCGGAACACCCTTCTTTAGGCACTGGCTTTCTCAGTTGTCCTGACAGAGAGAGCTCCTGACGAGTTGCTGCACTCCTGCTCTTACTAGCCCCACAGTGACGGCCCTGCTGCCTGTGTCCGGCACTGACAACTGCTGGGTTTCGGCCCTGTGCTGAGCAGTGGGTGGGGAAATAGATCGCCAAGAAAGTGGAACTCAGAAAACTCACTTAGTTCTGTTTCCTGGGGGGCTACTGTTCCTCCTCCCCCACACCAGGACCCAGTCCTGTCATTTTGCTGGTTTTCAGAATGTTCTGTGGTGCCAGGTCTGTGACCCTGCCTTAACTGTCTGTGACTCCCTAGGGTTGGCCCTCAGACTTCTGAGATTGGCATCTATCTTGGCTTCCTGTCTCTTCCTTGTGCTTGGAACCTGAGTCTGGTAATTAGATGAAAGATTCCGAGGTGGATGATTCTGATACAGTACCTAATACATAGCGCACGGCGTGCCTCAGTCAAACCCAGCTGAGAGAAGGAGCAGCAGCTGTCCTCTGGTCGAGGGTGAGAACCCGGGGACAGCGGGGACTGTGCCTTGAGGTTGGTGTGACCCTAACGTCCTTTCTCTTCAGCCAAGGTGTGACACCTCCTAAACCTCCCGTAAGGTTTCTTTTGGAACACAGTACTAGCCTCATGTGCTCTGGCAAATAGAGTTCGTCCTTAGCTCTTCCCAGCTAACATTTTTCTATTGCTTCCATAATTGGGCTGCTTGGCAGATAATCTTTGTAGTCCAACAGTGTAGCTGGTCTCACTGATTCCTGGGACGCCTGCCCACCCACCACCATCATCCTTGCCGCTGCCCACTGACCAAACAATCTACTTAAAATTGTACTGGAGAAATTTATTTGATTTTTTTTTTTTCCCTCAAAGAGGTCCTTTTCCAAAAGTAAATAAGAAAGATTGTCTTTAGTCTAGTGAGGCGTGGTGGCACATGCTGGAATTCCCACCACATGAGAGGCTGAGACAGGAAGATTTCTAGTTAGGGGCTGGGCTACATAATAAGTTCCAAGCTTGTCTGTCTCCAAACACTAAAAAGGAAAAAAAAAAAATCAATTAACTCGGTCTTACCTATGGACGACATGACTCGTCAAGAAGCACAGTTAGTGTGGATAGTTTAGACAGAGTAAGCTGGGGTCAGCTCCTACATGGAAACTACCCTGGTCTTAAAAATATTTATTTTATGTGACTGTGAGTGTGCATGCCTGCACATGTCTATGCAGTGACAGTGAATGGAGGTCAGATGCGGGCATTGGCTCCCCTGACACTGTAGTTAAAGCCAGTTTGCGAGTGTGCAAGAGCAGTAAGTGCCCTTAACCACTGAGCCGTGCTCCAGGTCTGCAATTATCCATTACTTACCCGGGAGCTCCCATTCGGATAGTCTACTGATGTGCAGAGGAATAGAACACATATCTCCCTCAGACTTCTCCCTCCTCTCGGTTTTCCGGTGATCCGTCTTGGTCACCTTGCTACTTCCCCAAGCCGGAAGTTGCCACTCCTTGTAGCATAGCAAGCAGCTGGCATTCTTTCCCCACAGTGTTGCAGATTTGCTTTTCTAGTCTCATGGCCACCACCCTCATCCAAATCATTCCACTTCAAAACATGCAGCCCCTTCCAACTATCTTCCACTGTTATCTGTACGTAACAGAGTAAGCAATCATTGCCACCATTATCAACGCTGGCATTATCAAGTGCCTAATTCTAATGCTTTATTTACGTCCATCTCCACATATCTATGTCCTCCTACTAAATGCAAATAACTTAGTTCTTATGTGCAGAGACTATTATTGAAGACATACTTATCTGCAAAGTAGTATAATCAGCCCACTTTGATTTCCAGCTCAGGATCCTCCTTCCTTGGACCCCAGTTGCTGGTGTTAGAAGCCTGAGTTGTCATGCCTGGTGCCACGTTACTTATTTTTATTGATTTACTTGTACTGAGGATTAAGTGTAGGACCTCCTGAATGCTAGCCAAGTACTCCTCTGTTGACCAGTATCCTGAGCACCCACATTTTTACTTGTTTGTTTACTCAGATATGTGGTTTGACTGAGTTGCTCAGGCTCACAAGGAACTTGCTGTGAGGCCAGACTGGCCTCAAACTTGTGATCCTGCTGCCTCAGCTCCCAAGTAGCTGTGATTACAGGCATGTTGTTTTATAAACACAATCCCAATTGTTCAGTTTCACCAATGAAGACCTCAGGAGCCAGATTCTGGGGTGAAAACTTAGTAGCTCAGAGAGGCAGAGAAAGCACCTGCTGACTTTCCACTCAGCTGATGTCCTAGAAGGAAAAAGCCCTTCTTACTCAGCTCACATCTCCATGCTGTCTTAAATACCCTTCAACTCAGTATCCCCCTTTCTACTTCCTATGTGTCTTTCTATTGTCTTCAGGACTTCCCTTCCCATGTTCACTTCCTGTTAATCTGGTTGCTTTTGACCTAGGGTTAACTGTACGTAGCTCTTGGATTAAAGGAGTGTGCTAGGGCTGAGCCACACCACAAGTACTTGTTTACAGTAAACAGAAAGCTCTAGGATCAAAAGCTAAGCCATACCCAAGATGTTTCTTTAAGGATGGAAATTGTAGGTGTGATTGTAGAGATGGTGTCACATGTGTTATTATTGTAAACTTAATTTTTAAAAAATTAATTGTTCAGACTGGAGCAATGGCTCAGTGGTTAAGAGCACTGGCTGTTTTTCCAGAGGGCTTGGCTCAGTTCTCAGCACCAACACTGTGGCTCACAGCCGGCTGTCACTCCAGTCTCAGAGTTACCAAACACCTTCTCCTGCCCTCTGCACACACTGCATGTACATGCTATATAAACATACAGAAGACAAAATACTCAATACATATAAAATAAACAAATTATTTTTAAAATTTGTTATCTTGTCAATGTAGGGTAAGTGTATCTGTGTATGTGGAAGTTAGGAAATTTGATTTTCTTATATCACCTTTACTTGAGTTCATTGGATTAAAGTTGGGTGATCTGAATTGTCTCACTGGCCCCATGTAAACTTTCTTCTTAGAGGAGTCCTACAAAGCATAGTTTTTAAAGAACTTTGTACTTACTTTTACAAGATGTATAACATGAAAATGTTTCTTGTTTCTTCTTTTCTTAGCTTACACATGAGCATGAGTCTTCTAATGATTAGTGAGAATGTAAAACTGGCTCGTGAATATGCATTGCTGGGAAACTATGACTCTGCAATGGTCTATTACCAGGGAGTTCTTGACCAAATTAACAAGTATCTATACTCAGTCAAAGACGCATACCTCCAGCAGAAGTGGCAGCAGGTAAGAACTGTGGTACATGTTTAATTTTCAGAGAACTTGGATTCACTCCCAGTGCTGTGCACACATTCAGGGAGTATAGCATTATTTTGTTTGTTTGTTGGGGGGGGTTTGTTTGTTTTGGTTGGGGTTTTTTTGTTTTGTTTTGTTTTTTGTTTCTTTGAGACAGTGTTTCTTTATATAGCCATAGCTGTCCTAGAAGTATCTTTGTAGATCATGCTGGCCTCAAACTCACAGAGATTCACGTGCATCTGCCTCCTGAGTGCTGGGATTAAAAACATGCACCACCACCACCAGGCCTTGGAGAGTATAATTTTATTACATGGATTGTTGTTGTTGTTGTTGTTGTTGTTTTTGTTTTTTGTTTTGTTTTGTTTTCTGAGACAGGGTCTCTCTGTGTAGCCTTGGCTGTCCTGGACTCACTCTGTAGACCATGCTGGCCTCGAACTCACAGCGATACACCCGCCTCTGCCTCCCTAGTGCTGGGATTAAAGACATGCGTCACCACACCCGGTGCAAATTCTTGAAGAATGTTTTTTCCTATAGAACTTTACAAAGCTGATCATATTTGAATCCCATTTAAGGAATTTTAGACACCAAGGAACAGAAGAAAATTACAGTTGAAAACCATGGAACTTACAAATCTGGATTATGGAAGCATTTACCAGGGTTCAACCGTTGTAACAGGAAAGAATGTTACAGAAATGAGGGTTCTGTTGAGCGTGAAATACGAGTTCCTGGCTGCTTTTTAAATATGGCACCACATGTGTCTGTAATGCTTAGACAGCAGTAGCCTCTTTTTGAAATGAACTTTTCCTTCAATCTGACGCTCCATGTTTATGATACCAGGAGGGAGACATACTTTAAAAATAAATAAGTGAAAAAAAAGTCACTTTAAATGTATGGTTAAGTGGTGTTAAATACATTCAGAATACTGTGCCATGACCACATGTAATGAAACTTAGTCGTGTATGTAAAACTTAGCTAAGCCCAATAAGGCGATGCGCGCCTGCAGTCCCAGCACTTTGGTGGCTCAGGCAGAGGATGATGAATTCGAGGCCACTGTACAATACTCCCGGGACCTTGTTAAAAATCAAAATCAGTTAATTAAATAGTAAAGCATCAAAGGGCAACTTGTTACAGTTTGATTTTTGCCAAATTTGAAAATTGCAACTGACCTTTCAATTGATAGCAATTTAGCCAGGATTTGTATTAAAAGATTTATTTTTATTTTGTGTTTAAGTGTTTTGCCTGCATGTATGTCTGTGCACAAGGTACATACATTGTCCAATGAGGCCAGAAGAGGGCATCAGATCCCTGGGAACTGGAGTACAGATGGTTGTGAGCTGCTATGTGGGCGCTGTGCGCGTGCCTCTTGCCCTCTGTGGCACTTCTCCAGCCCCTTAGACAGCGTTTTAAGTCATTCTTTAAGAGTTAATTTTCCAATTAAAACCAGAAAATTAAGGAATCGTTAGAGTTTTGTGAAGATGTTTGATGTAGTCTGATGGAGGCTACTCACATAGAAAGTAATCCTAAATTTAACCTTGGCAGTGATTTATTAAGGACATTTAGAGTAGTTTTCTTTTTTTGAAACTAGGTTTGGCAGGAAATAAATGTGGAAGCTAAGCATGTTAAGGATATCATGAAAACACTTGAGAGCTTTAAACTGGACAGCACTCCTTTGAAAGCTGCGCAGCATGAGCTTCCGGCTTCTGAAGGAGAAGTCTGGTCCCTGCCTGTACCTGTCGAACGACGGTAAGTGGATAATTGCTAAGAACTAGCCCAAGAAGCTGACAGCCCTGGTCCATATCGAGGAGAAGGGTTGGGTTGCTGGGGACAGGGCTAGGAGGGAACTTTATACTGAAATGGCCTTTCAGAATTGTGTAAATGGGTATCAATTTAGATGGAAGTTAGCTAGAACTAGGCTTTGGTGTGTGGCTGAAAGCAGAGGGCTCAGAGGTGTCTTAGGGACTGAGAGCGTCTGGGAACTGAAGTCTTCACTCTCTGTGGCTATTTGAAAACTGTCTAGAAC
Organism: Acomys percivali; assembly: GCA_907169655.1. NCBI lineage: Eukaryota > Metazoa > Chordata > Mammalia > Rodentia > Muridae > Acomys > Acomys percivali. The sequence goes on along the minus strand of OU015750.1, from coordinate 102,787,551 downwards.
TCAGATTTTTTTCTTAAGTAAATTGAGGGAGTTAGACTGACAGGTTTTTTAGCCTGCTTGGTTTTCCTTGTATTTGCACCCCCAGCTTTCTTCTATCAAGTAAGCAAATAATAATCAATCAAGTACCAGGTGGCGGTGGTGGCACACGCCTGTAATCCCAAGCACTTAGGAGGCAGAGGCAGGTGGATCTCTGTGAGTTTGAGGTCAACCTGCTCTACAGAGAGAGTTCCAGAACAGCCAAGGCCACACAGAGAAACATAAAACAAAACAAACCAAAACAATGAGTGAAATTGCTGTTTACTACAATGCTGTTCCTAGCTAACCATGCTTAGTGTCACTATATACTTCTTAAGTGACAAGCGTTTTTGTATATGTCCATTACTTGTTTCACATAATAGATTTCCTTTTTGTATTATGGCTTTAAATATATGAAATGTTTTGGCTGTCTGGGAAGAACACTATGGCTTCATTCTTTGTCTCCTAACTGGCCCAGTTTAAATAGTCTGTCATTGCTTCTTTAAATGTTTATTATATTTTGTAAAAACTGGCTGTTCATATTGAACATGTGTAGATTTCTGAGTATTGTCTAGGCTGTATGGATCATTTATTTCTCATAATAAATCTTCCAATAAGCCATGTTTTATTTTTTCTATAGTAAAAACAACTAAGGTGCACTGATGTTAGACAGCATACCTTCTTTGTGTTGACGTGTAGACCCCGAGGCACTTGATGATAGGTTCTTTCCATTATGTTCTTTTGGGGTTTTGTGTGTTTTTATTCATCCCACATAAATGAAAGAGCCAGTAAATATAGAGGCCTAAATTCTGCCCCTGAAATCAAAATGAAACAAGTGGGTTATATATGAGCATAAGGCACCTTCCGTTAGTTTTTGTAATTTCTACTAGTATTTATTTTTCTTTACCTACTTAATGTGTATGAATGTTTTGTTTGCTTGTACACATGTCTACCACCTGTGTGCCTGGTGCCTGCCGAAGCTAGAAACAGACACTGGATCTTGGGAGTGGAGTCACAGGCAGCTGTGAACCACTTTGTGGATCCTAGAAACTGAGAATCCAGGTCCTCAGCAAAAGCAGCAACTGCTCTTACCTGCTAAGCCATCTCTGCAACCACCACCTTTTTTTTTTTTCCTTTTGAAACAAGGTCTCACTATGTAGCCCTGACCTGGGATTGCTATGTATGCCTAGCCTCTAACGCACAGTGATTCAGATTCCTCTGCCTTTCAAATGCCGGACTTAAAGGGCATGTACCACAATACCCAGCTTTCATCATAGTCTCTTAGAATGGGAGATTATTAAAAACGTTAGTTAAACACTGAGAATAATGATATGTTCTAAGTGAACCACAGTGATTGCATGTGTAGCTGTGAGTAGAAGAAACCCAGCATTTTTGTTGTGTGCTGGTTGCTGTGGTAGAACAGTATTCTCTGATAACTGCTCTTCACTTCCCAGCACTCAGACTCAGCTTGATGTACAGTGATGTCCTGGGTGGAAGTGATTTTTACTTTCTTTTAGTTGTTTGTAAAGTAGGGTGGTACTGCATTCCTGTCACTGGCCATAGCAGCCATGTCAGATTGAAATTTTAGATCCTGGGTTTTAGCATCCTGAAGTTTGTTACCCTGTTGTGTGCAGTTTTTGCCTTAACTTCGTTAGTTCTCTGTGTATACCGGCTCCTTCAGGAATCAGCATAATTTTAATGATCTTGTGTTGTATAGACCCTCACCAGGACCTAGGAAACGCCAGTCTTCTCACTACAGTGACCCGAAACCTCACAGTAACCGCCCAGGCACAGTTGTCAGAGCGCATCGTCCATCTGCACAGAATCTTCACAATGACAGAGGGAAAGCTGTTCGTAGTCGTGAAAAGAAAGACCAGAATAAAGGAAGAGAGGAAAAGGTAAATGTTGCTGCCTTCAAGGAGAAGGTTGGGTCTGGAGAGATGCTCAGAGGTTAAAGTGCACTTGCTGCTCTTCTTGAGTTAGACTTCAGCACCTACATGGGGAGCTCAGGGAATCCCACACTCTTTTGGTCTCTGTAGGCAGTTGCAAACATATGGGGCACACACATAGACACACAGACACATACACACACACACACACACAGGCACACACACACCAACAACAACAAATGAAAACAAATTTTAAATAGTTTCTTTTATGAATATGAATATTTTGTCTGTGTGTACACTTGCACACCAGAAGAGGGCATTGGATTCCATAGGACTACAGTTACAGCCATGAAGCTGCTGGGAATTGAACTCAGAACTTCTGGAAAAACAGCCAGTTCTTTTACCACTGAGCCATCTCTTCAGCTTCCCTCAAAACAAGATCTTTTTAAATGAGTCATTTGTTAACCTTAGAAATTAAGATTTGAAACAGTGGGAACCACCGTTTCAGTCATCGGTTTGCCACATCTGCCATAGAATCTCTACTGCACGTGTAGGGTTTCTAGTCACCAATATGGAAGCATTTGGCTGCCCTTGGGTTTTATGGGGAGTTTCCCTTTTAAAATTTTTTGAAGCCAGGTGTGGTGGCACATGCCTTTAATCCTAGCACTCAGGAGAAGGAGGCTGGTGTATTTTTCTGAGTTTAGGCCAGCCTGGTCTACATAGTGAGTTCCAGACCAGCCAAGACTACATAGAGAGACCCTCTCAGTCTACCCTCTCTCCCCCCAAAATTGTGTGTGTGTATATATACACACACGTGCCAAAAACCAAATAATACTTTTCAGTCAATTAAAAGCTTCTGGTTTTCCTTCCTCATGTAGAACAAGTCACCTGCTGCAGTTACAGAACCAGAGGCAAATAAATTTGACAGCACTGGATATGATAAGGACTTAGTAGAAGCTTTGGAAAGAGATATAATTTCTCAGAACCCCAACGTTCGGTGGTAAGTCACATCACAAGGTAATTGAGCTGATGGTTTTGAAAGCAGAACTAGAGAAAAGCTGGTCGTGTGCTAAGATCTGCTGTTGAGGGCAGAACTAGAGGATGGGCAGTGCAGGCAGGGCATGCGGGGAAACCCACATTCCACTGAGGCTGTGCCACAGTGCAGGCAGGGCATGCGGGGAAACCCGCGTTCCACTGAGGCTGTGCCACTTGGTGGTCTTGAGAGTTTTCTTTTTGTTTGTTTTGAGACAGGGTTCCCTGTAGACCAGGCTGGCGTAGCCAGTGTGGCATTGAACTTTAGTCCTCTTAGCTGAGTGCTGAGGTGACAGACACACATTGCCATGCGCAGTGCACATGGTGATGGTGAGGACTCCAGGACCTCTGCCTGCTTCACATGCACTAAACCCGCTGAACCACATCACCCAGACCTTAGGCCACATTTTTTGCTTGCTTGTTTGTTTTTGTTTTTCGAGACAGGATTTCTCTGTGTAGCCTTGGCTGTCCTGGAGTCACTTTGTAGACAATGCTGGCCTCAAACTCAGAGCAATCCACCTGCCTCTGCCTCCCAAATGCTGGGATTAAAGATGTGCACCACCGTGCCTGGCTAGTCCACATTTTTAAAGTTTCATTTATATTTTGTATATAATATATATTTTTTATATTTTTAATATTTTTTAGTTTATTTGTATTTTGCATCTTGAAGTGTATTATTTCATGTGTATGGATGGATGTTTTCCCTGCATACATGTCATTGGATCACATGTGTACAGTGCCTTTGAAGGAAAGAAGATGGGGTGGTTCCCCTAGAACTGGTGTTATAAATGTTTGTGAGCCTCATTGTCATTTTGTTTATTCATTTTACATCTCGATTGCATCCCCCTCCTCTCTTCTCAGTCTCATCCTCCCACCCTCTTCCCCTTCCCCCCTCCCCTTCTCACCCTTCTACCCTTTTCCCTCTCTTCCCCTCTCCTTCTATAGCAGAGTATCATTAATAGTGTCAGGGGTTGGCTCTCTCCTGTGGGGTGGGTCTCAAGTAGGGCCAGTCATTGCTTGGTCATTCCCTCAATTTCTGCTCTATCTTTATCCCTGTACATCTTGTAGGCAAGGTAAATTTGGGGGATCTATACCTTTTTACAACAGTGTATTATTTTTGTTTTTAATGTATTTGTATTATCTGTAGGGCCTAATAATTGTTTATTATCTGGCATATAATTATTATTACTTTAGTATAACTGCCTAGCAATCAATTAAAACACAGACACTTGTTATATTTTAAAATAGCCTTAGTTAACCTCGGGTAGGGCAGGTATCAATCTTCTAAACTATTTCTCATAGTGCTGCCCCAATCTCATGCCATCTGTTTCTAATAACTTGTATCAGCTACCTCCCATCCATAATCCCAAATACTTGCTAATGTTCTTCATCTGGGCTGAATCTCCATCCACGCCTGCCTCGTGTTTCTCTTCCATTTAACCCAAGGTGGCCTTCCTCTCTTCCCTTCTTGGGACCCTTGGGTCTTTCCCCCTCTGAGGTCTGTCTTTTTTCTTCCCAAGATCCTCTCTCTCTCTCTCTCTCTCTCTCTCTCTCTCTCTCTCTCTCTCTTTCTCTCTCTAAACCTGGGAACCTTAGCCACACCTCTATCTCCTCTGCCCTGCGCAGGTGGGATGGCTTTTTATTAATCAAAAGGTGGGTCACAGAGACAGCAAGCAGTAATTAGCATCAAAATACATTAGACCATCCCCCAACATATTATAAAAGCTCACTCTTCCACAAGTTATATAGCTATATTCTGTTACATACTTTCTATTACAATATAGATGATTAATGGGTATTTTTATAATTAAACATTTTTCGTAGTTAATACTTGCAAAATAAAATATATCTTCATAATACTGCTATATGCACTAGTAGTATGGTAGGTATTCTAGTGGCTGGGGAGACCATCATAATGATGCTAATGATTCTTTTCACTCTGGCATCTGCCTCTTAGTAGAGTGGGACGCACAGGAGTTGTCTCTGCTGTATGCCGTTTATTATTTTTTATTGGCCATTCTTCTAAGGCATTAGTGGCTATAAGATGCCTGGGGCTACAAAGATGGCTCAGTCATTAAGAGCACTAACTGCTCTTCCAGAGGATCTGGGTTCAAATCCCAGCAACCAACATTAGCTTATGTAACTCCAAGATATGACACCCTCCCACAGACATACATGCAGGCAAAACACCAAAGCACATAAAAAAAAAATGAATTTTTAAAAAGATAAAATGCCCTCTATGATAATGCAAATTTAGCATCCCTAACATGAAAGTCAGAGGTCCAAAAATGTATCAAAATCCACATTTTGTTGTTGTTTTCCAAGACAGAGTTTTTTTGTGTTCTCTTGGCTGTCCTGGAATTTATGTTGTATACCAGGCTGACATGGAACTCAAGGGGTCCACCTGCCTCTACCTCCTGAGTGCTAGGATGAAAGGCGTGTGCTGCCACCACCTGGTTATTGCATATATTTTCTTTTTCTTTCTTTCTTTCTTTCTTTCTTTCTTTCTTTCTTTCTTTCTTTCTTGTTGGCTGTCTTTCTCTCTCTCTCTCCCTCCTTCTCTTTCTCTCTGGTTTTTTTGTTTGTTTTGTTTTTGACACAGGGTTTCTTTGTGTATCCTTGACTGTGCTGGAACTCATTCTGTAGACCAGGCTGGACTCAGCTCAGAGATCCATCTGCCTCTGCCCTGAGGGCTAGGAATAAAGACGTGTGCCAGCACCGCCCGTAGGATATATTTTCAAGTGTAGAGTTAAACTGCTCTCCTCTGTGGGAAGAGGCTCCTCCTTCGTACTGGATTGTATCATTCTTTTCTCCTACCTAAGGCCTTGAGTCACAGTTTTTATTTTTTTAAAGATTTATTTTTTATGTATATAGTATGCATCAGGTCACATTATAGATGGTTGCTGGGAATTGAACTCAGGACCTCTGGAAGAGCAGTCGCTGCTCTTAACCACTGAACCATCTCTCCAGCCTCGAGTCACAGTTTTTCACACAAAGCCATTACCCTTCGAAAGTTTGGAGAGTATTAGATAAAATTGATCTGAACAGCTCATCTGGTGAAGTGTATGCAAATATTCCCAACTGGAAACATTTATGGCCCAAGCTTTTTAGTTAAGGAGATGTTCAAACCTTGACTTAGGTCATAGCACATCACAAGTTTTACACCAACTTGGCAGCAAAGAGAATGAACGAAGGAGATGTACGGTATCACAAGTTAAACTGAAAACCATTATTGCCAAGAACTGAAGCCTCTGTGTACACTGATTGGTGTGGTAAGACTACTCATATATGTATTCTCCAGTGCCCAAGGAAGGAGTGAGCATTTTGTCTGTGGCGTATCACCTGTGCTGGTGATGATTTCCAGGGTGATGATAGAGGATTGGATATGTAATCTAAGGGGTTGGCTGATAAAGTATCTTTTCTTTCAGGGATGATATTGCTGATTTAGTAGAAGCTAAAAAGCTGCTTAAGGAAGCAGTGGTGTTACCAATGTGGATGCCAGAATTCTTTAAGGGCATTAGGAGACCGTGGAAAGTAAGTTTATATGCTGAGGCATCGTCAGAGTAAATGGCAGTGCTGCTATGGAGAACCATTACTTACTGATAGCAGAGGAAGTGGAATAAGGGAAGATTTAAACCAGGTTTATAGCTCAAGCCTATAATCCCAGCACTCAGGAAGCTGAGGCAGGAGGATCACCTTGGGTTTGAGGTAAGCCTGGGCTACATAGTGAGTTCTAAGACCGACTGGATTAGAGTAAGGCCCAATCTCAATTTTTTTGTGGGGGAGACAGGGTTTCTCTGTGTAGCCTTGGCTGTCCTGGACTCACTTTGTAGACCAGGCTGGCTCTGAACTCACAGCGATCCTCCTGCCTCTGGCTCCCGGGTGTTGGAATTAAAGGCGTGCGCCAGCACTGCCCAGCTTTTGCTCTTTGACACAGTGGTACATATAAATTTAGTGAGACTTGGTACTTAGTATAGTCAGTTAGAACAAGGACAAGCTTGTCCCACCTGACAGGGTGGTGCGCACTGATAGTCACCTCCTGCAAGGAGGGGAGAAGGATGACCATTAGAGCCCAGGAGGACAAGACCAGGTTTGTCTTCATCATCCTCAAAAAATCAAAAACAAAAGGGGAGGAAATAGCAATGGCAGATGAAGTCTTAGCTCACAGTGTTGTATCCTACAGGGAGTACTGATGGTCGGCCCACCTGGCACTGGGAAAACTCTTCTTGCTAAAGCAGTTGCTACAGAATGCAAGACAACATTCTTCAATGTCTCCTCATCAACCCTGACTTCCAAATACAGAGGAGAATCTGAGAAGCTTGTTCGTCTTCTGTTTGAAATGGTAATGTTTGAAACAGCTCTAATAGAGATCCAACTTTCTCTATTACATGGAAAGGATAACACTCTGCCTAGGACTTGATTATGGTTTTGAGTGACTTGGGTTTCTGTTTGTCTCCTTTCCTCCAGAGGTGGTTAGCATTACTAATATAATTATGGCTGTTTGGTTTAAGTTTTATTTGTGTGTGTGTGTGTGTGTGTGTGTGTGTGTGTGTGTGTGTGTGTGT
>OU015750.1:102761694-102773049 GCA_907169655.1 Acomys percivali | reverse complement strand
TTGTATGTGATATAAAGGCACTGTACTGAGTTTAAAAAGTGTTACTAGAGTTTCATAAAGTGCTTCTTATAAAATTTTACAATAGCAATCAAATAGAATTTCTGCAGCAAAGGCACCTGGAAGTTATTGGCACTTGGCATTCTGTCTCACCTTCTGTTTGTTTCATCTTGGTTATTTTACAATCATGTCTTCTGAGCAGCTGGCCCATGTGTGGGAGGAACAAGGTGAGCTTCAACTTGGCACTGTAAAGGTCAATTTGTAGGCCGTCTTGGGAATTTGGCAATTCCTATGTATAAACTGATTAATAATTTAAATAAAATGGTATTCAAATGGCGAGTCTAGACTAATTTAGAGTCCATGACTGGAGGTGGTGCTTTAAATATACGTTTTATCGTTCAGTTTTTCTGCTGTTTTCTCAGAGCCATCTGGATATAAGATGATAGGTGCCACAGGCAAAACATCCATTTTCTCCACCTGAAGAATTCCTCTGAAATACAAGGTAAGTCATTATTGCCAGCATCACACATGTCCAGGAGGTGGTACACCTCAAGGTTACAGCCCACCTTCCTTCCCTCAGGAATTATACAGGTTGTACAAATGCTTGGCTCCACATTCCCTTTAACACACACTAAGAGACTAGAAAGAACAGAGGCCTGGTCCTATGTGAAGGAAGATGTTAAGTCTTCAAGGCAAGAGTTGTCATTGCCCTAAACTTGTACAGCTGGCGAGAAGGTAGAGGTGGGAGGATCAGACTTCCAAAGCCATCCTCAGCGACATGGCCAAGTTCAGGGCCAGTCTGGGCCACATGAGATGCTGCCCCATTACAAATGGCAAGAGAACATTCAGTGCTTTTGGTTTTGTTCCATATGTGCTGCAGTGAGGACCTGGATGGTCTTCTGACTGACTAAACTGACGCTCTGGAGTTGAGACAAATGGTATGGGTTTTACTGACGCCATCCATGTAGTACTTCCTAGTTTTCTGGTTCATTTTCTGCTCTCAGGAGCACTTAGCAACATCTCTGTTCATGGTTGGATTTTAATTCTGCTAAAATTGAAAAACGGGCTACAAAAAGTTACTTTTTTCTCTCACTGTCTTACCCTTTCTACTATACTTTCTGCTATACAATATGTTCTCCTACAGAACACAGTGAACATGGCTTACTTTTAATAGTTACGATTAATAATGTGTGAGAAACAAGAAGCACTCACTTGTTCTCGTGCACCGGGAAAAGCAGCTTTAGCACAGCTATGACTCCTGCTGCGCCCAGAACTCCAACCACCATGACGTTGAGAAACATGAAGAACACGGGGAGCACGCTGGCCCAGAACCGGCAGAGTGCTTTCCTCAGCTTTTCCACCCACTGGCACATTACCTGGGAAGAGGGTTTTGATTAGAAAGCCCTGTCTATAAAGTTTTAAATTTGTTTTCTTTTGAGACAGAGTCTCTCTATACAGCCCTAGATGGGCCAACCTGGAACCTCTGCTCTGCCTCCTGAGTGCCGGGATTAAAGGCATGTGCAACCACTCCCAGCAGCTTATGTAGTATTTGAGTGCTGGGACTAAAGGCATGTGCAACCACTCCCAGCCGCTTGTGTAATAGTTTTGTCCAGTTTTTTGCCACCACACCTGGCAAATGTTCTTGATGTCTTGGCTCTGAGGTGACAGAAGCAACTTGTGTCTTAATTATAACAATGGTTAAATTGGTTAAATGTTTGTCAAAACTAACTTCAAAAAAAGGAAAGAAAGAAGCCTCATCTTGGATAAACAGCTCAAAAATCAGAGTTTGTCCTTAGCTCCCCAGTGATGGGGGGAGACCATGGGCACATAGAACATGACAACAAATTTTTGTTTTAGAATGTACCTAAATAAAATGTTTTACAATCTTAAAAATTAAAAAAAAATTCCCAAGACACAGATACAAAAATTGTCTATCATGCTGTCTACTTACAAATCACAGGAGTACTAAGGCTGACTGACAGGAGACCAGTAAGGCCTGTCACTGTTTCAGGAAGAGGATAGGAATGGGAGGAACAAAGGCAGCTCTTAGAGCGGGGAAGGTCCACTGTACACAGCTCTTAGAGCGGGGAAGGCCCACTGTACACAGCTCTTAGAGCGGGGAAGGCCCACTGTACAATACATGTTTCATGCTTCAAGAGTAAGAAAGGGACCAGTTATGGACACCGATAGCATGGGCTAAGAAGACAGTTCCCTCTGAGGCTGACCCGCTTGGAGGTGGGGGATGGAGATGCCACAGTGCACACTGCCCCCTGATTTAGACTCCAGCAACCCCAAACCAACAATTTTGATCTTTGCTAAGAACTACTTGCATAGACCTTACCCATTTAGTGGCAAGCATTCTAGGATGCTCTATGAACTATCTGTAAATGCCATGTGTTATATTAATGCTCTTGGTAGATACTGATGTAATTTTGCATGGAATACCCATCTTATTCCTTACAACACCTTTGAGATATTTTGCAGTACTTGATAAAGTAAGCACATGTTAACCTAAGAAATAAGTTAAAGAGGTTAGGGCCAAGCCAAGGTTACACCCAGTAAACTGCAGGTCACATTTTTATCCTAAGCAGTATGACTCCAAATGTATTATTTTAACAAACTCAGTCCCTGTGTAGGATCTTGAGGGCACTCTGCAACTGTATGTATACAAGGTGAGAGCTGAGTAAATTTAAAAAGTGGAGATGTGGGCTGGAGAAATGGTTCAGAAGTTAATAACTTCTCTTCTGGAGGTCCTGAGTTCAATTCCCAGCAACCACATGCTGGCTCACAACCATCTATAATGTGATCTAATGTCCACTTCTGACATGCAGGCGTACATGGAAGCAGAGTACTATACACATAATAAAGAAATAAATCTAAAAAAAAAAAGTGGAGATGTGAGAATGAACTTTGGAACTGAAGATTCTTAACCAAATGCAATCCATGGTCTTGATACTCATGATCTGACTGTATCATTAAATGAAGCTTATAGAAGGAAAATAGGAACAGCTTGAATACCACAGTAAGATTACGAGAACGGCTCAGTGAGTAGCCTGTGGCCAAGCCTCATGACCGGAACCTGGGTCCTGGGTCCAACATGGTGAGAGGAGAGAACTAGCTCCTGAAAGTTGTCCTGTGACTCACACAACACATGCATGTATGGGCAAGTACACGTACAGAATAAATAAAAAAACACCTGAGCAAGCCAAGTGTGGTGACTCACACCGGAAGTCCCAGCGCTCGGGATAAAGATGGGAGGGTCACTCTTGAGTCTGAGCTTAGCCTAGGCTACAGACTGAAATAACAAAAAAACCTTAATGTAGTCATTGTTTAAAATTATCCTATGGTTCCTACCTCATTTTAAAGCACACATTTATCTTCCTCACTGTAACCATAACTGTTTATGGTAACACCATGTAAAGACAACACCAAGTATTTGAATTACCTTGTATGAAGACGGAGGCTCTGCTCTGAGAGGAGTCTCAGGCAGTTTGCCAGGTAAAGCATTTCCCTCTACGGTGGTTTCCACATTCCCAATGAGGTAATGGCTGGTGGTCTGCAGTGAACTCATACCTTCCACTGAAGAGGGAGAACAGAGTTAGCAAACTGCTGGCAGGACGCTGGCATGTTCTATAAGCTCTGACAGAGTGACCAGTAATCTCTGCAATTACTGTCCTAACATGTATTTCACCACAAGAGCACAGGAATTTTACCTACTGAGTTGACACCAGGAGAAATGGACTCAGACCACTACAAGGGGCTACAGAAGTTACAATTTTGTCACATAGAACATCTAAATTTTCATTTCTGTCAGATGTGGTGGATCACTCCTGTAACCCTAGACTTGCGAAGCAGGAGGAACAGAGTCAAGGCTACCCTGGCCTACCTAGCACAGTGCAGACCAATCTGGGCTACAGAGTAAGACCCTGCCTAAGAAAGGAAAGGAGGAGGGAGTGGAGGGGAGGGCAGGGGAAGAGAGAAGGAAATGCAATAAAATGTAAAAGTTCTACCAGGTGTAGTGATCTAAAGAGTAAGTTTCCAGACAGCCAGGGCTACACAGAGAAACCTTGTCTCAAAAAACAAAACAACCAAAATGTAAACAGTTTGCTTTGGTCCAACTCTCAAAGTATTTTTTAAAGAAGCCTATTTTCAAATACAAAGTAAAGCTCTATACCAGCATTTGCAAATAATAACAAATGCTTAAGAGCTTATAGGGGCTGGAGGGCCAATTCTGCTTAAGAGTGCTGGCTGCTCTTCCAGAGGACCTGAGTTCAGTTCCTAGAACCCATGCTATGACTCCAGCTCCAGGACCTGGCTCTTTTCTGGCCTTCGGAGGAATCCATATACACATATATAAATAAAAGCTCTTTTCTTTATGTGTGTAAGGCAAAATAATTTCACTACTATTTTAATAGTTTTTTGTTTTGTTTTTGTTTTTTGAGGCAGGGTCTCTCTGTATAACCTTGGCTGTCCTGGACTCACTTTGCAGAATAGGCTGGCCTTGAACTCACAGCGATCCACCCGCCTCTGCCTCCCTAGTACTGGGATTAAAGGTGTGCGCCACCACACCTGGCCCTTAAATAATAGTTTTTAAAAATTACCTTTTTTGGGAAAGTTGGGAAGGGTCATTAAAGTGTCACTGTCTCGGGAGACAGAATAAAGCATGCTTTCTTCCAAGGGGAGGGAATAGCTTGAATGTCTGAGTATTCTCTGGTTCTTAACTAAAATGTCAATTTCAGTTACATCCTTTTGTTGAGCCTATAAAAGAAAAGATAAGTATCATTTACTTTAAGTAGTGCCCTGGAGTTTAAAAGTGAACTTCCCTCCTTGATCTCTGTCCTATTCAGACAATTGCTCCTACTGTGTGGCACTTGCAGCCTCAACAGCAGCCTCACTTCATTCACACAGCACCAAGGGGACAGCAGCAGAGCTACCAACACCACCAAGCCCTTTCACTCTCTCGGTTTGCTGATGCTTGGCACATTGTAAATGACATAAAGGTATATGAATGTGAGATTTGTAAAAAGCGAAACACAAAAGTAACAGAAAAAAAATGCTGTGTGGTTAGTCCCAGCCAATTCTAGGGTACTGTGATGGTTTCAATGAGAATAGTCCCCACAGGCTGTTTGAATGATTGGTCCCCAGTTAGTGGAACTGTCTGGGAAAGATTAGGAGGTGTGGCCTTGCTGGAGGGGAGGTCTCTGGAGGTGGAGGGCTCAGGAGCACAGCCTTGTCTGCCTGTAGATCAGGATGCAGCTCTCAGCTCCTTTCCAGCCCCATGTCTGCCTAGTGCCACGTGCCCCACCATGATGACAATGGACTAACCTTCTGAAACTGTAAGCCAGCCCCGATGAAATGTTTTCTTTTGTAAATTGTCTTGGTCATAGTGTCTCTTCACAGCAACAGAAAAGTAACTAGACAGATACCCTCTTCCCCGTCATTCAGAAACAAAAGCACCCAACACCTGCACACAACACACATTCAGCCCCAGTTAACAAGTGTGCTGTCTTACTTGTCTGCCATCGATGTCTACTACCTCTTCTTGAATGACAACTAGTTGTGAACTGGAACCGGATGTCATAGGCCACTCATGAACTAAGATCCTTACAGTGACAATTCCAAAATAGTCTTTTTCCTCCAAATTTTCCAGACTTTCACTCTTCACTATTAAAAAAAACAAAAACAAAAACAAAAAAAACCAGTGAGATTTTAGACAAAAATCACCATTAAAGCTGTTATTCTATTTGATGTTTTTTTGACATTTACTTGGAACAAGACAGCGGCAAACATGTTTTATTGGCTTCCTTCCTCCTTGACCTTAACAGTCTCAGGTTTATAAAAGCAGAGATGAGCTGGCAGGTCCTTCCAGTGGCTTCTGCTCATAGGATAAGGAAGTGCTTGCTGGTCAGCTGTCTTGAACGTGCCGTGCTACAGAGGCAGCATCGCTGCTGTGGTTTCGTATTGGTTACCAGTGAGGAGTGACACAGCACAAATAAAAAGCAAGCCACAAGACAGACAGGCTCACGTTGACAAAATAAGCAGCCATTTATTCATCCACAAAACCCACAATCCTTTGCAGCGGTAAGTGACTTTACAGCTGGAGAGGACAGGGGTAGGAAAAGGGTGAGCGCTCTCTCCCTCTGCGATGGTGACAGGGGAAGATAGGATAGTATTTCATTATATATATATGTATGAAATTCTCAAAAACAAAGAACAAGTTTAAGAAGAATAAAACACCGAGGAATAGTAGTTTATGCCTATAATCCCAGTACTTGAACAGCTAAGGTAGCACAAGGCTAGCCTGGGCCACAGAACAGAAATGTCCCAAAAAAGCAAATTATGGGACTACAGAGATGGTGCATGCATAGGAGACCTTACTACTCTGTCAGAGGATCTGGGTTCAGAACCCAGCACGGACAGCAGGTAGCTTACAAATGGCTGTGATAGGATTGAATGTTCCCTTCTAGCCTCTGTGCGCCCCTGCACACAAATAACATTAAACCTTTCAAATATTTTTAAAGCAACATGCGCCAATCAATTCACCATAAGATGAACATATACTTGTCTCTCAACTATGAGGCCAGTTTGTCAAGGACGCACACAGATATACGTTCTAAATGCACACCCAGTGGCTTAAACGCATTGCGAGCCTTTAAAGAACTGTTCCCTCGATCCAGAACACCTGACACACAATTCACTACCACTTTGTACTGTTTCCTCACTAGTCTCCTCCTTCAGCTCCAGCCGCACCACGTTCACAATATGCAAGGTTTGTCACTGTGCTGTCACTCTGATTACGCTCTCTGCTCTAACGCTGTCAGCCGTGCGTTCTCTGGCACTGTCAACCAGCTCTCTGTCAGAGACCTCATCACCCTCTCTTTAGCTGTCTAAGTGGTTTTGTTATGTTTACTATGGTACTGAGGCTGGAACCCAGGGCTGTCCACATGCTTGGCAAATATTCTACTGCTGAGTTCTATCTCCAGCACACTAAAAACTGTTTTTGAGCTGGGACGGGAGGTTTGCACTTTCCCTCACTGAATTGTTTGGACAGCTTTCAGAGCCAAACACTCGGTGGTTCTCCTACCTCAGCGCCCCCAGTAGCTGACACTATGGAAAGACAAGTTTGCATAGCAGAGTGCCTGTCTTAATACATTAGGGTTTTAATTGCCTGTTTACTCACTAGTGCCCCATCTAGCCTGGTCGGCATGTCTAAGCCCACAGCCTTGGACACAAGAGACTCAACAGTATAAAAGTGTAGTTTTAAACACATCAGAGTGGTGGGAACTCTTGAGTCCCCAAATCTCATAATTCTATTGTAAAATCAACTAAAAACAACAAAAGCCCTGCAGCCTCGCTGCAGCAGTCAGCTTCCAAAGAATGCCCTCGATGATGCTTGCCTCCAGGAATGAATGAATAACCTTGCTTAACTTCCCACCTCAGGCCAGCTGGGCCCCATCATTGCTTCTCACAAACCAGAGCGTGGACACCTCCCATATCCTGTATTCAAATAAAATGGTATATTCCAACATAATATTATCTGATTTTTTAAATAACAACAAAAAAAAAACCTTCAAAGTTAAAAAAAAAAAAAAAAAAATGGGGCTAAAGAGGTAGCTTAGCAGTTAAGAGCACTTGCTGCCCGGGCAGAGAAGCTAGGATCAGTTCTCAGAACCCACATGGCAGCTCACAACTGACTACCACTCCAGTCGCTGGGATTCAACATCCTCTTCTAGCCTCCTTGGGCAGCAGGCACACACAGGGTGCCCAGATACACGTGCAGACAAAACACCATACACATAAAAGTAAGTATCGTTTAAAAATAGCATTCTGTTGACAGATGAGTAAAGAAAATAAAGTAGGACCCACAAAAACAGTATCTGTTTGTTTTCTACAATTGTGGTGAGAACCTCTCCAGGTTGTGAGATCTTGCTAGCCCACATCTATGCCCACTCTTAAACTGTTAACCTACTGGAAACTAGACTCCAGTCTCATGAAAGGAACAATAATCAACATAGTTTTAAATGCCTTAGTTACTACCATCTAAATAAGGTATCACTTTAAAGTGGAACTTTATCACATCCAGAATGAATTTAGTATTAAAGGCAGAGCAATGTGGGAAACAGTTTATAGTACTCACCTATCAAAGTCTGACAGCTCATCCGGGTTACACCACTGTTTACAGGTAAGTCATTTACATAGACCCGTCCACTCTCATAGGTTATGTTAAGAACAACCTTAAAACAAAGCAGCACAGACATTAATTCCAGTGGTTTCAAAGTGACAACAGACTCCCCCTGTCACAAACACACTATCTAACTATGTGTGTGGCAGGTGTAATGGTTTGGCTGTCCCTCAAGGATGCACGTGCTGGAGGCTTGGTCTCTCTAGGTGTGGTGATGTTCTGTGTGGGCGGGGGACTTCTAAGATACAAAGCTTAGTGGTAGATGTGTAATCCCTAGGACAAGGGCTTCAAAGGAACTGTGGGACCCCAGCCTCTATTTGGTACCCGGCAAAATGAATTTTTTCCTCATGTGAGCACTTATCCCTGTGGTCTGCATTTCCCATGAGACCAAAGACAACCAATGGCAGCGATGTGCTCCTGAGCCTCCGTAACTAAGCTAAAAACAACACAACAAAAGCCTCATTGGTTTTTTTTCTGAGGCTTTTGTTTGGCTTGGTTTCTTTTTTTTTTTTTTAAGTTTTTTTAAAATTTTATTTTATTAATTTATTCTTATTACATCTCAATAGTTATTAAGTTATTATTTTTATTCTATTTGTATGGATGTTTTGCCTGCATGCATGTCTGTGAACCATGTGTGTAGTGCCTAAGAGGCAAAGAGGGCACTCTGTCCCCCGGAACTGAAGACAGATGTTGAAGGCGAGACTGAGCAAATCTTTCCCTGAGGCCTGATACAGAAAGGACATGTGCCAGGCATCATGGCGCATGCCTTTAATCCCAGCACTCAGGAGGCAGAGGCAGGCAGATCGCTTTGAGTTCGAGGCCAGCCTGGTCTACAAAGTGAGTCCAGGACAGCCAAGGCTACACAGAGAGACCCTGTCTCGAACCGCCCCCCAAAACAAAAACAAAAACAGAGAAGGGCATGCTTGGCAGAGGCAGTCAGTAATGGGCTGGAGCCAGGGCCTTGGGAGGGCTATGGCTTGTGATTCTGAGAGCCCAACTCTTCCCACTGCAAGGGGCTACGGTTATCTGTCCCAGCTCCTCCTCTGACACCCTGGTACCTAGTGTTCCTCTGTGCAGCACGGCATCACTTCTTGCTGACTTCGTCCCATTGTAGACAGATTTTTGCCAACACTGTCCCATTTCTCCCCTTAAAACCACATACTGGCTGGGCGCAGTGGCACACACCTGAAATCCCAGCACTTGGGAGGCAGAGGCAGGTGGATCACTGTGAAGCCAGCCTGGCCTACAAAGCAAGTCCAGGACAGCCAGGGCTACACAGAGAAACCCTGTCTCGAAAAAACAAAAAACAACAACCCACCCCCCCAAAGAAAACCCCCAAACAAAAAACCCCACATACAAGACACTGTACATTTTTTTTTGTTTGTTTTCCAGACAGGGCTTCTCTGTTTAGGCTTGGCTGTCCTAGACTCACTTTGTAGACTAGGCTGGCCTGGAACTCACAGTAATCCACCTGCCTCTGCCTCACAAGTGCTGGGATTAAAGCCACACCCGGCTTGGCACTGTACTTCTTGGTAAGCTTCCTTGACATAGCTTATGCCGGACCTCCTGACCGCAACCTTTCCACCTTCTTTGTCTTCTCATCCAGCCCCAGAACCCTGTCACTATGAATGACCTGCTGGCCTAGGTCAGTTACAGACAGTTGTGAGCTGTATGTGCGCGCTGGGGATCTAACCTGGATCCTCTATAAGAGCAGCCAGTCCTCCTAACCACTGAGCCATCTTTCCAGCCCTTGGCTTTTGATTCCTTAAGACAGTCTCCCTACCTAAGAAGCCCAGGCTGACTTTTAATTTGAGGCAAGTCTTCTGCCTTGACCTCCAAAGTGCTGGGATTACAGTAACAAGCTGCTATACCCAGCCTCATTAGCAAAGCCTCATACAGTCTGACAAAGCTTTTTTTTTTTTTTTAAATAAAGTAACCTGCCTCAGGCATTTAAATGTAATAACAGAAAATGGACTAATCAGTAA
The DNA here is from genome assembly GCA_907169655.1 of Acomys percivali. Taxonomy (NCBI): domain Eukaryota; kingdom Metazoa; phylum Chordata; class Mammalia; order Rodentia; family Muridae; genus Acomys; species Acomys percivali. The sequence goes on along the minus strand of OU015750.1, from coordinate 102,762,885 downwards.
AGCACCTTGGCTAAATGGTATACTAAAAATATAATCAAAAGGAGACAAACCTGTTCTTTTGATACTTCCCCATTGTCTTTCAAGGTAGTCACATTAATTCTGATGCCATCCTACAAAACAAATGTATAGGTTGGACAGATACACATTTTACAAATGGAAAATAACCTGGTTTACTTAAAACTTTCATTTGCTATTATTGTATGTGTACATGAATACAAGTCCACATGCTATGGTGCGTGTGTGGAAGTCAGAGGACAATCTTTGGGGAGTACCTTCGGGTTCTGGGGGGTCAAACTAAGCTGTCAGCTTCAAAGCAAGTGCTCCTACATGCTGAAGCATCTACCCAGACAATAATCAGTTTGTTTTTCATTTCTCCTTTGATTATTATTTTTAAATGTATTTCTATTATTTCTAATTAGGGGTGTGTGTGTGTGTGTGTGTGTGTGTGTGTGTGTGTGTGTGTGTGCGCGCGCGCGCACAGGAGTGCAGGCACTCTCGGCTGTCTGAGGTATTTGATCCCAAAGCTGGGATTTAGGTACAGAATCTTACTCAAGCCCACTGCCCCCACCCCACAGAAGAAACCCCTGTTCTGATCTCTACGAATCATTTCCTATTTTTCTTTAGTTTTACAAGTTGTCTCTTTAAACATAGAACTGCTTAGCTTTACCTGCTTCTGAGCTGTGTAGAAGCAGAGCATTTAACTCCGGAACTTATTCTCTCCGTTAAGGTCACTGGTGTCTGCATTGGCAGTCACTCATTTGCAAGGCTATACACCGCTCAGCGGTTTACACCACCCATGGACACCCATTGGTTTCTTATGGAGTCCCCTCTGACCTCCTTGAGCATGCCTCTTGGCTAAGTTCTGCAGCAGGCAGTTTTGCTGTCGCTAAAGGTCTGGCCAATCAGCAATCTACCCACACACTTAAGTTTACTGATTGCATGCTCTTCGTAGAAAAACACTGCTTCAAGAAAACCTGCTGGCCACAGGGACCTGTTACTGTTCATCAGAAGCTTTGCTATTAGGAGTGGGGATGTAGCCAATTGGTCTAATATGTCCAGGAGTGGGGGCTGCAGTGGGGGCTGCATCAATTGTCACAAGGTTTGGCAGCGGGTGTACCCTTTCCCTGCTGAGCCATCTCTCCATAGCACACCCCTACAGCACCACCCCCACAGCACACCCCTACAGCACCA
>OU015750.1:102719304-102761684 GCA_907169655.1 Acomys percivali | reverse complement strand
CACACCCCTACAGCACCACCCCCACAGCACACCCCTACAGCACCACCTCCACAGCACATCCCCCATAGCACACCACCCCCACAGCACCACCCCCACAGCACACCACCCCCACAGCACATCCCCCGTAGCACACCACCCCCAGCCCAGAGACAGGGTATGTCACAGCTAATCTGCACTGTCAAGCTGACTGGATTTAGAACCGCCTTAAGGACACACCTCAGGGTATGTCTGTAAGGCCAGCTCCAGAGGTTTAACTGAGGAGGGAGGCTGGTTTTGAATATGTGGGCAACACTACATCATGGGCTATTTTTGTCTAGAATAAAAAGAGAAAAAAGAGACATCCCACTGCACACCAGCGATCCTTTCCGTTTGCTGACTGCAGGGGCAAGCTGAGCAGGGGCGTCACATGCCTCCTGCTGTGCCTTCGCCGCCTTGGGAGGGTCTGTACACCAGAGAGCACTGTTCTTCCACAAGCTCAGAAAAGGCTGAGAATCTATTTACAGCTTCTGCTCTTCAAGAGTAGACACCATACCTAGTAACGTGCGATATCTACACCGTAAAATTCGCTTAGCAAAGTCATCGTTTATAAAAGGCAAGGGACACAGGTGCACTGTTTTTGTTATTGTTTTCCCAAGAACCAAGTTGAATTATTTTCCTAGGGATATGGAAGAGTACATCACTGGTAGGTGCAAGGCCCTGGACTCAATCTCTACCACACACACATGCATACACTTCTGAATGTGCACCCATGCACGCACACGTGCGCGTATGCACACACCAATCCCTTTTGATACTCCTGAGTGATTTCACATGCACACACATACGCATGTCATAGACATATACAACTGGTTTTTAAGTTGAATGATTTCATTGCAAAAAGAAAATTTCATTTCTTACTTTCATCTGACATTAAATTCTGATCCGGGTCACAATTCTTCCTCTGAGGACTTTTTTTAAAAAATTAACCTTTATTTTTATTTTATATGCATGGGTGTTTTGCCTACTTTCCAAAAGTGGAATGAAGACCTGGAAAGAGAGAGATGAAATGGTGAATTTGCTAGGAGCTAGCCCACCACGCTGGGGACTTAACCTTGCAAGTAAGTTTTTTGTTTTTGCTTTGTTTTTCTGTGTGGGCAGGTTCAAATGTTTCTTAGGTTCATAACTGATGAAAAAGAATCTCTGAAGTTGTAAAAGTGAAGAAATAAGTCCATATCTCTATTACTTTAAAATTATCCAATATTTATTTGGTTTCTTGGTGCTGGCACTGTTGCTATTTTCACCCAGAAGCAAATGTGGCTCAGGTATAATTTCATACACAAGTGTGCTTAGAGTTCCAAGGTTGTGGCTATCCAGAATGTGTCCAGACTGACACTGTGACATGTTTATAATGTCTGTATTCATAAGAGTTATAGCATAACTCTAAAACAGTAAAAGTAAAATGAACAGCTGGAGAGATGGCTCAGGGGTTGTAAAAGCTCTTGTCGCCAAACAGAACCACGGGGAATCCTGACTCCACAAGGTTATCCTCTGACCTCCACTGCTAAGGCGTAATCCACTATCATACACACATAACAAGTAAACTTTTCAAAACAAAATGTGGCATGTGGCATGCCTGTCGCTTTTGTATTTAGTGTGTTCCTACCAAAACATACGGTCAATCTCCTAAATTTCTTGTAATTTGGGGAAAACCCGAATTTTATGCTCTCCAAACTTCTTCCTACTATACAACTGAAGAAAGACAAAAGGTGTCAACATAAGTAAAAATGGGCTGCCCCAGACTATTGCAACGCCCTGGTTCTCACAGCCAGCCAGAACAGTCAGTCAATTGCAAGGCTTGTGACCCAGAGCGGTTCCCCAGGGATGCTGAAGCTCCTCTCAGGACACAGGAAGGACCCCACCTCAACCAAGATCCAATAAAAAAGCCACGCCGGGAAGCGCTAGGTCTTCAACCACTCCCCGTCGCCATCCCGAGTGGGCCCCGCAGCCGGGAAAGGCGCTCCCTCCTGGTCGCGACGAAACAGACGCAGGTGGCTTGGAAAGCTGCTCTTTGGGCGACACAAACATCGCCAGGCCCAAGCGCCGGGCTCAAACCCAGGAAGGAGCCATAACAAACGCCCGAGGTCACCCGCGACCGCGCACTTTTCGTGAGGCGCTACGAATCTCAAGTTCGGTGGCCGAAGTCTTGATCACACATTCAGGGACGCCTGCGCGCCTTCATTGCGTTCTCCTTTAGGGCGGCCCGTCCAGTCCAGCATCCCGGACAGCCTCCCCTTCTCCCCGGGCAGCCAGACCCTGTCCTGCCCGGCACCCGTCTGACTGCCTGTCCGCCCGCGGGAGTGGGCAGCGTCACCGCGACCGGCCTCCCCGAGGTCCCAGCAGAGAAGCGGCCTGCTGCACCCGCCCTGCCCTACCTTCGGGGCTGTGGACGGCGGCCTGGGCGCGCTGGTGGTCAGCCACCCCGCGGCGGGCAGCGCCACGAACAGCAGCAGCCGGACGGGCAGCGGCGCCGAAAGGGCGCCCTCCATCTTGGACTACACCGGCGCCGAGCGGCGGGAGGTGAGGGCGTGGCTGCCTGGAGAGGGGCGGGGCCGAGGGAGGGGCGGGGCCGTAGGGAGGGCCGGCTGAGCAGCAGGGATTGCGTACGCCTTTGACGTCAAGTGGGCGGAGTCAACTTTGAGACCGTAGTCTAGGCACTTTGGTGGGGAGACAGGTGAAATTCCTTTCGTGCCTTGAACTTCTGAACCTGCTGCTTCCACCTCAGCGCTGGAATTACGGACGTGGGCCACCCTCTCAGCTCCTAAACCCCGCCAACTTTGAGTGTACCTTATGGAAAGTTCTACTCACTTCCCATCTAGCAGAAAACTTATTTAATCCACATTAATATGCAAAATCAAGATTAACTTGGCAGTTGCTTACATGACTAACAAACCATCGGTATGAATGCAGCATGCACTTTGATCATCTTTTGAGTCAGCTCACGTTAACTGCATTTATTTGAGCACAAAACCCGTCCAAGGGGCCAATTTACCTAATATATCCAGCCAGTCTGGTTCGGTACACATTTGATGAATTCTGATCTTTGAAGCAGAAAATTCTTTGAAACGTCTAAGAGAAAATGAAGTATGAAAAAAAGAAAGAGAGAAAGAAAGTGAAGTATGCAAGACACAGATTGAGCCTTTAATTGATCATTAATAATGCCTCTTGAACCCAAATATGAATACATCTGCTTCTTTAAATTAAAAAAAAAACAAACTATTTCAGTTATTTCCATCATTTCACAATCAGAACTTGAAGTTAGCATTTCCTGTGATACAAAGCCAGCTTGGCACCAAAGGGAAATCTTGGAAATGCTCTGTGTCTGGTTGCAATTTTTGAGACAGAGTGAGTCACTGGCTTTGGGTACAACACAGTGTTTTCCAGAGTTGGCCAACTACATATTTTTAAACTTCGCAAAGATTCCCAGGAAAGAACAAGGAAACAAAGCCATATTTTTTGTTGTTGTTTTGGGATAGAATTATGTCAATCTGACACAAGCTAAAGCCGTCTGAGAGGAGGTAACCTCAATTAAGAAAATGCCTCCGTAAGATGGGGCTGTACACTAGGGCATTTTCTTCATTCCTGATTGATGGAGAATGGGCAGCCCATTGCAGGCGGGGCCATCCCTGGCTGCTGGTCCTGGCAGGCGGGGCCATCCCTGGGCTGCTGGTCCTAGCAGGCTGAGCAAGCAGTCTGGGACAAGCCAGTAAGCAGCACCCCTCCATGGCCTCTGTATCAGCTCCTGCCTCCGGGTTCCTGCCCTGTTTGGTTTCCTGTTCTGACTCCCTCTAGTGAGGGACTGCAGATGGGGACACATAAGCCAAGTAAACCCTTCCCTCTCCAGCCTACTCTGGTCATGGCGCTCCATCATAGGCAATAGTGATACAATCTAAGACAAACTTCGAAGTTCCTCACAAATTTTACCTCATTTTCCTAAGTTTGTTTGTTTGTTTGTTTGTTTTGAAACAGGTCCTGGGACTCCCTTTGTAGTCCAGACTGTCCTCGAATTCAAAGAAATCCACCTGCCTCTGCCTCCGGAGTGCTAGGATTAAAGGCATGCACCACCATGCCCGGCTTTTCTGAGACATTTTTTTTTTTTCGAGACAGGGTTTCTCTGTGTAGCCTTGACTGTCCTGAACTCACTTTGTAGTCCAGGCTGGCCTCGAACTCACAGCGATCCGCCTGCCTCTGCCTCCTGAGTGCTGGGATTAAAGGTGTGGGCCACCACACCCGGCTTCTGAGACATTTTTAAAACTACTTTTACTGTAACCCTATTGTCGAAGTGTTTAAAATAAAAGTTTTAGGTTTCTGGAGGTTTTTTGTTTTGTTTTGTTTTGTTCTGTTTGTCTGTTTCTTGAGGTAGGGAGGGTCTCACTATGTAGCTCTAGTTGACTTGGAGCTCTATGTAGACCAGGATGACTGGTCTCTGCCACTCAAGTGCTAAGATTAAAGGTGTGCTCCACCATACCTGGCTAATAAATGGTATTAGACCTACTGATGATAGGCCATATTCACATAAATAATTAATAAATAATTAATAATAGAAATATTATTGTAGGGCTGGCAAGACGGCTCAGCTAGCATAAGGGCTTACCGACAAACCCTAGTAACTTGAGTTTCATATCCAGAATCCATGTAAAGATGGAAGGAACAAACTGTCTCTCCAAAACTGTCCTCTGTGTGCCATGGCACACACTGCCCCAGACATATGCAAAATAATAAGGCTCTAAAAAGGAAATGTCTTTATATCAGTCAATATGTATTATATAATTTTGCTTAAATGCTTTCTGTATATTTAACCCTTACAACAATCTAATTTATGATTACAATTCAAGATATTGTGTGTCTGTTTTTAATAACTGGAGTTTTAGGTTTGGCCACCAGTCTCTAATATTCCAATTAAAGAGACAATTTTGAAATGCAAAGAGAAGATATATGTTCAGTGTGGCCAAACTTGGATGAAGGACAAATAAAAGGCTCTAATGATCTCCAAGTCAGTCTCCAGGGTACTGACACATGCTTTGGATTGAAACGGAGGAAGAATTAGGACACTTGGGACAAAGAATGCAAAAACACTTCCGGTCAAGGTATGATCTGGCTACTGTCTCAGTTCTGGTTCTGCAAAGCGATCCAAAGACATTCTTACTGCTGTTGTCACATCCCATGTGGGAATAATTCTGGTTCCTACAGGATGATCACCTCTGCTCCCAGGGTGTGGCCTCATCAAGAAGGTGATCTGTCCTGCAAGGTTCTGCTGTTCCTAGAACCCAAGGTGACTCAAGAAGGAGGATTCTAGGCCATGTCAAATTGACAGTGACCAATGTCTAGTATTTTTTAGTTATTACAAAGGCCCTTCTAGAAGTGCACATGTGTGGGCATACCTGTTATCGCTGCTTAAATATCTTAGTCATGGGCTGGATGGAGCTCAGCAGTTAAGAGGAACTGTTGCTCAATCTTCAGGTGGACATTGGATCACAGTACTCATGTCAGGAAGATCCCATAAATACCCGCGTAGCGGCAGCTCCAAGGAATCCAGCGCTCCTCTGGGTTCTATGGATACCTGCACACAGATGTGTGTATACACTGACACAGAGCACAGACACATGCATACAGATAAATACTTTTTTAAAAAGATTTATGTATTTATTATTATGTATACAGTGCTCTGCCTGCATGTACACCTGCAGGCCAGAAGAGGGCATCAGATCACATTATAGATGGCTGTGAGCCACCATGTGGTTGCTGGGAATTGAACTCAGGACCTCTGGGAGAGCAATCAGTGCTTTTAAACTCTGAACCATCTCTCCAGCCCCACAGATAAATATTTTTTAAAGATGGTAGTCACATAGGGAGCCTGCCTCAAACACTAACGAAAATGCTCTCTCCTTCTCCTGTAATCATTAACTACATGTAAGTCCTCAGGGAGAGGCGGACCCTTCTCTTTCGTGATAGAGTGGTTACGGGCCCAAACTTGTGCAAACAGTCACAGCTACCACAAGACGGACAATGCTACAGCCATGTCATGCCTAAAAGACAGCAGCCCACACTGCCCCCTCACCCTTCCCTCATCTCTTACATCCCTTCTGCTCCTTTTTTCCCCTTTGTAGCCCAGGCTGGCCTCGAACTCACAGCCATCTGCCTGCCTCTGCCTCCCAAGTGCTGGGATTAAAAGCATGCACTACCACGCCCAGCTGAGAAGTTGACTTTTAAAAAGACTTAGTACCCTCCCTCCCCCTTTTAAGATGGCTTTAGATTTGCATTAGGAATGGGGAAAAGAAAACTCCTTAATTTGTTTTCTCCGCAATTCATTCATATTCCATTGTTCTAGCTTCTGCTATGTGGATTTTCTGTAGTTTCTCTTGCTTTCTAGTTTTTATTCCACTATAGCCAAATATAGTACAAAACGTTATTTCAATTTTTCTGTATTTGTTGACACCTGCTTTGTGTCCTTACCTATGATCTATTCTAGAGAAAGTTCTACTGTCTCCTGAGAAGGATATTCTGTAGTATATAACGGAACCTTCTAATTTGTTAAGCCTATTTGATCTATGGTGTCATTCAACTCCACTGTTTCTCAGTTTTTTATACAACTCTATTGGTGAGAGTGTAGGGTTAAGTCTATGACTTTATATCTAGCAGTGTTTGCTTTATGAAGTTGAGTTCACCTGTGTTCAGTGCAATTGTTTAGAATTGTAATGTCGAGAACAATTGTTCCTGCAATCAGTACAAAGTGACTTCCTTTGTCTCTTCTGATTAGTTTTGGCTGGAAGTTTATTTTGTCAGATATTAGAATAACAATATCGACCCTCTTCAAATTTCATTTACTTTGAATACTTTTCCCCCATCCTTTCACTCTAAGGTAAATTCTATCTTAGGGGGCAGCAAATAGGAGATCCTCTTAAAATTATTTTTATTTATTTATTTTGAGACAGTTTCCCTGTGTGTAGTGTGTAGCCCTGGCTACCCTAGAACCAGCTCTGTAGACCATGCTGGCCTCTGATTACCCAGTGCTGGGATTAAAGGTGTATACCTACACCACCTGGCCTTTGGTATTTTGTTTTGTTTTGCTTTTAAATGCAATCTTGGAGGCTGTAACTGTTTTAATTATCTAATATGCATACCAATAAATACACAAGAGACATAAACTGAGGTAAAAACCTACAGCTTAGCGAGATAACTTTATTTTCTGAACTGCATACAAAATATCTATTTACAAACTATCAGAAACATAAACAACACTGTCTCTCTGAAGACTGTGGAACAGAGACTCTGCAGATCAGGGCACAATATGTTCTCTGGGGGAGGGTAAAGTCAATGGAAATAAGGAGCAAATGAAAACAGGAGTGAGTGTGGGAAGTGTGGCGGCTCTGCCCTGCTGGAGTGCAACAGTCCTGCTCAGCTCTGCTCTGGTGAACATATAACAACGCCATGAAGTCATACTGCACAGCAAACCTCACATAGGAAACTTATTGGAAGGGAAAAACCTAGGAAAGACTGCATCTACTCCTGGGAGAAGCAACAGGGAATTGAACAGTAAGCAGGGCTTAAAGAAGATTTCTTAGGGGGCGGAGCTTTCCAGGGCAGAGATTTTTCAGGGTGAGGATTGGTGGAATTTCACGTCCTGAACTTGGGAAGCTCAGGGATTGGTGGCTTTCCTCCTCCTCCTTCTCCTCCTCCTCCTCCTCCTCCTCCTCCTCCTTCTTCTTCTTCTTCTTCTTCACCTTTTCCTGTATGGGGAGGGAGATGTCCTGGCCAAGGAGACTTTGGCTGAGGCGTCATTACTTCAGAGCCACTTAGGGAAGTTCCATCACCGTGACAGTTCCTGCTGTGCCATCTCAGGCTAGTACCTCACGGGGTAGAGCCAGGCTGCGGCTGTCCCAGTGGAGCACCACTCAGAGAGTACAGTGAGGGCAAGAAAGAGTGGGCTAGAGCTGGCATCCTAAAATGGCATGGATGCTGGGCATGGTGGCACATGCCTTTAATCCCAGCACTTGGGAGGCAGAGGCAGGCAGATCACTGTGAGTTCGAGGCCAGCCTGGTCTACAAAGCTAGTCTAGGACAGCCAGGATAACATAGAGAAACCCTGTCTCAAAAAACCAAACCAAACCAAACCAAACCAAAAAACCAAAAACAAAAAACCACCAAACAAACAAATAATAATAATAAATAAAATGGTATGGATATTAAACAGTGTAGATGTGGAAGGAGAAAGAGCTGGACTGAAATATAGACATACAGACTGGCCTGAGCCAGACATGGAGGCACCCACCTTTAGTCCCAGCACTCAGGGATGGAGAGGCAGGCGGATCAATGTGAGTTCGAAGCCAACCTGGTCTACAAAGTGAGTCCAGGACAGCCAAGGCTACACAGAGAGACCGTGTCTCGAAAAAAGGAAAAACAAAACCCCAACAAGACAAACCAGACTGGCCGGATTGCTGCCTCTCATCTGGATTGCCTTGCATTCCATTCCTAAGTGCTGGAATCCTGTTTCACAGCTCGGGCATTGCTCTGCACAGGGAATCTTCCTTGGGATGATCAGATCACCAGTGGGGTCCCAACATTAGTGAGCAGTGTTTCACAGATGGATTCCCAGGCCTTGTCACACCTCTGCCAATTCCTTCAGGATACTGGTTGCAAATGTTGACCCTGCCCCCGTGTAGCTGTTGCTAAAGTCTCGTGTGCTGCTCAGGTGTCTGTATGTAAGTTCCTATGTTTACTTTAGTTCCTACCAGGTTTTCAGTTCACTGAATGCTGTGCAGGTCTGATTCAAATGTTTGGTTTTGAGGTGGGGCCTCATGCATCCCACGTTTTTTGTTTGTTGTGTTTTTCGAGACAGGGTTTCTGTGGTAGCCTTGGCTGTCCTGGACTCGCTCTGTAGACCGGCTGGCCTCGAACTCACAGGGATTCACCTACCTCTGTCTCCCGCGTGCTGGGATTAAAGGCGTGCACCACCACGCCCGGCTCACTTGCAGGTTTAAAACAAAACAAAACAAAACAAAACAAAACAAAACAAAACAAAACAAAACACCAAATTCCCTGCCAAAGGACCCTCCCAGCGGGCTGCCGGAAGTTGTGCCTCCAAAGTGGGCGAGGACGCCCGCGGATGACGTCACGAGCGTCGCAGAGTCGCGTAGATCGTGACGTAAGGCGTAGGCGCGCACTGGTTGCGCCTATCATTGCCGGGTGTTTGTTCCCGAGAAGCCGGCGCCATGGCTGTTCTCTTGGAGACTACTCTGGGCGACGTGGTCATCGACTTGTATACCGAAGAGCGGCCGCGAGGTGAGGCTCGCGTCCTTCACGCCCTGGCGGGGCAATGAACAATCTACCCAAGCTCCCTTCCTTTCTCTGTTTCCGCCTGGAGCTCTGTTTCATAATGGGCCTTGGCTAGAAAATCTGGCGAGTGTGTGTTTGTGTGTGTGTGTGTGTGTGTGTGTGTCCCCGCCGTGGTCCTTTTTGAAGGACTTTGGCGTGTGGGGTTGGGTGAGGTGGCCTGCCTAGGCGATGCCCATAGCTTTCGGTGGCTCCGCTGTGCTTTCTTTACTCGTGAGGGGAAAAGACTTAAATACCGCTTGGCGTGTCATCATTTGCCTTGCTGATAGCAGGCAGGGTGTGTCTGGTCTTCGGAAGAGTGGCAGTCACATCCCTCCTTGTTACATGACACCTGGTGTCCCCCTGTGCGAATAGTCAGCAAGGGCCACGGGTCAGTTAGAGTTTAGGCGACAGATTTTTCATCGAAGGAGAACGAAGCGGGTTCCAATTTTAACTTAAGAGTCCTACTAGAAGGATGTATGTGTATGCAGCTGTGGGAAAACAGGTGAGTGTGCCTTCCCTAGCGGGCTGGGAAGAAGCCAAGCGAGAAAACGAAACTTTTCGGAGATGACCGGCAGTTAAGATTTTCTTAGCAGTTTGTTTGGAGTTTTTCTGGAAATAGCAAGAAATTTGGCTTGCCTGGACCGAGTTGGTATATGGAGTGAAATAGCTGCCACTGACTTCCAATCAGGTCCGAATCCTGGAGGTTGGGTCCTTAATCGTCTTGTGTGCCTTGCTGATGGACTCAGTGTTGGCAGGTTCACAGTATGTATGGCACAGTTACCTTGGAGCGATTATAGGCAGTTATGAGGAGAATGTGTCCATTGGAAGAATCAAGAAGCCAGGGGAGATAAGCTACAATCAGTGTCCTTCCCCTGCGGAATGCACAGATCAGCAGAGAATGAAAGAAGCTGCAGGACCACAGGGAGTGCCTCCTGCCCCAAACACCTTCTCTCACGCTCAACCGTCTCTCCCCTCCACCCGCAGACACTTGACTTTCTCCTGAAGCCTTCCATTTTCTTACTGTTGCCACTGCCCACGTTTCTGTCCACTCATGTCCTTCTAAGAACTTCCTGACCTTTCAGATCTCAGAGAAAGCACGTGCTCTTCTTTGCAACATGCAGAAGGTCAAGCAAAGTTGATTTGTTTTTTCTGTCTGCAGTGTTTTTTTTTTCCCCCGAGACAGGGTCTCTCTGTGTAGCCTTGGCTGTCCTGGACTCACTTTGTAGACCAGGCTGACCTCGAACTCACAGTGATCCACCAGCCTCTGCCTCCCAAGTGCTGGGATTAAAGGCGTGCACCACCACGCCCGGCCCTCTGCAGTGGTTTTATGAATCGCAATGGCACTCATTTTATTAGGACATGTGCGTGGTTGTCCCCTCTCAGTAACGTCTTGCAAGGAGAGCAGGGACTGTGACTTAATGTCCCCATTATCTTAGTACCTGGTGCAAGCCAGGCAGTGGTGGCACATGCTTTTAATGCCAGCACTCAGGAGGCTGAGCTCTGTCAATTCCAGGCCAGCTTGGGCTATAGGGTGAGTTCCAGGACAGTCAGGGCTACACAGTAAAACCCTGGGGGAAAGGGGAGAGTCTCATGTGAGTAATGCATAGGAACGTGTTGTTTTACCTAATACTCTGTCAAGTGATAGAAATGCAGCTCAGAGGAGCTTAAAGTGCTCAGTTGCCCTTTAGAACTGGGATAGGCTCGGGTGCCTGAGGGCAGCTGGATCCAAGGGTTGAAAGGATGCTCTGTGGAATGGTATTGTTACCTCGTGACTTTGCGTTTCCCCCTTGAGCTCCTTTGACAGTCTGCACATAGAGCTGCGCTTTACGTGATGAATGGAGCCCTTTCCTCAGAGCTGTGTGCTCCTGAAGTGGAGGTAGGGGTACACACTGTTAATAAGCAGGGGCTTCTGCAGAGGAAGCTTGGGACACCAAAAACATACCTGCTTGTGTGTGTATATTTGAAGAGAGTGACTGGCATCTAGTTATATGTAGATCCAGTCAGTAGGTACATATTCAGATTCACTTTTCTTTTCTTTCACTTAATGAATGCTAAGATTAAAGGCAAATGCCACCACTGCCTGGCCTCGTCTTTTTAAAAATCTCTGTCTCTCTGTCTCTGTCCCCGTCTCTGTCTGTCTGCCTCTCTCTCTCTCTCTCTCTCTCTCTCTCTCTCTCTCTCTCTCTCTCTCTCTCTCTTTCTCTCGTATGTGTGAAGGCACTCTTGTTTTTAAATTATCATTATCAGTATGCCTGGCTAGCAATCAATCAAGACACAGACACCTGTTATATTTTAAAATAGCCTTAGTTAACCTGGGACAGGGCAGATATTAATCCTCTAAACTATTTCTCATAGTGGGGTAGGTATGGGATACCTGCCCCAATCCCATACTATCTGTTTCTAATAATTTCTACCAAGCTACCTCCCATCCATAATCCCAAATACTTGCTAATGTTCTTCATCTGGGCCGAATCTCCATCCATGCTGGCCACATGTTTCTCTTCCATCTAACCTGTGGCGGCCTTCTTCTCTTCTCTCCTCGAGTCTCTGTCCTCCCAGGATTCCTCTGTCTCCCTAAGCCTGGGAACCTTATCCACACCTATCTCCTTTTCCCTGCCCAGGTGTGTGTTTGGCCTTTTAGTGGTCAAAAGATGGGTCACAGAGACAGCAAGCAGTAAATAGCATCAAAATACATCAGACCATCCTCCAACACACTCTTGTGGAGGTCAGAGGACAACTTGGGAGTCTTTCTACCATGTGGTTTTCAGAAATCAAAAGTGCAGGCTACAGACTTGATAGTAAGCTCCTTCTCCTCTGACTCACCTCACCAGTCTCCAGGTTCTCTTTAGATTTTTTTTTACTGTCCGTCTGGTTTCTTAGTGCCTTACCACCTTATTAGCATGTATCTCTGTGTTTAGGCTATGAGTTCCTCAAGGGCATAGCAGTGCCAAGCTTCTAGAAGGCTGTATTAGTTACTCTTCTGTTGCCTTGATAAAACACCATAACCAAAAAGTGGTCAATGGGAGAGCTTATTTTGGATTATGTTCCAGAGAGACAGCTCATAATGGCGGGGCAGGCACTGCAACATCCAGCTGGATTAGGCAGCTGTGAGATCACATCTTTAACAGAGTACACCAAGCTGGGAGAGTGAACTAGAAGTGGGGTGAGGCTAGGAACACTCTGCTTCCAGATGAATTTCCTGTGGCGAGGCTCCCATCCTAAAAATTCAATAGCTTCCTCAAACAGTGCCCCAGCTGAGGACCAATACTCAGATACCTGACCATGGAGGACGTCTCTAATTCACACCACCGTCTCTAATTCACACCACCGCAGAGGTGCACAGCAGGCGTTTAGTGAACATGAGGAAGATTGCTCCTGAAGTAAAGGGCTTTGCAAAGCCCCCTTCGTGTGTGCGCTGCTGGGGATTGAACTCAGGGCATCAGGAATGCGTAGTAATTACTATACCTGAGCTACATACACCCTGGTCTGTGAAATACTTTACACTAGTTGTAAAACAAATAAAAAGTCCTATAGATATCTAATTTTCTCTAATTTAACTTATATGATCTGCATCCATTTTCATCTATTCTGCTAGATTTCTTTTTCACTATAGCATCATCCTGTATCTCTTCTCCTAAAAACTGATTGATGACTAAATAATTGTTAATTTCCAACATTAACTCTGATGTCTAAAAGGTCATAAGAAAACAAAATGGTATTGAATATATATTACACCTTTTAATTTTTCTTAGTTTAATAATAATTTTCCTTAGTTTTGAGAATTTCATCCATGTATACTATACAATGAAATATGGGCATATAAACCAGGTGCAATGGCTCATGCCTGTGATCCTAGCACTGGGGAAGCAGAGGCAGGTGGGTCGCTGTGAGTTCGAGGCCAGCCTGGTCTACAAAGTGTGTCAAGGGCAGCCAGGGCTACACAGAGGAATGCTGTCTCAAAAAAAGAAGAGAAAAAGAAGCATGGTCATATAAATCTTTGTAGCTTCTTCAACACCTTCCATAGCTCCTAGAATATGTCCACTGCAGCATGGGATACCTACCAGTAGCCACACCCTCAAAGGAGAAGTTGACTTTTTTTTCCCCCAGAGACAGAGTTTCTCTGTGTAGCCTTGGCTGTCCTGGATTTACTCTGCAGACCAGGCTGGCCTCAAACTCACAAAGATCTATCTGCCCTCTGCCTCCTGAGTGCTGGGATTAAAGGCATGGCACCACTACTCCCAGCTGAGAAGTTGACTTTTAAAAAGACTTAAAATAGATTTAGATTTACTTTTTAAAAATATTCACTTCTTGTGTGGATGTGGATGAATGTGTGCCACAACATGCCCGCAGAGGTCAGGGTAACTTTGGGTACTTGGTTCTCTCTTTCTGCCATGTAGGATCTGCGGCTCAAACTCAGGTTTTCGGGTTTAGCAGCAAGCACCTTTATCTACTAAGCCACCTCACAGACATTTGTTTTTCTTTTAATAAAAATGCAAATGTAAGCTGGGTGTGGTGGCTCACAATTCTAATCCCAGTACTCAGGAAGCAGAGGCAGGCAGGTCTCTGTGAGTTCGAGGCCAGCCTGCTCTACAAAGCAAGTTTACGCTAGCCAAGGCGACATAGAGAAATCTTGTCTTGAAAAAAAAAACATGCAAATGTAGAGATAAATTGTAGTAATTATGCTTTTGCAAATTTGTTTAAAACTGAAATTTTGCTTTCCTGTAGTAAATTTAGTTTTTACTTTGTTTCAGCTTGCTTGAATTTTCTGAAGTTGTGCAAAATGAAATATTACAACTATTGCCTTATTCACAATGTACAGGTAAGCTGGTAGACATTAGTCATGCTCTTTGTTATTGGAAATGTAGCAAACTGTGAATTAACAAAGACTCTTTATATTACAGAGGGATTTTATCATACAAACAGGCGATCCTACAGGGACTGGCCGTGGAGGGGAGTCTATATTTGGGTAAGTTCTTATGTATTTTCATTAGACTTTTTATTGTTGTGATAAAACACCATGATCAAAAACAGCTTGGAAAGAAAAGCATTTGTTTCTTTGATCACTAGAGGAAGTCAGTGCTGGAACCTAAGGCATGGGCTGAGGCAGGAGCCATAGGGAGCACTTCTTGCTGCCTGCTCCTCCTGGCTGGCCCAGTGTGCTTTCTTATATATCTGGAACTGCTTGCCAGGGTGGCACTGACCCCTCTGTCCTGGGCCCTCTTACATCAGTCATTAATATCAATCAAGACAATGTTCTGTAGACTTGCCTACAGGCAATCTGGTAGAGCCATTTTCTCAATTGAGGTGCCTTTTCCCAGATAACTTTAGCTTGTGTCAAACAGATAAAAAACCAACCAGGACAGTATGTATGCATGTATTTAGAGACAGGCTCACCAGTAACCCACGCTGACCTTGGACTCAGTCCTGTCAAGCTGAGAGTGGGCTTGAACTGATTCCTGTCTCCGTTTTCCTTGTGCTGAGATGAGAGACGTGAACCACTGCACCTGGTTTACAGTGCTGGCAGTGGAGCCCACAGGCTGCGTGCTAAACATACACTGTGTTGGTGGAGCTGTATCCCTACCCTCTGTTTTTATTTATCTGTTCATTTTATTGATTGCTTTTTAGATGGGATCTTATTCTGTAGCCCAGGTTGGTCTGGAACTCATCGTGTAGCTTAGGCTTGGCTCAGAATCTTTTCTCTCTATTTTTTCTTTCTTCTTCTTTTTTTCTTTTTTGAGACAGGGTCTCTATGTATTCTTGGATGCCTGGAACTCATTCCGTAGACCAGCTGGCCTTGAACTCAGAGATGTACCTGCCTCCCCTTCCCAAGTGCTGGGATTAAAGGTGTGCATCCCCACTGTCTGGCCTGATACAAGATTCTTATGTCTTAGTCTCCTAAGTGTGGAATTATAGATGAGCACCATCACACTTGTCTCATTTTTTATTATTTATTTGGTTTTACAAGTCAGGATTTCCCTCTAGTCCAGGCTGTCCTGGAACTCACTGTTGTCCATGCTGGTTTCTGACTTGTTACAATCCTCCTGGCAGTGGTGGTTCAGTCTTCATGTTATAATATGGCTCAAATTCTATGGTAGTTCCCTAAGTTCCCTCAATGCCTATAAGAAAAAAGAAGGAGTATTTGAGTCAGTGGGATATTTATAAAGACAGTCACGCTGTTACAGAATCTCTGTATTCCATTTGAGAGTACTGAAGTTTTATAACTTTTTTGTATACTTTCAGACAACTGTATGGGGATCAAGCAAGCTTTTTTGATGCAGAAAAAGTGCCAAGAATTAAGCACAAGAAGAAAGGCACCGTGTCCATGGTGAACAATGGCAGTGACCAACATGGCTCTCAGGTTAGGGCGTGGTAAAAGATGAGCTCTGCTTGGGTGTGAGGAGCTGGAAGCAGCCTATGCAGTTATCTTTTCAGTTACGCAGTAATGAGAGAAGCATTAAAGGAAATTATTTCTTTTCTATATTAAAGGGCGCTGGGGGGTTGGGATGGGCAAGGCACATGGCTCAGCAATTAAGAGTACTAACTGTTCTTCCAGAGGATCTAGCTCAGTTGCCTGCACCACATGATGGCTCACAGTGCTTTGAAATTCCAGTTCCAGGCCATCTGATTCCCTCTTGTGGCTTCTGTGGGCATTGTGTGCACGTGGTGCACCACCACACCTAGCTAAAGTAGTTAAAACCATCAAGGGGACATCTTTGCAACTGTTGATGTCAACACAATCTGCTTTTTACTTCATTTTAAAAATAAGTGTACAAGAAGTGATACAATAAATCTAGAGTCTTGGGTTTGTGTTTTTATACTTGTAAGTGATTTCAGAGTTATATATGTTTTTAAATATTTATGATATACCTTTTGGTCTAGTTTCTTATTACTACAGGAGAAAATCTAGATTACCTTGATGGGGTCCATACAGTGTTTGGCGAAGTGACAGAAGGCATGGACATAGTTAAGAAAATCAATGAGACCTTTGTGGACAAGGATTTTGTACCATACCAAGATATCAGGTGTGGTTACCTTTACTGTTTTAACATATGGGAATGTTTTAACACTGTGGTATTGAACATAGAGTGGCCTGAATGTGACTTCTACACATAGGACTATTATCTCAGTTTCTCTTGTTTTTCTGTGATAAAATACTCTGACAGAAGTAAGCCGAGGAGGAAAGAGTTCACTGCAGCTCACAGCTCAGGGCTGCAGCAGGGGTAGATAGAGTGGCCTTGGGCCATCTAGTTACATTGCGCCACAGGGATGAAGCAGAGCCAGGGCTACTTGTGCTCAGCTGCTGCTTTTCATTCAGGCCAGGCCCAGCCTCCCACACTCAGGGTGCGGCTTCACATCTCAGCTTCCCAGGCAGCCCACACACCACTTCAACCCAGACTCCCTTTCCAGGTGTTTCCAGATCCTGCCAAGTTGACAGCTGAAAGTAACCAGTGTGGGCCAGCATGCGACCATTTAGAATCCTTATAAAAAGGAGCTTTGATGATTTTTCTTTTGTACTAATTGTTATGTTGGTTAGAATTATTCTTGTTTCAGTTTATTTTTTTAAAAGATGATTACTAAAAAATAGGGCAGAAGTAGCAAGGTTTAGAAATTTACTTTTTTTCTTTTCTTCTTTCTCTCTTTCGTTTTCCATGTGCATATTTTGAGACAGGATCTCACTCTAGTCCAGCTTACCAGGAACTTACTGTCTACCTCAGGCTAGCCACAGACTTGTGATTCTCTTCCCCGGACTTCCTGAGTGCTGGGGCTGGCAGGTGCCAGCATCATGCCCAGCTTACTTCACATTATGAAGTAAGGCAGAGCAGTGATGTCAAAGGGCATACAGTACTGCTCAGTGTAGAAGTGCAGTGTGGGTCACTAGTGTCCATGACCCGTGGAGGCTTTGGGCACTAGAAATACATGTTAAAATCTGTGAAAATCAGCGTGGATTCTGAAATAAATATGACATTTTCTTGGATTTGTTTTGTAAGGATAAATCATACAGTGATTTTAGATGATCCATTTGATGACCCTCCTGATTTATTAATTCCTGATCGGTCACCAGAACCTACAAAGGAACAATTAGATGTAAGTAGAACCGTGATGGTGTTGTTTCTTTTCTTTTGAGGCACTGTCTCACTATGTAGTGCTGGCTGGCCTGGAATTTTGCTCTATAGACCAGGCTGGTCTCAGGTTCACATAGATACTCCTGCCTTTGCCTCCACATGCTGGGACTAAAGGTGTGCACCATTGCACCCAACTAGTAGCATCTTCCAGTACAGGTTTATGAAAGCACTTCTTTCTGTTGCTGATCTTGTTTGATCTAGAGCAAGTTTTGAATTCCTCTCTCACCCATAGAGATGGTTATTTTTGTGGCTGTCTCATTATTTCCTTGATCTTTCTCTTTAATAACATTCCACAAGGAGTCTTAGTTCAGAAGCCTTCTGTAAGCTGTGCTTTGGAAGTTTGTCTTATCTCCCCACTCTAGGGGACAAGTCAGGGGCAACTGAATGGCCATCCTGTAAGCCATTCTGGAGCCAGGCTAGACCCAGGCATTTACAGGGTAAATTTAAGGTGTTCACAAGCTTTCTCAAGGCTAAAATTACAGTTGAGTTTGGTATTTAATTTTAAAGTTATGTATCCTTTCTACTGAACACTTAGTTGGATAATAGTATCTCTATAAATATTTCTTTTGATTGTATAGTCAGTCAGAAGCCGTGCCTGGCAAGTACTATAGAATTAATTTAAATGAGTGCCAGTATTTGTAAATCTCTATTGTGTTGTGTTTTGATAGGCCAAGAATAAAACATGATATCTTACATGATTCTCAGATTTTTAACTTCTATTTTACAGAGTGGTCGGATAGGAGCAGATGAAGAAATTGATGATTTCAAAGGAAGATCAGCTGAAGAAGTAGAAGAAATAAAGGCAGAAAAAGAGGCTAAAACTCAAGCTATTCTTCTAGAGATGGTGAGATGATAATTTTGATCAAGTAGTGTTAGGGTGAGAAAGACCCCAAACTCAAAAACTATGCAAACAACGAAGAATGTTTAGTCTATAGGATCCAACATGCTGGGGTCACCAACCAGACAGGATAGTGACCCCTGTGAACTTGTAGGCTCTTTTTAAAGGCTTTTGGGGAATCTTAAGTGGGGGCTAGGTAATCATTAGCATGTTGGGATCGCCACTGAGACATGGCGACCCTCTGTGAGCTTGATGAGCTCCTAGACTCTTAACAAGCATTTACTATATTTTTCAGACTATAAGACACACCTGATCATAACATACACCCAGTTTTTAGAGCAGTGAAACAATAAAAACAGCAATCGGACCATAAAGCGCACCCTAATCTCCCCCTCCCCTTTTAGGGGGGTTACATCTTATGGTCCGAAAAATACGATGAATTCTAAAAAAGGAGTTAAGAACTGAGTAAACACATGGGCTACTCTGGCCAGGTCATGAGGCAGAAAATTTCCAGCCCAGCAGTATATCTTTTTTAACCAATTATACCAGCAGTAAAAATCATTTTTAAATTTACCTTTCTCTGGTCAAGTCATGGCTGTCTCTGGTTGGCTGCCCACTCTCTGCAGCATTGCCAGCGACTGCTGAGCCCACCTCTGAAGAGTGGAGGCCCAGGCCTGCTCTGAGCTACCAGAACGGAGCCTGTGGCTACACTTATTTAACCAGGCCTCTCAATAGTTGTTATGTAACTTACATAGCACATTTTTGTACGTGTACTTACTTTTGTGAGAATAAACTGGTAAAAATTTAGTGAGGTTTTTTTCCCTGGATTACGTTTGTTTGTTTGTTTGTTTGTTTGTTTGAGACAGAATTTCTCTATGGAGCACTAGCTGTCCTGGAACTCACTGTGCAGACCAGGCTCGCCTTGAGTTCAGAGATCCATCTACTTCTGCCTCCTGAATGTTGGGATTAAAGGCGTGTGCATCACTGCCCAGCTTAGATTACATTGTGTAGGATACGATAACATGAAAATAAGCAGATTGGTTCGAGTTTTCCATAAGTTATTGAGTGCCTTTTTTAAAGGGGGAAGGGTTAATGTGGTGGTGAGTAAAGATACTTGCTGACATGTCTGATGACCTAAGTTGGAGCACCAGAACCCACATGGTGAAAAGAGAGAGCCAACTCCTGTAAGAAGTCCTCTGTCCTCTGTGTGTTCACATGGCATGCTCATGTCCACCAGTGCACACCACACCCACGCACACAAATAAATGTAAAAAAAGAAGTTTGAAAAGTGGGAGATGGTTTTCTAATTTACATGTATTACTAGAACTTAGTATACATATAATTTTTAAACATTGTTTATTAGACTGCATTTTTATGTATATTGGAGAATAGTTTATTTTGAGCTGATTCATCAATTTCCTACACTCAATCACATTTCTTTGGCTAGCTGTATCAGCCAAGTTAATAATGTGTGCACGTGTTTATGTATGAGAGTTACAGGTGGTTTGTGAGCCTCCTGATGTGCATCCTGAAAACCAAAATTAGTCTCTGAAACAGCAATGCATACTCCTAACCACTGAGCCATCTCTTTAGGCTCCTGCACGTTTCCCCCCATTAACTTATTTCTTATTTATTATTCTTTCTGTTATTTATGGATATCTATTGATTTTTTTCTCTTTTGTGTTATGATCCTTTTTCCTTTTCTTTTTTCTTTTCTTTTTTTTTTTTTTTTTTTTTTTTTTGAGACATGGTCTTCTGTGACATCCAAGTTAGTTTTAGTGTCCTTGGCTCATCAGCCTGCCAGGTAGCTTGGATGCCACCATGGCTAGCTGTGATAATTCTCACTGGGTTTAGGTAATAGGCTGCTGTTGCCTTTGACAGGTTTCAGAATTGTTGAGCAGATTTATGGCTCTGAAGCTACTGTTTCTGAATGTCAAGATTTTCTTTTTGGTGTATTTATATAGCATGCAATTCTTTACATGTCATCTCAGAGTTTTCAAATGCACATAAGAAGGAATATTGCTGCCCTCCAAATGCTTGT
The DNA here is from genome assembly GCA_907169655.1 of Acomys percivali. NCBI lineage: Eukaryota > Metazoa > Chordata > Mammalia > Rodentia > Muridae > Acomys > Acomys percivali. Next base: position 102,741,334 of record OU015750.1, on the reverse strand, counting down.
GGGAAATACAGTGTCAGCACCCTGGTTCTAGCTCATTGCTGCCCTCTGGTCTCTTCAGTGGGAAGTGCACCAAGTGCATTACAGTGTGCTGTTTGCTGCTGCAGCTGACTTTGATCTTGACTTGAGTTTGGATAAAGTAAAAGGCCTAACGTTGAGAGTTTAGGGGGAAAAAAACTGTAGAAATTGTGGTTCCTATTGTAAAGCAGTATGGAAAAATCAGGTATTACATGTCATTGAAGACTAGATTCTACCTAGTCATATTTTTCAAAATTCAATAACAAGCAAAACTAAATAACGCATTGCTTAATGATGTATGTGGTGAGCATCTTAGAGGTATGAAAGGGAATAGCCAAAGAAGAAAGCAGAAAAATGTGATTTTTTGTGAGAGAAGCAGGACGACAATGGGACCAGGGGAGTGTATTTATTTTTAGGCCAGGTAGTTTTTATTTCATTGATTGATTAATTTTAAAATGCATTATTTTTATTTTGTGTGTGGGTGTATTTAGGTGCACATGTGAAGGTCAGAGGACAGCATGCAGAAACTGGTTCTCTACGTCCAACTTAGGTCATCAGGCTTGATGGCTAATACCTTTCCCACTGAGCTGGCCCCCATAGTTTTATTGTTATTTTTTATAACCTATGTTTTATATATTTTTTTAAGAACACAATATGTCAAATACTTCAAAAGGAAAATGGGGATAATTTGGGACTTTTGAAGCTAGAATAGATCTTGATTCATATCCTAGCTGTAACCATTTTGGTTTCACTGTACTTCCTTTAAAGTGGAAATTGTGCCTAGTATGGTGGCACAGGCCTGTAACCTCAGTATTCAGAAGGTGGGGCAGGAGATCACAGGGTTGAGGCCAGCCTGAACTCCAGGAAGATCCTGTCTAAAACATAAACAACTGTTAGAAGTTAATAAAAGAATGGAAATTGTGGTATTGCTTGAAAAACTAACAGTAATGATTTGGAAAATCAAGTTAGGCAAAAACATAGCTCTTAATATTGTTAATACCAGGAAAGATAAGGGCTACACAGAGAAACCCTGTCTCAAAAAACCAAAAAAAAAAAAAAAAGGATCAGATTTTTTAAATAATTTATTTAATTTTACTTTATGTACATTGGTGAGAGGGTGTCAGATCCCTCGGAACTGGAGTTACAGACAGTTGTGAGCTGCCATGTGGGTGCTGGGAATTAAACCCAAGTCCTTTGGAAGAACAGACAGTGATCTTAACCACTGAGCCATCTCTCCAGCCCCTAGCATCAGATTTTTTTTAATTGAAAAATTTTATTTTTTTTTTTTTTAATTGAAAAATTTTAAATCATTTTAGTTTTTGTGTTTCTGTGTATAAGTACATGCAGGTCACAGTGTGCATGTGGAGGCCAAGGAACAAATTTCACAAGTTGGTTCTTCCACCATGTGTGTTTACTGCTCTGAAGGTGGTGGGACCAGGGAGGATGGGGCTGATAAATGAGGTAGACTAAGTCTTATGAAGTAGCCTGCTTTATTCAGCACATTAGACAGCTTAGAGGAGTCATGTGTGTGAACAACCACAAGGCCGAGCCGCATGAAGCATAGAGGCGTGTGAACAGATGACACTAGCCAGCTGTAATGAAGAAGTTAAAGTGAGCACACTCCTGTCTGATACACCTGGGAGGGCACAGAAGCACACTGCAAGAACAGTTCTGTGTTCTGAAGAAACAGGTCACAAGACTCTTGTCTTGGTTTCTTGGAGTTTTCTCACAAGCTCTAAGAAATCTCACACAGCTCCATTCTTGGACCATGTTCTGACATATGTGTATCCTAGGAATTGAACTCAGGTCTCTAGGCTTGATAGCAAGCTTTTACCCCACAAGCCATCTTCCAGCCCTTAAAATAGCTTTACTTTTTTTTTTTTTGGCCCTGAACCTCTAGTTCATGATGTAAATTTGGATGGTTTTAGGAAATCAGTGTTAAGGGCTTGGACAAAAATATTTGGAATAGAAGCTAAAGGAATTGATTTGTATGCTTGATTATTTGTGACTTTAGGTGGGAGACCTACCTGATGCAGATATTAAACCTCCAGAAAATGTGTTGTTTGTGTGTAAGTTGAATCCAGTGACCACCGACGAGGACCTGGAGATAATCTTCTCAAGATTCGGGCCAATAAGAAGGTAACCCCAGGGTTAGAGAGAGAGAAATTCAAGAATATCTAGGTATTAGTTGACTGGTGTGAGCATTTGTTTTATTTTTTTGTATTTTTCAAACAGGTCTCATTATATAGCCCTGACTGGCCAGTAACTTGTTATATAGACCACATTGGGCTTGAACTCATAGAGATCCACCTGCCTCTGCTGCCTGAGTGTTAGGACTTAGAGCCCCATGCCATCATACTCAGCAGAGGTTTTCTAATTACACATTTTTGGTGAGTTTGTCAATTTGGAGTCAATTTTTAAGTTTCTTTTTTTTTTTTTTTTTTTTTTTTGTGGGGCTGGAGAGCAAACCGAGGGCATCATGCATGTTAAGCAAATCCTCTACCACTGAGCCACAGTCCCAGCCCCTTTGGTGAGTTTCATGCTGGTGTTTTTACAGGCGAGGGTTTCAACAGTTGGGAAGAAAAGTGTGTTTTCAGACTCATAAATCAAATATTTGAGTGATAATTCAATTCTAACTCATATTTTCACTATAAAATATATGAGCTGAGCAATTTAAATCTACTTCTAATATTTAAAATACTTACTCATGTAATTTATCCCCTAAAAATATCAGCAGTATGTCAGAATTAAATTTTCCAAATTTTATGTATTTAGTTTTTAAACTTATCATGTAGTCAAGGATGACTTTGAATCTTCCTTCCTCCAGCTTCTGAGTGCTAAGATTTTAGCTGACCGACACACTCAGTGTCTGTGGTTCTGTGGATGAAGTCTAGCGCTTCTTGCATACTTGGCAAACGGGTCATCAGTTAAGCACGTGTGCACAGGTCTTTTAAGACAGGGTCTCATTATGGTTGGCTCCTCTGGCCTTGAACCTATCTTCTACACTCAGAAGTGTTGAGATTTACAATTATATTACTGTAGCTCAGAAACAAATTTGTAGTTTGTTGTTGGGGGTTTTGTTTTTATTTTGCATATGCAGGTGTACCCAGAGGACAACCTTGGATGTTTTCTTTAAGTAGTGTCTACTTTTTGGGGGGAATGGGGTTTCGAGACAGGGTTTCTCTGTATAGCCTTGGCTGTCCTGGACTCGCATTGTAGACCAGGCTGGCCTCGAAGTCACAAGGATCCACCTGCCTCTGCCTCCCCTAGTGCTGGGATTAAAGGTATGCGCCACTGCCTGGGTTGTTTTTTTTTTTTTTTTTTTGAGGCAGTGTTATTACTGGCTAGAGCTCACCAAGTAGGTTACGCTGGCTGGCCACACTGAATCCTAGGGAGCCACCTGCTTCTACCTCTCTAGTGCTGTGATTACAACTCATATCACTGCACACTCAGGTCCTCCTGCTTTCAAAGCAAGCATTTTATAAACTACCCCAATTAACATTTTCCTTCTTTTTGTTAATTTTCCTTATATTGTTTTTAAAAGTGTGTCTGTGAGTGTGTGTGTGTGTGTGTGTGTCTATGTGAGTGTATACCACATGTGTACAAGTGTCCTTGGAGGGTAGAAGAGCACCAGATCCTGGAACTAGGATTATAAATGGTGGTGAGTCACCAACCAGGCTGCCGGGAATGGAACTTGGGTCCTCTAGCAGACCATCACGTGCTCTTAACCAGAATCATCTCTCCAGCCATCATCATCATCATCATCATTATAAAAATAAACTGTTGCTAGGTTTTTAGAATGTAAACACGTTTATTTACTGGGTACATATGGAGCTCAGAGGACAGCTTGTAGGAGGTAGTCCTTTTCTCGTGTAGGTGAACTCAGGTCTCAGGGGCAAGAGCCTTTACTTTCTAAACCATCTCATGGGTCCTGCTTCTTTATTATTAATGCAAAAATATGTGAAGCTACTCAGAGGAGACTAGTTTCTAACCAGCTAACATGTACAGTGTTTAGGATGTTCTTTCATCTAATGTTTTTACAATGGTTCATATGATACATGGAGAGAGACATGTCAGCTGCTCTCAACTCCACCTTCTTGGCTCTTTCCTTGATTTTTGTTGATGAGTTAGTTCTGTGTGGTAACTGTATTTACAATATTAAATTTGAGACTCATTTATTTTAAAATCCAAGGCATAACCCCAAACTGTGCTGATTTATGCCTTTAATCAAAGTACTTGGGAGGCAGCAGTGGGTGGATCTCTGTGATCAAGGCCAGCCCGGTCTATGTACTGAGTTCCAGGCTAGCCGAGGCTGCATAATGGCTTCTTGTGTAAGCACTTACATATGTAATAGATACTCTTTAAGTCTTTTATGTTTGGACTAAAAAAGACTTTATGATTTAAAGATTTTACTGGATACGATATGATATTAGTGCACAGGAGGTTGAGGCAGGAAGATTGCTGCTGTGAGTTTGACATCACCTGGCCTTCGTAGTAAATAACAGGCCAACCAGGGATACACAGGAAACTTTGTTTCATAAATGTAAAAATAAATGAAATAATTTTATTTATTTATTTTATTTTTTATTATTTTTTTATAAAATAATTTTATTTTATTTATTTTTTATTTTTTTTTGGTTTTTGGAGACAGGGTTTCTCTGTGTAGCCTTGGCTGTCCTGGACTCACTCTGTAGACCAGGCTGGCCTCGAACTCGCAGCGATCCGCCTGCCTCTGCCTCCCGAGTGCTGGGATTAAAGGCGTGCGCCACCACCGCCCGGCGAAGTAATTTTAAATGAAACGAATTTAGCAGTTTATTTTTGTTCAAAGGATGTCCTCTCCTCCACCCTAGTTTATATATTGGAATAGAATTTAGATAATTCATCCGCTGGATTGTCGAGCGCTCTCTCTCTCTCTCTCTCTCTCTCTCTCTCTCTCTCTCTCTCTCTGTGTGTGTGTGTGTGTGTGTGTGTTTAAATTAATTGTTACTGAAAACTTTGGAGTCATAGAATTCTGTAAGTTTAAATAGCTGGCTTCGGGGGCTGGAGAGATGGCTCAGCAGTTAAGAGCACTGGCTGCTCTTCCAGAGGTCCTGAGTTCAATTCCCAGCAACCACATGGTGGCTCACAACCACCTATAATGTGATCTGATGCCCCCTTTTGGCCTGCAGATGTGCACACAGGCAGAGCACTGTATAAAAATTAAAAATAAAAAATAAAAAAAGCTGGCTTATTTTGTTCTGTCTGAAGAATTAAGCAAATGGTTTCTTTCTTTAAGTGACTTTTCAAAAAATTTTTTTCAGTTGTGAAGTTATCCGGGATTGGAAAACAGGAGAGTCCCTCTGCTATGCTTTCATTGAATTTGAAAAGGTATGTCATAATCTAAATATAGCAGACTCTGGATTTCATGTATTTTTTCTGAGAGTGCATTGCCTTGGCTGATGTCATGCTGGCTGGCCTCCTGCTCAGCCTCCCCCCTGTATCCGGGGTTGGAGGTGCGCAGCACCGCACCTGGCTGCAAGCTTACAGATGGGAAGTACACTCCTTTCGTTTCTAGGGTTGTGCTTTCCTCAGGGAGCCAGGAAGGTTAGCGTTATTGTAACGTTACACTGGGGGTAAGCTCAACGTCTGCTGATGTTAATGTTTGTTTACTCTAGGACCTACAGTTCTGCCTGAATGTAACTTTTTAGAAAAAGTCCTTTACACATTGTTAGTTATATAACTGAATATAAGAAAGAGAAGTGGAGGAATGTTAAGATCTAGGCTCCTTATTGGCTAACTACTGGGCGGTGCTCATTTTTAAACTCTTCTTCCTCCTTTTGAGTGAAGTGCGAGGACTGGACCAGACAGCTGCTGCTAGGTCTGCAACAGTGATGATGGTTGGTCAGGTGCCTGCTTCCAGTCAGATGTTACTTACTTTCCTGTATTTAATAAGTACAACTCTTGGAGATTATGGGTAACTATGAGGTAGATATGTTTTTTCTTTTTCAAAACAAGTAACCTGAGACAGGGTGGTGCTGGGCTTATTCAACATCATGTACTTATTGGATGTCATGGCTAGGATGTGAGTGTGGGCATCTGTGCCTGATGGATTTGTGCTTGGTTTTCTTGTCATTGTTTGTTTGTTTGTTTTGTTTTTAATTGTAGATTTCGGCCAGGTAGTGTCTAGTAATGTCTCATTACAAGTTAAATGTATTCCAAAGTATCTATTGAATATATTCTATGTTTTAGGGACTGTTTTAAATCCTAGGGGTTCAAAACAAATAGTGGTTGATTAGCGGAAAACATACACATAGTAGATTATACCTAGATACTGTGTTGTATGTATTAACATTTTTATTTATCAAAGTTATTGGTGCGAACAGAAAAGAGAGCTTAACTTTTGGCTTACAAAAATATTTCTTCATTGAAACAAATGACTAGTCATGCTAACTAGAGTTTGAAAATGGCCATAGTCCCCCTTAGGCTAGATACTGCTGCCAAATTGGCAGGTTTTTTTGTTTTGTTTTGTTTTGGTATGGTATGGTTTTGGCTTTTGGTTTTTCAAGACAGAGTTTCTCTGTGTAGCCTTTGGTGTCTTGGAACTTGATCTATGGCCCACACTTGCCTCAACTCACAGAGATCAGCTGCTGCTGCCTCCTGATTGCTGGGATTAAAGCTGTGTCACCACTGCCTGGTTTGCCAGAGGTTTTTGTTTGATTCTGGGGATTCTTCCCAAACTCTCCAACCCTGGGTCTTTGGGCACGCTAAGCCAGTGTTCTACTGCTGCCATATCCCCAACCCCTGCAAATCTTTCTTTTCTTTCTTTCTTTCTTTTTTTTTTTTTTTTTTTTTTTTTTTTTTTTTTTTTTTTTTTTTTTTGTTTTTTTTTTTTTTTTTTTTTTTTTTTTTTTTTTTTTTTTTTTTTTTTGAGACAGGGTTTCTCTGTGTAGCCTTGGCTGCCTGGAAGATGACATTTGCTTCTGGGGATATAGTATTTTTATGTTTTGAGTAACTAGAATTGTTGGTAGGTGTATTATGTCCACTGCACTCAAACTGCCTCAGTCAAATGATGGCTCTGACCTTGGCTACTTCTATACCTCATTAAATGTCTGGTGTTTTTTTTTTTTTTTTTTTTTGTTTTTGAAAGTTTTTATTTGTTTGGGTTTTTTTGAAATTTTTTTTATTAATTTGTTCATATTACATCTCAATAGTTATCCCATCCCTTGTATCCTCCCATTCTTCCCTCCCTCTCATCTTCCCCTTATTCCCCTCCCCTATGACTGTGACTGAGGGTGATTTCCTCCCCCTGTATATGCTCATAGGGTATCAAGTCTCTTCTTGGTAGCCTGGTATCCTTCCTCTGAGTGCCACCAGGCCTCCCCATCCAGGGGACGTGGTCAAATATGGGGCACCAGAGTTCGTGTGAAAGTCAGACCCGACTCTCCACACAACTGTGGAGAATGTCCTGTGCATTGGCTAGATCTGGGTAGGGGTTTGAAGTTTACGACCTGTGTTGTCCTTGGCTGGTGCCTTAGTTTGAGCGGGACCCCTGGGAAATTCCTGTTTTCTTATTGAGATAATAAGTAGATGGAGCCTCAGAAGGTTATTACCAGGGCTAATTGAGATAGTAGATGCAATACATTTAGTATCTGGTATATAAGAAGTATTTGAATATCAATTTTAGTAATAACAGCCTTTTTGTATTTACAGTATTTGTTTTAGCCACAGAAATCTTTCCTGTAAACATTAATGCTTGAGTTTTTGTAATTACTGTTAGGAAGAAGACTGTGAGAAAGCATTCTTCAAAATGGATAATGTACTTATAGATGACAGGAGGATACATGTGGACTTCAGCCAGTCTGTGGCAAAGGTTAAATGGAAAGGCAAAGGTATGTTGGTTTATCTCCTTTTATTGATGGTCTGCTTTAGGGGTGTTCTCTGTGTGTGTGTGTGTGTGTGTGTACATTCATTGCTTTAATTTTGTGCTGTTAAGGGAAATGTTAATAGAATTCAGGTCACCTAGAATTTTATAATGTTTGTGCATGTGTGTTGGTGGATGAAAATACCTTTATCTTTAATGTTTGTTTATATTGTAAGTTATTTAAAATTATCCATTGAAGACTAATTATCATTTTTTGATGATTTGGTTCTTTTAGATACAAACCTTTTATTTGTTTGTTGTTTTTGTTTTTCAAGACAGGGTTTCTCTGTGTAGCCTTGGCTGTCCTGGACTCGCTTTGTAGACCAGGCTGGCCTCGAACTCACAGCGATCTGCCTGCCTCTGCCTTCCGAGTGCTGGGATTAAAGGCATGTGCCAGCCGGGCATGGTGGCACAAGCTTGGCGTGGTGGTGCATGAGGGCAGAGGCAGGTGGATTGATGTGAGTTGGAGGCCAGCCTGGTCTACAAAGTGAGTCCAGGACAGCCAAGGCTACACAGAGAAACCCTGTCTCGAAAAATCGAAAAACAAAACAAAAAAGCAGGTGCCACCACACCCTGCTAGTTGTGAATTTTTATCTCGTTAACTTTGTGTATGTGTACACATGTGCATGTGTGCTAAGAGCATACTAGTCTCACAGATGTCAAGCATGTGTCCTGTCACTCAACTGTATTCCTAGCTGAGTTTGAAATAATTTTTATATAGTGTTTTTAAAAGGCTTCACTTAGGGTTGCACATTGGGGAGGCAGAGGCAGGCAGATCTCTGTGAGTTAGAGGCCAGCTTACTTTACATAGCCACTCCAAGGCCAGTGGGGTACATAGTTAAGTCCCCATCTCAGAAAAACAAAAACAAAACAACAGATTTTACCATATTTTAAAAATAAGAAATAAGCTGGCATGGTGGCTCATGCCTTTAATCCCAGCACTGGGGAGGCAGAGGCAGGTGGATCGCTGTGAGTTCGAAGCCAGCTTGGTCTACAAAGCGAGTCCAGGACAGCCAAGGCTACATAGAGAAATACTGTCTCCCCTCCACATCCCCCCCCCCACCCCCCCCCCCCCCAAAAAAAAAAAGAAAGAAAGAAGACTGTTTGCTGGTAAGTGTTAGGCTGTATCACCTTCTGGGGCTTAGAAAAGGGAGAAGTCAGTTGGAAGCCCCTGGCAGCTGTGATCTCTGATAGAAGAAGTGACTCGGATTATGGTTCTGTGCTCTCTGTTTCTCTTCTGATCCTTCCCTGCTATTCAAATACATGATTAGTACACTTTTGTGAAAATGAATTGATGTTTTTCTTTAATATTTTTATTAAGGTCGATTAAAAAAAAAAAATCCAGAGAGAGAAATACCTTGTCTGTGTGAAGCACATTTTTCTCCAGATGTCCCTTCACTTGGTCCTTTACCTAAGGCCACGCTGAAGTTTCTTCTTCTTCAGTGCAGCTGCATGGTTCTCGACCAGTCCTCACCCTTGGTCTTCTTAGTTAGAAATCAAGTTCATTTTCAGCCCACTGCTTAGAGGGAGTGTAACCTTTTCTGATCATAAAGAGACCTGTTTTGTTCACAATTGGATCACAATACAGAAGGGTCGGCTTCTCTTGTGGTTGAAGGAGAAACCTGTCCCAGCTTGGCTCACCAGTCTTACCAGGCCCGGACCCTTCCCCACTCCAGCTCTTGATGTGTTTTTACGTATTATAAGTACAGTCCTATAAGTACATGTCTGTTTAGAAATAGTGTTAGCTGCTGGCCGTTGCACGGACTACTTGAACAAAGTAATATAGGTGTTTACTTCAGTTGGATATTGTAATATTCACATGTGTCATTAGGTGGCAGTAGATGACTACCAAGAAAAGTGACATCTGCTCTCAACTAGACAGCATGGTTCTTTTGTGTTTTCTTCCTTTCTCTACCTCTCAGTGTGCATCTTTTATACAGTAGCCCTTTGTGTTTTATAAAATTGTTAATGTATCATTATGCAATGCTAATTCTTTTTCCTTTTAATAAATAGGTGGGAAATACACCAAGAGTGATTTCAAGGAATATGAAAAGGAACAGGATAAACCATCCAATTTGGTTCTGAAAGAAAAAGTAAAGCCCAAGCAGGAGTATCCTTTATAAGACTGAACGCACGGCCCTCCACTGTGTAGGAACAGTTTATTGCCATAGCTTGTCAGTGTCTCCCATAGACTTTGCTCCTTCAGTATGTTTTGTATTATGGAGAATGCTGGGTTTGAAAGAAACCTTTGGTCTAAGTATTTTAGCTCCTACTTGTGCCATAAATACCTTCCTGCTTATCCAGAGTTCTCAGAAGATTTTTTTACATAGACTAATGTTTTAAATTCCTTTCTATCAAATATCCTTGTGTTATTCATTCTCTTATATTTAATTTCCTTATGTAGATGACAAAGTCTTGTAGTTCTTTGTCTTTGTCACACAATTGGACTGCCTTTTTTCTACATACATTGTCGTTTTAGCAACAACGATTTGCTAAATCTTTTTAGGGATCTTCCTATTCAATGCAAGAATTGACATTTATAGGATTAAAAAGAAATCTATTGACTTGGCCATGCAGTTCAGGTTCTTCCAAGTTTTAAGTTGCAACAAGTTAAAAGTAGTGAAACATACTGTTCATATTATGTCATTTTTATTGTTCAACCATGATTGATTTTCCCATTGTAAAGTTATCACTCCACACGTTGCGTAGATTCTTTCCTTGGTGATCACATCTGCTAAATGGCATCTTTGTTTCCTAGTTTCTGTTGATGAAAAGAGATTCTCTTTTCCTGTGTTATATAGGCATTTCTTCTTCAAGTATTCATCATGGAAAGATGAGTATCAGGTTGGCTTTTAGATATGCTTTAAAATGTGTTGCCATCTGCAGTGCTCAAAGCGTCAGGATGTGTGAGAGCTAGAGTCTGAAGGGAGCTGACAGCATCAAACTGACAGGCTTCACAGGCAGCCAGACCAGCGAGCTGAGCTTGGTCCTAAAAAAAAAAAAAGGTTATTAGAAGGCATGTGACTAAAGCTCATAGTCATAAAAGGCATAGATGAATATGCCCAAGTTACCCCCGCATCTGTGAGGTAAGTCTAGGCTAACCACTTAAAGGGGAATGTATAGGACAAGTAAAGGAAGTGTAGCTGGAGAGATGCTTACCTTACCAAGGAGGTCCTTCTGACCATAAGGAAGTCAATATATTATTTTATGAACACTAGACAACCACTCTACTAATTGAGCTATACCCCAACCCATGGAACTGTTTTCTTTACCCACCATTTTAGAAGGTTTAGGAGCACGGGGTAGATGCATGAGATTCCAGTTACTTCCTAGTTCATGGTGAGGCTTGGAAACTTATGAAGAACCTCATCTTTAAAAAAATAAAGTTTATATCTTTCCTAGTAAATTATATATCTTCATTTTCATACACACATCCCACATACACAACTCAAGCAAAAGTTTGTAAGGGTTTTTTGTTTGTTTGTTATCCCAACAGTGGTGGGATTTAACACAGGACCTTGCACACACTATGCAAGTGTGCTACCTCTGCACTACACCCCAGCTAACAGTATTTCATTAGGTGCTGTTCTCTATCTTGTTTTACATAACTTCTAAAATTTCTAGTTGGGAACCATAAATTCTCCATCTCATTGTTGAATTCTGACCGTTAGTTTGAGGAACACTGGAAACAGTCAGGCATAGTATAGAAGAGGAAAGAAATCGTAGATACTGAAGTAATAGTGGGACTGACTGGCCATCTCTGGCCATCTTTTGGGAAGCTAAAAAGGTCATTGTTAACTTTTTGGTCATATGTGTGTATGGGATGTGCCTAGAAACAGCCTAAGCTGTGGCACTATGAAAATAGACATTAGATTCCAGCCCTAAAGGACACGACTGTGTTGACTCCAGTCCCAGATGCAACTAATGTAGTACTCATGTGTTAGGCTGCCTCAGAGTCCTCACATTCCAGAGCTCACCCTTCTCAGAGTCCACTTCAGAGACAGAGTATTCTCACGCTAGGTTTATGCTTTCTCTTAGTCCAGTTTTTGAGACAAGTTCTCCCTCTGTAGCTGTCCCAGCTGTGTAGGCCAGGCTGGTCTCAGGGTCTAAGAGATCTGTCTGCCTCTGCCCCCCAAGTGTTTATATTCAAGGCGTGCACTGCCATGCCCAGTTTAGGCTTTATATTACACTAGAGTAACTGCTTATTTCTGATGTAAAACATTTTTATTGTGCTAGGATCAAACCCAGGGTTCTCCAAATGATAGCAAGCACTTTACCAAAGAGCTACACCCTTGGCTTCACTCACAAAAATTTAGTGACATTTTATATAAAATTTAGAAAAGACTTGCTCACTTCTGTCATATACACAAATGGTGCCTTTATTTTTTTTCCTTTTAAACCTTTGTCCAGGCTAGTCTCAGAATAATCTTCTTTTCCCCTCAACTTTCTGAATCGCTGGGATTACAAGTATGCTCCTGTTCATGAAGTTTTTTTTTAAGTTGTGTTTTTAAAAATTGTTGTTGTGTGTGTGTGTGTGTGTGTGTGCAGAGCTATGTATATATATAAATAAATGTGGGTACTTGAAGAGGCCAGAAGAGGGTGTCGGCTCTCTAGAGCCAGAGTTGCCGGGAGTTGTAGTCCAGTTGATAGGGGGTCTCACTGCAGCGCAGACTCGCAGAGATCTGCCTGCTTTGTCTGCTGGGTTCCAACCATAAGTGTTTGGCTTAAGCTTCTTGTCACTTTAATTTTTATATAGGCCTTCATAGCCTTTAGAATAATGATTAATTACTGCTCCTATGTTATATCATGTTATGATACTAAAATCTTATTACATATTATTAAATACTGTTCCCATTTTCTGATAATTAAAAATGGTTCTAGTATGCATATCTGTGTTCATGTAACTCACAGTTTTAGTTGCTATAAATTGTTCTAAGAATTTCTGCATCATCATTATTCCTTGCTAACTCTTCTCCTGACCAGAGGAGGGTCATGGAACGCACCTTTTCTCTAGAGTGTCTGGCTTTGGGGCTTATATGCCTCATAGTGTCTCATAGTTGATGGCATTCCTCATTTCCTAAATTAAGCTTTTTTATTATTGACAAATATGTTTTGGGTTCTCTTCTTGTGGCCTTTGCCTGGTGGTAGTTAGCTGCCTGAGGCCAGGGCCCCTTCCACTTCTCCTGACTGCAGTGAGACGTGGTGCTAAGTGGTCTAGAAATGTGTTCTGGGCTTTTGGATGCTGTTTGCTTTAAGCTACATTTAGCTTTATGGCCTCCTTAATTACTGTATTTCTTATGTTTTGTTTCTTGTCCATCATTTATCCCAGTTGTCCTTAATTAAATGCTTCAGTGCAAAATATGATCTTATACTAGATGAGCAGGCAGAAGACTCAAAGTCAGGCCACGCACACACAAGTAAAAAACACAAAAAGAAAACACGCCACTGCTCTGAAGAAAATGACGATGACGATTACGTGCCAATCAAGAATCCTAATCAGGTATTTTTAATACTCAGGCTTAAGAATGGAGAAATCAATACTTTACCCTTTTGTACAGTACTTGGTGGTGGTGTGCTTTAGGGTTAGCTTTAAGCGGTAATTCCCTGCTTTGAGCTATAGAATGGTCACACAAAATAGTGGGGCTTAATTTTAAAGAATGTATCCCACAGGATAGAAATGTGATTTTCAGAGTAATTTAAATTGTTATATATTTCCACATTGTAACCAAGAATGATTGCCTTACCCATGGATACCTATTTTCATCCAAAACAAAACAAAACCCCCAAATGTGGCTATATTGAAAATTTTCTTTTCAATTGCTAACTTGTCAACACTTTTAAAAAGATTTATTATTTTTTGTGATTCAAGGCCGCCCTGGTCTACAGAGCAAGTTCCAGGATAGCCAGAGCTGTTATCCAGAGAAACTCTGTCTCAAAAAACAAAAAAAAAAAAAAAAAAAAGCTTTATTATTATTATTTACTTTATGTATACATGTCTGTAAATACATGGTACTTGCCATTGGAGGTCACAAGAGGACTTCGGATCAATTGAAGCTGGAGTTAGAGGCAGTTAGGAACCAATCTTATGTGGGTGATGGGAACTGAACCTGAGTCCTCTGGACAAGCAGCAAATCCTTTTAAATGCTGCACTGTCTGTCAGCCCTTCAGCACTTTAAAAACTTTAAGTTAAAAAATTACGTATGTGTTTGTGTGTATGTGTGGGGTATGCATCAGGGAAGCCAGAGTAGGACACCTGGTGTCCTGTGTGGTCATTGTCCATCTTACTCCCTTGAGACAGGGTCTCACTGAACTTGGAGCTAAGGCAGGCAGCCAGCAAGCCCTGGAAATCCTCCTGCCTCTGTTACCCTTAGCACTGGGATTATAAGCTTATAACCCTGCCCAGCTTTTTATGTGGTTCTGGGGGTTTGAACACAGTTCCTTATGTTTGCTCAGGAAGCACTCCTGTCTGAAGCACACCTCTCCAGCCCCTTAATTTTAAATATTTTTACACATATGCGTTGTATGTTGCAGATATTCCTTCCACTCCCTTCCTATTAGTCCCCTGTTCCCCTAGACAATATCACTCCTATATTTAATCTATACATACAATACTTTATAAAATCTAAAACCACAAATGAGAGAAAACATACACAGTTCATCTTTCTGAGCCTGCCTTAACTTGCTGAGTAGGACTTTCTAGTTGCACTTCATGGCTGAAAAACAATTCCATTGTAGATATCCACATTTTCCTCATTCGTTCCTCCATTACTAGACACCTAGTTGTGGCCATAACTTGGCTATCGTGAATGGTGCTACAGTAGACGTTGGTGATCAGCATGGGCAGCACTGCTAGCATGCTAGGTTCCTTTGGTTTGTTTGTTGACAGGGTCTCTGGTAATCCAGGTTGGCTTTGAACTTGGTATGTAGTAGGAGCTGTCCTTGAACTCCTGATCCTGCTTGCCTTCCGGTTGGTAGGATGACAGCTGTGAACTCTTATGTCTTGTCTATACTGTAGATGTAAAATAAAAATAGCAGTCACTATTAAGTATCACATCAAAGTTCTCCTGAGCAGTATATTTCCTAAAACAGTAATAATAAAAGGAAATAATTTTTAGCCTATTTTGGCTCTTTGTTAAATAGTAAAAAGCCATTCCATCATAGCTCGATGCTTTTATTTTACCTTCTGTTAGTCATTTGAGATGGTCCTGGTGAATGAGAAAGATTTCAGTAGACTAAGGTGAGGAAGGAACACAGTGAGAATGTAGAGGCAGGGATAAAGAGCTGTGTTCAGGTAAACAGAGGCTTTCCAGGGAGAGTTAAGAGTGACATTTCTGCACTGCTTATCATTGATGTGACCTTGGCAAGCTAACTTTGAGTCACTGTTTCCTTCTTTGAGAAAGGAGATACTTCACAGGCAAGTTGTTACAATAAATGTGGGCAGGTGTGTGCAAATATTTTCTATGTCTGGCTAATCTCATTATTTCCGCTACTGCTGTCAAGGTGCTGCTTTAAGGTCACATACAATAGGCGTTCCCGTGGCCATGATTAGCCTAGCTCTTATTTCAGGTAGTTTGTCTCATTTTCTCTTTCATGGTAATGGGCTGTACAAACCTTTTTTGGGGAGTCGGATGGTGGTTATAGTTTTGTTTTGTGGTTGCTTTGTTTTGAGACAGGATCTCACTGTGTAGCCCTAGCTGGCTTGGAACTCATCATGCAGACCAGGCTGGCCTCGAACTCACAGAGACCTGCCTCCCTTTGCTTTTACCTCCCAAGTAGTGAGATTAAATGGTTTGTAGTTTTTAAAACAACAAGGTTCAAAAATAAAATGTAACTGAACATTATGGTGGCACACATCTATAACTGTAGTGCTTGGGAGTCTGAGCCAGGAAGACCAACTGCTTGAAGCCAGGCTGAGTTACACAGTGAGGCTCTGAGTTTAAAAGAAAGGAAAAGTCTACATAATAGTACACATATAAGCTGTAACTTGAACCCTATCCCATCACTCTTTTTTTCCCTTGTAGGTGACAATATATTTTATATTTGTCTTCATTTAACAGTGCCCCCCCCCTCTCTCTCTCTCTCTCTCTCTCTCTCTCTCTCTCGTGTGTGTTTGTGTGTGTGTATTTGTGTGTATATGTGTGTGTGCATGTACGTATGTGCATGTTGTTAGCATGGATGGCCAAGTACACTTGCCTGTTGTAAGCCTTCTTTCTTTTTTCCAGGAACATTAGCATTCCTCTTCTTCCCTTTGCCCCGTTGTTATTCTAATAGAATTGACCCACAGTGCAGTATTCCAGCTGATCTAATCACATTGTTTCCTCTCTTCCCAGATTGATTTATTTGTGTGTGCATGTGCAATTTTGGTACATGTACATGTGTGTGTGGAGACTACAGGAGGTGTCAGGTGTCCTGGGTTATCACTCCACTTTATTCCTTTACATCAGGGTCTCTTACCAAATCTGCAGCTACACTCTGTTTGGCTTACACGCCATTGCACTAAGCCATCTCTATAGCCCACCTCCTTTCTCTTAATTTCTGTTAACTTGGTTCTAGACCACCCCAGACTTCAAAAATAGACATCATATCACATTCCTATTGATATTTAGCATGTTTTCTGCTAAAGCCTTCGAAGCCCCCTCTCCACATGTTGTTTTTAGCTTAGACCTCTACTTAGGACTCTTCAGTGAATTCAGGCTTGAGATAAATGTTCCATTTGAGATAATTGAGCTTTAAAGAAATGCAAAGACCTGATATGTCTTAAGGTTTTCTGCTCACTCGTAGGAACTTTTTAATCCAACTTTGAAGAGTAGGTATTTAAAAATTTATATTTATTTCTTTTGCATATATTTGTGTACAAGTATACATCTGGAGTGTGTGTGGGTGTGTGTGTGCACGCCTGTGCATTCCTGTGTGTAAAGGACAGGTTCCAGTTAAGTGTCTTACTCTGTGTTCTCCATCCTGTTTTCTTTGTGACAGTGTCTCTGCCTGAGCTCAGAGCTCACAGATTGGCTAAACTCACTGACCAGCAAGCTCTAGGGATCTGTTTGTCACTACTCCAACAATGCTAAGGCTACAGGCACATGCCACCTCACCTAACTTTTCACAGGGGAGCTAAGGATCTGAACTCAGGCCCTTGTATTGGTTTGCAGGCACTTTATGACTGAGCCATCTCCCGAGCCCCTACTTTCTGATTACTTTACAGTGGCAGTCTCTTTCTTTTGACATGTAGTAAAAAGGAAGAAATGCTGTTAGCAGTTTTAAAGGGCCGCAGAGATGGCTTAGCAGGTAAAAAGCACTTGCTGTGCAAGTCTAATCACCTGAGTTCAATCCACAGAGCCTCCCTTTAAAAAGAAAAGAAAAACAAAACAACTTGCTGTCTGCCACACATCTATAATCTCTACATTCCTGCATTAATATGGAAAGTAGAAACAGGAAAATCTTAGGAATGTGAGGACCAGCGTGGGGACATGCTGCTCCAGCCTACAGAAATGACGAGAGAGCAGGCTCTGCCTCAGCAATGTGGAAGGAAATTATCAACCCTGCTGAGAGCTGTCCTCTGACACCCACATACACCCCTTAAGGTTTAAAATCATTTATGGAGTGTTAGGTTCTAAATTATAATTTTCTAACCTTTCTCCTGTAAATACGTTAGGTTTTGGGGTTTCATATTTTGATTTGATAATATAGTTATATTAATTTCTTTGTAAAAAAAAAAGCTTCAGCATTGGTATTTTCTATTTTAGTCTGAAAGACATAATCACTAGTAGGAATTTCAGAATAAGTTTTAAGTGTAGCTCAGATTTTCCTATTTGCTGCTGTTTGCTGGGAGAGTCCAGTTGCATAAGGATGTTTTAACTTGTTTCTTTTAAGTTGTTGCTTGTTGAATGGCAGCCTTACTATTCAGTTAAAAAACTTACCTGTTTAGTTTTTCACCCTGTGCCTTACTTAATTCTATAGTTGGTTCTGTGATGCTGAGGTTTGGGTTTTGCCAGGCTACAGGAAATTGAGTAGGATTAGCTGAAGATTGACTGCTGAATAGTCAACATGGGTCTCAATTCTCCAAACAGCCATCTTTTAGGGGTCAAACTGGAGGGCTATGGGCTCCCTTAGTAAGCACTCTAGTATGTCTGCCCCTGTACCTCCAGCCCAGATTTTTTTTTTTTTTTTTTTTTTGGTTTTTCGAGACAGGGTTTCTCTGTGTAGCCTTGGCTGTTCTGGACTCGCTTTGTAGACCAGGCTGGCCTCGAACTCACAGCGATCCGCCTGCTTCTGCCCCCCAAGTGCTGGAATTAAAGGCGTGCTCCACCACGCCCGGCAAGCCTAGATATTTTTTTACTGTCGTGACAGAGTAGATTGTTTCTTAATTCACTTTTAAG
This sequence comes from Acomys percivali, assembly GCA_907169655.1. NCBI lineage: Eukaryota > Metazoa > Chordata > Mammalia > Rodentia > Muridae > Acomys > Acomys percivali. The sequence goes on along the minus strand of OU015750.1, from coordinate 102,723,043 downwards.
GATAGGTCTCACTGTGTAGCCTTGACTGGCATAGAGCTTGCTAAGGTATGTCAGTCTGGTCTCAAACTCATAGAGATCTGCCTGTCTCTGCCTCCTGCATTAAAGGTATATGCACCATCCCTGACATACTGAGGAAGAGTGTTAATATATCATGTGTCAGCCTCGTCTGACCATAGAAAATGTATTTGAAGATATAGAGAGATGACATTAAAAACTACTTTAAAATTCCCTGGCTAAGGGAATAGTAGAATGTGTGCTTAGTGTGCGTGAGGCCTTGAGTTTGAGCCCCAGCACCAGTTGTTTGTTTGTTTGAGCCAGGTAACATAACCTCTAATTCTAGCTACTTAGGAGGTTGAGACAGGGGATCAGGAGTTCAAGGCTTGCCTGGATTACAGAGTGAGTTTAAGAGCAGTTTGGCAGGTGCTGTGGACTTTGTACAGGTCAAAATTTGCAGTCTGTTTTCTTTTCATTTTAGGCCGACTGGCTTACCTAAGTCTCTTCCTGTTGTGCTATTTGAGTGCTATCTTCTTTGTAGAATTACTAGGAGATGTTAGTAGTTTCACTGCAGTTCAGTGATGAGACCACATTTTGGGGAAGTGGAGAATGATTGGCATATGATAATATATAATCAGAACATTGGCTGTTGTTCTACGGCAGGGGTGTCGTAGTGTATTTACCTGGCATGTGTGAAGCTCTGGGCTGATTCCTCAGATACCATTAGGAGAAAAACCAAGACCTGTTCAGAGTTTACTTGGCCGCTTCAGCTCCATGGTTTTGGGTCTAATCCATCAACTCAACAGAAATAGATGTAAACCTACGAGCTTGGGCTACATAGCATGAGCCTGCCTAGAGAAAGAAAGAAAAGTACAAAAAAAAAAAAAAGATAAATTTGAGCAGCTGCAACCACTTGCTAATGGCTAATTTTTTCCTAGGTTTTATGGATTGACTATGGTCATGGATGATGATTTTACTGACTGACTTTAAAACTACATTTCTTTGACAGGATATTTACAGGGAAATGGGTTTTGGCCATTATGAAGAAGAAGAAAGCTGTTGGGAGAAACAGAAGAATGAAAAGAGAGATCGACGTCAGAACCGCAGTCGTAGCCGATCTCGAGAAAGGGATGGTCACCATAGTAACAGCCACAAGTCCAAGTACCAGACAGATCCTTATGAAAGAGAGAGGAGTAGAAAGAGGGACCGAAGCAGAAGTCCAAAGAAATCCAAAGACAAAGAAAAATCTAAGTACAGATGAGCAAGGGAGAGCTGGAAGGGACTGGCTAGCAGGTCTGCTCCTGCCTGACTTGGAGCACTCGCAGATGCACCCATCCTGCCCACACAGCTAACTCTGTGTGCTTCCATGTTAACTGATGGTGTGGGGCACTGGAAGAGAATGGGGACTTTTTTTGTGTATAGTTTTTTTATACAAATATTATTGTTATGCATACATGGTAATGTTCATATTTAACATCTTTCATATTTTCAGACTTTTTTAAGTGAAGCATTTCATACCACAGAAACCCATCAACTTGTATATAAGACATAAAACGTAGTAAATGGAAGTGTTTGTGTACCTGGCCACAGCATAAGAGATAAAAGTGCTATGGATGGTCCATATATCCCCTTTCCCTCCAGGAATTATCAGTCTGAGTTCTGTTTGCCCTATTGTTAATTTTGTATGTTTTTGAATTTTATATGAAACGCACAGTGTATGCTTACTTCTCTGACTTTTTTTTTTTAAAGAATGGATTCATTCTTGTCAGGCAGTTGTGAATACAGCGCAGTTGCTCTGCTACTGAGCTTTGGGCTGTGTGTTGTTTTTGCTATCTAAGCAGTGCCACTTGTGAACATTTTCACCTAGGCGTGGTACTGTCTAGCCATATGCTTTGAGTTTTCAATGCATTTATAGTTATGGTTGCTGTAATTTACCTGGTATGCAGATTGTGTGGGGGCAGGGGTAGCCATGAGAGTATCATTTCATCATACAACTTAGATGGATGTTGCTTCACTATTGTACACCAATAGAAGAGGCTTAAGTACATAAGAAGCTAGCAGCCTGGCTGGGGAGATGGCTCAGTTGGTACAGTGCTTCTTCACAAGCATAGGACTGAGCTCGGATCCTCAGCACCACGAACCCAGGCATGCTAGTGTATGCTAATAATCCTGGCACTGGAGAGGCAGGAGCCGGGGAAGCTCCAGCGTTGAGAAATCTTTTCTCAAAAACTGTGATGGAGAGTGATTGAGGAAGACACCCGACATGGACCTCTTACCTCCACATACCTCTGCAAACTTGTGCACTCATGCATGCACAGAGATGAGCAGACGGCAATCCTGGATAGAGAACTAAGTGTTGCTCGTCCAGATGGTTCTCAGATGTGGTCTGGAAGAATGAACAAGAGACAAGCTGGGAGCAGTGAGAAGTCACCTTCAGACACCCGAGGCCTGACTTAACAGCTCTGCAATATTGGAATGGTAAAAAGATATGCACCAAGCATTTCAAGGAAAAATATCCTTGATTGCAAGTTTATAAGAAGCTGTTTTATATTTCCTATGTATTTGACAGTAATTTTATGTACTTTATGGGTATGCAATATGCTTTGATAAATGTTCATATTCTGTACCAAGTAAATCCATTTATAAATATCTGTCAGCTCACTGTTTTCTTTCTTTTGTCCAAAGTCTACTTTGAGGCATTTTCAAATCTATTAGTTATTATTATTAACTGTAGTTTGGACTCAATGCAGTATTTCCCAGACATTTCTTCCTTTCATCTAGTAAAAAACATATCTTTTGACCCAAACCTCCTCTATTCCTTATCACTATACCGTAGGACAGTCATTCTCATCCTTCCTAACCCTGCAACCCTTTAGTTCCTCATGTTGTGGTGACCCCAACCATAAAATTATTTTATTATCACTTCATAGCTGCAAGTTTGCTGCTGTTATGAATCATAATATAATATTCATATTTTTCAATGGTCTTAGGCGACCCCGTGAAACAGTCATTTGACTCCCAAAGGGGTCATGCCCCACAGGTTGAGAACCACTGTCCTGGGGTCTGACAACCATTTCATTCTTGAGTTTGACTTTTATAGACTCCCCTCCCATAAGAGTGAGGCCACATGGAATTTATGTTTCTGGGCCTGGCTTACATAACTCAGCATTAATGTCTTCCAGGTTCGTCCATGTTGCTGCAAATGAGTTTCCTTCATAAAGGATAACTAGTCTCCTTTTGTGTATAGGCATGTTTTCTCTATGTTGCATTGATAGCCAAGTGGCTCTGTTCCATGTCTGAACTGTTGTAATCAGTGTGGCAGTGAGCTAAGAGCACAGACAGCCCTTGAACATGCCAATTTAAACACATTAGATTGCTGGATTATATGGTACTATCTTCCAGGTTCCCTTCCCCCCAAATATCTCTACTGTTTTCCATATTAGCTATAGTAATTCACATTCCCAAATTTAATATATGAGGATTTCTTTTGAGATGCTGTGGTTTTCACCAGGTGATGGTCCCTCATTTTTTTATTTTGTATTTTATTTTATTTTATTTTGTTTTATTTTAGAGACACGAGTCATTTGTAACCCAACCAGGCCTGAAACTCACTGTGTAGGTGAGTATGACTTTGAGCTTCTTTTTTTTTTTATTAATTTATTCTTGTTACATCTCAATGGTTATCCCATCCCTTGTATCCTTCCATTCTTCCCTCCCTCCCATTTTCCCCTTATTCCCCTCCCCT
>OU015750.1:102686921-102719294 GCA_907169655.1 Acomys percivali | reverse complement strand
CCTTCCATTCTTCCCTCCCTCCCATTTTCCCCTTATTCCCCTCCCCTATGACTGTGCCTGAGGGGGACTTCCTCCCCCTGTATATGCTCATAGGGTATCAAGTCTCTTCTTGGTAACCTGCTATCCTTCCTCTGAGTGCCACCAGGTCTCCCCCTCCAGGGTACATGGTCAAATATGGGGCACCAGAGTTCGTGTGAAAGTCATACCCCACTCTCCACTCAACTGTGAAGAATGTTCTGTCCATTGGCTAGATCTGGGTAGGGGTTTAAAGTTTACCGCCTGTATTGTCCTTGGCTGGTGCCTTAGTTTGAGCGGGACCCTGGGCCCAAATCTGCCTATCATAATGTTCTACTTGTAGGTTTCTAGGACCCTCAACTTTGCTATTCTCCCTGTGCTTCTCTCATCTAGAGTCCCAATAGGATGTCCTCCCCTCAACTTTGAGCTTCTTGATCCTCCTGCCCCAATCTCTGGAGAGCTGGGATTATAAATGTGAACCACCATGCCCCATTTATGTGGTATTGAGGAGTAAACCTAGGGCTTCATGGCTTCATGTGTGCTAGGCAAGGCCACTACCAACTGAGCCCTAGTCCCAGCTACTTCACCAGGTGACTCTTGTTTTTGAGATTTTATAGTCTTGCTTGGCCTGGGACTCAACTATGCAGACCAGGCCCTTGGCCTTGAACTCTTGAAGATCTGCCTGGCTCTGGCTCCTGAATGCTAGGATTAAGGGTGTGCACCACTGTGCACAGCCTCACCAGGTGACTTTAATTATGATGTTTAATCATAGCATTTGTGATGCACCTTGATTAGATTCAGGGCAGGCTTGGATTCTGTTGTTACTACTACTTTACATCTAAGTAACGTGACCCATGGTTCCTGTTGCAGGTTTGGCTTCTGTAGGTTTACTTTTTTTTCCCTTCGATAGGCATTGAACAGAGGACCTTGTGCATGCTGAGAACTTTCTATAGAAATACTTACAGTAGGTGGAACCAGTCTTTGATGATATTTTCCGTCGACTTTTGAAAAAAAAAATTGAGCAGCAAGTACATTTTATGTTAAAATAGTTACTTGGAACCCCAAATTGCTCATTAATATAACTTTAAGCTTTTAACTTAATCTTCTACCAGTTGAATTTTCAAAGATGTTGGCCAGAACTTTAATAGCTCTTTAGTAAGCTGGGTGAGAACCTTCATGTTGTTTGAAAGATTGTACCAATTAACGTTTCGGTTAATGGAAATTTAATCTTAAGTTTGACATTTCATACCCTTGAGGGTTGAGTCACAAAGAATACATAACAGATAGTAAAATCGAAATCTCAGAAGCTTTACCTTTCAGTGGCTGTTGCTAGGTGACTGTGCTTTGATGGGAAATTTGAGAGAAGCTTGTGTTTCCTGTTAGATGAGCATGTGGAGATCCCCTTCATTTTCAAAATGTTTCAAAGCAAGTAACATCAGTCATTCTTACTGGTGGAGTGCTCTGTAGTCTACTTGTTTTACCTACCCAGGGGTGGGAAACATGAGTGGTGCCAAGAATTAGCAATTTTATGTTTTGCCTCTGCTCCCTCCGTATTCACTGACTCGGCAGATGGATGGGTGAGCTGTTGAGTGTTTTCACTGTGCAACTTAAAAATGATGTAGCTTAAGGCTGTCAAAGACACGTGTCACCAAGCCTGAATTTGACTCCTGGCTCCTACATGTTGTCCACTGATTTCCACAACCACACTGGCACACGAGTAACCAACTAGACACATGCACACAATAAATATATGTAATGGTTTGTTTTGTTTGAGACAGGGTTTCTCTGTGTAGCCCTGGCCATCCTGGAAACTCACTCTGTAGACCACACTGGCCTCGAACTCAGAGATCTGCCTGCCTCTGCCTCCTGAGTGCTGGGATTAAAGGCGTGCACCATTGCTGCCACCCATCCAATTTAATAGTTGTTTGTTTTCTTTTTAACCTGTGTTGGTGGTAATTACCTTGTCTGGATTGCTGGGAAGCTGACACACAGGGAAGATTTCACACACAGTAACATACTAGCAAGAGTTTGTATAAAAACAGAAGTAAGAGAATGCCCCTAGAGTTCTGGAACAGGACCACAGTGACCCCTGGTTCCTGAAAACAGTTTTGCTTTGTACTGTTTCCTTTGTGTGGTGGAGGGACTTGGGTTTCCAGTCAGGAAGCTTGAGTCAGAAGCAAAGGCCTGTGCTGATCATAGGAGCAGAAAGTTAAGGAAGCACGGGGTGATGGGATGACCAAAGCAGAGGGTTGTGAAGAGAAAGGAGAGCCAAAGGACAGGAGGGAGTGGGGAACGCAAAGCCAGGAAGCCTGCATTTGATTTGCAGGCAGTAGAAAATACGACCATGTTCCTAAGGAAGGAAGAGACACAATATAGCTGGGGGAAATGGGAGCTGGGTATAGATTCTGCGACAGGTTGGTGAGTACCACAGTCCTCATGACTTTGAATGTAACTCACTCCATATCTGTGCCACATGCAACCCCAAACCAGATTTAATTCAAATATCCTTCCCTGGGGAAGTGCTACATAAGCAAGGGCCTACGATCTCTGCTACATAATCACTTACTGCAGAGAACAGTTCGTGTGTCTGGAATAGCTGCAGATGGGTAAATTTCTTTGATACTGTGGGAGCAGAATCAGTGGAGCCACCTCTCCTACAGTCTTGGGGACAGTCATGCTGTCCAACTCACTGGGATGTGCAGGGCATGCCTTGCTTGCTGTTGCTGTAATCTCATTGGATGGCAGGAGATATTTTCAACTTCATAAAGGAAGCCTCACTATTACATTGATAATTACTACTCAGAGAGCCAAAGCACACATTCATAGCCTTTCCCCCTCACATGCTTATGGGAGATAATGCTAGGCTTCACCATGAAACTTGCTGGGTTTGAGAGCCTCTGTTAAGTCTTGTGCCCACTGCACAGCCTCTAGGTGAGTGGATGCAGCTGATGCTCCAACACACTCACTGTAGGCGCTAAAGCTTCAGGCCCTGGGGTCACATTACAGGTCGGCTGCTGTCTTCCCATCATGCAGTGGGAGCTGCTCTGAGGTGAGTAAAGGGATGGGATGCTCTCTGGGGAGCCGAAGGGTGTATTCACTTCCTAGAGCTACCAGACATAGCACATGGCCACAAGCCAGATGACTTAAAAGAACAGAAACTTACTCTCTTAGTCCTGTAAACTGTAAGTCCTAATTTAAGGTATAGTTAGGGCCATGCTTCCTTGAAGGTGCTAATAATCCTTGCTGCTTGCTAGCTTCTGGTGTGTTCCTTGCTTTACAGCTCCATCACTTTAAGCTTAGTCTCTGTCTTCACACGGCCTTTACCCTGCATCTCTGGGTCTGAGTCTCACCCTTTTCTTATAAAGATGCTGCCCATTCTATTCAGGGCCCACTCAAGACTGTACAACTGCATCTTACCTGGGTGACTTCTACAGAAAATATTTCCAAATAAAGTTATGTTCACAGATACAGGAAGTTAGAATCTTTACGTGTCTTGGGACAGGGTAGGGGTGGGAGCATGGTAATTTGGGACCTTTCTTGTGAGGTGAGGTGGTGTGAGCTCAAGGCAAGCTTCTGTAGCATTTTGGCCCAAGGCCAGCAGAGGGTGCTGGATTGAACCTCGGAACCTACGTTTCCAAACAAAGTGGCCAGTGTTCATATGTGATCGCTTACAAGGCAACGTCATTGGCCTAGGTTTTCAGAGATTCGTGTGGCATGTGCAGCATCCTTAGCCCTTGTGTCTTTGTGTTCATAGCATCTCTTCCTAGGAGTGTATGGAGTACTAGCATGGACCACCTCACATTGCCCTTGGCCCTCCTATAAAAACCTAAGAGTCTTTCTGGATTCTAGGAAAGGCAGGTCATCCTGAGTCAACAGTGGTCTGTTAAAGCTCTGTGTTACTCCAGCTGTAGATATGTTTTCCCAATATTAACTTATTTGCGTTAGAGTCTCATGAGGAGAATGCCTACAGATCCAAACAAGGCAGGCCTGGAAACTCTGGGTACACCAGGCATTGTATAGGGCAGTGGTTCTCAACCTTCCTAATACTGTTTAATATAGTTCCTCATGTTGTGGTGACCCCCAGCCATAAAATTATTTCCATTGCTACTTCATAACTGTAATTCTGCTACTGTTACAAATCACAATGTAAATATCTGATATGAAGGATATCTGATATGTGACCCCCATGAAAGGGTTGTTTGACTTCCAAAGGGGTTGAGACCCACAGGTTGAGAACCACTGGTACAGCAGGGCAGTAAATTCAGTAGCTGAGATTTTACAAAGAAAAGAGGAAGCTAGAGAGCACCCTGGAGGACCATTGCTTCGGTCCCATGTTCCTCACAAGGCCTGCAGTCCCAAGAAAGGCTGGCTGATCTGTGGAAGGCTAGGGTCTATCCACATAGGATCTGTCCAATAGCCCTGCCCTGGAAGAGGCAATCAGCCTTCTCAAGCTGTGGGGTCAGGATGGCCTGGAAATGAACATTGTTTTTCTTTTTAAACCTTAACCAAACAGCCTGTGTGTGTGGCAGTACGTGGTAATAATCGAGTTAGTTTTTCTTTTATTTACTTTATATGTATAAATGTTTTTATGTATGTATGTATGTTTGTATGTACAAACACATATTCAGAAGAGAACATCAGATCTCCTGAAGCTGAACTTACAGACATTTATGGGCTGCCATACATGTGGTAGGAATTGAACCCTGGTCATCTGCAAGAGCAACAGGTACTCTAAATAGCTCAGCCATCTCTCCAGCCCCTCAGTCTGTGTATGGTGAATGCACACACTCCAACTGTTGATGGGAGGGTGGTTTTACTAGTCTCTGCAGTGCTGTTTTGCCTTATCTGACCTAGAACTCTCTGTAGACCTACTAACATCTACCTTGTAGAATGTCTCCTTCCTGCTTCTGCCTTCTGAGTTTTGGGATTAAAGGTGTGTTCCAAAACACCCTGTTTGTCTCTGCAATTTGTCGGTGTTTTCTGGGTGCTGGGCTTTGCCACAGCCGCCTATAGTAATCCTATCTCCATTAAAGATTATGCTTAAGCCATGGTGGTCTAGGGGTTTAGGATGATGAGACAGGAAGAGGACCTTAAAAATCAAACCAGGGCTGCTGATATGTCACTGCCACTGAAAGTGATGGAGGCACACTTCTGTAATCTCAGCACTGGAACAGGAGATGGGAGGCAGAGACAGGAGGAAATAGCCTAGAATTGCTGGCCAGTATCCTGGAGTATACAGTAAACAGCAGAAACAACAAAAAGGATCAGCAAGGTGGAAGGAAAGAATGAACACCAAAAGTTATCCTCTGACCTACACACATGGCATGGTGCGTGTGTGCGCGCGTGCGCATGTGCACACACACACACGTAAATGGTAATATACTCAGGGTTGGGGCACAAATATCATAAGTTCAAAGCTAGTCTAAGATATATAGGGAAACTGTCAATCTGTCACAGTCACAGACTTTTCATTCGGGAGCAGAGGCCTGCCTGAGGTTTGGTCCTCGTACCACATACACACGAAAGGAATGGATGAACTTAGAGTCAAAATGGTAATAGCCACTGACTGAACACTTAACATAGACCAGATGATGTTATACACACATGTGCTTATTTTTAAAGCATGTTTTTAAAAAAAGATTTATTTATTTATTTACTTACTATGTATACAGTGTTTCACCTGCATGTCAGAAGAGGGCATCAGATCTCAGGATAGATGGTTGTGAACCACCATGTGGTTGCTGGGAATTGAACTCAGAACTTTTAGAAGAACAACCAGTGCTCTTAACCTCTGAGCCATCTCTCCAGCCCCTTAAAGCATGTTTTAATCATGCTGTATTGTGCAGCTCCGAGGATTGAGGGGGGCGGAGACAGGGGGGCTTTGCACAGCTAGGCTAACACTCTACCACTGAGCTGCAGCCCAGCACTACATGTGCTAACTTATTCTCACACTTATCTTGGATGGTAAGCTTATCGCTCCATTTACACAGAAGGAAACTGAAGCACAGATGTTCATTGTCTTGAGACTACACAGATGATAAACGGCAGAGTGGTCTGCCTGGCTTCAAGTTCATTACACCAAGCTACAAAAAGTAAGCCAGGTTCCTCCCCAGCAAGCTCATCAAAACAAACCAGATTAGATTACGGTTAAAAGTTAAGACTTTTTAATTTTTTGTTATTTAAATAGGTTTAAATAACAAAAACAGGGCCAGTGAGATGGCTCAGCTGGGAAAGGTGGCTGCTGCCGTGCCTCACATCTGAGTGAATTTAAACCCTGAGACCCACATGGCAGGAGAAAACAGTTCTTGCAAGTCTTCTGACTTCCACACGTTACTCTGGCATGAATGTACACACACACACACACACACACACACACACACACACACACACACGTAGTGAAGAGATCTTTACTGTTTGAGAGAAAATGTTTTTTCAATCCCAGGATAGAGAAAAACTTTTAAAACAAACAAACAAACAAAAACCAGGAAGATTAAAACTGTAGATTATGAAGGAAAAGCCAATACATTTATTGGAAAGTAAATGCCTGTAGACCTCAAAACAGTATTAACCGAGTTAAAGGTTACATATAAAGATGATCAGATACTTATGGCATACACATGACATACAAAGCCTCAATATATGAAAAATAATACAAACCAAAAAGGAAGGAGGACACCATAGGAAGATGGATCACGTGCAGGCAACCCTCACCCCACCTCCTCCTCCACCCCCTCCTCTACCCCCTCCCCCACCCCCAGCCAACCTTGAAATGCTCTTGTAGCTCCTAGCAGCCAGGGAACAAGAGCTGAAATGGCCTTCGCCAACACTTCTTCATATATGGGTTTGGCATAAAGCAGGCTGGCTTGGAAACCCTGATGTTGGCAGGATTTGGAGCCTGGGGACTCCCACCTGTCTCTGGTGAACACATTAATGGAACAGCCAAGGACAGGGCTTTCTGGCCACGCCTATGCATGACCTTGTCCCCACTGCACTAGGCAGTTTTAGCTCCCTCAGGAAACATCATCTAAGGCTGGCGTCCACTGGTACTGTGTATGGAAGGAAGCAGGCCCCTGAGCGTCCCTGGCTTCCAGGCCTCTGGGTGTGTGTTACCTTCCTTCTGCGGTGAGGGTCTATCCACACATGCCTACACCCTATGGGGGCCACTTCCTGATGGCACAGACCCCAGTGTTACCAAAAGGCAGGGAGTAGGCAGAAAGTAACCGTGGGGTGGATCAGGCAGAAGAGGAAAAGGAAAGAGGCTTGCTCAGGAGTCAGCACTAGCATTTGTGGGGTGTAGCCCCGTGCTTAATGAAGATGGCAGTCCCCTCTTCTTTTTCTTATCGAGTTGATTGATTTTTGCAAGGTTGGAGATGGAGTCCAGGACTCTACATACAGGCTGCTGCTCTTTCCTCTCCTCCCCTAGGTAGACCTCAGTTTGGAGTGAATGACACAGTAATCATTTCTCCTTCTAGTGGGAAACAAGTCACCTAAACAGGTTTGACTTCTTTCCCAAGCCCAGTTGTGGCAGCTGAAACATGCCACTGTAGGTGAACCCAGCCCAGCTTTCTCTAGATCAATTACTGTAAAGGGACCATATGGTAGTTCTCTCAACAAAGACAGCTGAGTATCTAGTTTTCCAGCCAAAATGATGTCTCCAGGAATTAAGGCACTGAAGTCTTTCGAGTCCCACCAAACACATTCTAGTCCAACAATTGAACAGACACCATCTGTTCTGTTCGTGTTTTTTTTTTTTTTTTTTTTTTCAAGACAGGGTTTCATTTTGTAGCCTTGGTTGTCCTGGAACTTGCTCTGTAAATCAGGCTGGCCTTGAGCTCAGAGATCTGCCTCCTTCTGCATCCCAAGTACTGGGATTAAAGGTGTGTGCCACCACCATCACCAGGCTGACAACCATCATTTTGTACATGTGTGTTTGTGTGTGTGTGCATCTATGTGTGAAAGTGTGCACATGTGTGGAGGAGGTCACTTCCAGGTACTGTCTGCTCAAAATGTTTACAACTTATTGTGTGTGCATATGTGTATGTATGTATGTATGTATGTATGTATGTATGTATGTATATGGATACACACATGGCACAGTGAATGTGGAGGCCAGAGGACAACTTGAGGGAGCCAGGTCTCTCTTCCCATTATGTTAATCCTGGGGATAGAACCCAAGTCACCAGGCTTGGCAGGAAGTCCCTTTATCTCCTGACCCATCTCACCACCCACAACCATCCTTTTTGAGAAATAATCTGATACTTCTCACTTTGCCCCATCCTCTTCAGAAGTGCTCTTGACCCAGGGATGGGCACAAATCAGAATTATGTTTGTTTGTTTGTTTTCCAAGACAAAGTTCTTTTGTGTAGCCTTGGCTGTCCTGGAACTTGCCCCTGTAAACCAGGCTGGCCTCAAACCCAGAGATCTGCCTGCTTCTGCCTCCTGGTGGGCTAGGATTAAAGGCATGTGCCACAACCTTCCAGACCCAGAATTCCTTTTAAAATGCCTATTACATTTATGTATGTATGTACATACATATGTACGTACGTGCACTGTGCCAGTGTGTGTTGGTGTCAGAAGACAGCTTGCAGGAATGGATTCTCTCCTTCCATATGTGGATCTTAGAAATCAAACTCAGATTATCTGACTCGGCCACAGGTGCCTTTACCTGCTGAGCTATTTCAATGGCCCACAAATCAAGATTTTTATATCCCACATCCTAGGTCCATCTTGATACCCTTCCTAGAGCTTCTATGACCTGTTTTTGTTGAGTTCAAGGCCAGCCTAGGCCCAACAAGTTCAAGGACAACCTAGACTACATACAGAGAGTATGTCTCAAAAACCATCAAGAGGGGCTAGAGAGACCACTCAGTGGGTTAGAGGGTTTACGGTGCAAGCAGGAGGACCCGAGTTCTCATCTCTACTGCCCAGGTGATGCTGCCTCAGAACCAAGCCCTGTGTCCTGTCAACTTGACTCCCTGGCTGTGTCCTTGAGCAAGTCACCATCAAGGACGTCACCTGGTGGAAGATGGGCTGCAGTACAGTTTGCTTGCCTTGCTGTGAAACACCTCCAGAGTTAGGAAACAGAATTCTGAGTCTGCTCTCTACTCTCTCTCTCTCTCTCTGTATAGTGGCAGAATGCTGTGCACCAACCCCCTTTCTCAAAGGAATTCATTGCTCGATGGGACTTCTGGCTTTGGGCAGGGCAGAACCCTTCTTCAAGCCTTCAAGTTCCACAACGTGCAACTTGTTGTGGTCTCTGTTCTCTTCCTTGTGGTAACACTTCCCTCTTGTGGGCTGTGGTCTTCTTTAGCTGAGCATCAACTTCCCCTAGGAGCATCGTCAAGCAGATGGGCTTCCCAGACACCAGGAGGTAGCCTTCACCAGACACACAGGAACTTAGCACCCGCCCTCACGCTCGGATTCCCGATGCTGTTTCTCTTGGACTCCTGGCTCTCCTGGAAGGTGGCTCCTGCTGCACTCCTCAAGAGAGTTTGTTTTGCGTGGTTGCTGTACTTTGATCCTCCACTGACTGGGGTGGAGGCACTAACTTCCTACCTCCGGCTGCTCTCTTCCTTTTCTTCTTAACACAAAGTTTTAAGTACCTTTTGCAGCCGAACGTGACTTGCTGACTTGCGACTTGACTTGCGCAGGAAGTGGAGGCCAGGCATGGATCTGCTTCTAGCAGGGGTGTGGCCTGCGCCATCTGTCTTCCTCTGACTCCAGGAACTCCTGAGGGGACTGAGCACTCCCTAGCTGGAGAGAGAGAGCAAGAGAGGGCCAATGTGAAGGCCCAGGCAGCTGGGCAGTGCCCGCTGTGAACAGCCGAGGGACACACCCAGCTGGTGAGTGCTTGTGCCCTGCTATCAGTGAACGTGGCAGGCACAGGGCAGACTTCAGGCAAGGGCACGGGAAGAGGGTGTGTTAGAGGGCTGTGTGCAAATGAAGACTACCTTGAACCCTCTGGCTTCTCACGCCTGAAAATCTTTTAGGTGTTCAATTTACGGAAATACGGTAAGCATCTTTAGCTGCCTATGGACACAGTGTCTGCTGAATTTTAGCAAGGATTCTTGTGTGTGTGTGTGTGTGTGTGTGTGTGTGTGTGTGTGTGTGTGCGCGCACGCGCGCCTGTTCTTGGTCTTCCCAGGTAAAGTAAAAGTTAGGTCTGTGGGCTTTGTAGAAAGTTGATTGCAGTGGAGTCAGGAGTGGAGATTGCTTTAGGGCTGATGAAGAGACTGACTGGTCTTAACCTGATTTGGCTGATTCTTTGTAGCACTAGAAACCCAAGCTTTGTCACCCAAGATTGGGGAGTTTTCTCCCAGCCCAGCTGATGCTATGATGGAGTGACCGAACTGGCACATGGGTAGGGCTGTGTATGGATCATGGCTGTAAATGCTTCAAGCATACCTGGACGTTACCTATAGGTTCAGAGAGGGGGTATTGGGGAGGAAATAAAAGTCCAGGCCAGCACACTCATGTTCATAGCAGTTAGAGTGACAGTTGCCAAGAGACAGAAGCAGCCGGTGTAGACCGTAGCTGAAAGAGTAAACAAACACAGCATGTGGAATATACCCCAGACGGATGACTATTCTGCCTCAAAAAGAAAGAACATTCTGATACATAGCACAACACGAGAGGACCTTGAGTCACTGACGCTAAGTGAAACAAATGGTGCCAGAAGGACACGTGTTGCGTGACTCCCCTCAAGTGAGACATCCTGAGATGGCCAGGTTCAAGTTCACAGAGGTGATGGAAAGATGGCTACTAGCTGGGGCAGGGGGGATGACTTTCTCAGGATGAAGGGTTCTGGAGATAGGTGCGATAGGCAGGTGTCTAGCCCGTCTCATCTATACACGACTGTGAACTTAGAGGTGGTTAAAATGGGGCCTCCTGCATGCCAGGCAAACACCCCACCACTAATCTACAGGCCCAGCCCATTTTTGTTTTTGTTTTTAAGTACAAATTCTCTTTTAAAAGCCAGAGGTTAGCAGGCCAGAAAAGAAAGAAAGAAAAAAAAGTCAGTTCTGTGGGATGAAATCTTAGATTCTCTGGGACTTCCTCAAACTCTAACTGACAAAAACAAAACAAATCTGGCAGCCAGCTCCACTAAGGGCTGGAAATCTGTGCTGCCCCACCCACGCTCATGTAGCTGCTGAGAAATGGGAGCCAGGGTGACATTCACCTCAACGTTGCAACTGACTTCAAGTGCTGAACGAGCAATTTGGGGTTCAGTGCTGTGGGTGTACCCTGCAGGGGGCCACTGGAGGGTGCTCTCTGGTTTGGGCCACAATCCCATCCTGGTCTCCCATGTCATAGCTCTCCAGCCCCCTTGGGAAGTCACTAAGGGCTCGTCCCCTAAGTTTCCTCACAGAAACCATCCAGTGAGGAACGGGGTTAGCATCTTCCACTTCGAAAGGATAGGACGTTGGAGCTTCCACGGTGTAGGGGACAGTGCTGTGCATGTGGTGGAGGGTGGGGTGCTGCTGTGTCTCTGGTAGCTTTTTTCTTTCCCTTTCAGTCTCTCTTCAATTTCCCCAGAGGCTCTTCCAGGCAGAGGTTTCAAGCCTTTAGCTTGAGGAATCTTCAAACCTACCTTTCACTGCTTCTTGAAGAGATCTCCCCACAGGGCAGTTTGCCTCCACTATTAGTCCTGAGGAAGGAGGGGTTGGGATGATGACCATCGCAAGTGGTCATGATGAAATCTGTGAGATTTTGTTATTAATCTTCTGGGCTACTTGTGACTTCCAGTCAAGACTAAGGAAGAAAACTGAGGTGAAGCTGTTCAAGACTCCCAGGTTTTAAAAATAGCAAGGTCACACTCAAAGCAGCTGAGAGCTAGCAGCTCAGAGACCAATTCATTAGAGCAGGGAGGCTCCGGAGAACAGGCCCCTACCCTTGCTTCCTCCCCTATTTAGAAGTCATTTGTTTTAAAAGGAACTAAAATCGCTGTTGAGGTCCCAAAGGGGAATTACATTCTGAAGTAGGTGAATTTTCATTTAGTTTTGTGTAAAAACAGCTGTCCGGTGGCACACATGCCTTTTGAAGGTCTTCTCAGAGTAAGGTTCTATGGTGATGACGTGTTGACCCCATGGAAAGAAACAGAGAAGGAAGGCCCTCAGGTGTGCCCACCCCATGGGGCACACGTCTTTTCGTTTTAGGTGTTCTTGTGTTTGTTCCACTCGGTAGCAGTTACACACTCAACAGGGAACTCTTCACAGACATATTTCTCTGAGACGGAAGCAAAGCCATCTAGATGAAATTTTCATTTTTCCATTTCTGCAGTGGAAAAGTGCTACCTCTGTGCTGAGCACGTGACTCAAAATAACTTTTGTGTTTTTTTGTTTTTCCTGGAACTTACTGATGGGAGCTCTCTGCCATTCACTAGTTACATAGCCTCAGTTTCCTCAGCCCTCAAGAGGGTACTGCACACATCTAGGCAGTTTTTCCGCCAAGAGAAACAGGAAGCTTAAGTAAGCATTCATCAAAATGATATAGAAATGTGAGAAGCTGTAATGGGAGCCTTTGTGTGTTTCCACCTTCTGTCGCTACATTCTGTTCTTCCCTTCTCTCTGAAGTAAGTGTGGAGATGCTAGAGCACTGAGGGGTAGAGTGCGCATGGGGCATCGAGCTTTGGAAGCTTCTAGAAAATGTAAGAGTAAGCTTAGTCTGTGAAGGAAGCAGATGATCCAGGTAGGGGAGGAATCTTATGAGTTAGTGAGTGACCCCCCCTTACCCCCCAACTCCGACACCACCCCACCCCATACCCTGCCACCAGTGTGAGGTGACTTGTTAGACTAGACAGTGTCCTTTTCCTGTGTGAAGTCTGGTCCAAAGTTGGACCCTAGGCCTAGGTCCTGAACGAGAAGGCCTGCTCACTAGACAGAGAGGTGGGGCTAGGCGAGAGACATGCAGTGAAGAGATAGGCGGTAGACCAGGGCTGGCAGTGAGGCCCTGATGCCCATGCGGATGAGTTTTGTGAAGGATGGAGGAGTGTGAGCCTCTGCCAAAACACTGAGCCTTTGAGTGGTGGCTTCGTGTTAGTGCTATTGGGTGAGGCAGAGCAAAATGTAGGCTGAAACCCCGGTGTCCTCTCAAGTCATCGGACTTGGTGGGGAGTGCCTTTACCTGCTGAGCCTGGACTATGCCTCCGTAGCTCTCAAGAGGAGATAAGCCACTCCTCACCTGTAGCTTGAAAGCACAGTTTTTTCTTTCTTTAAAATGTATTTTTAGAGTGTTTTGCTTGCATGTATGTATGTGCACCTAGTGTGTGCCTGGTCTCCTTAGGGCCCAGAAGAAGGCATCAGATTGCCTGGAACTGGACTTGCAGATGGTCGTGGGCCACCATGTGACTGCTGGGAACCCAACTCAGGTCTTTTGCAAGAACAGCAAGTGCTCTTGACTATTTGTTTTTCCAGCTCCTAAAAACACATTTTTCTAGTCAAAACAATTGTTCTGGGCTAGTGAGATAGCTCAGCAAGTGAGGGCACATGCTGCCAAGCCTAACAGCCACAGTTCCATGTCCAGGACCTGCACTGGTGGAAGGAGAGAAGACAATCTTCCAAGTTGTCCTCTGCCACTGAGCACTCTGGCACACAGCACATGCACACACACACTCAAATGTAAATAAACAAAAAGCCAACCCAAAGCAGCAGACTGTGCTTATTTTGGATTCATGACTTCATCTTCTGATCTGTTTTCCAGAGTAGGTTATGAGCAGGTTGATGTTATGTTGTATTTTGTTCCGGTTTGTGTCTGTGGAGTTGTTCCACAGGTTGTTCCACGAAGGAGGACGCGTGAGAGGACGCGATAATGTCAGTGGGAACGTGGAGGGCAGAGTGGGTACACAAAATGTCCTGGAAGCAGAATTAATGACTTGCTGCAAGTGTGGAGCCAAAGGGGACATTGAGATGTCTCCTTTGGGGTCTCTGGAGGATGCTGTTCTGTGAGATTTAAAACTCAACAGAAAACATGGCAAAAGAGGAAAACCCCAGCTTAGACGGTCCATTAAAACAAAAAACAAAAAAAACCAACTATTGAGCTCCTCAGCTCTAAGGTGCACTAAGTGGTGGTGACTCTGGGGATGACAGGTTAGCACGGTTGAGTCTCTTGAGAAAAATAACTGATAATCTGTGTACAGAGATCACAAAGGAGGTGTGTTGTGGTCAGTGACACAACCAAGCTCTCATTAGGTCTGTAGAATCCAGGAGGGTCCCTCTCATGGTGGCATGTGAGTTGCAATTTAAAGTGGCAGACAAAAGAGAAAGGCACATGGATGAGAGCATTCTGGAGTATTTAGATATGAGGAAGAGATTCATTTTTCTCTGAGTAAAGACTAGGTGAGCCGCTGATAGGTGGTGGGGTGACCGAGGTCAGAGCCACAGGATGACATGGCTATTCTGCTCACCCAGGACCTTAGTGTCCTGTCTCTAGTCACCAGGGGCTGGGGCAGAGGGAAATATGGTCAGATTTTTGTTAAAAACACGTTGCTGGGTCCAAGCCAGAGAGCTTGTGCAGGCACAAAGTGGGAGGTGAGCGTGTTGGATGGCAGTAGAGGCATCTCCGTCAGGGAGGCTGTATTTGAAATGCTCTGCTCCTGGCAGGCTCTGGCCTCGCTAGTTCCATCCCTGTCTCTGCCCTGGAAGGACAGGTCTTCAGAAGCACGTGAAGTCAAAGTGGGTGGTGGGATCAGAAGCTGATGAATCCGTAGCATTGGGAAACAGGAGGTGGGGTGAAAGGAGGATGTGTGAGAATCTTCAGCGCACAGGATGTGTAACAGTGAAAAGTAAAGGACAACTACATTGGTATCATTTGGCATTTGGTTAGCCCCAAAGAACACCGTTCGTTCGTTTGTTCGTTCGTTCATTCATTCATTCATCATCAAGTCTGATGCTGGGCGTATAGTGGCTAGATCTCAGAAAACTGGCTGGAAAAAATGTTCAAGATGTGTTATAAAGGAGAACAGCCCAGGTGCTGATTAACAATACACACAGCACGGCATCATGCATGCAAAAATAAGCCAGAGACGACCCTAAGACTGTATTTGTGTATACCTTTTAGTATGCAGATAGTTGCACAGAGAAAGCGCTGGCGACTTGCAGACATACGGCCAGCGCAAGACGCAATGGAGGTGTGAGCTGTGTATTATACCTTCCTTCTACTTGAATCTCTCACAATTATTATGTCACAATTATCTCTACATCTTAAATCATTTTTTTGAATGTTGTCAACTTTCTGTGATTAGCAGAGAGACCCAGTGTGTCCTGAAGATTGCCATTTTCCCCTTCCAAAAACAACTGTCATGCACAGTCCCTTCCTTGTCATCCACACACACAGAGGCCATGCTAGTGTCCCCTGAGGAAGAGCCAAATTTGAGTTAAGACCATTTATTTTTCAAGATTCTGGGTGATCTGAATGTAAATTGAACCAGAGTGCAGAGTTGGATTCCTGGGTAGCTCCGCCTTTCCTGGAGAGGCCCTCTTCTGTGATCGCTCTCCCTGGATTAGCCGGCAGCCTATCTGCCTGCCAGGACTGCTACAACCATCTTGGCAAATGAGCGCCAACACAGCTGACCATCACTGGGTTCTGGAGGCTGCAAGACCAAAGAGTCAACTATTCTGGCTCATTCCTGTAGGGGACGGGCTACATGGCCAATGTTCAGCCATTTTGTCAGAGCCTAGGATCTAGACCCCCCGAGCTACTCCTTTTCCGGTAAGACTACTGATAAGATCAGATTAAAGGCCAGCTGCCTGCGAGCAGCAGTTCCGGGAACTTTTTCCTGACTAACCAGATCCTTCACAACTTCCCTGGCATTTCTCTCTCTGCAAATATAGCAGCTGTAAAGGTAGACACCTGCTGGAGCATTCCAGAGTTAGGTATCCATAGCAACCCTTGCTTATGCAAATACCCATGCCTCTGTGCCTATAAAAACTGTGAAAAATTTCAGTAAACGGGGTTTGATCAGAATGCAGACTTGCCTCCTTCTTCATGTCTTGTGTTCTGTCCCTATACAGGAAAATTCTCTTCCCAAGCGTTAGTCGAACCCCGGCGGGCCGGGGCACATTCCCAGGCCTCACTCCATAGCCTGCTCACAACCACAGCAGCCACGTCACCCTCCTAGGGTCATCTCTTTCTCTGTGTCTGGGTCTAAAGTGTCTTGCCTCCTCTTATAGAAGAGCTGTTGTAGGATGAAGGTTTGCCCTCAGGATGAAGGTTTGCCCGCAAGGACCTGATTTGAAAGGTCCCATCTTCAAATACAGTGACACCCTGAGAGCTTGGTGCTGATCACTTCAGGACAGAAATTTCGGTGGATGCCATCTTGCTCCTGACAGGGTCTCTAAAAAGGTTTCCCTGGGTTGGTGCCACCTTGGGCCCTGGCTAGTGTTCCCTGAACAGGCCCATTGGAACAAAGGCCTCAGGGAGCACAGTAGTTAAATAGGTGTGATTGCATCTGTGGCTGGAGAGCCACACCAGGCAACCGAAAATCCCCAAGGGGACCAGGCCCGACATGATTTCCTGACAGATAATGCCAGGAGGGAGGAGCACACATAGCATGCCCTCCTCACCCAGTGGCCTGGCTGCCAGGCTGCTCAGCAAACACCTGACTACTGCTTTTTCTTTGTAGTTCATGTCTTTGCGACTCCGCCAGGAGGAAGCCCGGGGAAGAAGCCACGCCAGGCCACGGTTAGCACAATATGGAACGTCGGAGCAAGATGGAGTTTTTCCAGAAACTGGGCTACAGCCAGGAGGACGTGGTCAGGGTACTAAGCAAACTGGGTGACAGTGCCTTGGTCAACGATGTGCTGCAAGAGTTGATCCAGACCGGCAGCCGTCCAAGGGCCCAGGAGGATCCAGCCAACAGCACAGGGATAGTGCTGATGTCCCGGGGATGCTGTGGGTTCCAGGACTCTGCCCAGCAGGGCCTGGGACAAGGCCTAGAAGAGGCTGGAAGAGACTCAGCCAGCTCCTTGCGGCCCATAGTGATCGATGGCAGCAATGTGGCCATGAGGTAGTGTCCTTGCTTTCCTTCGTCCTGTTACTGTGTACTGGGGCCAGAATAGAAATCTTGATCTCAGGAGTTCTGGGAAATATCTTCCTTTGTGTGGTTTGGTTCAAAGAGTTTTAGGTCCGATGAATGAGGCTTTTTTTTTTTTTTTTTGAGACAGGGTTTTTCTGTGTAGCCTTGGCGCTCCTGGACTTGCTTTTAGATCAGGCTAGCCTTGAACTCACAGAGATCTGCCTTTCTCTGCCTCCCAAAGTTCTGGGATTACAGGCGTGCACTACCGCACTTGACAATGAATAAGTTTTTAAAAACTATTATACAAAATAATAGGTTTCCTATTATCACGCGCTCTGCCCATAGTCATTTTCCATTACCTACCTTTGTCTCTCCTCCTTTCCTCCCATTGGTCCCCTTCCTCCTCAACAAATAGCTCCCCTTTTTCTTTCCTGTCTTACATATGTACACAATACATAAGTCTAGATTATATATATATGTGTGTGTGTGTTTGTGTGTGTGTGTGCGCGCCATTTTTGACTTTCTGACTCTGGCTTATATTGCTTAACAAAATAAATCTCAAATTTCATCTATTTTCCTGCAAATGACATAATCATCTTTTTAAAAAAATAACATACTCCATCGTGTATGCACACTACATTTCTTTTTTAGTATTCATTTATCTGGTGATGGGTACCTGAACTGATTCTATAACCCAAGTGAGTGAAAGCATGTCGGCACTATGCCTGATTAAGCTTCTTCTGGGCATATACCCAGAAGTGGTACAGCTGCTTTAAATGGTAATTCTAATTTTAGTCTCTCTCTCTCTCTCTCTCTCTCTCTGATTGTTTTGTTTTTATTCACTTATTTTGGATCGGACTTTGAATCCCTTTCTATGTCTTAGGACCTGCATGAAGGAGGCAGGCACGTTGCTCACTATCTGCGGCTGTGACATGGAATTAACCCTTTCTAGAGGGGAGGGGTGAGAAGTGCCTGCTGTCACAGTGCTCTCAGCAAGTGCTCTTAAGCAGAGCAGACTTCTTCAGAGGGGAGGAAGCAAGAGATAGGCAGGAGGCGGAGTTAGGTGTTGGCAGATATGGCTCCCTCTCTGGAGTCTGTCCCCAGCCAGCTGTGTTATTCTGGGAAGGCCAGACAGAGTACTTGGTTCCTCCCGGTGCAGAACCGGCCAATGGATCTCCAGCCTTGGGGCCTGAGAACCAGAAACCATGAAGTGCTTGGGTTGTGTTCGAAGCCTTGTTCTGTGGGCTGGTGGAGAGGCGAGGCTGCAGTCCCCATGTTAAGGTTGAAAGATGGCCTCTCTCCTCCCACCCTGAGCTACAGATATGGCCAGGTCAATTTTTGTACCTTGGCTTCTTCCTTCCTGGTGTGGGGATTCCGGCATGATGGCGAGCGTGTGGTTACTGTGCCTGACTTGGCAAAGCTTAGTCCGCTGTAGTCCAATCCGTCAGGATGCCGCCACGCTCAGTGCTGGGTGAGGAGGGCATTGCGCAAACTTGGCCGAGTTACAGCTGGGCAGAGGGCAGAGCCATAGGAAATAGCTCACTCACGGCTATAAATACTTGCACTTCCCTTTTAAAAAGCTGAATAGGAATTCCGAAAAGCAGTTATCAGCGGCTCTAAACGTGTCAACAAGCATCCGAAGCTCTCCCGTGGGGATTTGAGCTCCCTTTGAATTTGGCACTGTAAGACAGAAGTTTGGAATGGGCCAGCCCAGGGTGGCCCAGCCTTAGGGCTGTTCCCACGCACCCAGCATGGTGTGCCATAAGGGCATGAGGTCCGTTTTTCACCTGCTAGGTTTGCCCTCAGGGACAGCTTCAAGAGGTGATGGGGCCTGGGACTTCGCCTCCTGTGCGTTCACTCTTACCGTCTCACCTACGCCCCCTTTTGGCAGCAGATGAGAAACCTATGACATTTTGCTCTTTGAAGTCAGTCTTAGTTGGGGGTGTTTCTATTTCTGTGATGAAACACCATGACCAAAGGTAAGTTGGGGAGGAAAGGTTTAGTTCATTTCCAGACCATCATCAGGAGAAGACAAGGTAAAAACTCAGGGCAGGAACCTGGAGACAGGAACTGAAACAGGAGGCATGCTATTTACTAGCCTGCTCCCCACGGCTTCCTCAGCCTGTTTTATACATGCCAGGACTACTTGCCCAGGATGGCACTACTCACAATGCTCTGGACCCTCCACACCAATCTCTAATGAAGAACATACCCCTCAAATTTGCCTATAGGCCAGTCTTTGTTTGTTTGTTTGTTTTTGTTTTCAAGACAGGGTTTCTCTTTGTAGACTAGGCTGGTGTTGAACTCGCAGAGACCCACCTGCCTCTAACTCCCCGAGTGCTGGGATTACTATAGGCCAGTCTTACAGAGGCACTTTCTTGGTTGTGGGGCTTGAAAGAATACAGTGGCCAGTGAAATGGCTCAGCTGGTAAAGGCATTTGCTGGCAAATCTGATGACCTGAGCTCCATCCCTGAGACCCACGTGGTGGAAAGAGAGACTGGGATTCATGCTGGCTCTCCCTGACCTTCCCATAGATGACCCCACCAATCAATAAATGTAAATAATTTTTTAAAAATGAGTCCAATGTGCTCCAATAGCCCCAGAAAGTGCAGGGGGAAGAGGTAGCTGGCTTCTGCATGATCTGGATAAAGCTTACTGGGCAGTAATTGAAAGAGGATTTGAATGTAAGATGTCACTGTACAGTTCAAAGCCCTCATCATCTCTAAGATAGCATGAGTTCCTGAGTTTGGGTGAAAATACCAGAATAACCATAGTGCAAACACACTACTTCAGGATGGTGCTTTCTCACTGGGGATCAGAGAACAGTTAAAAATTATGCTGGCGTGCTCACAGTGTGTGTGGGTTCATTGGATGGGAATCCAAACTGAAACCACATCCTCTATTTGTAGGTGGCTATGAAGTGTCCTTGGTCAATCCATTCAGTACTACCACAGCCAGCCTCCAGCCCTCCAGTTGGGATCAATTTTGCCTTTCCATGATCAGTCAGTGTGGGTTACAACTGGAAACCATCACACAGGCACACTGCAGAGAATGTGTCAGGGTCTACGTGTTTTCATATATTTTCTGTCACAAGATACCTCAGTGCTTCACACACACACACACACACACACACACACACACACACACACACACACACACACACCCCTCTTTACTCTTTGGATCCTAGGGAAAAAGCACAGAAATTATATAACAACCTTTTGACTATGGACCTTAATTCATTTCCTTCAAAAGCAACTTCTAAGAGCATGGAGGAGGTGTATGTCCCTTCTCTGCTCCTCTTCTGTGCCCTCCAGTAGGAGTTTGGATAATACCTGTGTTCCCAGAGCCAGTCAGCCCCTCAGCCATGAAAAAAATGCCCACAGAAAGCCACCTTCTATAGAGAACAGAAACTCAAATGGGATCTCATTACCTTCTGACCACAGAATTCTAATAACCCTAGAAAGATGCTCTTAGGAGACCCCTCTTCTCTGAGGCTTATAGGATCCCAGACATTGCTACCTTCTTCTTTGAGGGACGAGGTCAGCTGTCTGCTGTCCGGGTGTGTAGACCATGGAGCCTTGGTGGGACATGTGTCTTTTTACCCCTGACATATGAGAAGTGTGGCTACTGCTGGCCAGGGCATCTTCCACAGCTGGCTATCCCCCACATCTCCTGGAGCAAGTGGTGGCCCATGCCTATACTTACAGAGAATAACAGCCTGGGTAGCAATACTTATACCACGCCCCCATGATCCCTCCCCAACTATTGGAAAGTTACATTCCAGAAGGTCCCCAAGGACTAACACCTGCCATCCTTCAATGGCTTACAGTGACATGGCTTCACATCCTTTTTTTGTTTCTGGCGGAGAGAAGTCTGAATGGAGCTTTTGGTGCTGGAAGAGCTGAGTTCCCATTTGGAAGCCCCAAGGGAGAGCCTATTTCCTTATCTTTTCCTGCATGCCCAGCTCTGGGGCCCAACTACTTTCAACGCCATCAGCGGCTTGAAATGGTAGAGGCACTATGGCATATTTGTGCACATACTGTTGTTTCTCTGCAGAGAAGGTATATGGATTTTTAATAACTAACTAAAAGGCCTGTGAGCCCCGAAACATGAGGGACCACTGGCATACAATGAGAAGTTACAGATAGTGCACCAAGCCACCTGGCCTGGGTCAATACACAATGTTCACGCAGAGTCATCTCTCCTCGTATCTGAACCTCCCAGCAGCTGGCAAAGGGACTTGATGTGTATTTGAGAAGGTCAGCACTTGACTCAAGTTAGACCTAGCTTCCAGTGCTGTGTCCCCAACTGTACCACATTACCTAGACGTTTCTGTGCCTCTCTCGCCCGAGTGCTTCAGGCTGTTTAGGCCCAAAGCTGCTGGTGATGGGTGGACCCAGACGATCTGGTGTGGGTTCTGGATCTGAAGGCTCTTATGAGCCAAGGGGATGAATTTGTTCAGGACACACTGGAGTTTGAGTTGTAGGAAACACTTTGTGATCATGACTCATCTACATAGAAGGGAACTGAGTGTGTGGAGCTACCCCCATAACAAACTTTAAAAGCTTTTCATTTCCTCATTTTCACAACACAAGGAGTCCTTTGGGCTCCTCCAAGAAGGGACTGGTCGCTTACTTTGCCACTCTGTAGGAGGAGAGTAAAATTACTGAGGATCCTGACTTATAAAGCCAATGTGCACTGTACCAGGCACGGGGCGCCAGGCCTCACACGTGGTCCCCAGCCCCCTGCAGTTCTCATGTCCACACAGGGAAAACAGAAGACCAGAGGCAGAGGACCAACTGGTTCTGAGCCTGGAAATCCAAGTTCTGACCACGTGTTCAGGACATTTGTGAGGGTGAGAAGTTCTGGGGTTGTAACACTGCTATGGAAGTTATTTGTAACATGTGGCTGTGAAAACCCTGGAGTGCAGCAGACACCACAGGTGACCTGAGTGCTGAAGGTGATTTCCTGTGGCGTCATCTGAATTAACAAATGGCTATGCATGTTGCCTAAGTATGTGTCCAGCTTTTCAATTTGGCCAGCTGAGGAGTCTCCATGAGTTCTAGACCGTATTCATTTTTAGAGACGTGTTTACGGAATTAAGAAATTGGACTAAGTGATTTTAGAAGACAGTTTGGTAGTGGAGGTTCAAGGCAGAGTTTCTCGGTGTAGCCCTGGCTGTCATGGAACTCACTCTGCAGCCCAGGCTGGCCTCAAACTCAGAGATCTGGCAGCCTCTAACTCCCAAGTGGTGGGATTAAAGGCAGGAGCCACTGTCACAAGGCCAGAAGACTTTTAAAAAAAATCTCTGACATACTAAGATTCACATCACTCATTTTCTGTGTTCTAGAAACAGATGATCACATTCTTGTCATAAAGGGACTTCTCTTCCTTGGGGGTTCAGAGATACAATGACTGGCCTGAGGCCATGGATCAAGAAAACATCACCTTCCCATCCCTTCAGCTTCCATCCCACCTTCCCATCCCTTCAGCTCCCATCCCACCTTCCCATACCTTCAGCTCCCATCACCACCTTCCCATCCCTTCAGCTCCTATCCCACCTTCCCATCCCTTTAGCTCCCATCACCACCTTCCTATCTCTTCAACTCTTCATTCAACCTATCTTCAGTTCCCATCCCTGCAGCTCTCCCCTCTCTCTGCATCTGCCACGGGGAATGACTGCAGACTGAGCAGCCATGTCCCTATGGGCCTTTGTCATAATGTCAAAACCTGTGTGGAGTACAGCTCTCTGGGCAGGGTACCAGCTATGGATGGGATGTGCCAGGTCCACATTTCCTTTTCCAGGGGTTTGCAGAGTCAATAGCAAGACACTTTCTGCTACTACCAATGCTGGGAGCCCTTATGCATCATGTGCACATTGAATGGTGGCTCCAATAGACTCTACAGGCCAGAGAATCCTTTCCATTACAGTCTCTTCAAGGGGTACATGTGTGTGTGTGTGTGTGTGTGTGTGTGTGTGTGTGTGTGTGTGTGTGTATGTGTATGTGTGTGGTTTCATATGAAGAAAGGAGAAAGAGGTCACTATGTATGCCTGTTAGCTGTATAACTGTCCTCCAGACACCTGAGGCATCTTTGTTTTTCCCACTCAATGACCATGACCCTGGCATCCCATGGGCCATCTTGTTAGTGCCCGATTTCTACAGGGAATCCTTGGGTACTAGTCAGTAATGCCTTGTCTATAACTATACTGCCTAGGTTGTACAAATGACAGTCCTCTAACTGGCTGCCACAGGCACAGTTGTCATGTAGGCAAAGTTTGTTTTAGACACCAACTACTTCCCTTTTCTGCTCTCCCAACATTCAAAACCTCTAGGCTCTCATTTCCTTTCCCATGGCCTCATGGCAACTGGTTCCCAGTGTCTGTTAATCTCTCCATGGAAGGTCCACCAAGTGGGAGGATTCTCATTGCACAAGACTGCTCTCCAGGCCCCAAAGATCTGCGATGGAGGAAGGAAGAGTTTGTAGTGACAGTTAGGCTCACAGAGCCACCACCAGATCAAAGACTTGGGTATGTTCTTTGGCTTTAGTTTCCATAAGGGTAAAATGGGATGAAACTCATTTCCTCAAGGAAATAATGTAATGGTGAAGTGTGTGGTAAATAGAACTCTACAGTTATTAAAGTGAGCTTTAAGCCTCCCTAACAGTCCCCACTCCCCCAAAAGAGGCCCAGAGCCACAGGTGTCTCTTTTCTTTTCCTTTCTTTTCTTGCAGCTTAGAGAAGTTGTTGTTGTTTAAAGACAGGGTCATATGTAGATCAGGCTGGCCCCAAACTTACAATGTAGCCAAAGATGATCTTGACCTCCTGTTTTTTTTCCTGCCTCTGCTTCCTGAGTGCTGAGATCACATGCATGCATCACCATGGCTGACTTATTTGACACTAGGAGCAAACCCAGGCCTGTGCATGCTAGGCAAACATCATGTCCATGAGTTCTGTCCTTAGGCCCTGTGCTTTGAATCTTTTGAGAAAATGTCTTTCTCTGTAGTCTAGGCTGGCCTGAAACTCACCTTTAGACAATGCTAGCCTCAATCTTATTCTGTTTTGTAATCTCCTAAGTACTAAGACTACAGGGGCACTCCTGGTGAGTGTCTTAGTCCCTCCCTCACATGGTCCTTTGTGGAAGGAGTTTGTAAGTTGGTACAAAGACAGGGACAAATGCCTGGATGGATACATTACTGCTGGAAAGAGACTCAGGATGACGGTTGTCTCCTGGCTGGAACTTTACCAGGACTCAGTTTCCCTCTTTTTTCCTCCTCACAAACACACTCCCATCAAAAGACCAGGGAGGGAAAGCTGGCTTATTTCTTTTTAAATTGTCAGCTGTTTTTAGGACCGATCACATTTTCATTACTGTCATCACTTTAAGCCGTCGCAACGATCCTTCTACATGCATCAGAACTCACTGGCTATCGAGTCCTAGGTTGCAAAGAGGATTGGCTTTGTCCACCAGTTCAATAAACACACGCAAACGATCAAGGCTTTAGAGAGATTAAGACAGGTATGGGAAGCAGGAGACAGAGCAATTACAGATTTTTTCAGAATACTAGTGGTAGTGACCATTTCACTTGAGAACTGATTGGGGCTACATGGCTGTATTAGGAGGAGCTGTGTGTGTCTGAGGGAGGGGATGTGGAGGAGGGCTGCCTGTCCTCCACAGTATTCTTCCATTTCCCATGGCGAACAATTCTTTCCTCAGGTTTTAGGAGGGGGAGGGGCTGACCTGACATTTGTCCATACCTGTACAGCATTTCCTCCTGGTCTAAGCCTTCTGGGTGACTCTGTGTTTCCATCCCTGCCCTGACTCCCTGCCCAGTAGCCACTGGGGACATCGAGACAGGCTGTGGTACCTGGGACAGGAGCTCTTCAAATGGGATTGTAACAAGAATTTTAGTGCAAGAGTTGGGACTTCAACAGCCCTGCCACCTGTCCCAACATGCTGATTAAAGAAACAAGGCAGGGAGAAAGCAGAGAACAGAGAATTGATGGGCACCGACAAGAGGAATAGACAAAGGAGTTTAGGGACCTCAAAGCTCAGGGTAAATAAAGGAAAAACTGGAGCGAGGAGGAAGAGGCGTGCATAATAAGGCGGTTCTGGTCAAGGAGCGATCAGTTTCAGCTCCAGACTGCAAGGTTATCCTAAGACATCGTTACATCTTTCGATCACTGTGGACACCAAAGGGGCCTGTCTAATGTTTTTTTAGATCGCTTTCGCAAGGGCGGAGTCTCCCATTTGGGATAATGTTCTGGTTCTGGGCATGACCTGTGCCGCCCTGGAAGTCTTGCCTATCACAGGTGAGCTCCAGTGCTTCTTAGAAAAAGAGAGTCCAAGGCTGGTTGCGGGAGTGCCTTCTGGCTCGTTTGGGAACTACGCTGGCTTTAAATATTCTGCAGGTTTACGTTTTCAACCACGAGGCCCAGGGCCTGTAAGAGATCTGGGGAGTTGTTCCCAGCTCCACCATGGGCCACTTTCAAACCAGGCAGCCTGGTTTGAGGTGACTTCCTACATGCTCCTATCAGGCCTTATCAGAAGAAGGAGGGGTCAGGAAGGACCCAGAGAATGACCTCTTCACCTATGACCTTCCTTTGAACCTGTGTGGGTCAATGGAAGGGACTAATGTTTCGCTTCCTCCTTCTTCCCGGACTGGTATCTTCCTTCTTCCCAGACTGGTATCTTCTCCCTACTGTTTGCACAAGCCTCCTAGCACAGCCTCTGTGACCGAGGAGAGAAACGCAGGCCTGGGCAGGAAACATAGGGATTCCCAGAGAGAGCTTATACCCGCTCTGAGTCCAGGGTGGTTCGAGAGATTAGTAGCTACCCTGGATTTCCTTTCTTACTCTGTAAACCCACGTATGTTCCACAGTCCCAGGAAAACAGCAGACACAGTCACACAAGGGACATTGCGGTAAGAGGAACTCAGTGTGGTCTTCATCTCGATGTAGGCTGGCTGCTTCTAAGAGCTGCTTCTGGGCTACAGGGGCGGCTCAGCAGTTCAGAGTGCTTGCTATTCTTGTAGAGGACACTGGTTCAGGTCCCACATCGGGCAGCTCACCTGGCAACGTCAACTCCAGCTCTACATGGATGCAATGCCTCTGGCCATCTCCAGCACTGACACTAGTGTACATACTCCCACCTTACGTGATAGAAAGGAAGAGAGGAAGGAAGGAAGGAAGGACCGAAGGAAGACAAATCTATTCTCTTCTCAGCATCCCTTGTTCTTATTCTGTGACTTGTGGTCACATTGCTCTACTTTTGGTCCCAAGAACATCAGGGTCTTTCCAGGCAACCCTTGCTTTTGCCTGTGATGTCCCTCTTTGTGCTGGTGACCAGGTTGGTGTCTTCACCACTATAAATCCACTCAGCAGGTTCTTACTAAGCCTCTATCAATAATCAGGCACCGTGCTAATTAGGCCCTGGGATCTGAGTCACGTAGAGTCCCCTGGGAGCATGTGTGTGTGTGTGTGTGTGTGTGTGTGTGTGTGTACGTGTACACACTGTTTGTGTTGTTTTCTGTTTTGACAAGGTCTTGCTATATAAGTAGCCAGTCTCGCTTCCAACTCGAGGCAATTCTTCTGCCTCAGCCTTCTGAGTGCTGAGGTTATAAGTGTCATCACCGTGTCTGGCTGGAGTCAATGTTCATAAACGCTGGGAAGGATCTGTGTGATGGGGTCTAAGAAGTCAGGGTGCACTTCCTTGGGATTTAGTAGAAAGCGGGAGAAGGAAGAGGGGTGAACGCAGTGAGCAGACAGGGATGCTCCCGCAAAGACTCACTCATGGCACCTGGGAAGGTGTGTGGTTGAGTAAACAGCTTCAGCACAAACAGAGGTTGAGAAGCAGCGAGCCAGGCTCTCTGTGGTTCAGCCTGTTAATTTTGCCTCCAAAGCGTCCCAAATCTAGCCACTTGTGTCTGTCTCCAGCAAAACACCCATGGCCCAAATTGACCAAGTCCAAGTGAAGCTCTTGGGTTTTATGAGTCCCCCAGAGGGCACTTGGCTGCCTCTTTCCCTGCCTCCAGACTGTGACACACTTGGTTGTTTTTCTTCTTGCCCCTTGCAGAGATTCTTTCTGCCTCTTTTTAAGACACCTTACCCCTGCCTAAAACCTGTGGCTGTGTCACAGAGTCATTTCAGGGCTAGCCCAGGACCTCTAATTCCCTCTCCGGCAGCTGAGTAATTCTGTGTTTCATAGTAGTGCTGTGGTTCCAACTCTTGCTTAATCAAGGTGACCTACAATCTTTACCACACAGATCTGCCCTCTGACCTCTCACTGTTTGCTCACCATGTCCACTTAGCAGTCACAGAACTTTCTCTAAGTCACTCTAATCCAAAGCCAAACTTACGAATAGTTGTGTGTGTGTGTGTGTGTGTGTGTGTGTGTGTGTGTGTGTGTGTTTTCCATCCAACCAAAGCCCTTTCAGAGTTCCCCTGTCAGCTTATCGTCCACTGGGTATAAATGCAAGGAACCTAGAAATATCTGATACCTTCCTCTCTGTCACTTCCACACCCAGAAACTGAGTTCTGGCACCTTCTAAAGTCCCTTAAATTTACTTCCTGTTCTCATTTATTCAGCAGAAGCAGCAGCAGTTCGGGTCTAAGCACTGACTCTTGTTTGATGGCTCCTACAGCTTCTTACCTCATGCTGCGAGCCCAGCTCACTGTCCTTTATGGGCCAGCTAAGCTTTGCAAGCCACACACGGTGTCCACCACAGTCTTACCTCTACTTCAAAGTGAAAACTCCTCCACACCTCTCAGCCTTCTCAAATGAGGAACACAATCCCCCTACATCGTTTTTTTTTTTTTCCCCATAGCAAGGTCTTATCTAGCCCAGGCTAGCCTAAATGTATAACCAAGGATGATGTTAGACTCTTGATTCTCCTGTTTCCACCTCCAAGGCACCAGGTTTAAAGGCCTGTGGCATCATTCTCTTCTTAAGGAAGATGATTTTTTTTTCCTTGAGACAGGGCCTCACTATGTATCCCTGGCTGGCCTGGAACTCACTGTGTAGACCAGGCTGGCCCAGAACTCACAGAGATCCACTTTCCTCTGCCTCCTAAGCGCTGGGATAAAAGATGTACATGACCATGCCTGGCTAGGAAGAGGATTTTTAAGAGGCTTAAAAGAGGCAGCATATTCTTTTTCTGAAACATTGATGTCTCTTGTGGGATTTGGCAGGCACTGGCTTCCTTGCTTGGATGTTGGAACCTTGGCATCAGTCATCTTTTAGGGGGAGTGCAATTCTGCACATGGCTGATCTTGTCTATTTCCTGTCGATTTTTTTTTTCAATGTTGGCTGTTACTAACTTCGGCTAAAGAGAGAACAGGTACTTCTCCCCCCTCCCCCTCCCTGCCTGAGCACTCCTGTGTCCTTATTGAAAGCTGGTTTTAGTTTGTGGCTGTGGTCAGGGCTGTGTTTAAGAATTGATTTTGTCTGGTTCCCTCTCAGTTTTGAGGGTTGTGACCTAGGATACTTCCAAGGTGTCGCTTTTCGTGTCTCCTTAGATTTCTTTGTCTTCCATTGTAGCCATGGAAATAAAGCAGCCTTTTCTTGCCGGGGAATTCGTCTGGCTGTGGACTGGTTCAGGGACAGAGGACACACCTACATCAAGGTTTTTGTCCCATCTTGGAGGAAAGAGCCATCAAGATCTGACACTCCTATCCGAGGTATGCACGCCCTGCTCTGTGGTAGTGTCACCCAATGTGGTGGCCAACTACTCGGTTAGTTACTGGTTTGGGGTCTTTCTCCCTGTACTACAAAGTACATGAGAACCCTGACTGTGAACGTCAGCATCGTAGCTCACAGCACCTCAGAGGAGAAATGCCCTGAAAATTTGTTGAATAGACATAACTCTGTAACTCTTGCTTGCCCACTTACAGACAAGCACATCACTTTATCATTTATTGTGAGTTATTTATGCTATAAAACAGTTGTGTCTTGCATTATTTAACTCTCTGAAGATTGGATCTACATTGCATACCCAATAGGCAGGAGAGGAAGGAGACATTCTGTCAGGGAATATTTTTACTATTTGCCAAGTACCTCTCCAATCTCTTTATTTGAAGAAATGGAAATTGAGACCCAGAAATTATTTTTAGCGTTATTGTTTCTTTCATTGCTGGGGATCAAACCTAAAGCTTTGCACGTGCCAGATAAGCTATTATACTAGACAGGCTTTATTTAATTAATTTATGCATAATATATGCATATTATACTTCTGTGTGTGAGAGTCTCCGTGTTAATTTTTATCTACTGCAAAAAGAAGATTCTCTTGTATGGGTTGAGTGAGGAACTGATCTTTGAATATAGCAATATGTCATTTTACTGCTATTTTCCTTTAGCAGAAAAATAGCAAATGGTTTCCCACTAGGTCTGTGACCTATGCAGTTGCAGGTCCTTTGTCACTTTAGCAATTTCTCACACAATGGGCCTTAAACCCAACCAGAAAGTGGTTTGTTACTCCTATAACAGCTGTGCCACTGTTGTGTCCTATACTTTGCAAACATGTCATTGTTGTAAGTTGTAGGGTTTGTAGCTGGGTGATATTAAGAGTACCTTCCAGTACCATGAATGCTAGTTAGTACACAGGATGCTTTTAGTAAGGCACCAACTCGACTTCTCATGTTTGATGACATAAATAAGTCGTATCTTCGTCAATAGGGCTTTACCATCAAATTGTGGAGAGTAACCATTAGCCTTGGCAATAGCCTGTGACGTTTGGGTGTTTCCATGGGGCCCTTTGGCTGATGAACTCAATAAACTACAACCCATTCCTGTCACTGGAGGTTCTGCTTGGTGGCATTAGATGTGAACTTGGGGCTTTGTCTCTTCTGTCATTTGGTGACTCCATTTAGATTCATTTTATCTATGTGTATATTTTAGGAAGCTTCTTCAGTAGTAGGTTTTCAAATAGCCTTTAGTGTTAGCTGTCTCCCCGCCCCCACCATATCCCCTCCTTTATCATTCTCTCTCATCCCCCTACTTATTCAGTCCCCCTATTATCTCCCCATAATAACACATTCTATTTCTTCTTCTTTGGGAGGGCCTCTTCTCCTGGCTAATCACTTACAGGATACCTAACCTCAGTGGCTATCCAGATTTTAGCACACATACTGAAAGCTTAAACACTAACATCCACATATAAGAAGAAACATACAATGTTTGTCTTTCTGGGTCTGGGTTTCCTCACTCAGGATGATTTTTTTTTCCTAGCTCCACCCATTTACCTATGGATTTCATAATTTCATTTTTCTTAATAGGCGAATAACATTTTATTGTGTAAATGTACCACATTTTAAAAATTCATTTATCACTTGTGGACATTCAGGCTATGTTCATTTTCTGGCTATTTTAAATAGAGGAGCAATGGACATGGATGAGCAGATGTCTCTGTAGTAGGACATAAAGTCCTTTGGGTATATGCCCAAGAGTGGTATACCTGGATTGTGAGGTAGATCTTTTCCCATCTTCCTGAAGAACTTCCTCTCTGATTTTCATAGTGGCTGTGCCAGTTTGCACTCCCAACAGCAACGGAAGCGTGTTCTCCTTACTCCACATCCTTACCAGCATAAGCTGTCATTTGTTTTCTTGATCTTGGCAATTCTTGATAGTGTAAAATGAAATCTCAAAGTGGTTTTTATTTGCATTTCCCCCGATGACTAAGAATGCTAGTGTTTCTCAGCTGGGTTGTTTCATCTGTTGAGACCTACCCTCCGTTTAGTTCGGTGCCCCATTTTAAAAATTGGATTATTTTCCTGATTTTTCAGATCTTTTAGTTCTTTATATAGTTTAGATACTAACCCTCTACTGGATATGTAATCAGTAAAGATCTTTTTCTATTCTGTAGCCCGCTGCTTTGTCCAGATGAAAGTGTCCTTTGTGGTAGAGAAGTTTCTCAGTTTCATGAGGTCTCATTTATTAATTGTTGATCTTAGTGCCTGTGATAACACTGTTCTGTTTAGGAAGTCCTTCCCTGTGCCAGTGAGTTCAAGGTTATTTCTCATTGTTCTTCTGTAAGATTCTGGGTACCCGGCCTTACGTTGAGGTCCTTGATCTATCTGGAGTTGACTTTTATGCAGGGTGATGACTATGGATGTATGGATTCTTCTACAAGCAGCCATCCAGTTTGAATAGCACCATATGTTGAAGATGATGTCTTTTTTCCAGTGTGTATTTATTTCTGGCTTTTTTTGTTGTTGTTGTTGTCAAAAATCAAATGTCCATAGGTGTTGAAGTTATTTTTTATAAAACAGTGATTTTTTTCTCTTAGCTTCTTAGCCCAGCTCTTACACAAATAATTTAAACCTTATATTCTTCTAAAATTAAGCTTCACAACACAATCTTGAGCACTTTAAGCCTATTCTTGACCCTCTATGCTCTCTTGTCTTACTCCCAGCAAACATCCCAGTGATACTTGCACTTTGTAGCTTTCCTGGGCTCCAAATCCCTTTTCCTGTTCTTCCTTGGGCCTCCACCCTTGGCTGAATCACCTGGCTCTTCTAGCTCCTCCTCCCCTGGCTGGCAGGAAGTCCAGCCCTATTCTTTGTCCTGCTCATCGATTGGCTGTGAATTGCTTTAAGGACACAACAAGGGGAGCAGAGTTTACACAGCATTTAGACAGTAATTTCTCAGAACAAAGCTCGCAACTAGACATGAGGGGTACAGAAATCAGCATTTAAACTACACAGTAACTTTATTTTTGCTGGATACACATAGGTATGTGGATTTACCTGGGTTTTCAATTCAATTTCATTGATCAGTGTGCCTCTTTTTATGCTAACACCATGGTGTTTTTATTACTGTAGCTCTATAGTGTATTTGAAATCTGAGATGGTGATATCTCTAGTAGTTTTATTTTTTATTCATGATTGTTTTAGCTAACCTGGTTTTAGAGTGTATGTGTGTGTGTGTGTGTTTCCAAAATTGTCCTTTCAATTTCTGTGAAGAATTGTCTTGAAATTTTAATTGGGGTTGTATTTAATCTGTAGGTTGCTTTTTGGTAGTATGGCCATTTTTACAATAGTAACTCTACTTATCTTTTTATTTTCTGATATTTTCTTCAATTTATTTTTTAAATGTCTGAAAGTTTTTATAGTACAAGTCTTTTACTTGTTTGTTTAGAGTTACCCCAATACTTTTTTTTTTTTTTTTTTTTTTTTTTTTTTTGGTGTTTCAAGACAGAATTTCTCTGTGTAGCCATGGCTGTCCTGAATTTACTTTGTAGACCAGGCTGGCCTCGACCTCACTGTGCTGAGATTAAAGGTGTGTGCCATCATGCCTGGCAAGACTTTCTTCTTCTTCTTCTTCTTCTTCTTCTTCTTCTTCTTCTTCTTCTT
>OU015750.1:102658995-102674891 GCA_907169655.1 Acomys percivali | reverse complement strand
ACACACACACACACACACACACACACACACACACACACACACTCCCCTGCCCCCCCCCACCTTATAGCAATAAACAAAAACAAAACAGAACAAGAATCTGTGGGCATCCAGAGCAGGCGCTAGGCCTCTGCTTAAGGATGAGGGGGTCTCTCACAGGTGTCCCTGCCCACTCCTGCAGTGAGCTACCAGAGGGCAGAAGCCAGGGGACTAGAGCAAACACACAGGAAGCCAACCACTTCCTAGTGGGCAGGAGATGCCCACGCCTGGCAGCAATTGTGCTGTATTAGGCAAGTTTCTTTGGCTGCCACCGTGGCTTCCAAAACCAAATGGCAGGAAGTCAGAGGTGAAGGCAGCACTGAGGCTTCGAAGTCCGCCAGGTACCCGTCTGTTTTCTTTTGGGCCTGCTTTTTTTTTGGGGGAGGGACTGCTTTTTTGATTGTTTTTTCTTTTTCTTTTTTCTTTTTTCTCATTGTTCCCTTCTAAGCTTTTCTGTAGACAATAAGCTGTTCCGCAGGCAGGTTCAAACACACACCCTTTCCGGCTAAAGATTCAAAAGGCAGCCTTGAAAAAGATCCTGAGTTCTGAGTGGCCTAATGCGGGTCATGTACCCATCCCTCAACCAATCGACCTTGATCTCATGGCCACCTCTAGCCAGCACATGGGTGTAAATTGTGAGTGTTAGTTTCTTAACAAACCTACACGGTGGGTAGACATTGTCAGGATCCCTCAAAGATAGAAGGCCACTGTCCAGACAGACAGAACATATCTCCACACCTACGTTCAATCCTGGGGATCAGGCCAAGCCTTAGGATGCCCCAGCAACCTCCTGTCCTATTTGATGACCCTCACATCTGTTCATCCACAGACAACACAGGTGGGGGGCGGGGGGCGAGGGAGGAAGACAGAAAAGTCTGGAACAATAGAGCTTGGACTGTCATCCTAGTCATTGGGCCAATTCTGAGGTGAGAGCCAGTGAACACTTTGGCAGAACATCACCGAACCCCGTCCTCTCTCCCCCGCTATGGTTGTGCAGGAGGCTCTTTGGAGTCAAAGGTGGACCTTGTCGACTTGAAACATCTGAGGTGATGTCTCAAACCTTCAGTGTCTCAGCAGTGATGGGGGTCGGGGCTGGGTTGAGGGGCAGCAGGAAATGAGGAGCACTGGACATGACCCCACTGGGCAGTTAGCTTGTTGTGAGTTCCTGAAGGCACTGCTTGACACCCATTCCAGTTCTCAGAAACAGAAAAGGTGCCGAGAAAAACAAACAGAGAGACAATGGCAAGTGCAGTGCACAGAAAGCAGCTCAGTGCCGTGTGTAAGTCTGGTTGACTGGCTCACATTGACGGGTGCTGCTGACTGACAGGCACTAACTGACAGCCGACTGACACAGAGTCACTGCCCCAGTGACTGATGTCTTCTGACACTTTGGATCACTGAAAGAGATAGATGGACACCGACGCTAGCTGACACCAACACACTGACTAAACTTACATTGATTCACTAACAGTGACTACCTACTTCATTGATTAGTTGACGAAGACTGACTGACTGACACTATGGCGACTGACTGACTGAGAAAGAGAAACTGTTCTGATTCAATGACTGACTTATACCAAGCAATGATTAACACTGACTGGCTGACATTGAGTGACTGACACTGATTATCTGACTGGGTGATGCTGAGTGACTGACACTGATTATCTGACCGGATGACAGTGACTGACACTGACTATGAATGACTATCTAGCACTTAGTGACTGATGCTGATCATGGCTTCATGGTTGGAGATGAGTTACTGATGGATGCCCACTGCGACCAATTGGCTGATACTGCCTCACTGGTCAAAGTGTAGCCTGCCCTCTTGGCTGCTGAAAATGATTGCTCAAATGGGATCACTTACTCATGAAAACTCTGATTTTTATCGGTAGTCAAAATGACTCTTGAATACAGTGTTTGTCCGACTGTGAAAAGTCATGTCAAGCCCCAAATTTAGGCCTGAGAGAAAGGCAGCCAGAGAACATTTTCTCCACAAGGCTCTGGCAGTATAGGAAAGGAGCAAGATTTTTCTTGTACAGAGGTTTTGCCCTTGATGCTCAACACTGTCGCCATCTCCTATCTCCTCCAAACCTTGCTCTGCTCAGAACCACTTTGTGAGTCCTTTGGGCTCCATGCTTTGCTTGACCATAATTTTTGCTTTTCTACCTTCCTTGGCTTCTCTCATCTGTCCCTCATATTTCTTCATCCTTTAAAGACCCCTTTCTTCAGCTATATTCCGTGCTATAGGACTGGTTGACATTTAGGGACTGTCATTGATTAGGAATGCCTGGTTGACACCGAGTGACTGTCATTGATTAGGAATGCCTGGTTGACAATGAGTGACTTGGCTAACTGGCACTGAGCTCTCACCAGACTCCCTCAAAGTTATCTCTTCTGGATCACTTTCCATTTACACATTTTCACACTGCTTCAGGGCACGCCTGCAATGGCTTTACTTTGAATGGTTGCTTTTCCTTATTGGATTTTCCTCTGTAGCTAGGCCAGACTTCCCTAAGCAGGCCATGCACACTTAAAGGGCGTGAATTCTATCTTATTTTGGTTTTCCCAACAGCCTGGTCAAGGGAGACAAAGTTACAGAAAGAACAGAGTTCTGAAGTTCCTGGTCACATTGGCTCTAACTGGTCACGTCACAGCACTTCACCTCCTGGGCCTGGACTCAAGGCACCTCCTTCTGAGCTTGTGGAAGACACACTCAGAGAATGGCATTTATGACAAGCAATCTGTGGTGACCAAAGAGACATGGTGATTGTCTGAAAACTCCAAAAGACGGAAGACTTAATGAAAATACAGTCCATTCAATGAATGTAATGTGGCACACCATTAAGATAATGTTGTTTAAAGGTGCAAGTGTTAACCATATATTGTGAAGTAGAAAAGTATATTCTTAAAAAAAAAAAAAAAAGAAATATACTATGTGATGAATTTCAGGAAAATGTTATTTATCTGCTTTTGGTGTTTTTTTTGAATTAATTCAACTCCGGGGATTTTTTGGGGGGCAGGGGAGGAAGTTGTTCCGTATGATCTGTTTGTTACAAATGCAGTAGTTTATGGTGTTGTAGAATTCCGTATTGTAGAACTCTATATGGGCCAAGGCCAAGCTCTGCCCAGGCCCGAGAGGTTTTCCTTTGCTTGTTTACCAGAGAGATTCAGAAGCTTGGGGTGAAGAAGTCCCATATGTTCTCACTAGAGGCCTGATTCCTTGGGCTCGCCATTAATTCACACTCACAGTAGGGTTCCTAGTCTTTGCCCTGTGGCCCATCTAAGAGTTCCCCAGAGAGACTCCCAGAGCTGCTGTTCTCTGTGCCCTGTGGCCTATACTCTGGCTTCTTCCCTCCTTTTAGGCACCCCCCCCCCCTGCTGAATGGCTGATGGTGAGCAAAATGCATGGCTATTTCTTTTAATAATTGTCATTTATACTGATGGGTTAGCTTCATCACAAGAGTCCCTGAGCACAGCCAAGGCCTTTGGTACCCAGGAAAGCTGGATTGGTATTCTAAGTAGGGAGGATCAGGGGGACTCTGAGTAACCTCAGGATTCCTTCTATGGACTTGTAAGGGACCGTATGACTTAGTACACGTGATACTAGAGTGGAACTGTGGTGTTCCAAGGGGACCCCCATCTAGGGAGGCCAAGATGCTTGCTCAAGCTACAGAGGGAGCTTGGGACCCCAGAACTTTCCGTTCCTTAGGGCTTTCTAAAGACACACTCCTCCATCTTATTTATTTGTCCAGGACACATTTATCACCTACAGTCTTGGGAAAGTCTTTCTCTCACAAAGCCTCCTTCTAGGGTGAGGGCAAAGCTAATGTGTACCACACAACAGCCATTGTACCCCTCACCTGCTGCTCAGTGCTACCCCCCTTACCATCACTGTTACTATTGGGAGGAGGAAACTGAGGCACAGATAAATAGCTTGCCAATGGTCAACTGCATCGATTTTATAAACATCTTTTTTTCCTTTAAAAGTAATTAAGTGAGCCAGGAGAGGTGGTATACACTTTTAAGAACAGCACTTGGGAGGCAGAGGCAGGAGGAGCCCTGGTGAGTTTGAGGCCGGCCTGATCTACATGGTGAGAACCTGTCAAGAGACAAACTTCTCACGTACTCTGGTGCATCATATTTGACCATGTCCCCTGGAGGAGGAGACCTGGTGACACTCAGAGGAAGGATAGCAGGTTACCAAGAAGAAACTTGATACCCTATGAGCATATACAGGGGGAGGTAATCCCCCTCAGGAACAGTCATAGGGGAGGGGAATAAAGGGAAAATGGGAGGGAGGGAAGAATGGGAGGATACAAGGGATGGGATAACCATTGAGATGTAACAAGAATAAATTAATAAAATTAAAAAAAAAAATAAAATAAAAGTGAAGCCACTGGAAAAAAAAAAAGAGACAAACAAACAAACAAGATGACCACAAACCCAATTAAGTGTAAATAATAGCACATGCACATAATCTCACCCAAAGATAACTGGCATAACATTCGAAAGTCTAGTTGGGAATTCTCTCTGCAGAGCTGGTACCTCAGAAGCTGTAATGATTGTTATAGTAACACAAGCCAGGACCCTTCAGTAATCAGGAAGGATGTTAGAAATGATTGTTTATTGTCCAGGGATCTCAGCCCTGGCAAGCCTCAGGCCTCAGGCTGTCTACGAAGCCTGCCAGCAATTTTTGGCTCCCTTCCTTTGCTGGGGCCTCAGAGGGCAAGGCTGAGGGCAGCAGCATCTAGACCAGCTCTCCCAGATTTCCACCCCTTAGTGAAAACAGAAAAGCTAACTCCATTTTTGCTTTTCTCATGGCAACATACCTCTAGACCAGAGGTTCTGAGCCTTCCTGATGCTGCCACTCCTTAATACAGTTTCTCATAGTGTGGGGACGCCCCCAACCATAACATTCTTTCATTGCTACTTCATGACTGTAATTCTGTTACTCTTATGAATCATAATGTAGATTTTTTTTTTTTTGGAGATAGAAGTCCACCAAGGGACTCGAGACCCACAGGTTGAGAACCACTGCCTTAGGACATCTAGAATTTGACAAAACCAGATGCAGAAATGACTGTGATGTGTCCACGCAGAAACAGGTGTGAGATGCACAAACCTCCACCCACAGTGCCATGATGCTCTGACAACTTATTTGTTTGTTACTGAGACCAGGTAGAGGATGGGCATCCTCTCCCACCCCTATCCCCTCCCCTGCCCCTTCTGGAGCTTAGGGTGGGGTGGGAGAAGGAAAAGCCCGGGAGACACAGCAGTATCCAATTCAACGGAGCGTCACCTGCTCCAGTTTGCTGTTGATCTTTCAAAATGTAACACCGTAAAACCCAATCAAAATGGATCATAGGCCTAAGTGTGAAACCCAACGCTATAAAAGCTCAGGAAAGGCATAAAAAGTGGCCTTGAGTTAAAGATTTTAAAAATAGGACACCAGCAGTGTGATCTACTAAACAAAAGGAAATAACCTGGCCTGCTCTCTGAAAGACAATGTGAGGAGAGCAAGACAGGCTGCAAATGAGAAGAAAAGCAAAACAAACAACAAACAAAAAACAAAACAAACAAACAAACAAACAAACAAACAAAAAACCCACTTGCAAAGCTTGTATCCACAGAGAACATATGTACAGAGGACACAGAGAGCCCCTGGAAGCCAGACACTAATAAGACCAATGAAAATATAGATACATGGCTTTATTTTTAAAAAATACTAGAGGGAGGAGATGGCACAATGTTTAAGAGTACTTGTGGCTCTTGTGAGACACCAGGGTTTAGTGCCCAGGGCCCACATCAGGTGACCTACAACTGCCTGTAACTCAAGCTCCAGGGTGTCCACTGCTCTCCAGGATGTAAACCCATACAGGCACACATATATACACACAAAAACAAAGCTTTTTAAAAAAGACATGAAGCTGGCGGAATGGCTCACCAAGGAAAAGGTGAGCACACATAATGGTGGAAGAAGATATTGACTCCATAAAATTGTCCTCCCGCCTCCACAAGCACGATGTGGCATGCAATTCCCTCCCACAATAATAAGCAAAATAAAAAGTAGATGCTGTGGGTGGCCAGCACGCATTTGAAAAGGCCCTCAATATTCCTAGCTTCTGGCAGGATGCAAGTTAGATACCACTGCATATGTATTAGAGGACTTGGTATTCAAAAGACAGATCATATAAAAAAGACTGTCTCCTCAGCCTCTTCTGTTACCTCTGGGGTGTGGAGGCTTACCCTCACTGCCAGTGTCACTGTCTCCTGGCTCTGCTGACACTTAACACGCTGGCAGCCCAAGGCAAGAGACCCAAACAGGACACCTCGGTCCCTATAATTTCCTTCTAAGTCTTCATCCACCGCTGTGCTTATAGATGGCTGAGAGGGTGATGGTTTGAGTTGAGAACACCTCTCTGGGCCCCAGAGCTAGCTCCGTTTCTCTCTAGTTGCCCACTGGAGCCAGGGCCAAGTGAACCTAAGGGTTCATGTGTTTGTCATGTGTGACACACACAACCATCCCCAAGGATCACACAAAAGCCAGACTTTCCTTCCAGCGTCCAT
Source organism: Acomys percivali (assembly GCA_907169655.1). Taxonomy (NCBI): domain Eukaryota; kingdom Metazoa; phylum Chordata; class Mammalia; order Rodentia; family Muridae; genus Acomys; species Acomys percivali. Next base: position 102,668,288 of record OU015750.1, on the reverse strand, counting down.
ACAGACACAGCAATAGCTGACGTTTGCCTTTTACTCAGTAGTTGGATGTATTCAAATCTCCCCTCCTCCATACAGGTGTGCAAACAAGCATGCCACAGTGCACACATGCACACATGGAAGCCAGACAGCGTGGCAGTTTTGTCCTTTGTGTGAATGTTTTGCCTGTGTGTATATAAGTGTACTATGTGTGCACACCCGAGGAGTCCAGAAATGTGTTGGATCCTCTGAAACTGGAGTTACGCAGTTGTGAGCTGAAGTGTGGGTGCTGAGCACTGTACCCAGCTTTGGTACAAGTGCTCTGATTCCTTGCTAAGCCATCTCTGCAGTACACTTTTTTTTTTTTAAAGAGAATTTATTGAACATCCTGGTTACTTTTTATAGTCAACTTGACCCAACCTAGGAGACCCACCAGGGAGAGGATTTGAACTGATGAACTGCCTGGATCTGACTGGCCTGTGGGCTTACCTTGGGCTTGCCCGTTGTCTTCATTGCTGACTGATGTGGAGGGGCCCAGGCCACTGAGGGCAGCGCCATACCTGGGCAGGTGGTTCTGAGCTGTATAAGAAAGTTAGCTGAGGGCTGGAGAGATGGCTCAGCCATTAAAGGCTAGGCTCACAACCATAAATATAAGAGTTCGGTTTCCAGCACCCACACTGTCTCTCCAGCCACAGGGTCCTAGAAACCTACAAGAAGAACACTATGATGGGCAGATCTGGGCCCAGGGGTTCTGCTCGATCTATAGCACCAACCAAGGACAATATGTGCAGTCATCATCAAACCCCTACCCAGACCTAGCGGAGGGACAGAATATTCTCCACAGTTAAGTGGAGACTGGGGACTGACTTTCACATGACTCTGGTGCCCCATATTTGGCCATATCCCCTTGATAGGGAGGCCCGATGGCACTCGGAGGAAGGATAGCAGACTACCAAGAAGAAACTTGATACCCTAACATCATATTCAAGGGGAGGAGGTCCCCATCAGTCACAGTCATAGGGAAGGGGAATGGGGTGAAAGCGGGAGGGAGGGAGGAATGGGAAGATGCACGGGATGGGATAGCAATTGAGATGTAATATGAATGATTTTATTTTTCAATTAAAAAATATGAATACAAAAAAAGAAAGTTAGCCGAACATAAACCAGTGAACCAGTCAGTAAGAAGCCGTCCTCCGTGGTTTCTGCCTGCGCTCTACAAGCATTTAATATTCCCTTTGTGCAGTGGTTTGCTTTCTGTTGCTGGGATAAACATGGCCAAATGCAACCCAGGGGAACAAAGGATTTATTCCAGTTTAATTTAATCGCTGATGGAAGTCCTTAAGGGGCTGGGGACGGAGAAAGGCTACTTTGTAACATGCTGTGTTGACTTAAAGACACAGTTGTCCTGAGCATGAGGCTAAAAGTGCCAGTTCTAGTTAGGCACACATGCTCTCCAGGACAGTTCAAGATACCTGATGCCCCGTGGGAAGATAGTCACATGAACTCAAGCTCGGTTCATACCCAGAGAGCCTCAGCTATCTTGCTTGGAAATGGAAAAAGGGAAAAGGAGCACTATCCCATGGAGACATTTCTCCTCACAGGAACTCACTGCGACCCACCTGCCTCTGCCTCCCCAGTGCTGGGATTAAAGCATGCGCCACAGCTGCAGACTCTTAATTCCACTATCACTTTCCTCCCTCAGTTCTCATGTCACACGTGGGGTGGGGTCAAGGATTGTTTTCAGATCTACTATTGGCAGTGTTGGGAAGAACCGCTGCTGAGTACCAACTGACTTCAGCACCCAAAACGAGGCAGCTGTTGGGGGATGTGTGGCAAGTCTGCCACTGCTAAGAACCCCACCATCCTGCATTTCAGGTCCCCAAGCCACCAACCTGACGTTTAGCCTTTGGTGGGGGTGGTCTCCAGCCCTTTCCAAAACACATGTAACGTCCCTACTCAGACCACTAGGTGTCACTGTTGGAGCATGACTCGCTGACCTGGGTGCGATACTTCAGAGCTGCTCGACTGCCTTACACTTCCTGCATCTTGCGTCTAGCAGCGGTTCCTGGGGCTAGCAGTTTCTGGGGCTAGCACATGACAAGAAAAGGCACATCTACCATTTGACAGGTAACAGCGTGGCTATCAAGGGCCACTAAAAAGGCAAATTAAATATATTTTCATTTTGTATCTTACGTCAAACTATACTATTTCCAACATAGAGAAAACTCTAGAGAATATCGTTAAGTGCTTGATTGGAAACTTAATATCTTCCATGCTCGAATCAGTTATTTAATTTAATAATAGTTTATAATTTTCTCTAAACAGATATTGATACATATTTTAATGCAATTATTCTTGGATGCCTTGCAGTTTTTATTACTATTGTTGCTCATATCTTTATATAAATGTGTTCTTTTTCCTTCACACCTTTCCACTGTCTATTGTTCAAACATTGATTTTTGTTTCAGTAAATCTTGGATTCCAGGCTCAGTTCCTCGTAGCCTAGAATAATCTTGCCTATCAACTTGACATTCTTGCGGAAAACGCATCTCAGTTGAAGAACTGCCTTTCTCAGGTCGGCCTGCAAGCATGTCTGTGGAGGCATTTTCCCAATTACTGGCTGGTGTGGAAGGGGTGCTGTGAGGGATGCCACCGCTGGGCCGGCAGTGCTGGACTGTGTAGGAAAGCAGGCTGAGTGTGACTGGGTGTGGCCGTGAGCAGCGCTCTTCCTGACCTGGTCTCTCTTGATGTTGAACCATAAAGAGAAAGTAAGATGAAATAAATGCGTTCCTTATCCAAGCTGCTTTTGGGTTATGGTGCTTATCACAGTAACACAATACAAACTAAAACAATTACATTCTTTCATTCTTTAGGGTGAATTTATTTCATATATATATATATAAATATATATATAATATGTGTATGTATGTATGTGTGTGTGTCTTCTTTCTTTCTTTCTTTCTTCCTTCCTTCCTTCCTTCCTTCCTTCCTTCCTTCCTTCCTTCCCTTTTGAGACAGGGTCTCTCAATGTAGTCGCCTGGACCTTACTATAGAGACCAGATTGTTTTGGATCAGAGACCCTGGCTTATGCACCCCTAGCGCTAGACTCCAGGAATGTGCCACAGTGCACGGCCTCATCATTTTGAAGTGCTGAGCCATCTTTGCACATGGACCATGCTGGGTAAGGTCCTCCATTGGCACTGACAACAGGAGTTTCCATGGTGATGGGATGCTCTCTCCATTCCCTGGAGGATACCATAGACACACGTGGCTAGTGCAACTGAGGACCTAAACTTTAATTTTTTAAAATTGTAATTAATTATACACACCAACAGTCACATGCAACTTATGGCTACCCTGCTGACAGTGAATTTCCCTGCAGAGCCCAGCTGAGTACTGCGCACCGAGCTGTGTGCCTCAATGTTGGGGCGCTTTCTCCTGGGTTCCCATCACTGGAATAGGCGCTTGGCTGGTGGTTTGTTGAGCCTGTCTCTGATTTGTTATCTCTGTCTTTGGGAAATACAATAAAGAAGTCAAGACCGCAGATTCCCCAGGGAAATATAAAAAGTCACGGGTGCCGACAGCAACCTTGACATTGAGAGGATGCCACAGGCCTTTCTGTCCCATGTTGGGCATTGGAGCATCCACCATTCCTAGTGAGCTTCCTGTTCCTTTCCTAAGAGAAATCACACCCACTCTGTGTGTGCATCTATAGCCACACACAGCACACACACTTTGAGTGAAAAAGTGCCAGCTTTTGTTTGTCTTTTTAAAAAGCCCCACGCATTTGAATAGTCAAGAAATTCTATGAAGAGCATGATAGCTTCATGCCTAAAGGTGTGTGCCACCAAGCCCGGCGACCAGAGCTCTATCCTCAAGATTCAAATGGGCGAAAGCGAGAACCAACTTCTGCATGTTGTCATTTGACTTCTACTCACACACTGTGACATGCAACAAATAAAGAGACAAATGACAAATGAACCTAAGAATGTTTTAGGGAGAAAAATCCAAGAAAATGAAGCAACAAGAGAAAGATACTGACAACAATTGACACATTTGCTTCTAGGATGAGTGCTTTGTTTTCAACATCTGGTTGAAGCCATTCTGCAGGTATAATTTAAAAATTCCATTTTTTTCTTATAATAATATCATATGAGTATGTCTTTGTCCTATAGATGCTGAAAATACAATATGGTTAGAACTACATTTTCCCAGTGGGGAGACAGAAATTTACTTAATTTGTTGCACACTATTTATTTCTCCTTCTTTAGGCCAAGATATTTAGAGACATAAAAATATCTTGGCCTAAAACTTTCTGGAATTCACCCAAAATAAATTGTTAGATATAAGCAAAGTAACTCATATTTTATGGCCTCTGGTGGTATTGCCAAACTACTTAGTAACTAACAAGTAAGCTTAGCTGTTACCAGGCGTCCACTTTCTCTGCTCTTCACCAGCAAGAATGTATCAAAAACAAACCCCAGAAATTTTAGTTTTACAAAATTATGCCTTATGGGTTTCTTGACAAGGGGAGTCCTCCAAGCTTGTCTGCTGTGCTCCCTGAAGTCCCCCACCCCTACCCCTCAAGCCCTCACAGCTCCTTCAATTCCCCAGCCCCAACTGTCTCCTTCACCCTGCCCCCACCCACTCTCCATTTCCAAATGTCTTGACTGAATGGGTCCCTTTTAGAGGATGGAAGTGGCCTGAATGAAGCTGGCAAGCAGCCTCAAGCTCTACAATAGTAGAACTCACTGAAGTCAGTGCTCCGGGCCTGTTACTGGGGAAGAGGAAGATGGACAGATAGGGCCCTGCATTCTAGGTTCCGGCCACTCACGTCCACCAGAGCAAACCCCCTTCTCTGCTGTTGTATATGTTGAAGGTTAAGATTTGTTTAGAAAAAAAGAGTTCTGTTGCTAAGAATCTGTTGAAAAGCTCTGCTGTGGGTCAAAATGACTGGTATCTCTACTTTTTTGCTCAGTGCAGTTTTTTGGTTTTTTTTTTGTTTTTTGTTTTTGTTTTTGTTTTTCTGAGACAGGCTTTCTCTGTGTAACGTTGGCTGTCCTGAACTGTTTGTAGACCAGTCTGTCCTCGCCCTTACAGAAGTCTGCCTGCCTATGCCTCCCCAGTGCTGGGATTAAAGATGTTGCCCCATGGCCCCTGGTTCAGTGCAGATTTCAAACCAAAGTATTTACAAAGGGGCAGAGTCTTCTCGGTGTGGGTTTCTGCTCTGACTGGCTGAGGTCTGTCTGCCAAGTGGGCCTAGAGCTGTCAGGTAGAGAGGTACAGGAAGGCAGCTTACAGAGCTTAAGAAGCACTCTGGCTCAGAGTGCTCAGAGGTCCTGAGTTCAATTCCCCGAAACCACAGGGTAGCTCATAGCCATCTATAGAGTAATCTGGTGCCCTCTTCTGGCCTGCATGTGTTTGTGCAGCCACAACACTGTTCCAGTACTTGGGAGGCAGAGGCAGGCGGTCCCTTTGTGAGTTCAAGGGCAGCCTGGTCTACAGAGCAAGTTCCAGGACAGCCAGAGCTACACAGAGAAACCCTCAGGGCCGGCACAGGTTTAAGTCAGACAGAGCCCAGGTCTGAGAGAGGAAATGGACAAAACTTCCCATCACTAACCAAGAACCTATCTACAATTGACATCTGGTTAAATAAAAATTAGTTTTCTCCTTGATGGCATTTTTGTAGATTTTTTTTTGGCGGGGGGGAGGTCTCATATTACTTTGTTTAGTCATTTAAAAAATCTTATTGGTCTTCTGCTAGTACATTATGGCTTCTGATTTTGTGTTTTTATGTGTATTGTTTTTGTGTGTCTGTGTGTTTCTACGCTTTAAAAATCTGTTATTATTATTATTATTATTTTAATTTAACTGGTTATTTTTTGAAGAGAGAGAAAGAAGGTGTAAAGTTGGATGAGTGTGGAGGTGGTGGTGGGGGAAACCTGGGAGGAGGAGGGGGGACTATGATCAGGATATATTGTATGAAAGAAATTATTTTAAAAGACCCCAGCAACACTGTGGCCATCTTAAGCTCCAGCCTCCGTGCCTGCTCCCGAGAACACATGCTGAGTTTTGTCTCGATGGTTTCTCAGCCTATTGCACACAGGCAAAGCCGCGAGTGGAGCGTGAAAGTCTGTGGCATGGCCGACCATGGTGCTGGCCTGCCGGAAGTGAGCTCCCAGTCTTTGGTGTTAGCTTCAGATAAACTGGGAATTCCAGTTGACATGATTCCTCGTGTCCTGACCGTTCTTTGTGCTGCCCTCTCTTGCAGGGATGGTCTGATCTTGATGTTGCCCAAGACGAGCTTCTGCCAGTAAGTCTGCATCAAGCTCTATCTGTGCACCACGGGTATGTTGACCACTTTCATTGGTCCCAAAGGCATCATGGGACCAGTTCTTAGACTGATTGTTCCAGAACACTTTGGGACTTCCACTTCCTCCCAGGTACAGCAAAGACAGAATAGCTGATAAAAGGACAGAGCATAATTTTAGCAGACACAGCGACGGAGAAACAGGAGAGTGGTTTTTAGTAAATATTCCATGTAGGAGTGATCTGTGAGGCTGTGAGGGAGGACCAGAACAGAGGAAACCATAATAGACTCCTTCCTGTAGCAGCTTCATGCACGCTCCCAGAGTCACGGCACTGTGCAGGCTGCTGTCTGTGCCTTGTCACGTCATCATTGCTATTTGTAAAGCCTTGGACACAAGGATGTACAGAGCAAGGGGACTAAGCAGAGATCTGGAAATAAACACACATAGATACAGGTACCTGAACTTGCCTGGAGCGTACAGAGAGCCTCTTTAGTAAGCCATGCCAAGGAAACTGGACAGCCACATGGGCAAAAGTAAAACTAGGGGCTGCAGGGATGGCTCAGTGGTTAGGAGCACTGATGCTCTTCTAAGAGGGTCTGGATTCAGTTCCCAGAACTCACATGGTGGCTTAGGACTGTCTGTAATTGAGTTCCAGGGGGATTTGATTGCCTCTTCTGGCTTCTGTGGGTACCAAGGGCACTGCTAGTGCACAAACATGCAAGCAAAATCCCATACATCATCATCATCATCATCATCACCATCACCATCATCATCATCATAGCAACAAAGTGCTTGTGGTTCTTCCAGAGCACCCAAGTTTGTTCCCAGCAGCCATGGGGTTATTTGGCCAAGAAGGAGTCCAGAAAGTTGGGAGTGGGTAGGGTGGGGAAAGGCAGTGAGAAGGGCTAACAGAAATGAGAGTATTATGGTGTGTTTACATAAAAATGGACCTGTAATAGCCGCACTCAGAAAGCTGAGGAATGAGGGTGGCCACGAGCTCCAGGCCAGCTCAGACTCCATAGCAGTCTCGTAAAAACTGAAAACAAGAAAATTCCAAAGGAAGAGTGGGACGTAGCACTGCACACTTTAATCCCAGCATGTGGACCCTCGCCTTGGCTGCATTTCTCGATGGGACCACACTCTGGGTCTTCTCCCAGTGTTTTTGTTTTGATCCTAAGTGTGAGAGGGCTTGTGATGTTTGTCTGATAGAAAGGGAACTGCCTCTTGTGTGTGGGGGGCATGATCTTTGCTGGTTGATAAGCATCCTGTGTGGACTATGTGAGAGTATAAATACTTCAAATAACAGAGACCAGTCGCGTTTGCATCACTTCACATCACTTGGCTGTTCATCACCCCACTTCATGATGTTCAGGGGAAGACTTCGAAGAGGCTGCTGTGTCTGCTGTTGTTCCCATTGTGGCTTGTTTCTGCTGTTGAAATCCTGATGAGTGGAATCACCCCCAAGGAACTGAGTCTAAAAAGGTCTACCTCCACTGTCCCTACTAATCTTCCTTCTTTCTTATCTAGGCTTGGTGGGTTGGAAGGGAGGTAGAAACATTAAAGAATTCCAAATAAAGTAGGTTTTAAAAATATCAAAGCCTGTCCCAGCTCTTGGGAGGCAGAGGCAGGCGGATCTCTGTGAGTTTGAGGCCAGCCTGGTCTACAAAGCCAGTTCAGGACAGCCAAGGCTACACAGAGAAACCCTGTCTTGGGGAAAAAAAAAAAAAATATATATATATATATATATATATATATCTCCTCCCATCCCCCCAACCCTTACAACTGGACTCAGGCCAGTATTTGCGTTTGCACTAGAGACACCTCTTCTACCTAGATGCTATGCTCTGTTTCTGGTTGGTGTCTCTAGTGGATGTGGGCCTATTAAAACCTTAAAAAAAAGGCAGCTTTTCTTATGACATCAGTTTAGACTTAGGGAAATTTGTTGTATTGTTATGTTGCCTTCTCTCTCCAGATTACTGAGTGGAAAGCAGTTACAGACGGGGACCAGCTTGAGGTTGGAGACCGGGAGCCACAGGTGTGAAACAGATCTCCTGAACTCTACCAGTATCTCTGGTTGTCTCTGCTGCTGATCGGAAGATCTTTTCCTGCCAGGCTTGAACCTAGACTGCTGTGGTTACTACAGGTTTTCTCGTTACTGCTTTGTGAAGATGAGGAAGGATGGTCTGACGCGAGTTCACGTGCCTTAGTAAGGACGTGAGGTTGGAGAGCACGTTGGAGGAAGCGCTTCATTCCGTGGAAGTGGAGGGACCAGCTCTGTTTTGATTTTCTCATTGTAGCTTCTGGCATGGCCCTGACAGGGACTGTGAGTCCTCCCCAGGGCTCTCTTCCTAGAGTCACCTGATGCTGTTTTTTGAGTGGATCTGTGTGGAAAGCTTCTGCTCTGCTGGCTTCTTTTGGACCACGGCGCTATCAACCATGTAAAGTCACGCACGCTTCTGAGGGCCAGACAGAGAAGCGCTTGCTCAAAGTTTTCTCCTTCAATTTTTTTTTTTTCCCGGCCGAGAGATATTTTCAACATGAAACGTTCCCTTGTAATTATGCTGTCTGTATTTGAATTTTTCCCTGCTTGACTTCAGTTCTGTTTAGTCAGCAGTTCAGGCCCCAGGCCGCATAGCAAGCCAACATCTGAAGACAGCGTCACAAGTACGTGTAGGAAGCGAGGATGTACAGCCTGGAGGAAGCACCCAGGCCTCATTTCCTCCCCATCGCTGAGTTTCATGTGGAAGTTTATTGTGTTTTTGAGGTGCCCTTTTCTCCCCCTTCTCTGTTAGACAGCACCCGGACAGAATGGGAGAGGGAGAAACAAGAGGTGATGTCAGCTGTAGGACTCCATCCAACTTAAACGGAAGGAGGCAAATACAGTGTGGCCGCAGCGTAAGAGGCAGCCAATGCAGGATCTGGGACAAAGCCTCCAGCCCTCAGGGTACTGAGGCACCCCTGACTTTGGACTTGCTTGTGCCCGTTTCCAGCCTACCTCAACTGCAG
>OU015750.1:102639315-102658985 GCA_907169655.1 Acomys percivali | reverse complement strand
AGCAGCAGCAGCAGCAGCAGCAGCAGCAGCAGCAGCAGCAGCAGCAGCAGCAGCAACCAGCTGAAACCAGAACTTAGGTGACTAAGACTGAATTTGAGCATTTAGTAACAGGGAGGGAAGTGGTCTGTGTCTACAGCCTACCTGTTTCCATAGAGTCTCCACAGCACAAAAGAGGAAGCCTGGAATGTATGAAAGAGGTTTCTGTTTGTTTGTTTGTTTGTTTTTTCCATTAAAAGCACACACAGTTAGAATCGTATTTGTTCTCTGAATTTGAACATACGCAATTGAAGAGAGAATCAAGACAAAAATATTATGTTTCTTTTCTGACACAGGGTCTCATGTACTCCAGCGTGGCCCCCAACTCCTTAAGTAGCCAAGGATGACTTTGAGCTCTTCGCCTTCCTCCAGTGTGGAGATTACAGCCTGCGCCCCCACTGCTTTATGATGCCATTTTCAAATTTGCCAATACAGAGTGGAGGAATCTCATGAGAAAGAGGGCTTAATGTCAGCTCTGGGCCAAGAGGGGTAAGCCCAGGAGGTGACTCTGTGTTTAGAGCACAGTCCTGGACTGCACCACCCCCCATCTGTAACTCTGCATAAATCTGCAATGGACATTCTGGTTTGTTCTGTTTTGTGTTTTTTGGTTTTTGAGACAAGGTCTTTCTGTGTTAGCCTTGGCTGTCCTGGACTCGCTTTGTAGACCAGGCTGGCCTCGAACTCATGGCGATCTGCTTGCCTCTGCCTCCCAAGTGCTGGGATTAAATGTGTGCGCCAACATGCCCAGCTTGCAATGGGCATTCTAAGAGAGGGTTTGAGTCTAGTGAGCTGAACCATCTGATCACGGTTGGAGACTTGCTGCGCAGGCTCCATGCTGTTATTTAAGGAGCATAGTCAACTGGAATTTTAGCTATAGAAGAATTGTTTGTGTTTTAATGGAAAGACCTTGGAAGCAGAACAACCAAAGGTAAAGAACAGCTTTATGAAGAGAATGTTCATACCACAAAATCCAAGCTTTGAGAAAGCCTGATGCCTGGCCCACAGCATCTCTGATTTTGCTGTCCCTTAGGTCCTAAGGCTTAGGAGAACAGCCACGGCTGGCTATGTAGGACTGTGAGCATAGTGGGCGATGAGGCTCCTTCTCCTATTCAAATGAGTAACCCTGCATGAGTGCAAGCCCATGACACCAGGAGAGCGGGGACCTGGGTATTTGCTGCAGCATTCACACAGACAATTCTGGAAACTGGGTTATAGTGGATATAAACATGTTTTTGTTTTGATCCCAAGTGTGGGATAGGGAAGACTTGTGAGAGATCAAGTGATGTTTATCCACTGGAAGATGAACCACCTCGTGTGGGGGGCTTGGTTTTTGCCAGCTGAAACACATCTTAGTACAGACGCTGAGAGGAGATAGATATATGAGCTCAAAACAGGAGGCGGGGCTTTTTGGGTCTTGGTATTTGTTTGGCTGTTCATCGCTCCACTTCGAGATGTTCCTAGAGAGATTGCTCCAGAGAATGCTTTGGGGCTCCAGGTTCCGGCTGCTGTTCCAGGTTCCAGCAGCAACTTTGCTTGAATTGCTGCTAAGATCCTGCCCACTACACCAGGGCAATCGCTCCCAGGAACTGAGTTCAAAAACAGGTCTACTTCTCCCGTCCCATTAATCTGTTTTCTCTCCTATCTAGGGTAGGTGGGTTGCAAGGGAGGTATGAGAATTAAAGAATCTCAAATAAAGTAGATTTGGAAAAGTTCGAAGCCTACACTGGGCATAACTCATGCAAACAGGCAGTGAAATAGTGGAGGGAACTGGTTTATATACAATTATATACTATTAAGACAAGCATGTTAATAGTGCATAATAACAAGACGTTATTAGTGACAGGAAAGATCATGTCTGTTTTCAGGCAGAAGGGGAGTCATGCTTTCCAGCTGCCCATGGGACGAGGCCTTATTTTCTATTTGTGATTCCTATGGGATCTCTGGTTGGTGACTTGTATGCTTTCTGAGCCTCACCTCTTCATGTGTCCTTCTGCATAGATGTTGGATCTGCATAGTAAACATTTCTTTTGCTAAAGCTAAATTTCTGTACATTATAGTTTAATTTCTGTGTCGCTATCATAAGTCAGACTTTGAAATGCAATCACACTTTGGGACTGTTTCAAGGTCCTCCCTCAGGTCACAAGTGAACAGGATGATGCACTTTTAAGAGGTGTGGCCATAGAAATACATAATCCCAGCACTTGGCACAGCTAAGGATTGATAGTGACTTGGAGGCCAATCTGGGCTGTGTAGGAAGATCTGTCTCAACAGACAGACAGAGCAAACCAATATAAAAGAGGGCCCAAGACCCAGCTTTCTCTCTGTGAGGACAAGACACAAAGATCCTAAGATTCTGGAATGGTCCTTACCCAACTCAGATCAGCTGTTATCTTGACCCCTGGTTTGCCCAGCTTCTAAAACTATGAGACATGTATTTACATTATTAAAGCCGGTGGAATGAAATTGATAAATAAAACGTACTAATGCCAACTGTATGGTTTATACACAATAGTGTGTTCTCATCATGAGGTTTATGTTTTTACATTTTTAAAAAATTTCATGTGAATTGCATTATGTCTATGTGAGGGTTTGGGTTAGAGACAGCTGTGAGCTGTCATTTGAGTCCTGGGAACTTAACCTGGGTCCTCTCAAAGCACAGCCTATGCTCTTAGTCTCAGAGCCTTCACTTCAGCCCCGAGGTTTACAGTTTTAAAAAACTTGTACTTTGTATTTGTGGTGGTGATGGTGATGCACTGGTCACCGGATGTGTGTGGAGGTCAGAGGGAGTCGGTTCTCTTCTTCTGCTGTGTGAGTGCTGGAGACTGACTTCAGGTGGCCAGAGCTGGAGGCAAGTACCTATCCTCACTGGCCCATGAGGACTGCTAATAGTATCTCCTTGTGTAGCCCTGCCACAGTGAGCATAGTGCCCATTTCTACTACCCTCAAGTCTGTGTTTCCCTTCGCAGTGTCTCAGTCCACTACCCTCTGCCTGCTGTCACTGTAGATTGCTTCTGCCTTTCCTGTACACAGTACTAGACAGGATGGGGTCCTCTGTTTCTGACGCATTGGAAAGCCATCCAGGTTCTGTCAGCATCTGCCCTTTGTAATGCTGACTGCATTCCAGTGTACAGGTGTTCCAGAATCTACCTGCCTGCCTCTTGATGGACATTTGGTTCATTCCTACTTTTTAGCTGCTAAGAGTAGAGCTGCTATTGACATTTGTGTGAGCCTGTGTCTGAGCTGACATGTTCCTCTCTTGCGCAGCACACGCTCATTTTTCTGAAGGCAGAGCGTAGCAGTTGTTGAAAGCACGGCTGGAACTGCTTGATTTTGAATTATTGCCCAGATGCTGTAGGTTGTGTGACTGTGGGCTTGCTATTTATGTGACCTTAGCCCCTCCTCGATTCAAGTCTGTATGCCGTCTATTCTTTGAGCTCTGAGGATTACAGGAGCTAGTATTTGTGAGGCATGTACGTCAGTGCCCAGCTTATCTGCTGATGAGATCTTATCAGGCCAATGTGATTGCTTTCGGGGAGAGAGAGGTTTGTGGGATGTGCAGGGGGAAGGGGGTTGTCACTTCTGCTTGGCATGTTCACTACCAAGCTAGGAAACTGAGATTGTAGTCACTTAGTAAGTGGCCAGCTTCTTGCTAGGATGTCATTTTCAAAGACTGAGTTGCAAAAAACACCTAATGTTCTGAGTAAGTTTACAATGTTGTGTTGGTTGACATTCATAGTGATCCTGGGGTTCATGTGGCCTGCAGGCCCCAGCTGGACACATCTGCAAGGTGAGAAGCCCCAGAGTGGCAGTGCACATGATGTGAGAAACACCACTGCTCTCTCTGCTCCGCTTGGTTCCAGGGGAGACACTGATGCAGGGAGAAAATACATGCTCAGGTTTGTTGACAAGAACCCCTACAGGGTGGAATAGTCACACCCAAAAGAAAAAAATTAAAGTGAAAAGATTATGAGTTTAAAATAGCCTTGAGGTAAATGCATCCATAGGGTGGAAAAAAAAAAAAAGAAAAAAAGAAGCAGAAACCGAAGATGATAAGCACTGGACAGGGTAACCGGAAGTCCACAGCACCCCGGTGAAAACCAGGGCAGACTATTTGATGACCCCTGGCAACAGCCCCCATGTGTTTTAGCATGAAAGCCATAAGCACACAATGTGCCAGTCCAGGAAGCAAGCAGTAGCCTGCTTCCCTAGTGAAACAGAACACCCCAGAACATCCCTCGCTGAACAGTAGGGACAGCTGGGCCCTCAGAAATGGAGAGTAGATTGTATTAGGGGAGACACAGTCGCTTTGTCTAGAGAAGAAAGAGAAACGTTACCACTAAATTATATTCTTTGAGGATGAAAGGGAATTTTCTTTAGACTCCAGTATTGTGCCTGAGACAGCAGCCGATGAGGCATTACATCATAAAACAGCCCACTTGCCGAATGGTGAATGCCAGTGACAGTAAAGCTCTGTCAAGTTCTGTGCTAGAGAACTGCATTGGGTTTTCAGAACACAAGCAGGAAGCCAGCACACTCAGTGGCAAGTGCATTGTTGACTAAGGGGGTCGGGGGGCCATGGTGGGGTCGCGGGGGGGGGGGAGACAGACAAGGGGAGCCTTAAAAAGGATGTGTTCTGGCTATTAGAAACCGAGTGATTGCTGGTGGTGCACACCTTTGATCCCAGCACTTGGGAGGCAGAGGCAGGCAGATCTCTCTGAGTTTGAGGCCAGCCTGGTCTACAGAGTGAGTTCCAGAACAGCTAGAGCTGTAACACAGAGAAACCCTGTCTCAAAAAAAAACAAAAACAACAACAAAAAAAGAAACCGAGTGATTTACACTGGGGTCTTACTCGACCATGGCCAATTTCACTTACTCTTCACTGCAGTGAAGTGCCAGGTATGCCTCCGCAAAGCTTGGCTGTCTGGCTTAGCAAGTGTCTAAGGCGTACGTGCTGCTGTGTTCTGAGATGACTCTGGCAGCTTAGCACAAGGCCATGGGAAAGACTTATTAAAACTGCAAAGGTAGTAATTAGGACTTCAAGCCAACTCCTATAATAAAACGTAGGCCTGTTTTGTGTCACTTATTACACAGAGTCTACATGGGCTCAATTTACAAACACATGTGACTGACACTTTCCTCTGAAACCCATGTCTCTGCTCTTCCTGGGACACAGGAAGACAGGACTATCATATCCTTGGTACTCAGTTTTTTCTTTCCTCTTTTCCTGACCAGTTTTCTTTGGAAAATTATCCTCTCATGGCCTTCTGTGTTCCAATTTATATTCTGTCACTCAAACACATAGCCACCAAAAGGGACATTTAAGCTTTGAAATAAAAATAAATTAGATGGAACAAGAATTAGGGACCTTGATTTCAAATGCCAATTTTTGAATGTTTTAGAATATCCACAGGTGCTTATGTCTCCACCCTCCGCCAGGACAAGAGAACTCATTATCAGTTAATGCCATGGTTACATTTATGGACCCCAGGAGTACCCTGTTTATTTCAGCACTAGTGGTCTAGCTTGGGAACCTATCATTTATAAGGTTGCTACTATGGGAAAATACATGAAGCCCCGGAAGGCTGAGCTTGCTGGTGAAGCTCAATAGACGTTAGGAATGTTCGGTGGCTTTCAGATTAAGATCATCACCATCACTGGGCAGTGGTGGCCCCCTGCCTTTAATCCCAGCACTTGGGAGGCAGAGGCAGGTGGGTTTCTGAGTTTGAGGCCAGCCTGGTCTACAGAGTGAGTTCCAGGACAGCTAGGGCTATACAGAGAAAACCCTGTCTCGAAAAACCAAAAAAGAATTACCACCATCAATAATTACCAATCCCTTTCTCCTCAAGCCCATGGTGCCAGTGAACAAATATAGGGTCTTGTGCATGGCGAGCAAGCACTCTTATCATTGAGCTACGTTTTCAGGTGACCTCTTCTTACCGTGTGTGTGTGTGTGTGTGTGTGTGTGTGTATGTGTGTGTGTGTGTGTCTACTGTCAGAGTACATGTAAATGAAGACCAGAGCAGTGAGGAACACCAAGCAGAAAGCACATATGGGATATGAGGGAAGGTGTGATGTGGTAGGGCCTCACCACTTAAAAAGGAACAAAAAACCTTTATGTGGTGTGCGCGTGTGTGCTTGTGAACATGCACGCACACAAACATGGTGTATGCACAGCATAGTGTGTATGTCAGAGGAATACTTTGGGGAGTCAGTCTCTCCTTTTAACATGTGGGTCCCAGGAGTTCAAGTCCTCAACAGCCGGTGCCTTTACCCACTGAGCCATCTTGCCCAAGGACTCACCACCTTGACCATAACCTTGATAGGTTAAACTGAACTAGAGTAACAGAGCACACAGGGCAGACAAAAGTATACTGGTCGGGATGTGCAAGGTCTCTTAGGGAAGTGAGCAGGCCAATTTAGATGTCAGAAGTGTCTATGGAGTTGACCCTGCAGAGGCAGCAGGATGAGCGCAGTGAACACCTGACAGCAGGAAGGACTTCTGGACAGGAGCCTGCGGAGGAGGCACTCTCCCTGGGCACTGTAACTTACAATGCTGGAGCAGAGGAAAAACCAGCAAGTGGGACAGGGAACCAATTACAAGCCAACTAACTCATGGTGGCTGGGGTCCCAGGTGGGAGGTTTTTCTTTCTAGCAAAGTCCATGGAAAAGTTACTAGCATTGTTTCCTGAGCCATGGGGGGAACTGATATGATTCTGGAACAAAGAGCAGCAAGTGGTGATGGTTCTGTATTATGTAGCAAGAGGCCGAGGAGCGCTCAGGTTTAATTTAGGCCACACAAAAATGCCTGTGGCCATCTGCAGGTAAGCGTCTTTTGAATACAGCATTTGCTATCATGGAGAAATACTTTGTTATATTCCATTATAAACCACACACTTCCCAGACAGCAGGGCAAGCCCGGCATAGCATGCACGTGGATGTCAGAGGAATACAGAAACACACACTTGATCTTTAGGCCAGCCTTTGACATTAAAAAATAAATAAATAAAAATCAGTGTAAAACAGGTTTGGAGGACAGCTGTTGGTAAGGTAGTTTCTTTGCCAAGTATGAGGGCCCAAGTTCAGGCCCCAAAATCCCCCACCCCACAGCTAGGTGTGGTGGACTGCACTTGAACTTGCAGTGCTAGGGAGGCCACCGAGGCTCGCTTCTCCTCTGGCTTCCACATGCACCACCAGCTTCCACATACATCTCTGTAAAGCAACCCACCTTTCATACTGACGAGACTTTGATCTTCGTGGTGGAAACACCGAAGTCTGATCCATGGAGATGTCCTTAGAGCAACTGAGAAATTGAAGGGCACCTCACTTGTGAACTATGCAACAGAGAAAAAGGCCTTGAAATCCACTCGTTATTAAAGACCATAAAGATGATACAACTCCGGCTGGGCATGGTGGCACACACCTTTAATCCCAGCACTTGGGAGGGAGAGGCAAGTGGATTATTGTGAGTTCGAGTCCAGCCTGGTCTATAAAGCAAGTCCAGGACAGCCCAGGCTAACACAGAGACCCTGTCTCAAAAAACCAAACCAAACCAAACCAAACCAAACCAAACCAAACCAAACCAAACCAAAAAACAAAAAAACACCCAAAACAAACAAAAAACCAACAACCAACAACACAAAAACCAAAACCAAACCAAACCAAAACCCCAGCTCCTAGTCAGGACAAGGGTTGGCTCAGTCACACACTCCTGGCATGTAGCTTTTAACTCTCTAGCCACCTTGAACCAATCTCAGGTGAGGAAGGAAACTTAACAAAACCCAGTTAGAAAAGCTGTTTTCTTTTTTGTGCATTAGTGTTTTGTTGGATCCTCTGAAACTGGAGTTATAAACAGTTGTGAGCTGCCATGTGGGTGCTAGGAATTGAACCAGGGTCCTCTAGAAGAACAGCTAGTGCTCTTAACTGCTGAGCCACCACTCCAGCACCCAAATGCTGTTTTCTGGATGAGATTTTTCTTAGATGCCTGTGTTTTCAGATGGAAGCAACAATTAAAAATGCAGCAGTACTGCCCAATCTTCAAGCAAAATAGATATAAAATTGTAGCTTCACACAAAACAAGACTAAAAGACTGGAGCCAGGGCTGCTGGTGAAGTGGCTCAGTGGGTAACAGTGCTTGCAACAACACAAGGCTAATGAACAAGCTCCATTTGCAGAAACCACCAAAGAACCAAGGCGCTCTGCTGACCACATAAGGTATGGCAGCAGCACACACAAACCCTCGTAGTTCGATCTTAGGGATCTGAACACAGGGTCCCCAGTAGGTGGCACTGTTTGGGGAAGCTTGGGTGGTGCAGCCTTGCTGGAGATGGGCCACTGGATGGGGGTGAGAGGTGGGTTTTGCTGTTTTGGGCTTCTGCCACCATGCCTGCCATGCTGGACTTGCCCTTCTGGAATATAAGCCAAAATAAATTCTCCTTAAGTGGCTTTTGGTCATGGTGTTTTATCACAGCAATAGGAGAGTAATAATTACTAATAATAAATAAAACAGAAACTGGGCGCCAAAGCATGTTCACGTGTAGAGGAATACATTTTCTAAGAGGGACTTTTATGCTCATGGTAAGCAAACATTAATTCTGGGAACGGCCTCTAGTACAAATAGACCAATACTATTTTCAAGGATAATTCAGCCAGTTTCAACCTCACAGATTGGATATTCTTTTTTGCTGTTGTTTTTATTGAGACAGGGTTTGTCTGTGTTGCCCGGGCTGTCCTAGACTCACTTTGTAGACCAGGCTGGCTTTGAACTCACAGAGATCCTCCTGCCTTTGCTTGTTTCAAGCCCAGAAAAACATCTGGGTCTTAGTGTTTTGAAAGGCACGACTATGAGAGTTTTCTTCAAGAGCAGTAGGTACACTCAGCACTAGTGCACCATGGGGCTTAGCAGACATGAGCTGACTGACTCCCTAGGCTAAAGGGTCCAACAAGTCACTATTGTTTTGAACAATGGGGCAGAACTTGAGTTAAAAAGAATGAAGAACATTTTAGCAATACACCAAGAAAAGAAGCTGCTATCAGATTTCTTCCTCAGTTGCAATATGGTTGCTTTTATAAGTTAAAAAACAGCCTGGCAGCCAGACTTGGTGCACACCTATAATCACAGGATTCAGAAGGCTGAGACAGGAGGATTGCAAATTTGATGCTAATCTGGCCTACGCAGTGAAATCCTACCTGCAAAAAGAAACCAGGCAGCCAATCAATCAAGACACTCAGAAGAAAGCAGAAACTAGGCTGCAGAAGCCGACAAGTCCACAGAGGGGAGCTGGGAGCTCCTGAGGGGAGTCTAGAGAAGGCAGGTTGCCTTCTCCTGGCCTCAGCTAACCATCAATGTAATGTTGGGCACAAATTGTCCCACAAACTTCAAAGACAAGCCACAAAATCCACATTAGAATATAAGTTTTTTAATTTTTATAAATAACTTATCTGTTACAAAGATAGTTTACCCAGCTAAATCACAAAACCATCAACTCAAGA
Source organism: Acomys percivali (assembly GCA_907169655.1). Taxonomy (NCBI): domain Eukaryota; kingdom Metazoa; phylum Chordata; class Mammalia; order Rodentia; family Muridae; genus Acomys; species Acomys percivali. The sequence goes on along the minus strand of OU015750.1, from coordinate 102,649,460 downwards.
TATCCAAATTACGTTTTATTAATAAAACAAGTAAAAACTGCTTTACCAATCTTCACATAGAACTGCAGAGGAAGCTGAAAAACAAGGCCTACTTTTAAAACAAAATGCATCAAATGTACGAGTTTTGGGGTCTGTTGCCTCGTGACCTATGATTGTCACATCTCTTTCCGTACTCATGGTGCAAAGCCTGGAAGCCAAGGCTTTAACCTTTGTATCACTCATCTGTAATAATCCTGTCTGTTTAAAACACAGCCACTTATGAACATTTACAGTGGGACAATCTACATTATTTCCTACTTTTGGCTATATTTTAGCACTTCCCTTAGCCCCATTCTAAGCACTGATAATTTCATAATTCTTTTTAAATGCATACTGTTTTTGATTTCATTTATATACATTCCTGATCATATGTATATTTATTTTCCTTACAAAAATATATCATCAAAATAAAGAGATGTCTGAGGTTGTGTCAGTGTTCAAGTCTGCTTATTTTTCTTTTTCCAGCTTTTCTTCAGTTGTCCTAAAGATGACCATGTTTCATGAATACACATGATTCTGTCACCCAGTCAGGTTTAGAAATGGGCTGTGCCAACAGTACAGCAAACTATACTTCTTTGCAAGAAGAAGAGGAAGAGGCTGTTGGAACTGCTGCTGTGGCTGCTTCTGAAACTGTGCTTTCCCAATAGGAACTTCCCATGAAGTTCTGTGGGACACCACGCAGATGGGACACGATGTCAGTGGGTTTAAATACTTTGATTTTTTTTTTAAGCTGCTGTAGAAGACAAAATGACACGTTTCGTCACCCACTGCTCAAGTCAGTGTACAGCGTGACCTACCAACATGCCTGCAGTGCTCCTGCACTCACATGCAGCCCCTGCATGTCTTCTCAGAGCATCGGCACCCAAGGGGACAAAGGGCAAGAGGAGAGGAAGTTATTTTGTGCATAGTTTCACTTCATTAATGCTTTAAAAAAAATCTTATGGCATTGCTTTTCTCAGGTAAGGCTTAAAAAGGAACATGATCGTGCTTCCTAAAGGGGAAAGAACATTAGTTAACAAAAGTCTATTATACTATACATAGAGAGATATAAGAAAATAATGAGGAACCACTTAAAGCAGGCGGGAGCTCTGTACAGTAGGAAGGCTGGGGAGCTCACTGCGGGTTGTACAGACAATGCACACTGCTTTCCTTTTCATCATTAGACCCTAGATGCTGGCTTCACAGAGGCGTCTTCAGGGAAGACAAAAGACAAGGCCAAAAGTACCACAGATTGTGACGTTTCCCATGTCCACTGGCACTATGTGGCAGCAGAGTTTAAACAGTTGAACCTTGTTCCTTCTCTTTGTGTGTAGTGTTTCACCAAAAGCTTTAAAAACACAAAAAAGCTCTCATTCTATTGCTTCCTCCTGTCAAAATCAGTAGTGACACGAGGGAGAAGTCCTGGGAACACCAAGGCACTGAGAGAGTGAGAATGGTCCGCGGTGGGACACGGTGACACTGTACATGGTCAGGCAGTCCAGTCTCAGGTGAGCTTTCACGTGACAAGTTTCCACCGCCCATGACGTTAGACTGAGGTATCGTTAGCTCTGGGCTGACACTGAACATGACTGTCTCATCGCACCTTCAACTGGACCAGCTCCTGTGTAGCAGTGAACACTTGCTTGATGGTAGGCGACCTTTTTGAACTTAGATGTGGTTTTAGAGGACACGGGGGCCTTTGGCTCAGAAATGCCGAGGCATCTCACACTGTTCACAGCGGATTAAGGCCGGGTGATTCAAAAAAGTACAGGCAGTGCAATTCCACTGAGCCCCCTCCTCATCCTCTGTGTCTTGAGTCTTTGGTGCTTTGATGGTGGACTTTTGATCTATAAAGAAGCAAAAGAAAAAAAAAATTTAAGTTAAAAACAAAAACAAAAACACAAAGTCTATCAAATTACCGGTGACTCTACACAGCAGGAAAGTAGCTGGCAACCACTGAAGCAAAGGGCTGAACTGACGTGTGCTTTCTCCTGCCTCCTTTAACCTGCTGCTTCTCCTGAGGAAGAGTGAGCGACATCATGTAGCAATACTTCTGTAGCCTAAGGTAGAACACAGCCTCGCATGTCCAACACAGAACAGAAGAAATGGTAGCTCCTTGTTAGCATCCCCAAATGTCACTGTTGAATGACATACTGAGTGTAATTATGAATTTCATTTCCCGTATTTGAGTTTTTTAAAAAAACTTGAAATGGAAGTTTCCACTAAATATATGTGTTTTTTTTTAACCTACTAAAAAACCAAGTCTTTAATAATACAAAGAAAGCACAAAGAACTGTTCCCTCCCTGCATTTTGTTGTTTTTGAGACTCTGTCTCAAATGTAGCCCAGGCTGCCCTTAAATTGCAGCAATCCCCCTATCTTTGTCCTCTGGGTGCTTGGATTAAATGTGTGCCATGACACCTCTTTTTAAATAACTAATTTGCAAGTATCTGTTTATACTTATGGCAGTAACAAATGCTGAAAAAGTTAAAAAATCATCACATTTTCTTGTTGTAGTTTTAAAAATCAGACATGGTATGGGAGAGCAATGAACCTGGTTTAAAGCTGCAGGGAGCCTTCTGTACTGTGTTCCGAGCTCCCTAACTGCCATGGCCAGAAGTCACCACTCTCAACACTGACAGGATGTTTTCACCTAGCAAGTTTTACTGTACTGTGCATTAGTGTTCTGTCTGCATGAATCTGCAGGAGGGCGATGGGTCAGCTGGAGTTAGACAACCACATCCAGGCCGCCATGTTTCACAGGAAGTACCTTCCCCACTGATGCACCTTGTATTTTATGCTTTAACCATGAGTCAATGATTTTCACAAAATTCTACTGACAGGATAGGTTCTTCCTTCACTTTGTTTCTACTTCCACCGACTAATCCAGCTATGTGGAGCAGCTCTTGTATCTTTCAGGTAAATTCCACTTGGTCACGGTGAATGGTCTTTCTGTGTCGTTAATACACACCAGCTGGGCATGGTGGCACATGCTGTAATCCCAGCACTTGGGAAAGCAGAGGCAAGTGGATTTTTGAGAGTTGTGAGAGCAGCCTGGACTACAAAGCAAGTCTAGGACAGCCAGGGCTACACAGAGAGACCTTGTCTCCAAAAAGCCAAAAACCAAACCAAACCAAAGAACCCACACACCTATGTTCATTGGTATCTGGCCTATAGCTTCCTGTTCTTGTAGAGCCTGCTCAGTTTTGGTCTCATCACACATTTCCAAGTTTCCCTTTCAATTCTGGGCTAGAGAATGATATTCATTCTTTGAATGTTTCACAGAATTTACTCAAAAAGCCATCTAATTCTCTTAACTGTCCAGAAGATACTGTCATTACTGACTCAGTCTCACTGCTGGCATTTCTTCTTGATTCAGTTGGATAGGCTTTCTTGGAATGTATTTATTAGAAGTTACTAGTTTGTAGACATAGAAATGTTCACATTGGTCCCTTGTGATCCTTCTATTTTCGAGGCTTCTGTTGTTATGACTTCTCTTTCAGTTTTTAACATGAATTTTCCTTTTCCTTAATCTGTCTAGCTAAGGATATGTAATTTTAGCTTTTCAGATGTTTTAATTAATTTTCTGTTGTTTTTAAACTCTCAGTTTTATATTGTACCTTCATTAATAGTTTCCTTCTACAAACTTTGGGCCTACTTTCTTGTTTTAGGTCTCTGAGATGTATAGTTAGGTTGAGGTCTTTATTTTTTTTTAAACATAGGTTTAATCTCTATAAACTGTGGTTCTGGATCAACCTTAGGTGTAGGCTTTATGAGGTAGGTGCTCTACCAGTGAGCTGCACATGCCCAGATCATGTTCCACATGCTTTAACCACTGATCTCCTCGAGGAGCCAGCAGATGTTGAAGAGTGTATTGATTATTTTCCATGAAGTTTCTGGTTTCACAGGACCATGGTTCAAAGATAGTTGAAATGATTTTGATCTTAATTTTTACAGATACATTTTATGGGAAGATAATTCTGTACATGCTATGTCTTCCGACTTTATCATACACATAAAAATCACATTCGGTTTTTTTTCTTTTTTTTGGTTTTTCGAGATAGGGTTTCTTTGTGTAGCCTTGGCTATCCTAGACTCACTTTGTAGACCTGGAACTCACAGCAATCCGCCTGCCTCTGCCTCCTGAGTGCTGGGATTAAAGGAGTGCGCTACCATGCCCAGCCACATTCTTTGTTCTTCGAGGCAACTTTAGACTTAAAAAATATAGTTTGTCTGATTAATTATAGCCACTCATGACTTATATTAGTGCCACTTAAATAAAATACCATTTTGTATCTTTTCACCTTAGTTTTTGTGTCTTTATGTCTAAAATGAGCCTTTTGTAGGAAAAGCCCATTGTGGGATTCTGCTTATTAAAATTTACCTGTGTGCTCTATCAGCGATGGCAGGTTGACTGCACTTTCATGGGGGGCAATTACTACTAAGTGAAGACCAGCACTCCTGGTGTTATTTCTGGTTCTTCCAGCCTTTCTGATTTCTTTTGTTATCTGATGATTCTTTTCAGTTGTTTACTCTGACTGTTTTTTAACCATTTGTGTACTTGTTTATACTATTTTCCCCTTGTTTGTGGTTGTATGGGTATTGTTCAGTTACATCTTTCTTTTTTAAGTTGGTTGACAACTTCAGTTCAATTGCATGCAGAAAGAGTACACTTTCACCAACTCCACCTGGCCACATGTTGCGTTCTTACAACCAAAATTTGCTTTCTTAATATTGTATGTTTATTTAAAAATTCTTTATTTTACTTCTCTTAGGCTAAAAGCAAATTATGCTTGATTAAGGACTGACAGTGTTGTAGTGATCTAAATGTGCCTACACCTGTTCCTTAAGGAAGTCAGGTTTATGGACAGGATTTCATTACACATATTTAATGTCTGGCTCAAACACACAGACTTATTGAACACGTCTTAGCTTGTTCTGTGACTGTCAATGCTGTAAAATGTTACTAGATAATAGTTTTTGAAATTCAGCTGGAATTCAGTCTATATTAGAGTTACACAGAACAACATTCTCAAAAAACCTGAATTTCTAAGGTGCCTGCCTTATCATTGTTTAAAAAATTAAAGAAAACCCTTATACTTTGTTTTAAACCCAAACTTTCTGCCACTAAGGCCTCAAACATTACTCTTAAGAAGTTAAATACATTACATCTTTACATCCTCCCCAAGCCCCAGAATGTAATATAAAAATAAGCAAGCATCTTCCTAACAAATTTACCCAGAATGCCAAAGTTGGAAGCACTTCTAAAGTGGAAGGTTGAAAAAAAATAAAAATTTTCTAAGGTTTTGCTTTCCAAAATGTAACAATTTTCACACTCAATGGACACACTGACCTTTGGGTTTTGGTGGCACAGGGCCTACAAATCCAATATTGTCATAAAAGTTATGAATAGCGCTGGGGTTAAAATGTGGTCCTGAAATATATAAAAAGTAAATATATCAATATTTAAAGCTCAAAAATACTTAATTTATTTTTAAAGCAAGCATTTCTTTCTAAAAATAAACAGAAGAAATGCTTTAAATAATACCCTCTTAATTTCAAATTATATGTAAGATTTCAAAAACATATCTCAAAATAAAAGTATAAGATAGTACTCATAAACAGAGGCAAGTGGTAAACTGGGAAGAAGTGAAATTGATGCTCATGAGAAAGAATCAGAAGCCAAGCCCTGGTTCTATGTGACAAGCTAGAATGATAGCTTACTGGCATTTTAACATCAATTTAAGAAAAATCCATCATCTTTCTGTTTAATGGATGCTGGATTACACACAGAAATGTGACTCAAGAGTCCTTGGTTAAGTTTCCTTTGTCTCATTTTTAAGTTTTATATATTTCTATTTCTTCCCCAACTTCAGAATTAGGTTTCAGTGATGAAATTTTATGCATGGTTTCTATGGACTGAATTAAGTCTAAGTACTTTTTACTACAATAAGAAATTATTGCTAATTACTAATTGCGCAAAAAAAAGTTCCAAGCCCTGTCACTGTCCACAGAGCACAGCTGTGCTCTTATGTCTTTTTCTACTGTAGCAATCAAGGCAGTGCCAGAGAGGATGACATACAGTTCTTGAAAGGCAGAAGGAAAAGGGGAGAGTTACACCAACACATCCATTAATAATAACCATTAACAGGTTCTATACACACAGAAGCCAGACCTTTGACCGTGCAGCTAGATACACAACCACTGTCCTCCCTTACCACAGGGCTCAGCAGAAGCTACAGCAGATCCAAAGGCTACTTACTGAGTGGATCTGTTTCTTGAACCAACTACATACTTATGAGGGAAGGGTGGCTAAAAAGCCAGTTGTTCTTGGGTGCTACGTGGCTCCAAAGCTGAACATCTGAGACAGTGACAGGTAAGTCTGTTCTCAGCCACAGGACAAGAGTTGGCAGATCAAGTCAATGAGTTTCAGCTGAGTACGCACTGAACTTTACCTCGGGCTTGAAAAAGATCAATTTCTTTGGTTAAGCAGTCAATGTCAATCTGGAGTTGTCTATTACAACTTCTCAACTGCTGCATTTCTTCGAGCTGAAAAATAATTCCATGTAAAAAAGGTTTGTATTGGATTCTCATGTCATCAGTTAAGAAAGAATGGAGTTTGGCAGGGGAGGGTAAGGACAGAAAAACAAGTATGACTTAAGAGTATTTGCAGAAAACTAGAGCAAGTTTTACACTATGGCAGACAGCCTGCTCTCCTGGTTAAGCTCAGAGGTCACAGCAGTTGCATAAGACTTACTGAAGGTATTTGGGATATGGAATTTGATCTCTTCAGGCGCCTTCGAGTTAGATTATTTTCCATCTCATTGACCTCAGATTTGAGTTTATCCAGCTTTTTCTTCTGCATCTCGAGCTCTCTTTGAAGCCGTTCCATCCTGGCCTTCTGGTGCACCAGCAGAGCTGCAATGTGAGTACAAGTGTGAGGACCCACCCACTCTAGCAGCTAACCCTTAAGCAGACATGCATTTCTGTGACAGTCTGCTAAGAATTCCAGAGCTACATTAAAGCAAAGTATTGCTAAGCACTTAAAATGTAAAAAAACACTAACCTGGAAAACTGTTAGTTACTTAAGCAAATACTGTCCACTTAAAGATTTCTCTGGTTGGGTTAAGCCTCCATTACTGCTGAAGACAGTGTCTGCAGCCTACCCCTTTTAGAGGGTTCTATTACACTGCACTAACCTACTAATTGTTCACTAGGTCATCTCTTACTCTTGGGAATGACAAGTCTTTCCTCTAGTGTGACACACTGGTCACACGAGATATTCTTTTTTTTTTTTTTTTAAAGATTTTATTTTATTTATTATGTATACAGTGCTCCATCTACATGTACATCTGCAGGTCAGAAAAGGTCACTAGATCACATTATAGATGGTTGTGAGCTACCATGTGGTTGCTGGGAATTGACCTCAGGCCCCCTGGAAGAGCAGTTGGTACTCTTAACCTCTGAGCTATCTCTCTAGCCCCACGCATGAGATATTCTAACATGACAATTGTACAGACGTCTTATAAGGGGATAAAGAATGGGGTAAATACATTTTGATGTATGTAACAAACAAGATTGACTTCCAGCCACATGAATATTAACAAATTGTTCAAACTGTAAATTAAAAACTATCATTTACATAAACAAATACTTTACTTTCTCATTCTCAGACTACATTTTGTGGAACTACTTTAGCAGGATTTCTAAAAGAAGCAATAAATCTTGTATCATAAATGTTGAACTACCTGAGAAGGCTTATCAAACTATCAACCTTGGTGAATCCCCTGGAGCCAGCCCTGTGACACAGGATCCTTATCTTTTGGGACATTGGATTGGAAGGACATCTTGGGATAATGCTACCCAGAGAATAGGCTGATGTGAGAATGTACCTCAAGCCTGCAGTATTAGTGCCTCCTACATGTAGGAATGTTTAGACACACAGACACTTAACCACTGAATTACAACTATCTGAAGTGTCCAGTACAGTGACATGCTATACAGGCTTGCATCTTATAGTTAGTAGGTATACCAGTGTCTGGGTATGCAGTAGCACTACCATACAGACCTGGGCACTCCATGGTAACCCGCATGGTGAGTGGACTGGGTACCTGGCACATTTTTCAGACTGTATCACTTGGTAAATGTTGTTTGTTCATTTAAAAAGGAATTCCAGGGGCAGACAGAGAGTGTGGAGAAAAGACAAGATTTGAAGGATACTGGTTAAAAATTTCCCGAAACTGAAGAAAATAAAAATATAATTCTAGAAGATAATGGGACAATTTGTTCACCTAACTAAATCATCAGAGTACAGATGAATAAGCACACTTTCAAGGCTGGAAGAATTTTTCAATCACGGGTAACTGCTAAACTAAATTTTTTTCTGAAATAATTTTTTTTAAAAGAAAACAAACAAACAAAAAACCCCTAAATGTAAAAGGATGGAGTGTGATAAAAAAAACTATCAAGAACTGATTATATGTATGTGTGTGTATATACACAACTATGGTGACTGTGTGAGAATGGCAGAAATTATTATAAAAGCAAAGTGAAACTGAAATACTAGAAAATAAAAAAGAGTTGGGAGCACAAACTCTGAGAAGCATGTCACGGTCTTGGAAAGAAGGCTCCAAGGCCATCTTCTCTTGTGTTTTCCTTTAGGGGCTATGCTTAAGTCTATGCGGAACCCGTTCTTAAATGCCAAATGAAGGTGCACCTTCTAAATGAAATACCCAGTTTCTAAATTAAAATAACAAAAAGAAAAATAAAGAACATGTGCTTAAATCTAGTAGGCAAGAAAGGACACAAAAGATATAGAAAACAAAAAATCCCAAATGTTATCAGTGACCACAATAAACATAATCTTAAATAAATGTACTCACTGAGATAGAGACAAGCAAAGAAGATTTAAGAAAATATTTATTTTATTTTATACGTATGACTGTTTTGTCTGCGTGTATGTGCATTCCTCCAGCCTGCAGAAGTTGGAAGAGGGTGGAGGGTCCTCTGGAGCTGGAGTTACAAATGGCTGTGAATCTCTGTGTGGGTGCTGGTAACTGGACCCAAGTCCTCTATAAGATCACTGCTGAACAATCTCTCCAGTCCACAACATCGACTCTTAAAATTCAGATGTATGCAGTTTATGTGAGAAACATTCCACTCATCCATTGTTTTAATAAGTGAGACGCTGCTACCTTATAGGCCACTTATAAACAGAATGAGCACCTTCCTGCCCTGGGTGTTTACAGTAACGGGTGACTAGGGCATAACAGGACTCTGAAAAAGAGTGGGAAGGCCACAGGACATATTCAGCTGCTTTTAAGTCCTCTTTCTGTCAAAATCAAAGAATGGATGAAAGCAATTTGAGCACACGCTCTCTTCTGCTGTTGCGACAACCACACCAGGGCCTTCCCAACAGTGTCTCTAGGGAGAGCTGCCTTGCCTCAACCTCTGCCAGCTTTTGATGGACATGAGTATTTCTTCATTTTATTAAAAATGGTAAAGACACTTCAAGTTCTAGATAGGGTTAGTTTTAATAATTTTAGGCACTTTAAATAACACCTAATTCTACCAGAAACATAAAATTCAAAACTATTAGAAGAGAATGCACTTATTAAAGACTATCCATTGTAAAATATCCCACACATTGATATAGATTTCAGAATTATTATTTTTGAAAAGATTTTTATCACTAAAATGTGGAGGGTACGGATTTCTCAAGTCTTAAATTTATATGATTTAATGTGCCTAAATTAGATATATGACTAAGTCATACTCAAGCTAGAATGTAGAAAGTACAATGTCAGCTTTTAAAATAAATCTAAATTCTTTTGGACTTCTATTATTGGCAGCAGAGACTGATTCTGTTTTATACATTGCTGTATTACCACTAGACATTTATTTGGTAAGTGAATCACAAAAGATTCAAAGATGGTAGCTTTTTAAAGCATTCTGTTTTCATCTATTTTGCCATTTTTAAGGCTAGCTGAAATCAGATCTTGCAGCATGGCCTGTAATTGGAAGAACAGACACAACAAGAAACAACTGAGACAGTGCGGAGGCTCCATGCATGCACGTCCTGTCCAGTCAGGACTAGCACCGGCTAGTCATTTCCAGTCAGGACTAGCA
>OU015750.1:102591419-102630947 GCA_907169655.1 Acomys percivali | reverse complement strand
AGGAATGGGAGGATACAAGGGATGGAATAACAATTGAGAGGGGGGGGGAGGAATGGGAGGATACAAGGGATGGAATAACAATTGAGAGGGGGGGGAGGAATGGGAGGATACAAGGGATGGAATAACAATTGAGATCTAATCTCAATAAATTAATTAAAAAAAAAAAACCCAAAGTGCAGTCTAACGAAAAATACAAATCTTATATTGACAAAGTAATCAACTTAAGAATATAATGAGGTTTAATTAAATTTCTTTTTAAAGTGAAACAATAAAATGCAAAGTTCCTCAAACTACCTAGAAAATAAGTCAGTATTTATATAGTCAATTGTTACTCAAATTCTTTTAAACTAAAGACCACTTAATTTTTAGTGCTTAAACTTTTAAAAAACCTAGTAAAAAGTCATCTCAACTATACCTATGCTTCCTCCTTTATAAAACATTCATCTACAGATGACAAATAACAAAGTAGCCACCAAAGGCACCAAGTCCATGTCTCTGCCTCCAACAGAGCACCACAAACACCCATTCCAGAGAACAAGACAGAAAAAGCAAAACTTCAAACAAAGTATCTGTAAATAAAGTACCACATCATTGGTCATAAATCACCCACAAAAATACTTATTGGACGTCAACCATGTATGAGCAATCTTTGAGCCTGGGAAGACTTAATGACAAATAAAACTGAGCTTTCCCCTGTAACTCAACCAGGTAGACAGTTTTAGAAAACAGCAGTAGTCAGTTCTCTAAGGCTTATACCTCTCCAGCCAAGGATAGTTAGCTAGGTTCTTAATACCCCAGCTAAATTCTCAGTATTTATACAAAGCTACAGGTAGGTGTAGCTCTCACCCCTCATCAAAGCAGCTTCTTTTTGCAACAGACAGAGACCACTACAGAAATCTACTACTGGTCAAAATGCAGAGAACAACCATCTGTGTGTGGGGTGCCCGGTATCAACTGGTACATTTATAACATAACCTCTTCACCATGGAAGAGGTGATGATGAGACTGTAAGAGTCAGAGGACCAGGATGCCTGCTGTGAGACAGTATCTTCTACGCCCATGAAACCATAACAATATGGCTGCCTTAATCAGATCTGCATGACGACCAAGTAGTCAACATGCCAGTGTGGACAGGGGAAGCTCCATAAGTCTAGATAGTACTTTCAATATCAAGTCTGTGAAATTTGTTAAAGAACCTACATTATTTTCCTATTAGTTTTTCAATAACTCTCTGAATACTGTTAGTATGGCTTTATTTCCTACAAAGTTCTACCTTCTACTTGATTTGAAAAGTTAGACTTGGGTTCTAAGGGAAGACTTATCCCTCTCCTCCATCTCTGCTCCTTTCCCTCCTTCTTAAAACTCTGACTCCCAGTCTCCTATTATTTACCAAATATTACTTTTTATGCTGGTTGGTTTTTGTCAACTTGACACAAACCTGGACATATCTGGGGAGGGAACTGGCCCCATCAGATTGGCCTATAGGCAAGTTGATAGGGCATTTTCTTGACTGATGACTGATGTTGGAGGGTACCAGCCTTGGGCAGGTGGTCACAGGTGTTTAAGAAAGCAAACTGAATAAGCCAGTTCGCAACACGCCTCCATGGCTTCTGCTTCAGTTCCTGCCTAGAGTTCCTCCTTTGAGTTCATTCCCTCAGTGATGGACTGTGACAGACCTACAAGCGTAAAATGAAATTAAACCCTCTTCGCCCAAGCTGCTTTTGGTTATGGTCTTTATCAAAACAATAGAAGCCCAAGACACTTCCTTTTTCTCACCTTTGATTTTTCTGATACATTCCATACTGATAAATGTGAACTACTGACTTATTATTCACCAAATATTTATAATGGTGAACTTCCATTACTGTTACTCTTATTAGAACTGAGACATGCATTTACCTCGATTGTACTTTTATTTTAATTCTCATCAAACAGTAAAAAAAAAAAAAAAAAAAAAAAGGTAAAAATGAGGGTTAAAGATGTTACTGTTGGTAACCATCAAAACCTGAACTCAAGCCTGCTTATTCCATTATATAAAAGAACCAAGTTTGGAGAGAATTTCAGGTACCTGAGGATACCTATAGTGGAGAGTTTTTCATAAGACATCAGGCTATAGAGTAAGCTGGGATTCCAAACTATAGACCAGTGTATTATAGTCAAGACACCCAAAATTCATCTTGAAGAACATGAAAAACAAATTTTAAGAAGGCAAATATATAGTAATCTGTATTTACAGTTGATCTTCGCCAAAAGGCCAAGAAAGAGTAATATCGCTCTTTAGAAAGGAAGACAAGAGATTTAAAGTAGGCTAAGGCTCAAGGCAATTACAAGTACAGATAAGAGATGATAAGGATGTGGAAAAATATATGTAATCCCTATAAAATATACTTGATAAAAACTTCGTAATTATAAAATTTAAAAAATAACCTGTCAAATTTTGAAGGATCCCCAGAATACTTTTTGTTAGAAAGATTTCCAGGTTAAATATGGAAATGGCCAGCTAGAACTATCACTAAATATTTAGTAATATTTTGAATTATGGATTTCTAAAATTTTCTATACTAAGAACAATGTAGAAATTGTTAAGATTAATTGGAAAACTTGTAAACTTAGAAATATAAAACATTTTTTCTTTACAGTTGAGAACTTATGTACTGTTCATACAAATCCCTCATGTCAGAGATAGGAAGCTGACATGCAAACAGGGTTTTGACAAATGCTTGCAATAGAAGAACAAGTTTTAAGTTTTATGACTCCTTAATGACTTAAAAAAAAATCTTTTTTTTTATACAAAGATCTGGGATTTAAAAAATCTGACCAGAGGATGAAGGGAAAGGAGCATGGTCAGAGCTAGCACACAGGCGCACCAGACCACACTCAGCTCCCTATCTACACAGGCAGGCACTGAGAGGCCCATTTTGCCAGAGGCCATGTTCCTATGCGACACCAAAGGCCACTTCTTTTCATTACAACACAGTAATACCAACAAAGAGGTTTCCTCCAATATCTAAAGGCCATCAGATTAATAGTAAAATTAGCATTCTGTATTGATAAATCCAGAAATCATTGAACACTAACCTGTAACATGCACCTGGATACAACAACTTCAGGCACTTCAGGGAATTTTTGTCGCAGGTCATGTAAAACCTGAAAATCAATTTGGTGGCTTCCTTGGGCCATTCGTGTGTCGCCTGCTCAGGACTATCTCAATAGGCAATTCTAGGCCTGAGTGGAATTAGTACTCCTCTCTTCTGGCCAAGCATTTTCTGTGAAAGAAAAAAAAAAAATTAATGGGAACTGCTGTGGACTTATAATTACAGTATGAAAGGGTATGTGCCTTAGCACCTAACAACATAAACTATAAGTATTATTTAGGCTTAATGATTTCCATACAGCTCTACATAATTCCATTTCTAATAGCAACTGTGGAACGATCTAACCCTGCTATACCCACATGCTCTACAATGGCAGTGCAGAACACACCCATTAGGAAACTGCTGGGAGGCTGCCTTCCTTCGTTCTTTATGGACACTCAGGGAGCACTAACCTTTCTTCATGATTATACAGGAGAGAGAGCACAAAACTTTATTGGTTTTACTTAAAACCTTTAAGAACCTGAAAATGTGGTTCTATAAAAGATTATGTGAGCTGAGCATGGTGGCGCACGCCTTTAATCCCAGCACTCGGGAGGCAGAGGCAGGCAGATCACTATGAGTTTGAGGTCAGCCCTCTACAAAGGGAGTCCAGGCCAGCCAAGGCTACACAGAGAAACCCTGCCTCCCCCCAAAAGCTGTGTTTTATCTAAAACTTAATGCTGCAATTTTTTTATACTTTGCTTTATACTTAGTTCTTAAACTCCTCTATGCAAAATAACCATCTTCTACTTCAGTTTTCCATCGTATCACTCACATAGGTGTCTCTTCTCTTGTTGCATGTTTATCCACCACCAAGTTTTGTTGTCTTTATTTGCAAAAGTGGGTTGTGCCTGACTATTCTTTCTCACCACGACTGCTTTTGCCCGAGCCACCTTAATCCACCTTAGCTACTACTGTAGGCCTAGTAACGGTCCCTTCTCCACTGCACTGTGTGTCAGTGCTCACGCCTTCCATACCCTGTCTTTCCCCATACACAGTCTTTGCGCCTCCAGACTGCACACTACAAGGCCTCCCATCCTCTAACTTCATTTCCTACCACAGTCCTGTTCCGTCAGCTGCTAATGGGCTGCTATGTTCTCAAAGGAGCCAGCCATGTTTTTCCTTGAAGGATTTTGGACTTACTGCTCTTGCCTTTAACATTTCCCCACAGATACTTGAAGGCTCTCTCATTTACTTCCTCAAATTCACCTATCAAATGCCACTCACTTAAAAAGTTTCCCTGACCATTCTTCACATGTTAAAAAAATCACACCGGCAAAACACTTTTTCCTCTGTGACACTTATAAGTGACCTCTAAAGGGTTGAGAACTCTGAAGTTAACAACTGTATTCTCAGGCCAGGTCTAGACCTGGGTTCACAAAAGATGCAACGCTCACTGAATCAAAGTTTTACTGTAAAGTTGCTTTCACATTACAGTTTCTAGAAAACATCTCAAATGATTTAGACTTAGGAAATATTAATTTACACACAAAATTAGGGATGGGAAAATAAGCATCTAAGTGAGAAACACCTTCATTAATTAAAAAGATGAAGAATGAAAACAAATTCTAATTTATTCCTTTATTAAAGGATGCAAGCCATGTTACTACTAGCTTGGCTTTCTAGACAGTCAGGACACAAATGAGAAGCACACAAATGCACAAACACGCCTGCTTTTTGATAGGACAGAGTAGTTCACGGGAAAAGAGGGACTCACGAGTCAGAAGCCTAACCTTGTCTGTGCACCAGTTTGATCTCTGAACTACACGCACGAGAGAGACACTCAGAGCCAGGCTCAGGCTAATGACCCAGCTGAGATCCCTGGGCTTATAGTTTGGGTTCAGTCAAATTAACTGTTCCCTAAAACAAACCAGGCACCATTATCCACTGGGGAACATAAAAGAACCCAGACTTTCTACAGTCATTCTTGTCCTTAATCACATCTAAAAGCCACATTTAAGAAAAAGGCAAGCAATGGAGAGCAAGCCCAACACGCCTGGCTACTAGACCTAGCCACATGGATCTGAAAGCGGCTACCGAGTTGTAAGGGGGAATACACTTGGACTTCTCAGGAAGTAAGTAGAATATATTTATGTATGAACTTTGCATACAACATTTTTCTATTTAAGAACTAAAACATCTGAAACAAAAAAATCTGCTGGTCATCCTTATCACCAGTAGGAAGTAAAGAAGTAAGTGATCTTAAAGATAAGGCAATCAGATCCTCAGAGTCTAGTAGGCAGTACCAAAGCTTTAATGTACTCAAATTTAGAGACCAGAAAACAGGGCAGAGAAGTGGGTTGATAAAAACAAACCTCATAGAATTGTGACTACATTTCCCCCCCCAAGTTAGTAAAAGATACAAATTTACATATTTAAGGAAAACTATATAGAAGCCCAATACAGTCTAACTGCTATAAACCAGGGAAAGAAACCTTAAACACAACCCAAGAAATGACACACAGCCACTGGAACAGCATATTTAGACAGGGCTCACTTTCAAGCCCAAGGTGGTTTTGAACTTGAGGCAATCCTGACTCAGACTTCTGAGTTTTGCTATTGCAGGGATGAGCTACAATGTCCACCTGAGTGCTGACTTATTACAAACAATGGAGACCAGTAGATAGTTAAATGATATAATTTGCTTTGTTTTAGTTTTTGAGACCCAGGCTCATACTGAGCTCATTATGTAGCCCCAGCCTGGCATGAAACTCAAAATCTTCCTACCTGAAATAAGTAAATAATTAAATAAATACCAGGTAACTATTTTAAAGTCCTTATAAAGGATTAAACTACACATAGGGAAAAAATAAAGATATATCTTAAACCTATTCTGGAAGATTATTTCTCATAGCAAAATAGAGATTATTTCCTATGGTAAGATAATAAACTACCCAGTTCCCAGCACTTCCTTACAGTGCTCTTGATGTCAATTCAGTTACAATGTATCATCTTTTCTGCTGGTTCCTTTAGCTGGTCTCCTTTTGACAAGGGCTAACCAAGTTTATCAAAGAAGGTAAGCCATAATTTTAATCAGCCTTCAGTTCTAATCACAGCACATTCTGATGCTCTATTTCTAAGAAAGCCAAACTAAGTTTTTCTGAAATACACAGTGAACAGCAGTGCTGTAAAGCAGAGCTCCCATGACCCCTGGTTAACAGGAAACAAGCATACAGATTCTTACAACACTGAGGGGTAGGTACCATGATCAAGTTAAGGAGGAACAAGAACAAATTTAGTAATTCCAATTTGAAGGAATCTATTTCAGCTAGCTGTGATGACATCCAGCACTCAGAAGGTAGAGGCAGGTGATCTCTGTGAGTTTGAGGGCAGCTTGGTCTACAGAGTAAGTTCCAGGACAGTCAGGGCTACACAGAGAACCCTGTCTCGAAAAAACAAAAGAAAATGTATTTGAAAACTTAGTGTCACTTGTTTTGTCACTTACCATTTAAGTAAGTTTCAAGCACTGTTACTGATATACAGAAAAGTAGGATTTTGGTGGTAGTATGTTCAAGAAATGTTGCTTAGAGTTTCTTTCTACTTTACTATGCAGCATAAGCCACAGGGAGTAAAGAAGATGAACAAGATGCAGAATTCCCAAACTTCCCTGGAACATCCTGCTATGTATTGGTAAATATAGTATGTAGAGACATCGGAGGGAAATACTGTCATATAAGACATATCAGTTAAAGACAGAGTCTTTCATTAGCCTGTGACTTGCCGATTCAGCTAGAATGGCTGGCTAGTAAGCCCTGCGATCCACCCGTCTGCTTCCCCACACTGGGAATTTAAGCACACACTATCATGCCTAGCATACTTATATGGGTTCTGGGTATTAGACTGAGCCACCCACCAAGCTCCCCAAAAAGCCACTTTTTATAATAAAAGGAACCAGTAATGTACCTTCTATAAACTTAAGAGATACATACAATCTAAACATGACAAATATTTTCTTTCACATTAAGGCAATAAGTTAATAATGTTACCTGAGACAAGAACAAACTTTCTTAAAAAGCAGAATTTTCGAAGAGTCAAAGGAAAACAAACAGTATTTATTTGCTTTACTCATCTTGCTTCTAAAGTTGTTGTTTTTTAAAAAGGGTAAAGAAACAAAAAGAAAAAATGTTAACAGCTAAAAGTGGAAGTAACCAATGTTCTCATCTCAAACTAATGAAGTAACTAACGTCTACAGAATACATATATTTGACACATAGGAGTTGCTAAGTAAAACTCTGAGGATTCTTGAAATGTCCTCTTTGGCAAATCATTGGATTTCTTAACAGTTCAGTTTTCCTCTTCTATAAAATGATGACAGAGTAGTTAGTTCATTCAACTGTCACGAGAATCAAATAAGTAATCCATTTTAAGATGACAATGACAGCAAAAAGCACACAGGAAATTATCAGTAAAACACGGCCATCATTTTATTTATATAAAATGGATAAATAATTATACTGCGTAAGTTAATTATATTATTAAGCCTGTCTCGCTTTTATGACAGAATATAAGCAGGCAGTAATAATGATTATTTATTTTGAATATTGTGGGCTCTCGCTAAGTAGAAATGAACAAAACTTAGTAAACAGGGCTTCATGATACCCTGGCTGCAGAATACTCAAGTTGATCTAATCTTTGAGGTGTTCCCTTTCAGTGTTCATGGAACAAATGATCAATGCACAGTAGAAAAACCAAATGAAGAGTCCATCACTATGTAAGCCTGTGCCCTAGAGAACTAGTGTCAATTGTGCTGTGTATATTTAAATGGATCGTGACTGAGGGAGTTAGAAAGTCATAAGTACAACTACGGAAATAATATTAGACATGAAGTAACACAAAAAGTAGGTAGATTCTGGAAATGATCAGGATGTGTGAATGGAGTAAGGAAAGAGGAAGCGAGGAAAGGAGCTAGGAAGAAGGCACACGAGGTATGGAGTCGCTATGACAGAAGAGGCAGTGAAACCTCACCTGTAAGGTGGTTTCTATTAGAGGCCCAGAGATACTTACAGTGCAGTTATTACATTATTACACAAAACTGTACACATATAGTTTTGCCTTTGAGCTCATGATTCACCTGCCTCAAACTCACAAGTGCAGGGGTTATCTTTGTTTCATCCTTCTATAACCGAGTTTAACTGCAACAAATTTATTTCAACAAAGAAAATATATTTTGCCTTCAAACAATAATATATAGGAATACATAAATTTGAATTCTCAACCACATTAGGAAGGAAAAGATTATTGACCATTGCAATCTATTCTAAAACTGACTCTGGGATGGCATTCTGTACAGCATGAAATCTGAGCCGGGAGAACTGGGAAGTACTGTATAGACGTAGAGCATTCAAGAGGCGAGGAAACTCATCCCTGACTGCTAACAAAACTGTTGACACAAAAGCATCAGTTTCACCATCTCAAAGTGGTGAGGTTATCGTGTCCACAGCTGTATACTATATACTTTAAAAGTATATGGTAGGGACACAGAGATGGCTAGTAGTTAAAAATGTATATTGCTAATTCAGAGGACCCAAGTTCAATTCCCAGCACCTTGTTGGGCACTGGATTTTCGTGTATGCACTCACCACAGTAAATCTCTAAAGATCAGAGTACATCTAGTTTTTGAAGGCTACCACAACAATATCTAACCTCTCAAGTCTAAGTGTTTCCTTTGCCTTGAGCTATAAATCAGTGTTGAAGTTGGTCTATGTATTTCGATGCTAATTAATAAAAGGCTGTTACACCTGGGCAGAGCAAATGAGATAGGTGTGGCTAAGGTTCCTGGGCTTGGGGAGACAGAAAGAATCTTGGGAAGAAGAGAGATTGGAGGAGAAGAGAGAAGAAGGCCGCCATGGGTTAGGTGGAGGAGAAGCACATGGCTGGCATGGATGGTGCTTTGGCCTAGATGAAGAACATTAGCAAGTATTTGGGATTATGGATGGGCAGTAGCTTGATAGGAATTATTAGAAGCAGATGGCATGGGATTGGGGCAGGTATTCCAAACCTGCCCCACTATGGGAAGTAGTTATGGGGATTAATATCTGCCCTGCCCCAGGTTAACTAAGGCTATTTTAAAATATAACAGGAGTTTGTGACTTGATTGATTGCTAGCAGGTTAGAAAATACTGCTGTAATAATAATTATAGGGCTGATAATAAACATTATTAGACCGTACTGGTACTTTAACCGCAACAATTGGCGCCTAATGTGGGGCCTAATGATAAATGTTATTAGGCCATATTGGCAAAATTAACTACAACAAATAGGCCATTCTTTTTATAAATCAGTTTGCTTGTAACATCTATTTTGAAGTGATAAATCTATTGTAACACAATTGACACATTAGACAATTGTTTGAATATTATATGTATTTTGTTAGAATTTCAGTTGGGAAAACGACAAAAAAAAATCTGCTTAAGAAAAACTGCACACAAGTACATAAGAGCAAAGCCCCAACATTTACCAACTTTTCTTCGCCATGTTATGAACTATACTAGCCACATCCTCTGTTACAATTGTCTTTGGGTTCAGAACTCTGTCCACTATTTCATAAAGCTCACTTCTACAGGCAAATTTCAGGTCTTGTTCAAGGCAAAGTACAATATTTATATACATTTCTTGTCTTTTTTTTCTTTTTCATTTTTGTCAAGACAGGGTCCCTCTGTATAGTACTGGCTGTCTTGGAACTTACTCTGTAGACTAGGCTGGTCTTGAACTCAGAGATCCGCCTGTGTCTGCCTCTCCGAGTGCTGAGATTCCAGGCATGTGCCACCATGCCCAGCCATTTCTTGAATTTTTAACATGAATAAAACTGTACTAAAAAATTTTTTTAAAAAGGTTCTTAGCTTTAAAAAATGACTTCAGCTTTTGAGAGATATATCTCTAATCTCCCTTTTTTTCCTATCAGCTCTGTGCTGTTTTATGGAAGGCTGCTTTTATAATTCATAGTGATTTTTGGGAATATATATACCACATTTTAACAGAACTAGATACATGTCAAAATTCCCCTATTAGCTGTTAAATCAGTAACCTCTCCAGGATGTCCAATGGGAAGGCAGGATGTTTCTCTTTCCCTGTCAGCATTTCTTACTACTAACTGTAACACACATTACTTCTGTGGATTGCCTGACGTTATCAGACTTCAGCGAGTTATTCTGAAATAATGCCTTTACCATAAAAAGAGTGATGTTCAGTTAGAATAGTCGGATGATATTACTCTCATTTAAAGTTACAGAAGTTATGAAATCTTTGGATCTCAGTGAAGATCTCCAATTGAAACCTAAAAAGTGAATCATATTATCTCAGCATACACTTTATTTAAATACTTTTTACATTGT
The DNA here is from genome assembly GCA_907169655.1 of Acomys percivali. Lineage (NCBI taxonomy): Eukaryota > Metazoa > Chordata > Mammalia > Rodentia > Muridae > Acomys > Acomys percivali. Next base: position 102,620,482 of record OU015750.1, on the reverse strand, counting down.
TGCTGTAATATATAAATATTACATATAGGCCAGGTAACTAATACTTGATATTTGATTCATTTATCAGCCTAAAGAAAAGTCAACATTCTTCTTTTTTCCTCTTCGTATCCAGGTGGCCATTATGTCACCCTAGCTGCCCAGGCCATCAACAGTATTTTTCTAACAAATTATATCTTCAGCATTAACTTTGTCATAGAATTTTTAATACGAAATTACATTGTAAAACCAATTAACTGCCAAGACAACAAATATACCAACAAGTCATTCAAATGCTAACTATTTTAACAGGGTGCAGTGGCACACACCTGTAATCCCAGCATTCAGGAAGCAGAGGCAGGTGGATCTCTGTGAGTTGGGGGCCTTCCTAATCTGCAAAGGGAGTCCAGGACAGACAAAGCTACACAGAGAAACCTTTCTCAAAAAACTCAAAAGCAAACAAACAAAAAATGCTATTTTAACTTAGCTATTTTGGTCTAATCTAATAGCATTTAATAACTTCCAGAGAGGAAGTCAGTACTATCAACAATCAGACAACTTTATAAGCCTGAAATAACGAACTTTTCAAAGAAAAGCAATATACATTAATAGTCTGTGTAGCAAGATTTTTAAAAAGAAACCTTCCTAAAATCCTATTACTTGGGAGGCAGAGGCAGGTAGATATGAGTTCAAGGATAGCCTGATCTACAAAGCAAGTTGTAGGGCAGTCAGGTTTACAAAGAGAAATTTTATCTTGAAAAACGAAAAGAAGAGAAAGAAACCTTCCCAAATTCTTCATGTAATGATCTGCCTTAAGTACATGAATGCTCCTTATGCCTCACCAGTTACAAGATCTTCTTAAAGGAATGTGCAAGTCAGCCACACTTGGAAAGTGATGTTTTGTGGTTTTGTGGTAGGTGCTGCCATTTTCAATGGATTAAGGAAAGTGCAATAAATCTCAGACAAACACATTATATAAATGACTACCTTGTGTGTATTTTCCACTTCATGGCTTATTATTTTTCCAATACTTTAGCACTTAAATACAGAAACAAAGTTACTTTCCAGTGACCCCCTTTCACTTAATTTTTCAGATAATCTATCCTGATCATAAATATCATCTTTAAAAGAAAACAGGGACTAATCATGTTCAACAAATTCTTATTTGTAGGTAAGAAGAGGAGAAAAGAAAACCAGAATATTCATGTTTTGGTCTTATAGCATAACCATAAACATTTATAAGAAATGAATTACCATGATACATGAAAAACCATAATAAAGTTAAAAAGGAATTTATAATTACTGCCACATATTAATATGGCAGTCAGAGGACAACTTTCTCCTTGCACTATTTGGATCTGTGATCAAACTCCTATTATCATGGCTGGTGACAAATGCTTGTCTTAACTACAGAGCCATCTCAGTGCCCCTCCCCTTCACTCCAAACAACAGTTACCTTCAAGGAGAAATAACTTTTTGCATAGCCACGTTAAGGAAAATCATGAGTCTTTTTCCTAGTGGAGTAAGACACCTAAATTACTATATGTAAGAAAATGATGGAAACTATCAAGACGCAGGGTCTCAATGCATTATGTGTAAAAAGTAAAAAAACATATACATTAAAGAGATTTTTAAAGAAAATAAATGTATAGGGAAGGTTTTTGAAGGTAATTAAAATGATATAGTTTTGAATTTTTAATCTTTCTTTCTGGCTTGCTTTCATTTATGGAGATAGTTTCCCCATGCCACTCAGGCTGGCATCAAACTCATGACCCTCCTGTCTCAACTTCTGAGGGCTCTGATGACAGTGTGGGCCACCACACCCAGCTGCCTAGCTTTGTTCCTCTGCCTCCTCTCCTCCTGTTTTAAGGATATATATTTCCCACTCTTGGACATATACTCAAAGAATGATTCACCCTACCACGCGGACCCTTGCTCAACAATGTTCATTGCTGCCCTATTCACAACAACCAGACACTGGAAACAGTCTAGATGTCCTTCAACCCAAAAATGGATAAAGAAAAGGTTTACACATTTATACAATGGCATATTACTCAGCTGCTAAAAACCAAACTCAACCAAAACAACAACATAAAGATTGCAGGCAAATGGAAGTAGAAAAAGATAAATATGGCATTTATTCACTTGTATGGATATTAGCCATTATGTAAATGATAACCAAGCTACAATCCATAGATCCAGAGAGGTTAGGGATAGAGGAAGGGACAAGAGGGACAGATGATATCTCTCTGGGAGGGGAAAATAGATTTTATGGGTGGACTGGGAGGAGGGGATGGGGAACTGGACCGAGAGGATGAGGGAGGGGAAGAAATGGCTAGAACTGAGGAGCATCTGAGGAGTGGTATGGAAACCCAGTGTAATGGAAACTTTCTAAAATATATGAAGGCAATCTTAATGAAGTGTTCAAATAATGGGGGAGGCTGAGTCCCAACTGGTCATCTCTTGTCTCTGAATGAAGCTTCCAGGACTCGTGTTTACTGGGGGAACTCTTATTACTCCCTACCTTTCTTCTAACCAATTAAACTCCATAGGTAGATGAGTACAATGTACTTAGTTTGAGGGTTTGAGAAAACAGTCAACTTGAGTTAGCCTTTGGGTGAGAAACTATAACCTGCCTTTTTTGTAAGTTGCACACAGCTCTTTTATGGAAAGCCATCATATGCAAGGGTAGACAAAAGACAGTATCTTTTCTAAGTTTACAGTGTAATTACTGTGGTTCAGCATTTACCATGCGCCAGGCCCCTATACCAAATGTAAACATATATCATTTCAGTTACTTTTCATAATATTCCTCAGTGAAGTTTAAAGAGAAACTACATTTACTCAACCCTCACTCGTCTTTCCAAAGGACTAACCTACTTACATATACAGTTCTAAGATGTCTTCAATGAATTCCCATTGCCTATTAAATTAAGTACAACTTTTTGCACCTCACACTTGAAAACATGTATAGCATAGCTCTATCTCCCGCCAAGTCCTAATTATTATCTAAGCACACTAGATTACTAATTTTACTTTTTAGAACACATACCTTACAAATACACTTGCTAAAATCTAATCTTGTAATCTCGGTTGAAACATAACCTTCTCTCTGGTGCTCCCAAGCATATGGTTTATATCTGTTATGATATTTTATATTATATGCGTTTCTCAATATCCAAATAGGATTAGTTTAGGACACCCTGCCCCAAGACATTGGAATGAACAGATGCTCAAGTATCTTATAAAAAAAAAAACCCTACACAAACCCTACATTACTTCTAATACTCAAATATAATGTTAAGTCCTAGGCAAGTAACTGTTAGTATATTGTTCAGGGACTATTGATCTTCAAGAATCTGTACATATTAAAATATGCATGCAACCTGCACAGGCCTAACTGATATCTGACCTGTGGTTAGTACAAAATTTAAGGGTGTGGAGGGCCTAATGTATGTGCCTATAATCCCTCTGAAAGCAAGGGTCATTCACTTCTATATGTGTACTCTACCTGGCACAGTGTCTGTACACAATGTATGTTCAACAGCATTGAAAATTTGACCATTATTAATAGTATCTCTGAAAATGGCAAGACTTGGTATTTATGTACATTTCCTTCCTTAATTTCCTCTTCAGTTCACTTAACAGGGTAATGACACTTATATAATTATAGTTGCTCCCTTTCCAGTTCTAATTCAACATCATCGAGCCACAGATGTGGTATATAATCAGTGACTTAGTGCTAACTAACGCTCTTGTCAGTATCTCATTATGCATTAGCCCTGGAGAAGGAGTCAAACATATGCTGGAAATTTAGGATCATCTGGTTAAACCACTGCTGGGCCATTCTACCTTAGATGAAGTTCAAAAAAAAAAAAAAAAAAATCAAAAGACACACATGGCTATCTACTCATTTTATAGATTGTTTCAACTCTATATACAAAGGTGAAAATAATTAATGCCTTTAAAAGCTTCAAACCCACTGACTCAGCTCCTAAACCATTTATGAGTACCCTTTCTTGGTTAAGAATCTAACACAGTAGGAAACTTCACCTTTCACCTTTTTAGTTATACGCTATAGACAATCATCATCATTTCTCACTTTCCTATATGGTTTCTCTCAAGCAATCAAGTAATGTGTGTAGATGTGTGTATTTGCATATATATGCAATTTAATTGAAACACAATTGAATTCAGGTAAATATACCATAAATACAGTATTTGGTTTTATCTATAAAGAAAATGTATCATTTCAGATGACTGGAGAATGTATTAACTTTCATGGAAATGTATGAGAAACATAGAACAGTTAAGGACTTTGTGAAGGAACCTGCTTCACTCATTTAATCACCAACATTACTTGTCCCACACATCAACCTTGGAGTATGGTTGCTTTAACACTTACTTTTCAATGAAGATCAGAGTATTATTTTGCACATTTACAGGGCTTAAAATATATATATATCACTCCAGCGTCATTTCTTAAACTGTTTTTGCATTTGTTTGCCATCACTAGCAAACAAATTAAACTAGAAAGACTCAGGCAAAAGTTAAGCTACAAGTCAATGCTAGCCACATGTTACTAGGTGTTAGGGAGGTTACCATGGCAATCGGTTTTAAAGCAAGAGAGCTGTTAAGTTGTGAACTGTGTGTTGTTACAGATCACACAGGCTAAGCTCCAGTGCCCCAACTTTTGCCTACCTGGAAATAGAAAAATTCAAACTGTAGCTGTCCTTGGTTGGCTCATTTGCAGCTTACAAATGTTTAACTAAGTAACTGCGGTGAGCTCATCTCTACTGGATACTTCTTTCCCAGGGCAGGTCCAGGAACTGGGTCTGGAGCCTTGAAAGCAGAAGAGAAACTATAGTAAACTAGAGGTAGGCAGAATAAATACTGTGAGCAGACAGCATGAGGTCTGAAAGCAGGAGCAGCCCTACAGCCTCTAACAGAACATTCAAGTAGGGAAAGCTTCTTCAATACGCTTCTAGGGGAAGCTATTTGCTTTGGTAGGCAGTCTTTACCTGCCCGAGCCTCCCAAGTCTCCATCCTGGGAAGGGGAAAGGAACCTTTATGAAATCACCAGTGGTTCCTAACTCCAGCCTGTGCCGGAGGGTCAGTGCAACTCAAACAGACAAGCAGCAAGAACTATTGTTGACAGATAAAATTGGAATTATAAATTCTTCATTTTCAGGCTATTTTATTTCTCCCTCTCAATTTTGTGTTTCCTACTTTCTTTTAAATGCTCTCCTATTTCCCCTGGCCAGAGGCTTCCTAGGAAATATTTTAGATATATTCCGGCAATTTTCTTTTCTTTTTTTGGTTTTTGAGACAGGGATTTTTCTGCGTAGCATTGGCTATTCTGGAACTCACTCTGTAGACCAGGATGGCCTCAAACTCAGAGGCTGGTCTGTCTCTGCTTCCCCGAGTGCTGGAATTAAATTTCCAAAAAAAAAAAACAAAACAAACAAACAAACAAACAAAAAACCACTTGGTAATGCTTAAAGGAGGTGGCAAAGAACAGGTCATAAGATATCCTTCTTTACCCACTAGAAATTATTCTTCCATTACCAAAATAGATTCATTCATTTGAGAAAAAAAAAATCTTAGGCCCATATTAAAACAAAGCCAAACTGGCAGCCATAGAAGTTAGGCAAATGGTAGGCGATTCAAAGCGGTAGACACTACACTAGCTAGTTTTCTAGGGACCAGGGCTACTTGATGTCCTTGCATTTGGTTCTCAGTAGGTTGGCACGTTTAGGAGTTCCTGTAAGAAACGAATCCCACTGAAATCTCTGTTCTGTCAAACATAAGGGCGGGACAAAGATGAAACAGTGAAATAGAAGCAGACAAGATCCGAACAAGTAAATATTCTGCACTTCTAGTACATACAATCCAACACCAAGAGAGTGAGGGTCTTTGTTTTTTTTTTTTTTTGATGGAAAATACAAACTCTTCGTGTTTTGTGATGCATGTTGTAGAGAAAAGACTCCTGAAAGAGACAGGGGCCTTGGTTCAAATCTCACTTCAATATGCCCTTGAATTAAAATTTTCCTACCCAAAGTTTCCTTTCTATGAAATGGCAGCCGGCTGGCTACTCATTCCATTGGGCTGCCATGCAACATCACTGTCACTGTGTACACAAAGCACCCAAAGCCTGCTTCATATCAGGTTTCCAATTCTTCTGCATCACTAAAAAACCCGAAACATTCTTTCCTGTTTGCTTTATTTCTGCTCAACATGTAGGTAAATTTAAGCTCTCATCTTCATAAATGCTAGAGCCACAGCTCTTTAATAATAAGCCTTAGGTGGCATCACATATCAACACTGGCTTCAGAATAACTACAAGAATGAATATATGAGACAGCTCAATTCTCAGAGCTGGGGATAAAGAAAGATGTAACAATTTACATTTAGGATACAAAGAAAACAAGGGTTTTTTCTCCTTTCCAGTAAACAAGAAAATAGGTGTGCTAACACAGTCTTGCTGAAACATAGCTCTGGGATACAGAACTTAAAACCACAGCAAAGTCAGGAAAGTACTTACTCCATGCTATAACTTAATCGTTGAGGCAAAGAAAAGCTTTCTACTACATATGGGCAATAATTTCCCTCTTACTGATAGAACAGTGGGTTCCACATAAAATTATTTACCAAATATGGTTCTAAGATCAAATTACAACTCCTCTGCCATTTACCAAGTATAAGGCAAGTGTCACAAGCCACAAGGAATTTAAGAAGAAACAGTTCCTTATAATTATTCAAAATGTATTCATATCACAATTTCCTTTCAAAACAGTTTTAAAAACGTAACATTGAAGTATACCACTCAAAATAGAGATGGGATTTTATTTGTATATTCTTCAGCAAATACAAATGGAAGGAGGGGGTCATGAGAGATTCCCTGTCACTAACTCTCGTGGAGGGCTTTCATTTTAAAGATTACCAAGGAGGGAAAACACTGTAGATAAATCAGTATTATAACTAGCAATCATCCTGAAATCTCATTATTCACAGCTACATTTCAATTACTTTTCTTGGCTCTCCCCTTGTATACATTAAATAATAGTAATTGTCTCCTTCCTTTCATTAATACTTGGCTTCATTTACTTATTTATTACTTTTGTTCTAACTGTATGTATTACGCAGTATCTCCACGACAATGTTATTTAACAGTAATGTTGGGGCTAGGGAGGATGGCAGGGGATTGAGGCAGTCTCATTACGCAGCCAAGGCCGGTCTCCAACTTATCATTTTGCGTCAGCCTCCTGTGTAGTTAATTATAGGCAACATCCCACTAGGCTTTGGCTTGTAACTTGTTTCATTTTTTTCAAGACAGGGTTTCTCTGTGTAGCCTTGGCAGTCCTGGAACTCTGTAAACCAAATTGGCCTCCAACTCAGAGATCCACCTGCCTCTGTCTGCAGGCCTGGGATTAAAGGCTTGTGCTGCCACCGCCAGATTGATTTGTGACTTCTTAATAGGAACTTACCATTTACTAAATATTAAAATGGGAATTCTAGCATCTTATCATTTCTAATGAGAAAATGGTGGTTTCTGGTCTAAGATGTGAAAACGTACAAATCTCTCTATTCTTGTTTTACTAAGAACTCTTAGTAAAATAAATGTTGAAATTCCCCTCTTCTACTTTCTGATATCCCTCAAGCTATCCACACCCGTATTCACCACTAACATGAATTAATCTACAGTATTATTCTTAGTGATGTACTGCTAGAGTCCATTTGATGAGTTCATTAAGCATTTTTCCACCAACTTTCCTGAGACAGGTCTGTATTCTTTTATTCTATTTTACTATTATGGTATGTTTGGCTTTGTAAAAAGAACTTCAAAGTTCAATTTTTCCTCTTAAAAGAATTCAATGGTGAAATCTCCAAGGTCTGGTTACTCTTTGTAGGAAAAGTCTCTCACTAAGTCTAGCCTTTGCATTCTGTCAGTCCAGATCCTATTCTTTCATACCTCTTTGAGGAAGCTTCCCTCCCTCCCTTCCTTTCCAGTGCTTCTCTTTAACTTACAATATGTAGACGTGTTAGTCATCTTAAACACACTGCCACTTGCATACACCAAAGTTGCCACTTAACTCTGAAAGTCATTCAGCAAGTATTAACTCAAGAAGCTACTAATTCAAAATGGCCTCTACACCCTAGTCTATCTAGTAGGAAGCTAACCAGTTCAGGGAAGCCAAACAGCAGTGTAAGAACTGAAACAACACAGGTAAGAAAAATACTAAGTAGGCTCCTTTGCTGCTTGCCACTCCCCACTAAAACACAGTCCTATACCTTTTCCAATCTGCGTCCAGTTCATGGGCCCTTTGGTAGTTTCAAGCAAGCTACAGATTCTCTGAGAGGGGTTTGAATGCATAAAATACCTATGATTATAAAGACAGCCAATTTTATTGAAAAATAGTTATTTTGAAAATGTAATTTATTTATCAGGTTCACATGTGACATGTCCAAATATGAATATATGTATAATGCTGGAATTGAGAATAGTGTTTATATCAGAGAGTAGGACCAGCAAGGTTTTAAAGCACAAGATAAATGATTAGGATGGGAGTAAATAGTGAAACAAAACTGCTACCTAAAAAAAAAAAAAAAAAAAGCACTGCTCATGCTATTCTAGTCTGCTTCGTAAAACTCAAACACAACTCAGTAGAAAATTTAACCCTTTTTAATTCCACAAGCACCCCTCCTTCAAATTCTATCTTCAGGTATCTTTAGGTTCATGTAATTTACATTAAAATATCTCTATCAGCCGTGATGGCCACACACCTTTAATCCCAGCACTCAGGAGGCGGAGGCAGGTGGATCGCTGTGAGTTCGAGGCCAGCCTGGTCTACAAAGTGAGTTCAGGACAGCCAAAGCTACACAGAGAAACCCTGTCTTAAAAAACAAAACAATATATATATGTCATTTAAGTAAGGCAGAGCCTCATGTATTCTAGGCTGACCTCCAACTCTTTGGGTAGCTGACCCTCTGCTTCCACCTCCCCAGCAGCATACTTACAGGTGCGCAATGCCATGCATGGTGCGCTGTATTCAGGGGTAGGTAAGCATTTTACCTACTGTGCTATATACTCAGCTCTAAATTTACCGTTTTTAAGTTAAAAAAAAAAAATCCTTGGGCATATTCATCATAGACGGTCCTGTTATAGAAGGCCATTTTCATACAAGTGTATGCTGAACACTGAGCACAGTGTATACCCTTCCCTCTTCCGCCTTTTCCTTTCCTCGTAGGCCCTCGTCACTGTTGCACAACTATTTTTATGTTACATATAAATACACAGTTTTATGTATTTTTTTAAACCAAATCTAGGAAGCAAAAATGAGAATATATATTGTATTTGTGTTTCTGACACTGGCTGGATTTAGTAACTATGATTATTTCCAATTACATCCATTTTCCTGCAAATCACTTAACTTCGGTTTTTAGGCTGAAAAAAAAAATGGCATTTGTGCACATATACCACATTTCTTTATCCATTCCTCTGCTGGACCTCTGTGCCTTGACTTGAAGGCCTCTGGGAAAGTACTGGGGTGGTTTCGGTGGGGCATAGGATAGATCTATGTTGTACATTTTTGAGAGGCTTTCATACTGATTTTCATAGTTGCTAGACTACCTTAAATTCTCATCAGCAGTGTATACAAAGCCTTCCTTTGCTCACAACCTCACCAGCATTCATTATTATTATTATTTTCTTAAAATCTATCCACTTCCATTTTGCATCAGTCCCTATATCCTTAGGAATCTATTCAGGTTTTTTTGAACATGTTCAACGGCCCTTTCTTCCCTCAGTGTCCAAAACTCTTGCTTAGAATGTAATTTCTCCACTTTGACACTTGACTAAAACTACTTCAAAACCAACTCTACTTTGACCTCCTTCTCGATCCCTTCCCCTGCTTCAGACCTCACGGGCTCTAAACTAAGATACCCAGAATTACTAACGCTTCTGTGGACCAATAAATACTATGATGCATCATTTTACTCTTACTGTTTTACTTTTTTGGTGACATGGACTATGTGCTTAAGTACAGGACACTGTCTATATACAATATTGACACATAAAGTTACAAAATTAGCAAAATGTTCTTAATAAATCAAATATTAGGCTTTTATTTTGCAACTTCTAATAACAGAAAATATACTGAGAGGGCCAAAATCCCACTGAGCAGCTAAAATGGGTATTTTAATGTCTTGATGAGAACCCAGATACCATCAGTCATCTGAAAAATCAACTAGCTTATCTACTGGGCAGTAAGAAATTTAATGAATCGCTATTAATTAATTTACATTAGCAAATTAGGGAAGGGATACCTAAAAATAGGAGCAAAACGTTTCATTTTAAAGTGTCTGCTAAGGGGGCTGGAGAGACAGCTCAGCGGTTAAGAGCACTGACTGCTCTTCCAGAAGACCCAGGTTCAATTCCCAGCACCCACACAGCAGCTCAGAACTGTCTGTAACTCCTGTTCCAGAGGATCTAACACCCTCCCACAGACTTACATGCAGTCAAAACATCAATGTACATATAAAAATAAATAAATTCTTTTAAAAAAAAATCAAGTGTCTGCTAAGCACCTACAACACGCACCTATATTCCACGGACTAAGTTTCTGACACAGCTTAGTGACAGGCATTGGATTACAATCTGGTTTTCTGATTCACTCTGAAGCTATGATGCAAACACTGTTTCTGTCTTCTACAAAAAGGTTTAGTATACTAGTGTGTATAAGGTTCCCTATTTCAGAAGATAGAGAATCATTTGAAATATATAGAATAGACTTACAACTAAAAATATACAGTTATTAATACAGAGCTATATAACACACATGATGTAGATTTAAAAAAATTTCCATATAAAACCTACAAATACATATTTGGTGGTTGTTTTAATTACTTTATGCATGAAAATTTACCTAGTGATATGAGATGAATGATGCCCTATTTACTGATTACTATTTGAATTGCAAACCCAGCTTATAGTTGTAGTTTTCTTCAAACAGCTGTAACAACTTGCTTCACTTATTTCACATAAAACTATAAAAACTAACCTATCTCTAGCCAGGAGATGACAGTAATGACGCTGGTATAGTCTCTGAGTAGTCTTCAGACAGGGCACAGAAGCTCTCCAGAGGAGAACAGGACTGAGGGTAACACAGAATTGCTCTCCACATAATAAGCTCTGCTGTTTGCTATGACTAAAAAGAAGATACTTTTTCCTAAAGGGAAGCTCGCAGACTAACAGCAATGGAATTCAGACAGCGAGAGAGAGAAGGGTGGGTCTGGAACAAGTAAACCAGCATCCCAACAATACACATCACCAGCCTAAACAACTCAACTCACTGCCTCCTACCCAATAATCAACTTCTGTTCATTGTAAGTAGTGTGGCTCTGAAGCCAGGAATCTCAGAGTCTCGTCTCTACGCCTTTTCTATCTTAATACAAACAATAGAGAAGCTTCAGTCCTGCCAAGGTTTCTTGCATTCATCCCTCTACACCCACCTTACTGTTTTGGTTTAGCTGTTACCTTGAAAATCAATTAACAACAACCTCCTATCTGATACCTTGTCCTACTCAACAGCTAAGCAACACAGGCCTACTAACTGCCTAAAATGCAAACTAGATCATATCATATCCTTCCTATGAGAAGCAAGGAATTTTACAGTTGACTGGTACTGAGAGTTTGGGTACAAGTCTTTGACTCTGATATAAGAAATGCAAAAGAGGAAAGGTAAGAAGGGAACTTAAAAAACAAAGCTAAGCAAATTAGCTACACAAACCCACAAAAGGTCTGCTACCAAGGTTATTGTATTGGTTCATGCCTGTATTTCAACACCTGAAAAATCCAAGGCCAGTTTAGGCTATAGAATAAGACCCCATTTAAAAATGAAGAGAAAATTTAAAGCTTTTGATAGCAATAAATGTCGGGTACTGGGTCAATTGATTTATGGTTAATGCTGCAAATAATCATGTGAAACAGGTACTTGGTTCAGTTGAGCACATATTGTTTCATTCACATCACTAAAGTATGCATGAATTATCTTAGGTAGCTATTTTCTCTTATTCATGATGCTTGAACCAGGTCACTAAATATTCCTATTTTACTGTCCATAACGCCAGAGAGCATCATATACATCCTATTAGTTTGTCATGGACTGACTATACTTATCTGTATATGTGTGTATATAGTTATGTACAAAAGCACACATCATACACACACTATGCATCTAGAAATAAACAACACTTTAGTGCTAGTAGACAGCTCATTTGGAAGGACCTGAGTTTCATCCCTAGTACAGGGTTGGTTTTTTTTTTTGTTTGTTTGTTTCTCTTTTTTTTGCTTTTTTGTTTTTTGGTTTTTTCGAGACAGGGTTTCTCTGTGTAGCCTTGACTATCCTAGACTCACTTTGTAGAGCAGGCTGGCCTTGAATTCAGAGATCTGCCTGCCTCTCCCTCTCAAGAGCTGTGATTAAAGGCGTCTGCCACCATGCCTGGTTTGTACAGGTATTTTTAAAAAGCCAGGTGTGATGTTCTGACTCTGTATCCTAGGCCTTGGGTTTTATGTCTAGCCAGCCTAGCTGAATTGGTGAACTTCAGGCCAGTGAAAGATCACGCCTCAAGAAACACAGTAGATAGGCTCCTGAGGAATAAGGATCACTAGAGGTGCTCCTCTGGTTTCCACATGCATGTGCATCCATGCACAAATAGTACTTAAAAATTATTTACAATGAGCCCAAACTACCATATGCAACATGTAGTCCAGTCAACAATGTTCTGGACCAAAGAGAAGATGAATCTGCAGCATTGCCACCTGGGAAAAATATAGCAGAAGGCAAAATATATGCCTCACTGACTTTGGCTGGTAATGGTGTTATCATGGTGCCCTCTCCAGGAGTGCACTATGGATTTAAACTCATCAAGGCCCTACTCAAGAAGACATTCAACTGTAACCTGGAATCTTTTTAATTGCATTTGTTTTCAAAGTCAAGTACTGTACTAACTTTAAACCTTGGTGGGCTATGAGCATCATTCATTCACAAATATTCAAAATAGTCCATGTGCTAGAGCATCGTATTATAGCTTAGCTAAAGGACTACTGGGACAGGTAGCTCTGTTGCCATGCCTGCTGTACCCTTGCAGTATAGTCAACAAACTTTTCTTTAAATATTTAAAACACCTTAATATGAAATACTGAAAAATTAAGGTAATTATAATACAAGTTGGTAAATTCTACATATAGAAGTAAATAAAGCAATGCTAGCAATATATAAATCACCAATAAGAAAATATTATTACTCAATGACCAATGGTGTTTACAACTATTTTCTAGAAGGTAAGTGTAAAGCAAATCTGAGGGGACTTGGAAGCTGTGTCTTCCAAGTCTCTGAGTGAGGTTCACTCTTTCCATTTTCCCTTCACCAGTCGAGGATAAGCTGCATCTGTCCTCCTGAGCCATCACACATCCAGGCTTTTCATTGTTTTTCTGGATGGCTTTGTATACAAGAGATGCTGTCAGAGAATACCATTTGAGGACTTAATAGTGTCAAGCTCTTCAAAATATTCACAAGGCTATTTCAGTTTACAAAGGCTTAGGACAAAGCTCTGGATTATTAGGAAAGAACTATTAGATGACTAATATTTCAACCATTCATCTACCAAATAAGTATGGTTCAAGCTAAATCTAACCTTTAAAATATCCATCCTCAAAATTATCTCCCTACTGTACAGTTTCTGGTGTCCTTAACATCAGATATTCAACTGTCTGTTGATAAAGCCAATCCACATTTTTACAAAGTTCTTTACTTTGCTACCAAACTAAGTATACTAAGCAGAAAGGAATTACAGTTCATAAAAACTATCTATATTACCTCAACTGACATTTATTTCTAGCCTGAATTTCTTGCTAAATTCCATTTTAAATATTGAATGAATTGCTTACTTGATCGTATGAATTATAAATCTAGAAGGCATTTCAGAGCTAATGGTTCAGAGCCAGTTCCTGACTGCCTAGCCCAGTCTAAACTTGCCATTTGCTTACTCTTCCCAACTCAGTCACAGCAGCCCCACGAGCTTCCAATTGCTTGGGCCAAAACCCTTGGGAGCCATTCTTGAGTTCCCTTTCATGCCTCACATACAATTCATCAGGATTCTTGCCCACACAGGGCTTGAAACACATCCAAACCCTGACCTTTTCTCACCCTGTACTGTGACCACCCTGGCTCCAACTTCTACTGATTCTCATCAGGACCACTGCAATCATTTTCAATATAGTCTCTTTGCTTACATCTTTGCTCTATTTTCATAATCTATAGAGTAAACGTTTTAAAAAAGAAGTTGCCTGTTTAAAGAAGAAAGACCACACAATCACTAATTGATGTGTAAAAAGTATTTGGCATCATCCGAGACCTAATCATGATAAAAAAATTTTTTTAATCGAACAAGAGCTAGAAAGGGAAATGATAAATATCACCTATAAAAACCATGTAGCAAACACTTCCTTCATGATCATAGACTGAATATATCCTAAAACCTGAAAATAGCTAGCCCAAGCTGTACGGCAAGAAAAGAAATAAAAGGCACACGAATTGAAAAGGAATTAAAATTGTCTGTGCTCACAAGTACACAAAAACCAGAACCTACTTAAAAACAAGCAGTAGTTTTCAAAAGTCTCAGAACACAATGTGTATCCACAGAAATCAACTATATTGATATATATTAACAATGAATAATTTAAAGTCAAAATTTTAAACATAGCCAGGCATGGTGGTCAGCACACCTTTAATCCCAGCATTCGGGAGGCAGAGGCAGGCGGATTACTGTGAGTTCAAGACCACCCTGGTCTACAAAGTGAGTCTAGGACAGCCAAGGCTACACAGAGAAACGCTATCTCGAAAAACCAAAAAATTAAAATATAATAGGCACTTACAACTGCTTATAAGACCCAGGTATAAATCTAACAAAAATGTGTATAATTTGTATGCCAGAAACTACAAAATGCTGAAGAAAGAAATAAAAAACTAAATAAATCTGTGTTCATGGACTAAGCCAATAAAATAAAAATCTAAATTTTCTCCAAGACTGACCTACAAATGTAGTGTAATTCCTATTAAAATCCCAGTGGTACATTTTTTTTTTAATATAAAAAGGAAACAGAACAGCTAAAATAATTTTTAAAAGAATGAAGTTAGAGAATTTAACAATTTACCATGTAGTTACAACAATCAAAATACTATGATACTAGTAGGAAGAACAGATCCAAAGAACAAAAGAATAGAAAATCCAGAAATGGACCCTTACAATTATAACCATGTGATTTTTGTCAAGGTTGCAAAAGCAATTCAATTCATTCATAAGCCAAAAGCAAAACACCAAAACCAAACCAAACCCTACCCCCCAAAACAACCAACCAAACAAACAAACAAAACCCAACAACCAAACAAACAAAAATCCAAAAACCCTCAACCTAATCACCAGATTTAATTATAAAATTAAATCAAAATAGATGATACATCTCTATGTGTCATATATAAAGCTTTTAGAAAACTTTTATAATAGAAGAAAATCTCTGAGAACAGATGAGTTCTGAAGGTTGGCAAGAAAGGTACAATCCATGAAAGGTAAAATGAACAGAAATAATGGCTAGATTTTATCTAAATTAAAAAATTCTTCTATGTAAAAGACTCTTGTTAAAAAGATAAAGAAGTCACATGCTAGGAGAAAATATGTGCAAATCACTAAACAAGAGACTTGGATCTAGATGGCATAATGAAGTCTCTAAACTCGGTAAAAGGAAACAATCCAATTAGAATCTATGCATCACACCATCAAGGATACATAGATAGCAAAGAAGTACATGAAAATAAAGCTGTGATGAAACACAAATTAAGTGATGATGAGATGTCACCTATTAGACTGGCAGAGATGGAAAAAACCAACAATACTAAGTGCTAGTGAAAACACAGAGAAACCAGATTTCTTATACATTCTAAGTGCAATGTAAAATGGCACAATAACTCTGAAAAGGTCTAGCTGGTTCTTATAATGTATTTCACAGGAAAACATGTACAACACTATTCATTGTCAATCTATCTATATACCTACCTACCTACGACCAGTCAACCAACCAACCAACCAACTAACCAACCAACCAACCCACCCACCCACCCACCCACCTACCTACCTACCAACCAACCATCTGCCTATCTTTTACCTTTGGAAACTAAAGGCCACAAATTATTTGGAAAGGAGCTTATACCAACAGTGGTCAAAGAAAAATCACCTACTCTGCTCCTTTTCTAAGGCCCTTGATCTAGCCAAATTGTTACATATATCAATAGTTCATTCCTTGTTAATCCTGACAAGTACACTGCTGTTGGACGTACCATAGTTTAATCACATACTAATTAGAACGACTTTGAGTTTTCTAACTTGGGGCTATAAAAATTAAGCAGGGAGTTATACTGTATTTCACACACAAATTCAATGTTAAAAGCCTCGTTTATTGCTTACCACCTCATATTCTTTTTATCCATGCATTTACCTGTCTACTTGCCCTTACAAGTGTATTGGAATGCCCTTGCCCCTTTCACGTAGTGACATGACACATCTCTGAGGCCTAGGTGGAACACTAATTTTCTATGCTATGCTGTGACCGACAACCACCATTTGGTACACTTCACTGTCCCCTTATGGCCCTGCCTCTTTTGTTGCAAGTGATTTTTTTCCTTTAGCCTGTCTAATGCAGGGTGTCCTGACCTGCTCACCAAGTAACTGCACACAATCTGACTACCTTTCAAGAACCAACCCTTTTCCAACCATTAGTGTTTTCTTTTGAAAGAGGCAAGGTGTCTTTGTTCCAAAGTCCAACAACAGGGATGGAATCCTTCACATTAAGTGAGAGGAACCAGAGTTATTCACCACTTTCTACCCTGGTACATCCATGAGCACACCCAGCACACAACCCTCACTTTTATTTTTATAATGCCAAATTAGAGACCGCAAAGTCCTTCAAACTAATGAATGTTTTAAAAAAGCTAACCTCAAAACGTAACATATTGCACGGTTCCACTTAGGCAACTCTCAGTGATAAAAGTATAGTATTGTTAGAGAACAAATGGGTGTTTGCCAGGGCTTAAAGTTGAAGGAAATGGCTAGACTATAAAGGAATGAGACAAGTTTCTTAGTGATGATTAAGAAGTTCTACTCTGGGGAAAAAGTTCTACTTTGACATCAGTCTAACTATGATGGCTACCTTAATCTACACACATGATGTTATAAAGATATATATGCAAATACCAGTTAATAAACTATGTTTTAAGAAATAAGGGAAATGCAAGTTAAGTTTTATCTTAAGACTCTTGTTGGCTTCCTAGCTCATCTTGAGTCAAATCTAAAGTCCTTACCACAGTCCAAGACCCTACTGGGAAAGCACACAGCTAGAGAGCACCTCCTGTTTTCCTCCCCTCACTCTAGTTCCTCCAGCACTAGCCTTCCGGCTCCTGAAGGTGGCAAACAGGGTTCTAGGCATAGGCCTCTGCATTTGCTACTTCTTTATATTTGGAAACATTTGCCTTCACCATTTCATGCTCAAATACTACCTACACAAAATCCCCCATTTTCTTCCATGTGAAGAGAAATCATGCCTTTTCTCCCCCTACAAGTCTTAAAACTGATACACAAAACTCAAACAACTTCCAAAATTCCTTATTCCTTGGGTCTCTTCTGTAGTGGAGTACGTTATCAGGATTTACCAGGAACTCAAACCAGGAATGTGTGAATCTTCACACACAAGTTTTCCCTCCTCAGGACCATTACCAACCCCACTCCTTAATTTCACAGCCTGAACTCTGATCCCTGTCAACTCTCAAACAGCAGAAGGCCTGTCTTCTCCCCTAATCCAGCTGACCTAAACTATTCTCTCCACTGTCTTTTTAGAATATAAAGCACTTGTGTTCCATCAGTTACGAGAAGAAGTCAAAGTCTTCTTTACAGATTATCTTCTGCCTAATTTCTATCTCACTTTCTACTTCTAACCGCACTAGAGCTTAATTTATCATGAACTATACACAAGTTATACTTTGCTGCCTCCATGTTTTTAGGCATTCTGCTTTCTGTGTGAAATGACATCTCTTCCTAGTCTTTCCAACTATCAGATTAATCTTTCTCTTGTTGTGCTGTTTTATTGCCTATTGAATCAGGCATTCTCTTCAGTAGATTCCTAAAGGGTTTTGTTTAACCAACTTATAGCACTTGTCACAATATATCACACCCTTCTACACACAGCTCTAGAACAAGAATGACATTTTAATAATATGTCCATCCTTTCACCTAGTAAATAGCTGATGCACAGCAGGAATTCAAACTACTGAGCTAGTTAAAATATTAAAGAATATAAAGGGAAATGTAGGCTATGTGGTCATCTTGGCATTGGGAGGCAGAGGCAGGAAGACGGCAAAGTGGGTGGAAAAGTCTGGGCTACATAAGGAGTTGCAAGCCACCATGGGTAGGATCACAAGACCCTATATTAAGAAAGAAAGAGACAGGGGGATGGCATGGGGAAAGGAAGAGTGCAGGAATGAAACACCTTGGAAGAACTCCAGGATTTCTTCGCATAGGTATGTATGTCACTGAAGCAAATAAAACTTGTTGAAGTTTCTTCTGGTTCTTTTAATCATGTGGCACTAAAAACACACTGAAATACCGATTATTACCTAGGAAGTTTAGTTATAAGATCATTAGCTCAATTTTCCCATGAACCAGTTATCTTCCTCAAAAGCTCCGTTGTTCCACTTTCAAAACTCCAATAATGTGTACGTGACAGTCATCCTCTGAATCTATGTCACTGCTCATGAGCGGAAAATCTCATGAAGAGAATGAGGATGTCTCACTCAGGCCAACCAATCAATTCAACTTGAAAATCTCTAATTGTGCAAGTATACTTTTATATGTAAGAAAGCAGAATCACCATATGTAGAAGTGGGCATTTTCTTTTAAAATCCCCATTTCCACTTGTGTTTATTTTTTCATTTTCCAGGAAATCATCAGAAAGATAGTAGAGTAGTACATAATTCAAGTGTAACTACACTACATGCCAGTGAAATAGTCAACACCAACAATTACCCTCAGTGCACACACAGAGTATGCTTGTGCTCAGTGGCTTTAAACTCAAGATGCAATCTGTTCTGAATTCCTGTCCCTCTTGAGACAGTCTTATATATTCCAAGCTGGACTCAAACTTACCACGAAGTTAAGGATGACCTCGAATTTCTGTATCCTCATGCCTTCAACCCCCACCCCCAACCCCGTACTGGGATTATAGATATTCTTTAAAAATTTGTTCACGTCTGTATTGCCTACTTCTCTACAACTACATCTACTTACAAAAAAACACCAACAGAAATCTATAATCTGTAAATGTTAGTATAAAGTAAAAACAAAGACACCAACAGTCTACAGAACATCACAAATAAGGAAGCGGTGCTGGGAAGAAGGTTCAGCCTTTAGAGAACAGGCTCACGACCAAAAAAAGAATATAGAAGCAAGCATCCATCTATACAAGAGGCTTTGTATGTGCAGTTGAATTCTTAAACAGTATAGGATCCATTTTACATTGTTGGTGCTACCCATTGACGCCAACTAGGTTCCAGGTAGATACTGTGTTATATACCATAAAATATACAGATAATATAGCTAAGAGTGCTGTATTAATTAGGCAATACAATATTCATTTTCTAAGAGAAGTCTTGCTCAAAAAAATCTTAATGAGGGGAAGGAGAGATGGCTCAAGCCATTAAGAGCACATAAGTTTGATTCTTAGCACCCACATCAAATGGCTCTCAATAGCTGCAACTCCAGCTCCAAAGCATCTAACTCATTCACACACACACACTAAAATCTTTTTTAAAAAATATTTTATTAATTTATTCATATTACATCCCAATTGTTAGCCCATCCCTTGCATCCTCCCATTCCTCCCTCCCTCCCATTTTCCCCTTATTCCCCTTCCTTATGTCTGTGACTGAGGGGGACCTCCTCCCCCTGTATATGCTCATAGGGTATCAAGTCTCTTCTTGGTAGCCTGCTATCCTTCCTCTGAGTGCCACCAGGCCTCCCCATCCAGGGCACATGGTCAAATATGAGGCACCAGAGTTCGTGTGAAAGTCAGACGCCACTCTCTACTCAACTGTGAAGAATGTCCTGTCCATTGGCTAAATCTGGGTAGGGGTTCAAAGTTTACTGCACATATTGTCCTTGGCTGGTTCCATAGTTTGAGCAGGACCCCTGGGCCCAGATCTGCCCGTCATAATCTTCTTCTTGTAGGTTTCCAGGACCCTCTGGAACCTTCTATTTCCCCAACTTTTAAAAAGTTTGAATGGAGCCAAGCGTGCACCTGTGGGGAGGCAGAGGCAGGTGGATCTCCGAGTTTGAGGCCAGCTAGTCTACAAAGCTATTCCAGGGCAGCCAGGCTACACAGAGAAACCCTGTCTCGGAAAACAAAACAAAACAAAACAAAACCCCAAAAGTCTGAATGATAACAGCAAGACAGCGGGTGAACTCCAGCAATAATTATGGTACTTAATTGCTATCGACAGAGACTGAGAGGAATTAAATCAGGTGAATTTTCTACACCTGTAAGCCCAGTTCATAAAACAAACAAAAAACAAAAAACAAACAAACCTATCAGACTTTGATGGTTTCTCTACCTAAAAGACTCCTGACTGGTTCTGTAAGATCAAATTGTTCAGATAAAATTTTCATTTGTATTTGAAAGTATTTTCTCTCACTGATAAATAATGAAAAATCATCCTACTGAGCTACCATAGGCTCTACACTGATATGATCAGCAGTATCTTTGAGCCACCTGACTTAACAGACAGGAAGCCATCATGATGTGCTCATTCTGCTAACACTATAAAGTTAACTGTAACAGGGCTGGAAAGATGGCTCAGAAGTTAAGAGCACTGGCTGTTCTTCCATAGAAGGCCAATTCCCAGCAACCACCTCGTGGCTCACAACCATCTATAATGAGATCTGGTGCTCTCTTCTGGCATGCAGGTGTATAGGCAGGCAGAACATTGCATACATAATAAATAAAATAAAATCTTTAAAAAAAAAGAGGGGGGGGCTGTGCCATCATGCCCAGTTCATGTTGCTTTAAAAACAAAAACAAGTTAACATTACTATATGAAAGGTCAAATGAAAATCCATTAATGAGAATAAATGTGAGTAAAATGCTAACGCTAAAATTATAGTCTTATTTAATAGCTCAATTAACAAACCAGGAAGTAAAAATTCACTAACCAAAATTAGCCTATAATGGATTCATGCCTTTGAATAATTCTATTAACAATAATCAGCAGTCATACAATTCTACTAAAACTCGTAATTTCTTTACATTCTTGCCTCCTCCTTTCTCTCTTCCCACCTCTGCATTAATATTTAGCTTCTGGGACTTCAACTAAGAAGAGGCCTCAACTTAGTCCCATCTTTTTTTCCTTAAGTGAAACAAGAATGGCACTTTCTTTAATAAGCTGAATAAAATGGCACAGATTCTTACTTTACTTCTGCCCTCTTCTGCTGTACCTGTCTGCGAATCAGACTTTCTTCTTGAAGCCCCAGGAGCTGACTGACACCTTTCCACAACCACAGAATCAGACTCTCACCTGGCACTTTGCTTATTTTCCAAATAATACGGTAATGTGCCAGATTTGAACAGACAGCATTGGATACATGCTTTATGAGGATTGTTTGTTTGTTTGTTTGTTGTTACTGTTGGGAGTGTCTTCAAGTGCACTCATGAGCATGCACCTGCCAAGGTATGTGGAAGTAGAGACAACACATAGGATTAGGTTCTCTCCTACCATGTTGGTTTCCACAGGAGCAAACAGGTTGGCAGGCTTGGCTACAAGTGCTTTTCACCCACTGAGCCATCTCTCTAGCCCAAAAAAAAAATTTTTTTTTTTTAATCTAAGAATTGTTTTGTGTAAATGGCTTAAGGTCTTTGGCCTAGACAGCTTTAAATTTTAGGAAATCTGAAATTGTTATTCATTAGGTAGATGACAGCTTGCATTAGAACAGGAAAGGCTGACCAATGCAAACATTTAAACATACAAAGACTGGTTACTGCTAAGAAAGTACTGGGATGTTTTCCCTCTTCTGTGGAAACATCATTATTCTCACTATCAGGAATGGAAGTAAATGACTAGGTCAGTTAGTTCATAAAGTGAGTACAGATCAGCAGTTCCACCAAAACTGCCTTAAAGGGATTAAATAAACCACCTTTAAGTTAGCTAAGGTATATAACTACATATGAACTCTTTTTGTTTCGCCTTAAAAAGCTGCTCTACCTCACAGGGTGTGGCAGCACATGCTCGTCACCCCAGCTCCTGCAAAGGCTGGAGCAGAAGTACAGCAGGTTAAGAGGTCAGCCTGGACAACTTGGCTAGACTTGCTCCCAAATAAAAACAAAAAGGGATTGGGGTGCTACTCTAAGGGTAATAGCTGCTTAGCATGCAAGGGATTTGGTTCTCCATGCAAGAAGAGGTCCATCACCCTATTCTGTGTTCATGTTAACAGCAAAGGAGTAGTTGATAAATAATCACCTCGCTGCAAATAATCCATCCCTTTAGATTTCTAGGGTTCTTTCTCAAAAGTTTTGCTAGACTTAAAAAACATGGCAGTTTTAAGATTTTTACCTAACAGTTTAGGCTACACTTAAGCCCAACAGCCCAGCTTTACATCTGTATCATGGCAATGGAGAGGCATAGGGCTGCACTGACCTCTAAGGCCAGCTTAGGGTCCATGGCAAACCTTGGCCTCAAAACAAAACAAACCTCATACACTGCAAGACTTAAGTCTAGTGTAGTCTATAACCTTTCAAATACAGGAGTTTACTAACAAAAAGTAGTGGTACAGGGTGTGGCAGAGTGCACCTTTAACCCCAGCACTCTGTAGCAGAGGCAGGCAGATCTCTTGTGTGTTCAAAGCCTGCCAGGACATAGTGAGACCCTATCTCAGAAACACAGCAATAGTAGTGATGAAACATGGAACAAAAGATGACCACCGGCACAGAGCACTCGGCGTACGCCCTGCTGAACTGAACTCCAGCTACAGGCCATGCAGTGACAGACATGGGAAGAAGGCAGCAAGGAAAAGAAGATATGGTCTATCCTGAGAAGCTCAATTTAGTGATTTCCCAGTGTTATGAAGATTTGCAATTTGAAAGGCTATTCTGGTTTTCTTCAAAATCTCATTCACAAATTGCACATTTCACTTTTGTAAATGTTGTCTTTAATATTTTGTAAAGTTTCTGAAATACCCTACTTATACAATAAAGGAAAAAAACCTGACAGGTGAACATTTCTATATGCCATGCATGCACTGTGCTAAATGCCATGTCTGTATGAAGAGGAATTTTATACTTGTTGTCCATTTGTCAGAGTGTTTAGATCCAGCTGATGAAGCTCGATGAGAGGCCCACAGTGCTCCTTCACCAGAAGGCTGTATAATGGTACTCCCCTGTTGCACTGACTAGATGACATACATCAACTCCCCAGAAATCGACAGTGGCAGACAGTTCCTTAATTAACATTATACTACAGGTGAGGCTGCTTTAAGTAACCAAATGAAACGTGTATTTAACAATGTCCACACAGTGCTAGTAGAACTTGCTGCAGTTACCAACTCAACCATTTTTATTTTGCGGAGTTCCAGAAAGGCAGCAAACAAAAATGGCACAATTTATCCAGACTGTAGTGAATATAGCCTTTATATAAAATGTATCACTTAATCATCAGAAACCTTAGAAAAATTATTTTACAGATTAGAAAATAGGCTCAGAGAAGATGAGAAATCAAAACTGGCCCTCAATCAAGAGGCAAAATAGTTAAGTGGCCAAAACTAGGATTCAAACAAGGGTGGTAAATTCCAGAATTTTCTACTGAGCCACAAAGTAGCTTTCTTAAAGTACTAACAATAGGAAATCCCTACTAATTGAAACTCTGTAACAATTTGTAATTCTGAAGCACAAACATAATTCTGTTTCCAAGTCATAAAGGATATTCTTAGTTTAAGGAAAACCCGTCACTGGGTAATTCTTTTCTCTGAGACCAAGAAGGGTACTCCATCAGACAAGCCGTGTCCATTGCTCAGCTTCCCGTTTTCTCCCTGCCTCCGCCCCATTTTACTCATTTATTATGTCTTCTACTGCTAGCATATAAATTATATAAGGACAATGCTGTTATTCAGGACTGCATTTCCAGGGTCTAGCGGCAGCCCGGACACTGCTAGCAGTGCTTCAGTCATCACTAGCACTGCTCTCTTTTCTAACCAGGATACTTTGTCTGCAGGACCAAATTCTGAAATGGAACCGATGCTTAAAACATGCAGCAGGCCAAGCACGCACCTGCAAGCACTGTATTAGGAGGCTGAGACCAGTGCTCAAATCTAGACCCCACCTCAAGCAAACAAAGTGAGTGAGGTCAATGATGTGGTCACGTTCAGAGAAGCCTTCTCTACCAAACACCACTAGAAGATGGAGGTGAGGAGGTACGTAAGTTTTTAATTGATGTACTTTAAAACTGGCAAAACCTAAATACATCCTATAGAAGTCTTCAAACATCAACTTGTTAGCTAGCAATTCTCAGAGTCAAGAGAATCTAAGTGAAATATGTAACCCCCTCCCCCATTTCCTTTAAAAAACAAAAACTACAAGGCTGAGTGTAGGTAAAACAGCACTTCTAATAAATAGGCTGTTTTGAGAAATGAGGCTGCTTAGAAAAATAAAAGAGCTTTGCCTTTAATACTGGCCTCCCAGGATGAATTTCGTGGCTAACTAAATGGAGAATGCGAAGGGCTGGGCACCTAGGCCCTCCAAGAGTACTTCCTTAGGAATTCTGCCTTTCTTGAGTGTGTGTTCTTCATTTTTTAAGGATCAGATTAGGACATAAAATATTAAAATACTGGTAAATGCTTGGGAAATACAAATCAAAGGTCAATAATATGAACATACATTTAACATTCATTTAGTTTCATTATCTCCAAATTTCTTACCATCTGAATACAGTGGCAAGTGAAGACATACACAGCCAGCATGTGAGAGCCCATCAAAAGAAAGCCATCTCCTAATGCAATCCAGCAGTCACTTTCCTGTACCTAGCAGGCATCAGTATCTGCATTTCCGTATGCCGGCTAACTGTTCATCCACCTCCATGAGCATCTACCTCCCTATTCCTGCAGGGTTCTGACCGGCACAGATGTCTCTACTACTGCATAATCCTGATTTAAAAGAGTTCTTATTAAAGAAAGATAGCATAAGTCAAACACAACAAAAAAGCAGTGAATCTGGCCAAGCCAAGATATAAGAAAATTTAAAACTTTAATCTATGAGCCTCACATATGATAAATATTTTCAGGAACTTTAAAAAATGGTAGTAAGGCAGAACTTCTCTTCTAAATTTAAAACACTAGCATCTAGTGTGTATGTGTGAGTGTGTAACTTCAGTTTTAGAAAACTCACCCTACAGGAGCCTTTCTATCACGTGACTCATGAAGTCAAGCAATCTATATACTGTACAGCTAGCTGGCAAATGAGGCAAGCTTGCTGATATGTAAGTACACTGTTTCCTAAAGAGTTCTCTGGGGATTTTCCATACACAGACATAGAATTAGGCTTTTATTTCTGTCAAGGCACAACACCAATCATGTTAAGACCTTTGCCAGAGTATAAAACACTCAATATCATATAATTAGGAATTTAGGTACTACCCACCTACTATGAAGACTTTGCCTCATTTTACTAGGTGTCCTAACTACACAGCTTAGCTAAAGGCAAGTGCTTTTTTCCACAGACTCTCAGATACAGGTGGCTCCTTTAATCAGATGGGGTTGGCTTAAAATTTGCTTTTCAAGAGCATATCATTTGCACCTCTAATTATTTCAACCACTTATTAATGAATTCCACAAATGCAGGTTCTATAGAGTTCACAGAGAACGTTTTGAATAGTGATATTTCATAGTGTCCTTTGAAAACCATGTCTAATTCAGAAAAAGCTATTTCATGAAACAAAAAGAAAAATGAGGTGATGGCATGTATTCATGGATAGCATAATAATTAATATATTCAACTTTCAGTTTGATTCTTTAGATTGAAAAAGCGCTCTCTATTGCAAACTGGCGCAGGGGGGCAAGCAGAAGTTCTGAATCACTGGAATTTTTGTTCTATTTCCTGTTAATACACGGATGCTGCCACCAGTCAACGTATGTTTTAAAAGCTACAGAATCCATCCTGGACTATCTGGCTATTAACTCAGCTCATAATTCATGAATCTGAAATTTTCCCTAAGGATCTGAATTAAAGTAGTCAGCTAAAGCATACAGTAAAACAAAAAGCAACTCTTCATTTATTAGCAATGCTTGTTTTCAAAGACTTTCAAATTGTCAAGAAATCATGGATTCATCTTTACAAAGACATTAAGGGTATTTTTGAAAAGGTGTCAAAACTTTGCTATTGTACGAAGAGTGTGGTAAACAGTGGTAACTGAATGCCGAAAAATCTCATCTGTGCCCACTGAAATTCCTGGTGAAATCTGAAATTGCATAATGAGCAACATCTTTGAGTATGCTAAAGCAGAAACTAATTCCTTTTTTAAGATGTCAATCAACCTGACCCTAAAATTTGACACTTTAATAATTTACCTAGAACTGACAAAATGTAACCAAAACTATAGTGCCTAGCTGTTGCCTTAAATACGGCCATAGTGTCCAAGAACTTTCCAATGAATAAAACCCTTCAGTGCTCTGGGGAACCTGAATTTCATGAGTCTAGAATAAAAGCGCCCTGTAGCTGCAAATCCCCTCCACTCTCCTGAAAACCCCTCTTATCAGAAACATTTGAAGAATTCCTCCATAACAATTAAGCTGACTTGAATGGAAACTTAGCATCTCAAATATACTATATATGGAATGAAACTTGGCCAAACACGTAAATACAAACTCACAGGCTCCCAGACACTTTTGGTCTACAACACCGCACAAACAATTCTACAGCAACAGTCTGGTCCACCTGTCACCTGTCAGCAACGCCCAGAGACCCTCCTAAGGCCTGCTGGTTTCAACCACAATCTCACTGTCAAGTCTGGTGAATCAATCGGTCAAGAAAATCAGATTAGTCCTGCGGAGTCTATGGGGGCCACCTAGTCACAGCGGGGCGTTCTCCCCACTTGGAGGAAGGCAGGCTGCGGAAAAGCAAAATCCGAAAGGAAAGGGAGCGATGAGCTTCCTCTTTACCCTACACTTAACTTCCCGGGCTCTCCCTTAGCTTTCGGGGGCGGAAGGGGGGGCCCTAAGTCATCATTATCCGGTTCCCCCAAAGACGTCTGGCTCGCTCCTTCCCTCCCACTTCCCGATCACAGGCCCCGGGGAGGGCCGGGGGTCAAGGCACCCCCACCCCCAGCGCTGGGCTCCAGGGCAGGCCCGGTCCCCCTCCCCCGACGCCCCGGAGCCCAGGCAAGGGCCTAAGCTCCCCGCCCCCACCCTCCCTGCAGGACTTGGGGGGCCTCCCTGCGCCTCGCCACCGTGGGCAGGACCCAGGGGGAGCGAGGACGAAGGCGAAGAAGGCGCGGACGCCCCGCAAGGGCCCCCGCGCGCCGGGCAGAGCCGGTCCCCGACCCTGGGCAGGCACGGGGAGCGGGGCGCGGGGCTGGGGGATCCCGCCGAGGCCCCGCGGCGCAGTCCCCGCTTACCCTTCGCCGCCGCCGCGGCTTCCCCCTCCTCCTCGTCCGCCGCCGCCTCTCCCACTTGGGCAGCCGTCTCCCCCGTCGTCGCCGCCGCCGCCGCTGCTGCCGCCTCCGCCACCACGGCCGCCGCCAGCGCCGATTCCACCCGGCAGGGGGGACACCTCAGCCCTCCCTCCCTCCCCGCTCAGCCCCCTCCGCTCGGC
This sequence comes from Acomys percivali, assembly GCA_907169655.1. Taxonomy (NCBI): domain Eukaryota; kingdom Metazoa; phylum Chordata; class Mammalia; order Rodentia; family Muridae; genus Acomys; species Acomys percivali. The sequence continues at coordinate 102,592,560 of OU015750.1, read as the reverse complement.
CGCCGCCGCCAACTCCCTCCGGCCGCCGCCGCTCGCGGCTTGAGGGGGAGGGGAGGGGGTCGGCCTGGGGCGCCCCGCCGCCTGCCGCGGATCAAAGCGATGACCGGGGCGGCGTCGCCGCGGCCCGCTGCTCGGCTCCGGCTCGCACGGCCGCCCTGCCTCCCTCCGCCCCCACCCCCCGGCCGCTTGCCTGCCCTCCCCCCACCCCCCCAGCTCTCGTTCGCTCTCGCCGCGGCTCCGCCAGCCCAGTCCGCATCAAAATACGGCCACACAATATGGCGGCGCGGCGGCAGGCAAACACCGCGAGATCTGAGTCGGCGGCCGTGACGAGGCCTCCTCCCTCCGCCGCCGGGTGGCGGGGATGCTCCCTCCACGCCCCACCTCCGTACCCTCGCTCCCCACGCCCGTCTAGCCGAGGCCGACGGGGAACCGGCGCGTTGTCCGTCGCGCTCAGGACGGCCCGGGCTGCGGGGAGGGGAGAGGAACTAAAGCTCCGACCCTCTCGCACGCGCCGCCGACTGGCCGGGCTCGCGGCTCCGGAAGCGGGTGGCGGGGCCGTGCGAGCCGGCGGCCCAGCTCGAGGGTGACGGGCGGAGGGACCCTGAGTGCCCGGGGCTGGCGGCGGAGCAGGTGGGCCCGCGGCGGAGGCGGGCGTCCGGCCTGTGGGGCCTGCGGGGCCTCGGGGCCTGCGAGCCGGACACACCCCCTTGGAACCCGGCCGCGCCGAGCCGGGTGGGACAGAGCCCTTGGCGGTGCGGGACGCGTCCTGAAAGCCGCGCGGTCCGAGCGGAGTTTGGATCCGGCCCTTGACTTTTCCTTGAGCAGCTGCAGGGGAAAAGAAAATGATCTTAAAAAGAGTGCAAGGGAGCTAGGGGTTCTTTCGATTTTAATTGCGCGTTCCTAGAAGTCCTAGGAGCAGAGCCAGAGACACTTTGGCGTTAAGGGGAGGGGAGGGGTGGGGGGGTGCACTTCAAAGTTTCTATCTTCTTAAAGATATATGTGTTTAATTTTTCCGGAGGAGGGGGTGTTAAACGTTCAGATGGTTCTCGCAATGTAAAATATTTATTTAAAAATCGTGGCGCTTTCATATGACTCACACACACACACACACACACACACACACACACACACACACACACAC
>OU015750.1:102566385-102591409 GCA_907169655.1 Acomys percivali | reverse complement strand
CACACACACACACACACACACACACACACACACACACACACACACACACACACACATTTTCCTGACCCTGTCCAAAGGGTGCATATTGCCGCCAGTTCTTCCTTGAAGAAATTCTTACTCCCGAGAAAAATCCCGAAGGACTGTTTTTATTATTCTTTCAGCATAAGCCCCATAGATGCAGGAGTGCATTGTTTTTAAAACTCTTTTAAAAAAATATTTAAATATAACCCTTCTACTTCCCCTTTCGCACTCATTTTTTTTAAAAATACCCGTACATATTGGGGTTTAGCTGCAATTCAAAACTTTTAGCCCTTCAGAAGTCAGAACATTTAAAAATTTTTTCCCTCCATTGATGATGATATTAAGAAAAGTAAAAGTGTAGTGGCGCATGTAATCAATCCCAGCACTCTTGGAAGCAGAGGTAGGCGGATATTTGTGAGTTCAAGGCCAGCCTGGTCTGCAGTGTGATTCCAAGACAGCCAGGGCTACAGACAAAAAAGCCCCATCTCGAAAAACCAAAATAGAAAGGGAGAAAAGTAAAATGGATATACTTTAAGAAATTATTCGTGTGTGTATATGTATAAAGTAAAAGTAAATTGTAACTTACATAATGGATGCTGTTTTTGTTAATTCATGGCAATAGAAATTATTGAACCCTACTACTTTACAGCGGCTCCCTGCGGAATTGTTTCCATATTCAGTATAACTCAAGGAATGATTTTAGAGAAATTGAATCAATTATTAAGTAAGCTGTACTTCTCTTAAACCAAAGTACAATGCCAACATACACTTTTGAAATAATAGAATTAGGTACTTTGAGTTAAAAAAGATAGTTTCTGTTGGAAATTGTTTTATGAAATGTACATGTACACATTTAATAGAAATATGTTTTCTATATAATGGGTGTGAGTAGGTCCAGTCTAAGAACCAGAAAAGGAAGAGAAGATGTGTGTAACAGTCCATTCTTGCACCAACTTTGAAGAGCTTGGACTTCTGTCTAATAAGGCCTCCAACAGAGCTATATAGAGGAAAATTGTGCGAAAAACCTAACTTGTTTTAAAAACATTGGGGACATTGTAATTAACAAAGACTGCGGATGAAAGGAAACAGGACATCTAGCTGTAACATGGGACCCCAAAGTTGATCTGTCACTGGAAAAGAAAAAGTTACAAAGTATAATACTGGGATAATTGGTGAAGTTGGTTTGTAGTACAGATACAGTGTAAGTGTTGTGTTATCCTTCTTCCTGACTTTGTTCTGCATGGTGATACTGAAACACACTGCAGTATTAAAGGGGTAAAAGGACATAATGTATAAAACTTTTTTATATTCTATATGCCTTCTGTATATGTTTGTATACATTCACATCTGCCACACACATTAGAGAGTGATAATAAAATTTAAGTCTTGGTCAAACAGATATTTTTAAAGTTAATTTTGATGAATCTAGGTCATTTGTATTATCTTGCAATGTTTTGAAATTTTAGTTGTGAGCCTAGCCTTTAACAGGTGACATCTCCCCAGTTCCCAAAACTTCTCAAGCCCAAAAGATCTTGCGATTTTAAAAAAAAAAAAAAATTTAACATTACAGACTAAATACTTTTTAAAAAGTAATCTGAGGTGGAGACAAATTGCTCAGTGCTAGAGCAAGTGTCTGTGTGAGGAGGCCCTGGCCTTGATCTTCAGTGCAGCAACAGCAGAACAAAAAAAAAAAAAAAAACGCTAACCTCCTAGGGGTTCCTTATCTCAGCAAGAGAAGGCATAGCGTGGCCTAGAGAGAGGTGGTCATTCCTCTTAGTTTCTCCCTAACGGACTGGAAGTTTGGGTCATCTGGACCTTTCTTCTAATGTTTTCAATCTATTTGATTTGGAACATATGGCTAGGAATGCCTTTAATGCACTTGGTAGATGTGTTTTCTATGTTTATCTCAAGTTGGTGACTAGTCATCTCTAGCCACAAGACTATGATGAAAATAAGGACCGACTGTGGCTTCCAGGTAGTCTCTGGAGTGGCGACACTCAAGAACATCTTAGTGTAGTTGTGTGCTTTCTGATACAGTGTGTACTAGCTGTCTGTGATTACGTAAATTAAAATTCATACCCGCAGTCGCACTGCCCATGTTTCAAGTGTGCAATAAGCCACGTGTTCTTTCTTCACACAAGACGCTGTTTAACAGAACTGGTAGCGGAAGAGATTACACTGTATAAATAGCATCTGCACAAGGTAGACAGTGATAGTCACCATAGAAGATTAGGAGAGGAGAGATTACTCTGCAGGGCGGGGCATGTTTCAAGAGGAAGATTGCCTGTGACAGGTGGAGGTGAAGCAAGAGGGTTCCAGGCATTGACAACTTGAACAAAGCAGGAGAGACTTAGGCGAGAGAAACACTTAATTCTGTGTATCTAAAGCATAAAGAGATGTAAAGGAAGGTGGGGCTGCATGAAACCACAAATGCTGAGCCTCCCTGTTCTTCAGGCAGTGAGAGTGACTTGTGTTTAGACGAGAGAAAAGACACGATTAAACAAATGGTTCTTTAAGAAGGATGCTCTTACGGCTGTCAAGACACCTCAGATGGTAAAGCGCTTGCTGGACAAACATGAAGACTCACCCTCAGACCCTATACAATAAAATTGAGGCAATGCGGCACGGACCTCTAGTCTCAGCACTGGGGAGGGGTTGCTGACGAGCTACTCAAGACATTGACCACCACCACTACAAGGACATTGGGTTAGGAGTGAAGGCACAGATTGTATGGCGCTGCAGTAGCCCGAACACTGAGAAGTTGCTATAGTGTGGTCTATTAGTAAGATTGTTTTCAACGGCATTTGACAAATCTTGATTTAAGATGGCTTAAGTAATGAAACGTGGTAGTGCACAGTCATCCTCCGCTCCATAGTCAGAGGACAGTCTAAAATGTCTCATTAAATAATATAAAAAGTTATAGCTCACAGACTTGGGGATTTCAAAGCCGAGTAGACCTCAGTCTGAAAGACGAAAGTGCAATAATACAGTTAATGTCTGGGTTCTTTCCATTTCTCCTCTGCGGTTTGGGGCTTTCGGATCATGCTCTGGCTAAAAGGAAGATGGTCCTAGCAGTGCCAGGCACCTGGAATGCTAACGTCTAGAGGAAGACCGATAAGGGAAGAGGAGGGAAATGATTTCCAAAACTGCTTTCCTTTTCCCTCTCATAGTGGTCAGTCTTGATTGCCAGTTTGGTGGGACTCAGTATCACCTGTGAGACACACCCTGGACATCTCTATGGGGGTGTTTTCAGAGAGGTTTAACTGAGGGGAAAACCTGCCTGTCTCCTGGGCTGGGGCTTCAGACAAGATAAGGAGGTGGGCTGAGTACCTCCATCCCTTTCTGCTCCCAGCCAGCCATGCCTTCCTTGGGGTGATGGATTGTACACTCAAGTTTGACCCCAAACTGCCCCCCTCCCTTAAGCAGCTTTTGTCAAATATGTTGTTACGGTATCAAGAAAAGTAGCTGATCTAGCTCCCCTCTCCCAGCAACTTTCTTCTCCCTTCTCTTGGTTCATATGTGAACCACAATCTAGTCTCTGATTCTCATGGTGAAACATATTGAAGAGTAAAGATGGGGAGATAAGAGTCAAAGACACCCCAAAAGCTAGTGCCAGATGACTCAGGAACACAAAAAGGAGCAGGTTTGAGAGGAAATGTGGCCCTTGTAACAGTTCTGGTTTTGGGATGACAGAGATGAGTAGCGGGAGATGGGAATGGGACAGGAAGGAGATGAAATAATGAGTCTGGACCATCCAAGAGAAATATATAAGAATAACATCAAAGGCACAAAAGGAATTCTTGACTTTTAGGAGAAGCCATATTTTTTCAGAGACAAATGTAAGAAAGGAAGAAAATTGCAAAATGTGTGTGTGTGTATGTGTGTGTGTGTGTTGCTCCTAAGATTTATATGGGTGTGCAAAGGCCTAGAATAACAAAATGATTCTGAAGAACAAAGCTGGAAGACTTTCCCTACAAAATTTCAAAGCTCATTATGAGGCTCAGTAATTGAGACAGTGTGGTATTGGCAGAAGGCTAGATGGATATACCAAAGGAATATAATAGAGAATCCAGAAATAGAAGTCGGGAGCTTGATTTACAACAAAGTCACTGCCACAGTGCAGCGAGGAAAGGATAATATTTTGAGCAAATGGTGCTGGAGCAATTGGCTACTCATCTGGAAAAAAAAGGATATTTGACACGACCTCATTCCGTATACACTAATTAATTCAAGATGATCATAGACCTAAGAGGGAAAGGTTTGAAATAAGCTTGTACTAATCAAAAGATATGATCAAGGAGTAGGTTGGGAAGAGAGACTATATTTCATACACACATCTGGATAACGGACTCACATGCAGAGTCAGCAAAAGGAATCTTGTGAATCAATAAGAAAATCAAGCAGATCAAATTTTAAAATGAGAAAGGCTGTTGTTGTTACTGGAGATTCTTCATCATCTTTATTTTTTAATTTTTTAAAAATAAACTTTGAGACACGGTCTTACGGTTGTTCAGTCCAGCCTTGAATTCGTTATGCAGCCAAGGCCAACCTTGAACTCCTGATCGTCTTGCCTCTCTCTGACATGCTGCCATTGTAGACTTGCATCACTGTGCCTGTCTAAGAAAGACACTAGAACAAGCGCTCTACAGAGATCATTTCTAAGTGGCCAATAAATACTGGAGAAATGCTCAATATAGCTCCTTATGGGAGAAATGAAAATAGCAATGAAAGATGTAGAACAGCCCAACCTATTGGATTTGTCCATCCAGAGAACTCTAATACATGTTGCTGTCATGTGTCTATTAAAACACATGCGTGAATATTCATAACAACAGCAAACTTCTTACCTGTGGTACCATCTTGCCAGCTACATTCTGATTCTTTTTTGAAATTCTGTGTGTGGGTGTAGGTGTGGGTGTACGTGCACGTGCACACAAGTTAAAACATGCGCTCAGAAGATAACTGTGTAGAGTGAGTTCTCTCCTTTATCTTTTGCATGGGGATTGAACTCAGGTTATCAATAGACTTGTACAGATAGCACTTTAAACCCTGAGCCATTCTCCTGGCTCATCGTCCCTATTTTACTTGTTTTAAAAGACAGTGTAACAGAGCTCTGGCTGTCCTGGATTTACTTTGTAGACTAGGCTGGCTTCGAACTCACAGGGACTGACCTGCCTCTGTGTCCTGAGTGCTGGCATTAAGGGATGTGCTCCCATGCTTGGCCTCTAGCATCCTTATTTTTTTATTATAATTTATTCACATCACATCCTGATTGTAATCCCTTTGCTTTTATCTTCCTGTTCCCTTAGCATCCTTATTTTTAATAGTTCTAAATTGACACAAGTATTAGTTAAGGGAAAGATGAGTAAGTTGTGGTATATACATACAATAAAATATTACTTAGCAAGCAGAATTGACTGATTCCTATGAATAATCAGTTGGTCTTTGAGAAAGCTTGCCAAGAAAATTTAATGAGGCAGTAGAAAGCTTTTTTTTTTTTTTTTTTTTTTTTTTTTCAGTTGTAGTAGGCGAACTGGGCTTTCAGATGAAAAAAAAAAAAAGTGTCGATTTAGGCAAGAGTAGCATGGAAGAATGGGGAAATAGTAGGATCTACAGGGTCCTGGAAACCTACAAGAAGAACTTTATGACAGGCAGATCTGGGGCCTGGGGTCCTCCTCAAACTAAGGCACCAGCCAAGGAGAATATAGGCAGTAAACTTCAAACCCCTACCCAGACCTAGCTGATGAACAGGATATTCTCCACCATTGAGTGGAGAGTGAGATCTGGCTCTCACACGAACTCTGGTGCCCCTTTTCTGACCACGTCCCCTGGATGGGGAGGCCTGACGGCACTCAGAGGAAGGATAGCAAGTTACCAAGAAGAGACTCGATAGTCTAAGAGCATATATGGGGGAGGAGGTCTCCCTCAATCACAGACATAGGGGAGGGGAGAAGGGGGGAAGTGGGAAGGAGGGAGGAATGGGAGGAAACGGGAAGGGCTAACAATCTAGATGTAATATGAATAAATTAATAAAAAATGTGTCTAAAACTCTACCTTTTACTAGATACAAAAATTAATTCAAAATGGGTAATAGATCTAAATATAAGAAATAAAAACATAGAAATAAATCTTGCCTGGATTTAGCAATGGTCTCTATGCTATGGCATCAAAAACAGGAGCTAAAATAAGAAAACAAGATAGTTTGGATTTTACCAAAATTTAAAAAACTTAGTAATCAAGATAAATAATAGCATATAGCCATACAAAAATTTGAACACAATTGTTTTTTGTATCTTTATTCATAATTCCAAGAAGGAGAAGCAACTCAAATATTCATTAACTGATGAATAAATAATAAAACATGGAGCATTCATCAGTGGGCTATTACTTATAATAAAGAGAAATGAGGTACTAACTCTTATTACACCATAGGCTAATTTGAATAACACATTCAGCTAATTGAAAAGTCAGTCATATTGAGAAATATAAAAATAGAAAATTACATACTGAAAAACATGCTAAATGCTTCTATTTACATGAATTGTCCATAATAGATACACACACACACACACACACACACACACACACACACACACACACACACGGATTAGTAGTGACCAGGGGCTACATGGGAAGGAAAAGCTAATATGACTGCTCATTGGTATTGACTTTCTATTTTCTTTCTTTTTTTGGCTGATGAAAATGTCCTAAAATAATATACTGGTTATGTCTTTACAACCCTGTGTATACTATAAACCTCTACATTTTACACCTTAAAAAGATGGTTTTTATTCTACAAAAGTTACATCTTAAATTGTTCCATAGTAAAAAGAATGAATTAATAATATAATCAACAAAATAAATGACATTCAGACATTCTGAGAAGGTGGGGAGGGGCAGGCCAGATATTAACAGGAACATGATCCCATGCTGCTCTATTACTGTGAAGAGGGGCTTGCTTACAGCTTCAGAGGGCTAGGCCATCAGCAGCATGGCAGGCTGTGTGGAGGCAGCAGGCACGGTGCTGGAGAAGCAGCTAAGAGCTACATCCTGATCAGCAGGGAGCAGGCAGAGAGGGGGGTGGAGAGAGGGAGAGAAAGAAGAAGAAGAAGAAGAAGAAGAAGAGGAAGAAGAAGAGGAAGAAGAAGAAGAGGAAGAAGAAGAAGAGGAAGAAGAAGAAGAGGAAGAAGAAAAAGAGAGAAGAGAGAGGGGAGAGAGAGAGAGAGAGAGAGTGTCAATCTGGTGTGGGCTTTTAAAACTTCAAAGTCCACCCCCAGTGACACATTTCCTCCAACAAGGCCACACCTCCTAATCCTTCCTAAACAGTTCATCTGCTGCGGGCTTAGCCTGAGAATATACAGACCTCTATGGGCCATTCTCATTCAAAGCACCATAATCCTTTTTGTATGAAGTTCATGAACAGACAAAAGTAATGACGGAGACATAAATTAGAGTAGTGGTTACCTCCATGGGGAATTGGATGAAAAGTGAATCAAGGAGTGTCAAGAGAGAGCCAACCAAAGTACAGACATGCCAGTCACTCCATCTGACAGTTATCTATGTTTATAGGTATGCCAAAGTTTAATGAGTTATACTCTAGAAGACAAATGTGATCTGAGATATTTACTAAATGTGTTTTGTATTTCTGTGAGGATGAGTATGGATAGTGACTGGATAATTAAACTTTGAAAAAGAGGGATGATAAAGACCTTGGGGTCCCATCTTCTCATTTTATGTGCGAACAAGATCTTTTTCTCAGTCTCAGGAAAAGGATAGGAAATTTATGAAGAGAACAAGGTGACGTGAAGGCAGAGAACTGCCCACTCATATCCCTGTCTTCTCTTTAGGGTAGGTTGGGTGACTGATGTGCACGTTGTCTTGTATGTACACAAGATGGCCTGTATTGGTTAGAGTTTCTATCGCTTTGACAAAGCACCGTGACCAAAGGCAGCTTTGAGGAGGAAGGGCTTCTTTCATCTTACAGCTCGTGGTCCACTATCCAGGGAAGTCAGGTCAGGGACTCAGGGTAGAAACCTGGAGGCAAGAACTTTGTGTAAAGGCCACAGAGGAATGCCGCTTACTGTCTTGCTCCTCATGGCTTACTCACATTGCTTTCTTATCCTCCACAGGACTACCTTCTCAGGGGTAGTACCTACCTCAGTGAGCTGGCCTCTCCCTCTGACATCAATCGTTGACCAAGAAAATGTCCTACAGAGTTAGCCAGAGGGCAATCTTTTTTTCCTCCGAGACAATCTTCTTTTTTTTTCTCTGTAACCCTGGCTCTCTTGGAATCACTCTGTAGACCAGTCTGGCCTCGAATCCAGAGAGATCCACCTGCCTCTGCCTCCTGAGTGCTGGGATTAAAGGTGTGTGCCACCACCGCCTGGCATAGGGCAATCTTACGCGTGCATTTTCTCAAGCTTCATCTCCCTATATAACTCTGGCTTGTGTCAAGCTGGTAAAACAAAACAAAAAAACAAATGAACAAAACAAATAAAACCAACCAGGGTACAGTGTGTCTATGGTCTGTGATGCTACTGTGAGGAGACATACCCAACGTTGTGTTGAATGAGTTTAGAACTTCTAGAGAATACAAACCAGTAGTCCCCACTGCTTGTTAGCTACCTTTGCCTTAGGACTAGACTTGAAAACAGATTAGAAGGATTCCTCTTTTCATCTTGGTCCTTCTTCTTCCATAGGCTGTAGCCATTTTCTTAAAAGGTTTCATTTGTGATGGTTTCTATCAGCATAAACAGTGGATACAAGGTTAAAACGGTCACCTATCTAGAAGCTGGACTCGAGGGCTAACTGTGTGTGCTTACATTTGATCAGGCAAAACAACTCCCTGAACCTCAAGGTCTCTAGTTTCAGATTAGCAGTGGTTCTAATTATTGACATTAGTGGTAGTAATTGCTCTATAATTTGTAAACGTTGTGTGCCCTCCATTTCTTTCACAATTGTGCGATCACCCCAGCACTAGGGGAGCTCAGGCAGGAAGGTGGAGAATTTGAGATTAGCCTGGGCTACACTGTGTCTCAAAAACCTACCACCACCACCAACTTTATGAGTTTCTAGGGATAGAATCCAGAATCTTGTAGATGCTAAAAAGATGCTAAAAAGTACCCTATCACTGAGCTATATCCCAGTCCAAGATGTAGCTCAAAGACACCCTTCTCTCTGTAAGCTCCTTCGCTCTTTGTGTTTTCTCACAGCAGCAGAGAAGTGACGAAAGTACCATGTATTCAAATGAGTAAAGTGAGCGAAGAGCAAAGGACAGGTTTTGTAATTGTTGTTGTTTAGATTTGTGTTATTGGCGTAGTGTTGAGATTTGAACCCAAGGCTTGGGCGTGTTAGACAAGCATTCTCCCACAAACTACCTGGAGAGCAGGCTTTTAAAGGAGGAACAACTGTGGGCTGGAGATAGGTTAGGATTGGTATGACAAACTCTGCTAGACACAACTTTTGTTAGAAGCACAAAGTGAATGGGTGTGCATAAATGTCACAACATCTCTGGGCCTGGGAAGTATGCCATGAATCTCGTTGTGACCTCATCATCTTCACTGCAAGAAGGGCTATACACATAACATGTGCTATTTAAAATCTTTTGTAAGGCGGGGAGGGATTTTGCTGTTGTTGCTAATTTGTTTTAGTATTTGAGACAGGGTCTCTCTCTGTAGGCTAAGCTGACCTGGAGCTCATTATGTAGCCCAGGCTGGCCTCACACTTTCAACAGTTTTCTTTTCTCAGCTTTCCAAGTCCTGAGATTACAAACATGGGTCATTTTGTGTGTGTGTGTGTGCGTGTGTGTGTGTGTGTGTGTGTGTGTGTGTGTGTGTGTGAGAGAGAGAGAGAGAGAGAGAGAGAGAGAGAGAGAGAGAGAGTACATGTGCACAGGCATCTGTAAGAATAAGGTGATATCCAGCAAGATGGATCAGTAGGTAAAGACGATTAGCTCCAAGATCCATGTAAGGTGGATGGGGAGGAGCGTTTCCCAAGGGTTGTCCTCTGACTACCGTATACATCCTCTTCCCACGTGATGCACACTCATACACAATAATAATATTAATAACTTAAAATATGTTCAACAGATGCATAACATAGTGGGGAAATATAACATGTATGATGGCAGGATCAGTCACTCTACACATATCCGAATATCTTCCTTAGGTTCAGTATCATGCTAGAGGCTGCCCCTGTTACGATGAAAACATGTGATTTGGGCCTTTGTGGAAAGTATACTTAACAGAGACTGAGTTAAATCCCAAATTATAAAGGTTATTGAAATCATAAGGAAAAATGTTCACAGGCCAACAAGAAATTGAAAGAAAAGAATTGCTGGGCTGGAGAAATGGGTTCGTGTTTCAGAATGCTTACTGCACTTGCAGAGGATCTGGGTTTGGTTCCCAGCACCCATACTGGGTAGCTTACAAACCAGATTTCGACTCTAGTTCCAGGGGTTCTGGCATTCTTTTCTGGCCTCCGAGGACCCCAGCATGCACAGATGTGGTGCACATCCAGACACTCAAACACACTCAAACACACACACACACACACACACACACACACACACACACACACACACACATGCACTTAAGTACATACAAAAAAAAAAAACCTCACTCCCTCATCTCTTAGATTTGGAACAATCTAATCAGCTGGAAGGCTTTAAAAACAAAGCAAAATTAAAAAAAGAAAACATTGCTAATGGCCAATAAATACAGAAAAATCAGCTCTGCTGCAGGAGTCACTTTCACTGAAGCAAAACCAGAGGAAATTTGTTTTTCTATTAAAGGTGAAGACAAATCTTGGTGCTGGCATGGTGACGACACGGGCATTCCTATGTCCTTGTAGTGGGAGTGCGATTGGTGTCAGCTTTCTGCATGGCAGTTCAACCACATTCGTTGGAATTTAAAACATGCAGCCAGTTTAACCTAGAAAATCTATTTCTAGGAAGAAAAAAAGAAGTGGATATGTATTTAAAGATATAACTTATAATAGCTAAAAAAAGAAAATTATGTATCTCATTAGATGATGAGTTAAAATAAGGTCCACTGACATAATAAAATATGTTGCAGTAGTTAAAACGGAGCTATAGACATTGGCCTGAAAAGGTGACACACTATTATCGTGAGTGGAGGAGTTAGGTAGATTTCACAAAAGATGGCTTTAAAAAAAAAATGACAACCTCTGGTCCCCTTAAATAGGTAACTATGTGTTTGGTTGAGAATGTGAATGGAAAAGTCTAAAAACAGATTTTAAAACATAGGATTATCTTTTGGCAAGGCTATTTTGAGATGATAATCTTTATTTATTTATTTATTTATTTATTTATTTGGTAATCTTTATTTTTATACCTTTTTTTGGTGGCATTTTCTCAATTTTTAGTGGTGAATAAGACTATATATAAGTCAATTAACAAAGCAAAACTATGCAAAAGTTCTTCTTATTTTCTCCCCCACCAGCCTACTGCCTTTGCCTAACCAAAACTGGGATACTGATTTTTTTTTTTTTTCTTTTTAAAGACTCTTGAGTTTTGCACATTCATATTTTTTTCCTTGTCAATGTCAGTCGGGAAAACCTTTAGAAATCATAAAATATTCCGAGCATTTGGAACAAAATGACAACCACAGAGTACTAACCTCATTTCCAAGATGGACAAATAAGAACTGAAGGGAAAGAAACGCTGGCAGGGTAGGGGACAAGAATTTGAGCACCTCAGCTTTAGGATCTGTTCCTTGGAAGGGGGCTGGGTGGGAGAATCAAAGAGAACTGCGGGGATTGCCACAGATTTTTGTCCCCAGACAAAAGCTTTAGAGTCCCAGAGAACAAGAACCCGCTTCCCATCACTTGTCTGGAGCTAGATGTTCTCTCTGTAGATGAAGCTCTACAACCTCTGTTGGAGAAAAATCCACCAACTCAAATCCACCTACTCCTCCCTCCAACCCCCAACCCCCCGCCCTTTTTTGTTGTGGGACTCAGGAGCCTAAAGTATGTCTATCATATTTTAGGCAGAACTACTCTGTGACCCACAGTGCTGCCTGGCCACGAAGGGCTAACAGCTACGCCTCGGATCTTGGGGCCCAGAGTGGAGGCAGACTTCGGAGACTGTGGGGTTACTGCAGAGAATCTCCGATTTCATATAGGTCCCCCCCCCCAAGCTAAGTAGACAAAATTACAATTAATTGCTGTGTGTAAGGACCCACGTTATAGAACCCTTGGGTGAAAAGGGAAATCTTAGTCTCAAAAACGTTTACAGAGTACAAAATGGAGGTATTTATTGGCACGGTGAAGTCCGTGCTTTTATGTTCCGTGAGAGTCATTTCTTCCGTCTTTTCCTACTGTCAATTGTCTGTGTAGGCATATTTTTAAAATCTATTTTTATTTTAGTTTCTTATATATTTGTCTCCTCTCTCCACCCCAAAATCCCTTCCAACACCCCAACACCAGGTAGGAGAGAAAGAAGGTTAGCGGGGAGAAGGGGCGTGGTTTTCCTTAGGTACTTCCTGCTGTACCTAAGGTTCCATTGGGTTCCTTGGGGCAAGTCCAATCCTCATTTCAGGGTATCTCCAAACTGCCATCAACAGCAACCAGGAGCAGCGGTGGGAAGCAGCACCTTCTTTCTTCTCTGAGCCCCCTCAGTCTCTCTCTGGGTCTACTGGCATTTATTCTCACTGGCCAAGACCATGCACCGCACGAGGCAGTTCCTAGCTGACAAAGATCACACAACCCCTCATGAGGCTGTTATCAGCTGTGGACAAACACGAGCAGCCCTCATATCCTACACCTGGGATTAAAGCAAAAACATTTTACATATCATAAACTAAAACTCTCACAACGTGTCTATGCTGATGAACCCAGAAGTCTTGAAAAAGACTGTTTAGTTCCAAGTTTATAGACTTGTAAAGTAACGTCTATTCCTCACTCTTTCTCCCTATTTCTCTTAGAATAAAATTCCAACGAAAATTTAAAAACACAAAGACAGCCTTTGCTGCGCTGCTTGGCGGGGGTAGGGGTGGGGTGGGGGAGTGGGGGCGTGGGTTAAGGAAAGACAGTAGATAATTTCCGTGTGCCTAGGCCTAATTATTGGTTTACTTACTAGAAAAATTCACAAACATTTCTAAACATTTTTTTTTCAAAATAAACGTTGAAATGTTTGCTATTGTAACATGGAAAAGTTTATGAATTCTGAAGAATTTTATAATAATAAGTCTGTATCTGAACTGGAGGAAAAATGACATGTTATAGAAATACTTGTAGACTCCGGTTTCAGCTACTATAGCATTTCTTTAAATAAAAGTTAAAAGGATGTTACCTCAGATTTATGAATAACTGTTTTGTCTATGTTTCACTCAGTGTCAGCACCAGGGAGGAACGCTGTGTTCTATGGCTTTGGTTTTTCCTTTGAACTGCTTTTCTTCCCACATGATAACCTCAGGGGCTTTGATTTCTAACATTTTCTCTGTTAACAGTGAAGAACAGGCAAGAGGTTTGAGATAAGGAAACGATTAGAGGGGATTTTATGTATTTAATGCCTCTCGAATCCCAGGAATTCCAGCAGTCTTGGGAGGTTGGACAGGGTCCTCAGAAAAGGAAGCATATTCACAGTGACAAGCTATGGAGATATTTGAATTTTAAGGCTGTCATGAGCCAAGTTACATTATGAGTTCATGTAGCAGAATCTGACAGTAGAAAATGTTTAAGTAATGAATGACCTCATGCCAAGCCAGTTCCACTTAAAATCAACAATTCAGAAAGACTTTGAACAAGAAGATATACTATTTCTATTCTATTCTATTTGTCTGTCTGTCTGTCTACCTACCTATCTACATATCCATAGTGGTTTAAATAGGAATGGCCCCTTATGATTCAGGTGTTTAAATGCTTGGCCATAGGGAGTGGCACTATTAGGAGCTGTGGCCTTGTTGGAGTGGGTGTGGCCTTGTTGGAGTGGGTGTGGCCTGTGGAGTTGGGGCTTTGAGGTCTTAAATGCTCACGCTACACCCAGCTGAAACACATCTAGTCTCCTCCTGGCTACTCTCATGTCAAGATGTAGAACTCTAGGCTCCTCCAGCACCTCGTCGGCCTGGATGTTGTCATGCTACCTACCATGATGATAACGGACTAAATCTCTGAAATTGTAAGCCAGCCCAATTAAGTGTTGTCCTTTATAAGAGCTGCCTTGGTCATTGTGTCTGTTCACAGCAATGGAAACCTTAAGACTCTATCTATCTATCTATCTATCTATCTATCTATCTATCTATCTGCGGTCTCTTTACCTTTCTGTGTGTCTGTATATGCCACAGCATGCCTATAGAAGTCAGAAGGCAATTTTTTAGGAAACATCTCCTTCTACCACATGGGCCCTAGGAATCGAACTCAGGGTGTCAGGCACAGGTGCAAATGGCTTTGCTTGTGGAACCATCTCACTAGCCCAAGTCCCCCTATTTTATTCTAAAAATTGTTCTTTACGTTTTCCAAGTAATGTTTTCAGACTTGCTGAGTGTGGTGCGAGGTGACTATGGTGGACACCTGTGCAGATCCTGCGTATGTTACACATTGGCATAATCAGCCAGCTTGTCAATGAACTCAAAGAGTCTCAAGCCCCGTCCTTTCCCTGTTTTGCCTGCCATTCATTCTTTGACCTACCAGAATGTGACATGTTCTATAATGTGCCCTCCTTGGGGGAGCCTGGCCACACCCCACTTCTGAATCTCTAGAAAGAGAGCTGAGCCAATGAACATGGACTCTCCCTGATTGAAAGGAAAGGCTCTTGTTACTCGAAGAACAGGAAAAACCTGTGGGAAACTCAGTAATCTGGAAAAATCTGCTGTGCCCATCAGTAAAAAGGGAGGAGATACAATCACTTCACTCCAAAATCATCTTTAAAGAGAAGATATCTTTCTTCTCAGAAAATAGCATCAGGTGGTCAGAAAAACAAAACAAAACAAAACAAAACAAAAAAACCCCCACTTCTTTGGCTTAGCTCAGGCCCTGGGTACGTAGAAGATCACCATCAGGAAAAAGCTGGTGGATGGGAAAATAGTAACAGAAAGAGCCCTGAACAGAGTTACCCAACACTGGCGTATGAGATATGGTATACTTGATATATGGTAGCTAAACACACTGAATCACAAACTCCTAAGCACTTCTAAACTAGGATCGAAGAGGCTAAGGTGTTTAGACAGAATCCAAAAGGAAAAACACAACAGAAACAAAAGCAAAATTAGTGGCAACAATAATAAATCCTTACCAATTTTTTTCAGTATTTGGCTGTAATATAAAATATAGTGGTTAGTTTTTGTTAACCTGACACAAACTAGATTTACCTAGGAAGAGGGAACCTCACTTGATAAATTCCTTCCATTAGAGTGGCCTAAATGCACATCTGTGGGGCATTTTCTTAGTTGATTGATGTGGGAACACACAGCCTACCATGGATGAGCCAGTGCTCCTGGGTTGTTTAAGAAATAAGGCTGGCAAGCCAATAAGCAGCATTTCCCCATAGTTTTTCCATTACAGGGGAATGCCTTGGCTTTCCTAAAGAAACCTTTTCTTCCCAAGTTGCTTTTGGTCATGGTGCTTTACGACAGCAACAGGAATAAAATAACACACCACGCCTACAACCGCTTCCCCTAGTCTTCCTTTCAAATACTTTGTTTTCATTTTTTTGGATTTTTGAAGTGCCTGCTTTGTGTCTTTGAGAATAGCAAACCAGAGTCCCTCATCTCCATTTAGATGCCACGTCCTTGACGACATAGAAACATCTTGACCACTACATCTATTATAGCTCCTGGGCACTAGTTCTTGTCCATAAGAGATACACGATACTTCGGTGAATAAACGAATAAGTATATATTTAAAATATGTCAGTGGAATGCAAAATAGATGTGAATAATATACCATGGGCTGAAGTGAATTTGCAGCCTGCAAACATTTACTGCTCTTACTGTATAATAATATATACTGTGATGGCCAGTTCTAATTGTCAGCTTGATACAACCTAGCCCGGGGAGAGAACCTCAGTGAGAGACTGTCAACATCAAGTTGACTTGTGGGCTTGTTTCTGCAAGATTATCTTGAGTGTCTTAATCAGTGTGGGGAGACCCACCCTAAATGAGGGAACCACCTTCTGATAGCACCCTAGATAAAAGGGTAAGACAAAGGTGTTAGCTCTTTTATCCACTTGGCCTTCACTCTGGTTGGCCAGTTCATCTACTCTGCTGCTGCTGCTGATGATTCTGTTGGTGGTCCCTTCACTGACATGAGAACTAGCACTAGGACTTCATTTATACTAAAATAATTTCTCTTGTTTCTAAAATTAAGCTTAATTTTTATGCCCTCTCTTTAAAACTATTTACAAATGGTCTATATGGCTTTTGGATTAGCGAATAAAGGGTTGAAGTGGAAAAGTCGGCCTTAATCCTTCATGATGATTTCTGTTCCTCCAAATGGTTTTGTCAAAACAACTGAGTCTGTGGTCATATAAAAGTACTTTATTTCAAAATCATAAAAGTATTTCAAAACCTGTGACATGTTTATTCAATAGTCATTATTATTCTTGGATGGACAATACTCTCCATATGTTCATGAATGAAGATGAAACATTGGGAATACCAAATGAAGAGACAGTCCTTAGATAATGAAAGATTGGCACATGGGGTGATGGCTCGTCCTGATTGTCAACTTGACTATGTCTAGACTTAAGTAAGACCCAAAAATGGAGAGTATACTGTGAGGAATTTTTGCTTAATTTAAAGTAGAAAGATGCAGTTTGAGGTAGCATCCCTATCTTGAAGGTAGGAAGACACTCCTCTAACTCAGATCTTTTGAGCTGGGAAAAGACAAGCCTTAAATCTGGACCCTGAGGCCAGAAAACTCACTGTTAATCCAGATCATTTGAGCTGAGAAAACCCACCTCCAGTCTGGGCTGAACCTCCTGCCGGAAGCGTATGTAAGGATATAGAAGATGGAAGCCTTTGCTTTCTGTCTGCTTGTTCTTCCCTTGCAATCAAGTCCATCCCTCCACTGGCCTTAGAGCCTATTTCTTTAGCATTCCAATGTATACTGAAGACCAGCTGAGACACCCAGCCTCATGGACTGAGCACCTGCTGGGTTCTTGGACTTGCCATTCACAGCTGGCCATTGTTGGATTAGATGGATGGCTGCCTGTCAGTCCTTGTAATAAATTCCTGTGCTCTCTGTTTACGGAGGTTCATCCTATGTGTCCTGTTACTCTAGAGAACCCTGACTAATGTGTATGGATGAAAAGTCAGTAAAAAGAGCTTTGAAACTGTGGACTGCAGTGCCTGAGAGGCAGAGGTAGAGGCAGAGGCAGAGGCAGGAAAGGCTCTATGAGTTTGAAGTCAGCTTGGTCTACACTGAGAGTTCCAGGCAAGATAGAGCTGCACAATGAGACCCTGTCTCAAAAAAATAAAAAAAAGAAAGAAAGAAAAAAGAAAAAGATGTGGATCACTGTTCCTTGATTTCGAGTTGACTGAGTTGGGTTCTTATACTTCAGAGATGACCATTGTTTCTTGATAAAAGAATAAGAGTAAGTGCAGAAATTATCACATCATTCTCTTAATAACTATGTAAGGCCTCCATTTTAAGAAAACTTTATAGTTGAATGTATGTCTATTATCTACCATCTATATATCTATTATCTATTACCTATCACCTACCATCTATTTTCCATCAATTTATCACCCATCACCTATCTGTTTATCATCTATCTATCTATCTATCTATCTATCTATCTATCTATCTATCTATGTATCATCTGTCTGTCTGTCTGTCTGTCTGTCTGTCTGTCTGTCTATCCATTCTTCTGGGAAACCTTGTTATACTCTTGTCAGAACTCCCCTTTGACTTTTTCCCAATGGAAAAGAATTCAGTTATCTTTTGAAGGTAAAATTCAGGCGTGCTGATTTCTTGTCATACGTTCTATGGTGATTTGCCTAGAGTGCCAGATATTTGCCACCGGTGAACTTCTGGGCTGCTGACTGTGATGTCAAGAGCCCCCAGCTCTGTCAGCGATTTTACTTCAGTTAAGCCGGGAATGTGTGTGTGTGCTGTGTGAATGTAAGCCAGTCTCAAGGATTAACATTTGGTCAGGAAATGACTGAAGGACAGCTAGTGATCCCAATAATCCACTTACAGGGTTCTGTTGAATTTTAAACCAACTCACAGAGCCATGGGATTTCACACCTGGGGGAGAGCTTAAGGGCTTTCTCATTAAATTCCCTGATTTTGCCTGCATAGAGACTGGTGTGTTTGGCTCAAGGCTATGGTTATCGGCAGACTCTAGTGTAAAATCAGGATCGATTCCAGACAAACCACCTATACCTGAAATCGCACAAGCTTGTTCTACCTGTGTATTCTTTCGTTTATGCCAGGGAAATAGGACATTTTAATTCCTAGAATCACATATACATTGTTCTTAAAATCCAACACAATTAACTATTAGTAATGGATAGACATTTTATGATGGACCCTTATTTAGGCTCACTAGAAATAGAAGATCTATCCACGGTTAACTGTGTTTTGGCTCTTAACAAGTTCTGGCTTTCCATTTATTTATGCCTAGCTTTCTGAGCTTCTCCAAAAATAGTAAGATAAACCTCCTACCTTCACGCAGAGCTTTAGCTTTATCGAGCACAGCTATCTGGGAGCGGGATACAACAGAATTATCTTGCATTTTGCATGCTCTTCGGCCTGCTATCTTTCTGCTGTGAACTGGTAAGCTGGAGCTGACCGATACACACTAACGTAATTGTTAGAGTGTCCTGACCAGCATCGCATATTTCAAACCACTGTAGACTCTCAGATGAAATTTTTCCACTGAAATCAGATTCCTGACATAGTTTTGTTTCCGACTGTGCTGCTTTTCATTTCCTGTTAAATATGAGAGACACAAAAATATTAACAATTGCCCAGTTGGGGAATAAAAATAAACCCCATCCTCATTTGGCATAAGGGAGATGTTTTAATCCCAATCCTCAGTGGGAAGTTAACGATTGACAGCAGTGCAGCAAAGGGTGCCCCTCCCCCCTCTTTTACATTCAAAAGCAGCACAGGCGGGAGAATGCATCTAGAGTTAACCCCTGAAGTTCAGATTATCTAAACATTTCTTAAATTTTATCAGGTGGGAGAAAATGATAGTTTATGGTATTTGTTGTTAAAATGACAATGATAGGGGGCTGGAGAGATGGCTCAGCGATTAAGAGCACTGGCTGCTCTTCCAGAGGACCTTGGTTCAATTCCCAGGACCCACCTGGCAACTCAAAACTGTCTATAACTCCAGTTCCAGGGGATTTGATGACCTCACACAGACAAATATGCAGGTGAAACGTCAATGTGTTTAAAATGAAAAAATAAAGCTAAATAATAATAAAAGAAAACTGAACATTTTTATGTGGCCTAGACTTTGTAAAGTATCTTCACTATTTAAATTATTTCTTAAAATCCATCATATATAATTAATATTCTAATAAAACATTAAAAAATAGCCTTTTGGTTATAGTTTTGGTTGAGTCAGGAATAGTATGTAATTCTGGGCTCTGCCAATTATTTAGCAGTCAAATGACCTTGGTCTGGGTTTATTTTGGTTCAAGGGTATAGTCCATCAGCTAGCCACACTGGGAACTGGGAAGCAAATAATTTTGCTATTTCATGTTTGATACTCTCTTGTCTCTGCCACTGAAACAATTAGAAAAATCACTTTATTGGATTAACCATGGTTGTAGAGTATTTAAGATATTATGCTATGGTGGGATAAACACATGTATGTTGCTATATTACTACTGTCTAAGATAAGGCATGTTAAGCCCTAGGCTCTGTGAATGATCTGACAACATTTTGAAATAAAGTTTTCTCTACATGTTAATTTAATATTTAGGCAATGACAGTTCTGAGGCATTGACAGGAATACTAACTTGGGAACTGTTTTTAAAAAGGCTTGTATGTGTACTTCTCTACCCAGGCTGAACATACCTGGGGCATCCTGGGCTTCAGTCATTTAATTCAACACTCCTGTGGAAGTGTTATTGTATTGAAATGTGCAAAGAGACAAAAGAAACTGCATCTGAGGCCACGTTTATTTCAAAGCCAGAAAACCCGAGCAAACAGGCAATATAGCAATGCACAGGAGAATTGAGTTAATGGCAACTTACTGGAAAGGAGTCAAGAAGGAAAAAAGTGGAGAAAGGGGCTGCAGGGAAGATGACTCACTTGGTGAAGTGCTTCCTGTGCCAACATCAGGACCTGTGTTTGGATCACTGGACCTGGGGAAAAAGCCAGGCTTAGAGGTGAGCCCCTGAAATCCCAGCACTGGGGATGTGGAGGCTGCAGGCTATGTAGTTTGTTGGCCAGTGAGGCTAGCTGAATCCGCAAACTCCAGGTTCAGTGAGACCATGACTCAAAAATAAGTGGAAATAAATGGACAAAGATGCTGGACATTAACTGCTGGCCATCACATGCAACTACGTACACATGAATATGTATACAAGCTACAGGACACACACACACACACACACACACACACACACACACACACACACACACGCTAAATTGCTGGTTTCAGTCCTCTATCTAGAATGAAAAGAGATAGCTCGTTAATCACCCTGAATGAGATACTAGGTTTATATAAAAATGTTTATATTCTATTACAAAGAAGAATAAAATTCAGGGCACTTCGTACCCAGTGACTTTCCTCAATGAAACAATTCTAAGCCAAAAGAGAAATCTGAAAATTTTAATGGTATATTATTGCCATTATTTGAACCACTAGCTAAGAGCCTGTCATCAGGAAGCCCGGCCTGAGAAGGTAGTTTCTGCAATCAATGCTATTATTTTTAAGAACAGCATAGCTTATTTGGCACCACTTGGTCTGTCATCATTTTAGTCAGAGGCGATGTCACAAAGTCTACTTGAAAAACACAATTTATTCACTTCCTCAAAAAAGTAATTCAAGCTTTGTAAATTAAGAAACAACAAAATCTTAATTAGCTTGTGCTATGTGATTTTTTTTTTTTAATTAAAAAAAGGCAAAGGGATTTAATTAAGAGTAAGATCATTGTTGGTTTGTAGAAACTTTAGAGGTTATTTTTTGTTTCCAAATCAGAAACTTGCTGAATTTCTTAATATGTAACCTTTATGCATCTTAATTTACTTTTGGAACATCATCAACAGCATAGTTCAGTGCAGCTTCAAAATTAGCTTAATGATTGATTCTGCCTCTATTAAAAATGTATGCAGTTTCTTTTCTTCTCCTTTTCAAAACAGGCAAATGTTCTAGAAATGCTTTCTGGCATTGTTTAAACCTGCCATGCAATGCAGCCCTTGTTTTAGAATCACTTTAATTGCCTCAGTCACTCATTCTAAACTTGTCCTTAAAATTTGTTTTCACTTAGATTTCTTCGTTTCATTTTATGTGTGTGAGTGTCTTGCCTACAAGTATGTATGCACACCACATGCATGCCTGGTGCCCTTGGAGGTCGGAAGAGGGCATTAGATTTCCTGGACCTGGGGTATGGATGGCTGTGAGCCACAAGTGAACTTGGCTTGCATGTTCTGGACTCACTTTGTAGACCAGGCTAGCCTTGAACTCACAGAGATCTGCCTGCCTTTGCCTCCCCAAGTGCTGGGATTACAGGAATGCACCACGGCGCCTGGCTGCACTGAGGTCTTTGTATGTGCCCGGTGGTGAACTCTAGCCAATGGAATGATTGCATTTTGAAGACTTAATTTTGTGAGGTACAACAATAAGGCTGTGTTTCCTTCAAGCACTGTTTGAAATGAATCTCTGTCCAGTCTCTCTCCATCACGTTAGCAGCAGATCCTTAAGCATCTTGGACCAATGCTCTGACTTTTTAGTCACTCAGAATTCACTGAAATAGGTCTAGCTTAAACCATTACCTCACATTACATCCAACCTTCTTCTCCATCCTTGGGAGGCAGGCCTTTTCTGGCTTGAAAGATATTGAGAGTAGACGCCACATGTCCTGTGCTTCTGCTCCCTTTCTTTGTTCATATTTGAGGAACTAAAGACATAGAGCCAGGATGGAGATCTGACACCAATCCTGTGTCCATGCTGTTACTTTGCTATGACCTATGGCTGAGGTTGCCCTTCTTGTGGCAAAGTGTCTCCTGGCTGACTGTCCCATGGGCATGTGACTATGCTCTTAGGAGGTCACATGAAGCCCCCACACCGCATGATTCCCTTTCTGGAAAGTCTGGCATTGGCTCAACCTCTTCCAGACTCCTCAGCACCCTTCCCCTAACCCCCAGAAGTCTGCCCTGCTATTTGATGCCACCTCTTGCCTTTCATCTCCAGACTGGGATGCCAGAAAAATCTACTTCCTCTCAGCACTCATCCCCAAGAGCCGCTCAACTTACAGGAAATGCAAGTGTCTATTCCATGTCAAGAGTAGAAACTCAAGCTTCTCACCCACATATAGCCTCTAAGATGGATCATTTCCGTTTCTCCTGTTCAGTTCAATGAAGAGCATCTATTTCATCACCTAGGGATGCCATCTCTGCCTTCTGTAGTGCCCATAGTCCTGACTTTCTAACTCAGTTCTATTGTCATTTTGTGCTGGGCATCTTTATTACAAGGAGCTGTCTGGCATGACAGGACTCTTAGCTCTCTAGCCACCAGAGGACAGTGATGACAGTCAAAGACATTTTCACGTGTTCCCAAGATCTGGTAATAAGGTGACTAACTTTTTGGTGTTGGGGCCCACAAGTCCCATGCTGTTAAAGAATGCAGAAGACCATTTCCCTAAGTCTATATAACCTGCCCAAGCCTGTGGCCTTGCCACTTTCCCTCGTAAAAATAGCTTTGTAGAGATGATTATCTCAATGGGACCACCATCCTGGATAGCTTAGGTGAGCTGGTTTTAATCACAAGGCTCATTCTAAGTGGGAGGCAGGGAGGACAGAGTTAGCAGAGGAAGAAACAGCAGAGGTCTGAGTGATGCCGTTTCTGGCACTAAGGTAGGATGGAGCCATGAGTCAGAGAAGGCAGGAAGCCTCTGGAAGTCAGAAAAGCCCAGAAACTGATTCTTCCCTGGAGCCTGCAGAAGGAATGTAATCCCGTCAACACCTTGGTTTTAGTTTAATGAGACTCGTGACCTCCAGTACAGTAACAGTAAGATGTGCATTGCTGTAAACCACACAGTTCGTGCTAATTTCTGATGGCAGCTATTGGAAACTGAGGCATCCAGGAAACTCCTCATCTCAACACAAACCAGAATTGTTTATCCTGGGCATCTGGGAAGGAATTGCTCCAGGCAAGAAACAGCATCTTGATTTTTAGGAGTGCTTTTCTTGAGCCTTGCTCACTCAGCTACAAGAATAACCTTGCCTCCTTCCCTTCTAGGATGGGGAAGAAACCGACTTTCACTGAAAAAAAAAAAATCCTCACAAGGACAGTTCCTTTTCTTATGTCTCTGCTAACTCAGTCCTTGGGATTTAGGGTAGGATTGAGCTTGTATGCTGTCAGTTCTGTGGTGGCTGTGTCTGGCAAAGCAGGCTCAGCCTTCTTCAGATTCCAGGCCAATAGCAGTAGCGTTTGGTCATCCTCGGCGTTTGCTTTCCTAAGGCAAGTGCGAACCTCACTGAATTCTCAGTTAACCTCAAGCAGGTGTGGGGAAAAGCCTTTGGTAGTTTGCAAGAGGTAACTGGATGTTTGCTTGTTTGTTTGTTTTTCCATGATTAAGGTTAAATAATGCCCGCCCCGGCATACCAATGACATTTCCCATCTTTAAACAGACACCCTGTCCATTTCTTTGTGTTCTGTATGGTAGGTTTCGTGACGCAGTTAGCTTTCACCATCATCTGGACATAACCCAGAGGCACTGGAGAAGTGGATCTCTGTGGAGAGACTATGTAGATCAGATCAGCTGTGAGGATGACTGTGGGGGAGTGTTAAATACTGTAGGGTCCACTGTGGGCGGCACCATCCCTAGGCCGGTGGTGCTGGACTGTGAGGTCAGTGAGCATGGGCCTGAGAGTGGGTGGGTGAACAAGCCAGTGAGCAGAATTCCTCCATGGCATCTGTCCATTCCAAGTTCCTGCTGTGATCTCCCCAATAATAGACTGTGACCTATAAGATGAAATTAACCCTTTCCTTCCCTTAGTTGCTTGTGGTCATGGTGTTGGTCAAAGTAAAAGAATGAAACCATAACAGTTCCTTAAAACTGTGATGATGTTGATGTTTTTGGTAACATATTCCACTTAGTTGTCTTAAAAACATAAGGTCAAGGTGTTGGGGGGCAACACAGCATGGCATCCAATGGTACCATAGTCCTCTGACAATTCTGTTTTTTTTTTTCTTTCAGTAAATGATCGGTGGTACCTCTCATTCTTCAAGACCTGGCTTGGCCAGTACATCCTTCATGCCTCCTTCATGCATGCTTGTTGACTGGAGCACTCTCCCATGAAGAAGCTGCCACATGTGTCTTTCAGTGCCACATGGTTCCTATGGATCCAGAAGGAAAAGAAACTGAGAAGCACTGCTGGAAAATGGACCACATGTGCATTGAAAATGTCTTCCTGAAGGTCTGCAGTGGTCCAGATTCTGGTGAGTTGTTATAGTCTGGATCCCAGGCCACTGTGCTTAAAATGTGTATGTGTTTAATTAGCAGGTAAAGTTGCTCTTTTTTTTAATGGAATGTAACTTATGGGTTCATGTATTTGCATATAGTAGCCTGACAAAATTTAATATGTTTTCTTTCATCCTTATCATTTGTGTGTATGTATGTGTGTGTGTTATGTGTGATAAGAATCTCTAAAAGCTCTGCTGGTAGCAGTTTTCAAGTATACAGTGTGTCATTTTGACTATAGTCACCATGACTACAAGACATTGTTTTCAACTGAAAAAGAATAATAACTTCATTAAGAGAAGGAGGTGAGAAGCCACAGTGTAGGACATTATATAACACACACACACACATACACACACACACACACACACACACACACACACACACACACACACACA
>OU015750.1:102514776-102566375 GCA_907169655.1 Acomys percivali | reverse complement strand
CACACACACACACACACACACACACACACACACACACACACACACACGTATAAGAAACAAAGGATTTGTATATAGACTAAAGAACTCTCCAAACTCAATGACCAAACTACTGAATTAGAGGACAGGTAAAATTATTAAACTGCCATTGTATGTATTACATTAAAGAGATCTATGGATGGCAGAGAAATCCATGAAAAAGATGTTCAATGCCTCACTAACCATTTGGGGATTTCAAATCAAACCCACAAATACCATCAACTGCTCTTTTTAGAACCTTCCAGATGAATACAGGTGGACCTTTGCAAACATTATCCAGGACAGGGCACCCTTGGGACTTGCATCTACTGCTGTGAGTGCAGAGGGCGCAGCCTTTTGGAGCACAGAGTAGTAGCTTCTTGCTCTGTAACTGTGGCTCAGGGGTCCTTTTCCCAGGTTTTTAACTCAAGTGAACCGGACACCCATGGTCTCACAAAAACCTGTGTGTGAACGTTTATAGCAGCTTAATTCATAATCATTCCAAACTGGAAACAAACCAAATGTCTTTCACCTGGGTAATGGATAAACAAAATGTGATACATTTACATAGTGTAATCCTACACCCAGCAATAAAAGGAGTGGGTTACTGACAGATGGGGCGATGTCGCAAAATCCTCAATACATCATTCCAGGGAAAGCAGTCAAGGGCTACATGCTCTAAGACTGTATTTTATGAAATGAATGGCAGGCTAATCTTGCCAAGGCCAGATAAGGACACAGGATTGATCAGTGGGTGCCAGGAGCTGGGGCTGGGGAGAAAGTCAAACTGCAAAGGAACAGAAAAGATTTGATTAGGGTGATGAAGCATTTCCATTGACTGAATTTTATCTATTCCATTGGCATGGTGGCTACAGAACACCGTGTCTGTTGGAACTTGAAGGACTCTACACTGGAAAGATTAACATCTGTTATATGAACTGTATGTTACTGTCAAATGGAAAAATGAATAATGTAGTGAGCTTTTAAAAAATTATTCATTTTGGGCTAGAGAGATGGCTCAGTGGTTAAGAGTGCCACTTGCTCTTCCAGAGGTCATGAGTTCAATTCCCAGCAACCACATGGTGGTTCACAGCCATCTATAATGTGATCTGATGCCCTCTTCTGCAGATAAAGCACCCATATACAATAAATAAACATAAATAAATAAATAACTTTTTAAAAAATTATTCATTTTAATTTAATGTGTACAGGTGCTTAGCTTGCTTGTATGTTTGTGCTCCACACATGTGCTTGGTGCCTGCAGAGTCTTTGGGCCCCTGGGACTTGAGTTATAGGTGGTCGTGAGTCACCATGTAAGTTCTGGGGATCGAACATGGGCCCTCTGGGAGAGTAGCCAGTGCTCATGACTAGAGAGCTATCTTTCCAGCCCCTGGACTATCCTTTTTCTGTCTTTCTTTTCTTTCTTTTCTTTTTTTTTTTTGAGATAGGGTTTCTCTGTGTGTAGCCCTGGCTGTCCTGGAACTTACTTTGTAGACCAGGCCTCCAACTCACAGAGATCCATCTGCCTCTGCTTTCCAAGTACTGGGATTAAAGGCATGAGCCACCACCACCTGGCCTTGGACTAAGCTTTTTGTGAAGCTCTTGGCTGATAGTGTTATATATTACATACATGTGATCAACTGTGATCATATACCAGGAATATCTTCTTTCTCCATGTCATCTGAAATGAGTTCTAACCTTCAGGGCTGAGGACAACTGAAACTTTGATGTTAATGATGTATACAAAGAATAAATTATTTTCTTTTGACAGCAAAAGATTAATGAGATTAGCTTATATTTAGATACAATGACTCAAATTTTGTCCATCTTAAATAAAATAGTGGGGTTTGTTTCTGTTTTTTGTTTTTTATAGCCAGTCAACATTGACTGACTAAACAACCAGTATTCCTTTTTGTTTGTTTTCTGACACAGGGTATCTCTATTAGTCCTGGTTGTCCTGGAACTCACTATATAGACCAGGTTGGCTTTAAACTCAATACCTAGAGTAACCCAATATTCTTGAGCATCTTTTTTTTCTTGCATGGGGGATCTAAAATATAAGAGGCTAAAGGCATTGCCAAGGCTTTACAGTGAGTGCTTTGATAAGGATGTGGAGGCCGCAAGCTCCTAGAAGCATGCTCAGTCTACGAGGTCATGCTGAAAATGAAACTTAGATGGAAAAGTTTGGCTTATTCTGTAATTGTAAGAATTGGAAACAACGACTAATACTATGTTTTTAAAAGTTTTATTACACAGCGGGTACATATTCATAGAAAATATGGATGACTTGATTTAAGAAGTTCTATGCACATAGTTGGCCTTGGTGGCATTTCCCTTTAATCACAGCACTAGGGAGGCAGAGGCAGGTGGATCTCTGAGTTTGAGGCCAGCGTGGTCTACAGGACAGCTAGGGATACATAGAGAAACCCTGTCTTGAAAAAACCAAAAATATAAACAAATAAACAAGAAAAAAAAAAAAAAAGAAGTCACATGTACAATGTATTTATTTTAAGTACAGAAGGAAGACCTTCCTTCTTTCCTTCCTTCCTTCCTTCCTTCCTTCCTTCCTTCCTTCCTTCCTTCCTCCCTTCCTGCCTTCTTTCCTTAAAAATCACTGTGGGTGATTTTTCTCCTGGCGCTCATATCCCTACCAGAAAAGTCTTTTTGGAGGAGAAGCATGCAATGTTTTCTTCTTGTCACACTGCCACCTCTCTTCAGGCTCTTCAGAGTTGCAGAGGCAAGCACTCCTCAGTGAGAGGCAGCCAGGGAGTCATGCAGCCTCTAAGCTTTCCAACGCCTTCACAGAGGTGAAGAAGCCAAGGGAGGGCTACAGACATTGCAGAGAACACTCTGCCTTGGGTGATGACTAAAACTGAGCTCTTCTCTCAATTTAGCGCACACTAGTGCTTTGGGAAAGATAATGATGTGTCGCCCTTTGTAGGGCACTCACTGTGATAATCCTATAGGCAAAGACTCCTGCCCTTAGGAGAACATGATAGATTCACAGGTTAAGAGATTTGTGTAAGGAACATACAGAGTGGAGTGGGTTGTATGGGCCGGATTTGAACTCACTCATACTCCAGAGCTCATTTCCTTAATGGGCACTCTGAAGGGTCAAGATTCTGGAACTTCTCTGGGGAAAAATCATGGGGGTGTATATTAGTTCTCTCACTCCTGGTGAAAAAGCACCAGACATAAGCAACTTAAGACTGGGGGAACAAACCTGCTTGGGTCATGGCTTTAAAAAGCTCAGTCCATGGTCACTTGGCTTCATGTTTCTGGTACCTTTGTGAGGTAGAGAATCAAAGTAGTGGGGAAAATGTGGTAAGCAGACAGGAAGCAGGCTGAGAGATGGTGAGGGCAGCTGTAACCTTCCAAAGCCAGCTTTTACTGACCTACTTTGTCTATCTAGGTCCCCCCTCTTTAAAGTTTCCATACCTCCCAAAATAGTTCCAGAGTTGAGCACCAAGACTTCAAACATACAATCCTGTCAGGGACATTTTACACTCAAACTATAACAGGGTGGTAGGCAGTTATTTTAAAATGATTTTTAAAAGCACAAAAGAGAGATTCCCTACTTATATTCTTACCAAGTAGAATAAACCAGGTGCCATATCCATTTTCAGGACTTTATTTGAAAAGAAAGAAAGAAAGAAAGAAAGAAAGAAAGAAAGAAAGAAAGAAAAGAAGAAAGACCATGTGTGGAGATTGTTTTGACATTAGTAACATACAAATAAGAAATAGGACCCCTAGCTTCTTAGAGTTAATGCTGAAGTGGATGAGAAAGACACTTAACAAACAGCTAAACACTGCAACATCACGCCGATCGGTACACAGTATCTTAGCTCCAAATCACATCTTCCTCTGCTTTGTGATGCAGGGGTAGGAACGCTGAAAACCACTTTTTAGGGGTTGCCACAATCATGGAACCTTGTTGGGGATGAAGGTGGGGTGGGGGAGTGGGGAAAGCCTGCCAGGAAATCCCATCCTGAGATCTGACTACTCTCCCTCTGCCCCTGGCCTGTGTATCCTGGCCCCTGTAGCCCTGTGCACCCACCTCCCCATGCCCCCCAGGAGGTGAGGTAGCCAGGTTAAACTTCCTCTCCCCTTATAGGTTCAGCATTTGGAATTCCTCCTTATTCAAATGAGGCATCCCCCAGTGCCCTGGCCCTGGCCAATGATGTATACTCACCTAGAAAGCCCCCCACCCAACCCCCAAAGGTTTAAGCAACATTTGGGACTTAGTAGGAAAGTGGCTCTTGAGTGACAGAAACTTGGTGGCTTGATATTTTTCTTTTTCTTTTGTTCTTTTTCCTTCCTTCCTTCTTTCCTTCCTCCTCCTCCTCTATCTCCTCCCTCTGTATTGTAGTTCTTCAAATAGCCAGATAAAAATTCTCTCTCTCTTCTCCCAGGTCTGTCAAGATAACTGGTGTGGGTACTCATTCCTAACCATACCTTTGCTGGTAAAGGTGAGCTCGAGTCACGGTTATGGAGAGAGCAGGGGAGACCCCTAAGGCTTTGGGGTGGCCTTCCATCTGAAGCTTGTTTGGGAGATACTATTTACAAGAATCACCTGTATATTCTGACACTTGGCTTATTGGCTTTATAAACTCAGTGTGGTCAGTAATGTGCCTGGTTGGTCAGGTGCTTGGCAGGGAGCTAAGGCAAAACCAGCTTATCGCAGAGAAGTGAAAAGTGGAATTCTAGGAGGACCCCCACTTTGATGATGTGGGTATGGGATGTCTGTGTTCCCGTTACCTTTTCTCACTCTGAAATAAACAAGTCACAACTGAAGGATCTTCAGGGTGTAGGAAAACTGGGCTGAAGGACAGGGTGGACAGTCTCATGGTCAAAATGACAGGGCTGTGACAGTGCAATGTTCACATCTCCTAAGGGCCAGGAGCATACACGGGTAGGCAATATGGGCTTCTTGAGAAATTTTTGCTCTACATTTCATACAAACCAATCATATACTTATTTATTTATCTCAACTATGCTTTTTGCGCATGGACTTGCCCTCTTTTATATTTAATGAGCACCAGAGGCTGATTGCTATTATCTTTACTTCTGAACTTAACTTGTAAGATGACATCATCTGAAAGCAGCTATCACTTAACCTCTACTGGTTTTGACTGAGGTCATGATCTTGTTTCTGATACTCAGCATGATAACTTACGGTGGTAACACTCAGGGACAGGCTTCAGAGCCATCGTATCTTGGAGGGAAAGGCATGGGCAGCATTGTAGTCAAGCAAGACACTTGGCGAAGTAGAAGCAAGGATGCCTTACTTGGGGGCAGTCTCCCAGTTGGCCAGAGAAGAGAATTCATGTGGGACCTGTGGCGGGTGGCTGGTGCGGGTCAGTTTCAGATTGTGGAAAACTTGAGATTCTAGGCTGAAGAGTTCCTACCTTATATAGGCATCAGGGAGCTATTGTAGGCTTTCGTGTGTGGCTTGGGGAGTTAGTGTTGAACCTCAGCCTTATGAGTCCAAGTTCAGAGCTCTGCAACATATTCCTTGTTATATTCTTTTTATTCTTGTTTCCACAAAACCATGCCTTTCAGTAATGATGCTGGGTGGAACAGTGTTTGAAGGGGTGAGTGGTTGGAGGGGAGATGGAGGGGCTGAAGAGGCTTAAAGAAGCAGGAGGAAAAACACAAACGCAGACCGCAGAAGAGGAAAGCGAGCTATTGGTTATTATGTCCGTTCCTGTGGGTAGAAACTCTATCCCAACCGTGGGAAGCTGAGAACGACCACAGCAAAATAAGAGAGAGGCAGCCGGCCCATTAACGGTACTGCTTAGATGTTGGAAGAGAGCTCAGGTGTAGATTTACGTTATGGAAATATCTTTAACCTCAACCAAATTCCAAAGGCGTTGTAAAAAAGAGCGCTGGCAAAGCTGGCTTTGCTTTGTACGGTCTCCGCCATTAGAGACCCACAAAATTGTAAACCTTGGAAACTGCTGTGCTTAAAAAAAAAAAAAAAAAAAAAAGGTTCTGAGCCCTCGTCATTTGAAATGCATTCTTCCGGCATCATTTCAAATGAGTTGGTGCTCTATCCCACCCTCTCCACCACACCCCCTTAGCTCATTGTTCATCTAAATCAGATTTAGAATTGCTACAATTCTAAACATCAGTATGTCCTAAATTCCCAAGTGACTCCAGATAGCAGGAGTGAGAGATGTACAGGAACCAAGTGAGCTTCCTAAACTTTTCTTCCGCCTTGGCCGATCAATCTCTTTCCTGCTGTGGCTCATACTTGCTCCTGTCACTGACGGTCTTCTCTGAATTCGGGCCTCTTATACTTGACAGTCCCCGGACCCTGCTGTTTTCCTCTGTGACACGAGCCTTGTTGTGTCAGGGAATGTTCCTGACATGCTAATGTGATTCATGATGGGGTCCCTTGGTGCTCCTTGGTTCCCTTGACTTCGTTAGGCAAAGTCCTTGGGTGTGGTCAATAACTCTCCTGCCATGGTTACAGCTCTTTTCTTTTCTTTTTTTCCCCCGAGACAGGGTTTCTCAATGTTATCTTGGCTGTCCTGGACTTGCTTGGTAGACCAGGCTGGCCTCGAACTCACAGCGATCTGCCTGCCTCTGCCTCCCAAGTGCTGGGATTAAAGGCGTGCATCACCACGCTTGGTTGGCTGCCGCTCTTTATCAAGGGCCTTACTTACATTCTTAAGGACTTACTCCTTGTATTAGGCACAAATAGCCACCGATTATTTATTAGTCATTTAAGGTTAAAGCTCTCACTGAATTTGGAGGTTTCCAGACAATTCTGTTTAGGTTCTTGCATACTGTACCTTGGAGAGTCAGAAAGAGAAGGTAGTTCTCCTTTAAGATAGAGTCATTCCTAGCAACAAACAGGGACACATTTGAGTTCTGCTTGATTACGACATCAAGGAGTTTCTGGCTCTCCAGGCCTGACACGGAGGTCAAGGGATGGCCTTGGCCATTTTTCCTTGATTCTGCAGGATCCTCTGGCCGGTGAGTCCTCCAGCACTCCGCCTTTGCATTCTGATTCTCCAGGCAAGCTGGAGTGCAGGCGTCTCTTCAGTACCCGCTGGGACTTACTCTACAGCCTCTGTTGATGCTGGCAGCAGGCAGGCTGGGAGGATGCCCCAGGAAGAAGGCAACACTGCCAGACTCTCCAGTTTCCAAAGCAGAGATGAAATCTGCTGCCCCAGAATGGCTGCCAACCAACCAGCCCTGCAGGAGGGACCCTCCTGGGAGG
Organism: Acomys percivali; assembly: GCA_907169655.1. Classification (NCBI taxonomy): domain Eukaryota; kingdom Metazoa; phylum Chordata; class Mammalia; order Rodentia; family Muridae; genus Acomys; species Acomys percivali. The sequence goes on along the minus strand of OU015750.1, from coordinate 102,559,129 downwards.
CATGCCTGCCTTGCCTGGGTGCGTGGGTGACTCTTGGGTGCCAACAGCTGGCCTGACCCTTCTTCATACTTAGTAGCACTTTCTTTGAGGAAGATTGAGCTCTTGGGTTGTAGGAATGAAGAACCCTATTAAGTTACTATGTATTTGCAGGATAGGGCAGGGAAAACTGTTTTCCAACCACTGGAGAAACTTTGCCTATGCCATTCTTCTGGAATGTTCTGTCCCCATCTCTACCTGATGACACCCAAGCAGCCATTTCCGGTTGCTTGACATGGTACTTCCTCCCTGAAGCCAATTGCCCCAATTTCCCTCTTCTGCACATTGTTCATACTGGAAATCCCTTCAGGGTGGTGGCTCGTCCAGCTTGGCATGCAGATAGTCCACACCACCATAACATTTTGTGTAGAGCTGGCTGCCAAATTAAGTTGAGGTTTCTGTGTCTGCATAGTAATGGGATTTGTTAAATTTTGGTTAAATTTTTTTTTTTTTTTTTTTTTTGGTATGGATAACTACTGATTTATTTCTCGTGAAAACTATCTGGTTTTCTGTAGTAACCATAAAGCGACTCATTGTTGCTAATAAGCTGCACTATTTTAACAGCTCGGAAAAGGAGGCCTCGTTATCAGGGCCCCTTAGCATCCCTGCTTTGCCTGAATTCAGGAGGAAGAGATGTTATTAAAATGTGATCAGTTGAGCTCTTTGCCACAAAAGAACATTTAATTGAAAAAAAAAAAAAAAAAAAAGACTCAAGAGATACTTAAATGTGAAACTCAATGGTTTTTGTTTTTTTGTTTTTTTCTCACTTGGACTTAATGTATGGGGCAAGCTAGTTGTGAGAGGATGAAGATGAAGGACAATGAGGTAGATTTGCTGTATGTGTGTGTGTGTGTATGTGTGTGTGTGTGTGTCTCCCTCCCTTCCCCTCTCTCTCTTTCTCTCTCCCCCTTTCCTTTCTCTTCTTCCCTCCCTCCCTCCCTCCCTCCCTCCCTCCCTCATGCAGAGGCCAGGCAAGGAGGATATTGGTGTCTTGCTCTGTCTTCCTTCCCCATCTTGTTCTGCTGAGACAGGGCCTGTGACTGAACGAGGAGTTACCCTGGGGACTAGCAAGCCACAGAAGTTCTCTTTTCTCCATTCATGACACTAGGGTTGTAGGCGCATGTTAGGTCATGCCCAGCATTTTAATTAGTGGGTACTAAGGATCTGAACTCAGGTCTTCACCTCAGTATCCCTTAGAGTTGCTACTTCTTGATGTCTGGTTGTTTTCCCTAACTGGCAAAGAACACAGTTTTCTTAAGGACCCCTCCATTAGCCCAGGATTTACTTAGCCAGGTGACAACTCAAGCATCTGGAATTTTTATGCAGAAAAGTGATCTTATCATTGCTGCTTTTGATGTTTCTCACATGAGTGAGGCCAACATCAATGGCCCAATAATATTCTTTGCTTATAATATATGAAACTTCCTGTTTAAAATGCAGGCTTCAGGATTTCACCAGGCTTTAGTTCATGATTGCCTGCCAACAAGGACATTTTTCAAGGAACAGAGACTGATGCTGATGTTGAACCAACACCACATTTAATGGCCATAGACAGACCAAGTCCCAGATGCTTAGAGACAAGAATCCTCATTTGAACTGCGGTCTGTGCAGTTGAGATCTGGAGCTTCTGTTGAGCGCTGATGTGTTTTCCCTATACTCAGATAAAACAACTGGGATTGTGCGTGCAAGGAAGGGCTGGGGTTTGGTCTGTGGAGTCATTACAGCTGAAGCTACCGACTCTTCACTGGGCCAGGTTAGCTCAGCTGTTGCTGGAGGAGACCCAGTCTTTCCTTTCTCTTCTTTATTTTTATTTTTTTCCATCAACAGTCAGACATCTCCAGACACGAGTCAGCTGTCATTAAATGCAGCTCAGGGCCTGAACAATGTCGTTGCTACACTGGGGTGTCCCTCCACCCCCCCCCCCCCCCCGCCTTGCCCTTGCTTAAAGTCGGTCTTGCTTAGAGAGACTTTGCTTCTGTTCATCTTTGCGGTTGCCAGACTTGAAATTTGTTTTTCTGTTTAATAGAAACCCTAGAATTGTTGGTATAAAGTATGCTATGAAAAACACATGCTTTTTAAAATCACTCTTTCGTCTTTAAAAATGAAAGCATTGTGCCTCAATCTGCCCCAGTACGTTCTCTCCTTTAAATTCTTCAACAAGACAATTAAAAATGTTTCACATGTCACAATCAGTTTTCCAGACTACTATGGTGTGCATCTTCACTTCTCCTTTATATAGAGGAGCTGTGGGATGTCTTTACATGGCAAAGAGGACACTGGAAAATTGTTTATGTCAGCACAGATTTTGAATATCTGTTTGTTAGTGTCAGGCAGCACATCACTCCTTATCTCTTGCTGGCCTGGAATTTGCTTTGTGGTCCAGGCTGGCCTTGAACTCACAGAGATCTTCCTGCCTCTGTTTCCAGAATGCTGACATTAAAGGCATGGGCCGTTGTAGCTGATAAGATTTTGAATTTCATTAAATAAAACTGGTGGAGAATCAAAAATATGGTCAGTCTTTTAAGAGTCTTAGTCTTGCCTCACCCTTCCCTTTCAGGGAAAGTAAATGAGGAAGCGCCATTGAGCTTTTTAATTAGAAGGACATCTAAGCTTGGAGCCATTAACATGAAGGGTTTGGGCTGTAGCTTGGGATAGAGTTCTTGCCTGCAGTGCACCAGGGCTGTGAGTGGTTCCCAGCACTAGAAACGTAAAACCCAACAGATGAGTCAAATTCCATGTTTTCAACTTTATCAAAGCAAATATATGATAGGCTCTGCAGGTCTAACTTTTGCCATATTTTATAATTATAACAAATAGGAATGCAATGTCCTTTCCAAGTCTCTTTGGCATTATGTGCTAAACTTGGCAAACAAAGATTTCAAGCAAGGAATAACATGATATAATAAGATTGCAAGTCTTAAGCACAGGGTGATGTATGTCATCCATATTGCTACACCTGTGCAGCTGCTATGCAGATCCGGAGAGTACGTTTCTGCTTCCCAGAGACCTCCTGGGCCTCATCTGGGCCCATACAATATCACTCCACCCCTGACCCTCTTCCCAGTCTGTGACTTCTCTGACATCAGTTGCTGTAGATTTTTACTTGTTCTTGATTGTCATATGCATGGAAATAGCATACACATTCTTTTGAGCCTGGCCTCTTTTAGTCTGTAGAAGTATCACTCCGTGATGCATGCTGGCACAGGTAATTTTTTTCCCTTATGGTTTTCCAAAAAGAAAGTTTGTATAACATACCTTCTTCTCAAAGGTAAAGGAAAAAAAATAGAAAAAAAATCAGTTTTATTTGAAAAAAACATTTGACATATATATGTATGTGTGTGTATGTGTGGTCTGTACATGTGTGAATGTGTGGTGTGTATGGTATGTGTATGTGTGTATGATATGTGAATGTGTGTGTGTGTGTGGTGTGTGTATGTGTGTGGTGTGTGTGGTATGTGCATGTGTGTGTGTATGTGAAGCTTGGGTGTTGTGTTTTGGTTTTGTGTTTTAAATTTTTATTTTTAAAATTTATTTCCTGTGTGTGTCTACCATGCGGTTGTGTGTGCTCTCAGAGGCCCTGAATCTCCTGGAGCTAGGGTCATAGGTGATTTTGAGCTGTCTGAAGTAGGCATTGGGAAGAAAAGAAAGTGCTCTTCAGCCCCCACTTCGGTTTTCTGAGACAGGGTCTGTCATTGGTCTGGAGTTCGCCAAGCAGGCTAGATGGCTGTGCAGGAAGTCCAGCCATCTACTTGTCTCCATCTCTTGAGGGTGGGTACAAGTACATTCAACCATGCCCAGCTGCCTCTGTGGGCTCTGGAGTTGACCCCAGGCTATCACACGTGCATGACAAGCGGTTCATCAGCTGAGCTGTCTCCCAGTCCCCAACTTTACTCCCCCTCCCATTTTATTGAAAATAGATTTTTTTTCTCACATAGTATATCCTGATAACGGTTCTCCTCCCTCTAGTCCTCCTAGCTCCTCCTCACCTCTCCTCCAATCTGGATTTACCACCTTTCTGTCTCTCATTAGAAAACCAATAGGCTTCTAAGGGATTATGATACATGCTATGATATAATAGGACAAAAACTAGCACATTGGACTAGGACAAAACACACAAACCAAAGGAAAATAGCCCAAGAGAAGGCACAAGAACCAGAGACCCACTCCTTCTCATAGCCAGGAATCCCATAAAAACCCTAATCTGGAAGCCATAAAACACATGCAAAGGACCTGTCGGTAAAAGGAAGAAAAATAAATGTTTCTCAGCCATTTGATATTCCTCTGTTGAGAATTCTCTGTTAAGTTCCAAGCCCCATTTCACAATTGGGTTCTTTGGTTTTGTGGTGTTTAATTTCTTGAGTTCTTTATATATTTTGGATATTAGACCTTTGTCAGATGAAGGGTTGGTGAAGATCTTTTCCCAGTCTGTAGGCTGTCGCTTTGTTCTACTGACAGTGTCTCCTGCCTTACAGAAGCTTCTCAGCCTCATGAGGTCCCATTTATTAACTGTTGACATTAAGGCCTGGGCTGTTGGTGTACTGTTCAGGAAGTTGTCTCCTGTGCCTATGTGTCCCAGGCTCTTCCCCACTTTTTCCTCTAACTGAATTAATGTCTCTGGTTTTAAGCTGAGGTCTTTAATCCACTTGGACTTGAGTTTTGTGCATGGTGACAAATAGGGGTCTAATTGCATTTTTCTATATGTAGACATCCAGTTAGACCAGCACCATTTGTTGAAGATGCTATCCTTTTTCCATTGAATAGATTCGGCTTCTTTGTCAAAAATCAAGTGAGCAAATGGTGTGTGGATTCATCTCTGGGTCTTCAATTCAATTCCATTGATCCACCAGCCTATTACTTTGCCAGTACCATGCTGTTTTAATTGCTGTTGCTCTGTAGTACAGCTTGAGATCAGGTATGGAGATTCCTCCGGAGGATCTTTTATTGTATAGGATTGTTTTTGCTATTCTGGGCTTTTTATTTCTCCATATGAATTTGAGAATTGATCTTTCAATATCTTCAAAATATTTTGTAGGTATTTTGATAGGGATTGCATTGAATCTATAAATTGCTTTTGGTAAGATGACCATTTTTACTATGTTGAGTCTCCCGATCCACGAACAAGGTAAATCCCTCCATCTTCTGATGTCATCTTCAATCTCTTTCTTCAGAGGTTTAAAGTTTTTTTCGAATAAGTCCTTCACTTGCTTGGTTAGAGTTACTCCTAGATATTTTATATTGTTTGTGGCTTTCGTGAAGGGAGTAGTTTTCCTAATTTCTTCCTCTGCCTGTTTGTCATTTGTATACAGGAAAGCTACTGACTTTTTTGAGTTTATTTTGTATCCTGCCAATTTGCTGAAGGTGTTTATCAGCTGGAGTAGTTCCCTGGTGGAATTTTGGGGGTCACTTATATACACTATCATATCATCTGCAAATACGCATAAGTTGACTTCTTCCTTTCCCATTTGGATCCCCTTGATCTCCTTTTGATGTCTTATTGCTCTGGCTAGAACTTCAAGAACTATATTGAGGTGATATGGGGACAGAGGACAGTCTTGTCTGATCCCCGATTTTAGAGGGATTTCCTTGAGTATCTCTCCATTTAATTTAATGTTGGCTATTGGTTTGCTGTATATAGCCTATATGATGTTTAGATAAATGCCTTGTATTCCCGATCTCTCCAGAACTTTAAACATAAATGGGTGTTGGATTTTGTCAAATGCTTTTTCTGCATCTAAAGAGATGATCATGTGGTTTTTCCTCTTTCAGTTTGTTTATATGGTGGGTTACATTGATGGATTTCCATATGTTAAACCATCCCTGCATGCCTGGAATGAATCCTACCTGATCATGGTGAATGATGTCTTTGATATGCTGTTGTATTCGTTTTGCGAGTATTTTGTTGAGTATTTTTGCATCAATGTTCATAAGAGAAATTGGTCTGAAATTCTTTTTTTTTTGGGGGGTCTTTGTGGGGTTTAGGTATCAATGTGACTGTGGCCTCATAGAAGGAATTTGGTAATATTCTGTCCATTTCTATCTTTCGGAATAGCTTGAATAGTATCGGCATTAGCTCCTCTTTGACTCAGCTTTCAGTGTTTTGCAGTCAGGTCCCCACTCGGACTTTGGCCTGGAATTTAAGATGATAAGGGAACAAAGGAGCAGGTAAGCTTTAAGTCAAGAGAGGTAACACATTGACAGCATGTGTGCCTTAGTTTAGATAACAGGATACCGGTAACTCCCCGGTTTACATCCTTTGCTGGTCAACAGACAAACACGAAATATCTGAAGAAACAGGGGAGGAGATAGTTCTAGAGCCTTGTCCCTGTCAGTAAGATAGAGGTTGTTCCTGAGATGGCTGGACTTGGGCACCTGTCTCCTAACAAGTTAGCTATACTGTGTCTAGTACATTCAGACAAAGCAGGGTGACCCAGGGCCTGTCCTGAAGAAGTGAGTCCTGGGTCAGCTTTCTATCCCTTTATATGGAAATGGAAACATGTTAGAAATCGACCTGGCACAATATTTTACGACCCAGTGTTGCCTCATCAGAGCAAACGGAGCCTACTCTGTGGTCTCATTTGAAAGCATTCTTCATAGTTTTCTCTTGAGAAAGACTGAGAAGAAGGCAGGTGTGTTCTTATGCTGTCTGTTGCTGTAACAAACTGTTGGGTAACTTCTGAGGTTTAGATATTTGTCTAGTGCATAGTGCCCAGAGGCTGAGGATGTTCAGGCTCCTCATCTTTACAGGGTGGTAGAAGTCACGTGACACAAAAGAGCAAGCTGACCAGAGAGCGCTCCTTTGATACTGGAGCTGCTCCCACCATTGCCCTTGACCCACAGACCCACAGAAGTACACACAGACTAACTCCTCCCCTAGCCTTCCAGGGATCCCACTTTTCCATGCTGCTGAAAACACATTCAAATCATCGCAGGATGTCGTGAGGCTAAGTTGAAGGGAAGGAGTGTAGGAGTCCTGCCTTATCTTTCACAGTCCTATAAAACTCACATGACTTTTCAAAACTGTCAGTATATTTATTTATTTATTGACTCTTTCATGTAGAATTAAGTCTCTTTTTTTTACAGAATCCAGGTGACGGGCTGTAGAGGGGGAAAACCAAGTCTTGAGCAAAGGAATCAAATTGTAGGCTTGGTTTTTGATGATAATGAGTAGAAAGGGTGACTCGGTCTGCCATCTTTAACTTTCCTCCTCTGTAAAATATCCATGTTTTACTAATGGGTCTCCTAACACACGGGAGAGGTTTCAAAGGCAGAAAATTATAGACTCTATGTGACAGCTTATTTTATATCTCAAGGCTCTCCACACCCTTTTATTAATAAGCACTTGTAAGACAGGTTGTCTAATTCTTCTGGAGATTTCTGAATATCCTGTTTTGCTTAGGTGGGGCCATGCCAAGTGCCACTTCTGGCTGTTGATGTCCGTGTTACCTTCTCACTAAGCACCTTGTCCTAAGGCATCCTGGTGAGGTAATGCGAAACCGAGATGTCTCGAGGAGACTTGAGATAAAATGGCAGGCGTAAGTCTCTAAAAGTCTAATAGATTCCTTGGCAGTGTAGGCATGCTTCCTTAGGGTTAGCACATCTACCACCCACCATGTGTGTGTGTGTGTGTGTGTGTGTGTGTAAATGTACATGCATGTCTTTCTATGAACGTGCAATGGTGTCTCTTCCTGCTCATCTCTTTCTCTGTGTCTATTTCTATTTCTGTTTCTGTGTCTGTTTCTGTCTCTCTCTGTCTCTCTCTCTCTGTCTCTCTGTCTCTCTCTGTCTCTCTGTCTCTGTCTCTCTCTCTCTCTCTCTCTCTCTCTCTCTCTCTCTCTCTCTCTCTCTCTCTGTGTAAGGTGAACCTCATGGATAGGCTTTCATGATTGAATTGTAGGGAAATTGGATTAACACTTTTAGGGCTATTTATGGCATTTTGGTCATACTTTTTTCTTGTTTTGCTTTGCTACCTTCCTGAAAACAAACTATATCCAATTGCTGTTATATAAAAAAAATGATGGCCAACTTAAAAGTACACAAGCCTATTATTCTACAGTTCTGGGAGTCAGAGTCTAAAATAGATCTCACTGGGTTAAAACCAGTGTGTCCATGGTATTGTGTTTCTTTGTGGTGCTGAAGGGAGAGTCTGTTTTCTCATTCTTTCCAGTGTCTACTGCCTGTCTTTATACTTTGGCTATGGCCTTTACTCTGCTGAAAATTGACAATGGACCCTAAGTCATATCACTTGGATACTGACTGGTCTGTCTCCTGATCCACATCTAAGGACCTTTGTGACAACACTGGTCTCACCCACACAGTCAGAATAACCTTATTTTAAAGGCTGATATTAGCAGCCTTGCTTTCACCTGTGATCTTAATTTTTTTTTTTAACTATATCACATGCTATATTCATGTTCTGGAAATTAGGCCATCAACACCTTTTGGGTGTGTATAATTAATCTACATATTCCACGCATAAACAGAAATTTTTGTCAGATGAAAAACAAGATAGGTTAACTGTGATTAACATTTTCTGTTGCAAAAATTGACTTAACTGGGGGGGGGGGAGGGAATCACCTTTTATATAAAAATTCACATGTCTGAACTAATTCATGGTTAAGGAAGAAGAGTTACATGTTCAATTATAGACAGGAAGGATACTTTTTTCCCATGTGTAGGCATGTGAGAATGATAAATTGTACAAGGGGGATGTATATTTATGTGGGAAATGGACGGTGTGGAGTGTGTGTGTGTGTGTGTGTGTGTGTGTGTGTGTGCAGACACTTGTATGCTGAGCTGGCTCTCACTAGCTTGTAAGAGCTATTGTGTGCCTATATTTTCAAACATTCATATTCAGTGAGCTCATAGTGGTTTACATGTAGCCACAGTGGGAGTATTTACACCGCAGAAATTGGCAAGTACTCATTATAAGCCAGAGGTTTGTTTTCCCTGGAGAGCCCATTGTTAAATGTTAGCCGGAACACCATTGGTATAGAGACACCCTGTCTTCAGTGAGCGTACACAGAGACACTGTATGGCACTATTGCACTTATAGCCAGAGGAGGGCAAACCTCTGGACCAGACAGGACAAGCTTATCGTGACAAACATGGCTGTCCTGATATTCCAGTATACCTAGACTGGTCTAGTTATTAGAGCAGAGCAATATGGGTGAAGAGCTCAGATGGACTGTCTGGACTCTGCTTCGTCTAGTTGAGTTTTCTCATGCTTGAAATTCACTTATTGACATGGATCCCTCTGTTTGCATCTCTTTACCTCTCAAAGAATTACTTGCTTCTGCCCCTATTCAGGCCATGAGATAGCAGAGAACTGCTAAAATGCAGACTCCAAAGTCCTGTCACCAGAAATTCCAACTGAGAAGGTCTGAAGCAAGTCCCTGGATCTGTATTATCAACAACCATTATTAACATAACTCCAGTCCTAGTTAGCTCTTTGATACAGGCTAGAGAGAAGGGAGCCTCTCTCTAGGGATTACAAAGATCAGATTGGCCTACATGCATGTCTGTGGGGGACTGTCTTGATTGATAATTGATGCAGGAGGGCCCAACCCATTCTGGGTGGCATCCTGGGCAGGTGGTCGCAGGCTGTATAAAAAGCTAGGCAAGCAGGGGTTTGCAAGCAGGCCAGTAAGCATCATTAGTTGGTGGTTTCTTTTTCAAGCTCCTGTTTGAGTTCCTGCCTTGACTTCCTTTAATGATGGATGGATGGTGACCTGTAAACTGAAATAAATGCTTTCCTCTTTTAAGCTGGTTTTGGTCAAAGCTTTTTATTACAACAGTAGAATTAAACTTTTGAAGCCACAAGCCAACACCAACCCTTTTGCCCCTGTAAGTTGGTTTCCTTCAGGTACTTTGCCACAGCAACAGAAACCATTATTACTAGGCTTATCGATAAAATTCTGAGGTTAGAGGTCCATGGGTCACACTGACTGGCCCAGCCTGGAAGTTTCTTGAAGGCTAAGTAGGTCAAATATCTGTTGCCTTTTGTTCATATTCGGTGACTTTTCAGTGGGGAGAGAGTAGAGTCACATGAAAGAAATATGGATCCTAGTCTCCAGAGCAGAGGCCCTCAACCTTCCTAATGCTACGACCCTTTAATGTAGTTCCCCGTGTTGTGACCTTCAACCATACAATTATTTTTATAACTGCAATTTTGCTACTGCTATGAGGCATAACATAAATATCTGTATTTCCAATGGTCTTAGGTGACCCTGTGAAGGAGTCATTTATCCCCATTTTAGCTGGGTGTGGTGATGCACATCTTTAATTCCAGCACTTAGGGAGGCAGAAGCAGGTGGATCTCTGTGACCAGCCTGGTCTACAAAATGAGTCCAGGACAGCCAAGGCTACACAGTGAAACCCTGTCTCAAAAAACCAAACATTCTAGAGGCTTTTCCTAATTCGATCTGGCAGGCAAAGTTCATGAGGAGTTTGTACTCAGCCAGATTACTGTGCTCCCCCTTGCCTAAAGGAGAAGAAGTTTTTGATGCAAATGCTGTCTGGTGGAAATGTGAAAATTCACAGATAGTGGGTCCTCATGGGCTCTAAAATCCATGTGTAAATCATAGACATTCAATAAAAGTAAAAACCAAAAAATTAAAATTTAAAAAAATAACATGGGACAGAGTGTGGAGCCACCAGGAAGAACTTTTCACTTACCATGGCCACATTTCCTCATTGTTGCCTTAATTGAAACTCACAGTCAGACAACATTTGCTGAAGTATATGTATACGTATACGTATATGTAAATGTAATGTCTGGGCTCTGGTCTTTAATGAGCCCAACCCAACTTGTTTTTCAGCTGCAAACCACTTGGACTGTGGCAATTTTCTTAGCAGGAAAACTTGTAGATGGCCATGTGGTTTCTAGCTCTACTCTATTTCTTCTTCATTTTGCACACAAAATATTTGGAATCAGATTGCTTTTCTTGAAAACGATGGTCCGAATTACTTTATATTGACTTGATTCGAAGGAGAGAGAAACTGCTACCTTCAAAAGTTTTTGACCTCAAATTCTCTGATATTTGAGATACCTAAAATTTTTTTCCCCTAGGATGCAATTCTTCAGCAGCATGGAGATAAATTTGAAGGAAAGAAAGGAGTAATGAAAAATTTAATATAAAGGCTATAATTTTCTAAAGATGTCTGTTTCTTATTAAGATCAAGTGTGTGTCAATCATCTTATATTTTTGGAATATCATGGGTTTGGGGAAATATCCTTGGGTTGTGGGAAGTGTACTGCGTGTCTTCCCGTGTGTAAAAACTTTCCCCTAGTGTAATCAATTTTTTCTAGTCCAATAAATACATTAAAAATGAGAGGATGAAGTATTTTCTATATATAATTAACATAATTAGTATAGCTTATTTAATTTAAAAATCCCTGATTATATAGAAGTTAGGCTTGCATTTTAGCCCCGTCTGCATGGGTCACTGCTTTTGTGTGTGTGTGTGTGTGTGTGTGTGTGTGTGTGTGTGTGTGTGTGTGTGTGTAGAGAATAAAAGGATTCATCTTCGGTACGACATAAATAGTTAAGAGAGCCAAATGTAGTCCTAGGTGTGAAAGAGTTTCATTGGAGAGTAAGACCTAAATTAATACAGTTTACACTCATAATTACACACAAGCTGCATTCCCTATTCAAGTGTAACATGTCAGTCTCCTGCTTCAGACTAGATTTTGCTCATTCTAAACCCCATCAAACATTGCTGCTGGGATTATGGGTCAGCTCTTTGAGACGAGCCCACCATATTCCATTTGGAGAGCAATCAGTGTCCCCGTTTTGGAGATGAATATTGCCAAAACATTTGTTCTCCTTTCACTTTTCTTCCTCTGCATTTGTGGAAGCCTTGCAGCTCTATGTGGGTTTTTACAGACAGGCTGCTCAGAGAGGTAAGAGACCAGCTGGGTGCTCCCTGTGCACTGGGGTGGGAGACCTTAGTCACATCGGCTCTGTAACAGTCACAGAGAGGGCCTCATGGCATTCTGTTTTCCCTCCCTCCCACCATTTCTTTTCCCTTTTGCTTTTCTTTGATGTGAACCCAATTTTTTTTTTTTTGGTGGGGACCAAAAATAAGCATGGTCTTGAGAAACAGTCTTCTATAGCCCTTTTCCAAATTCAGACCTGACATGAAGAGAGGCGATCCTAGATATAAAGACGGTTTTCTGGTTCCTTAAAAAATCCGTGCCTCACATTTGACCATGTCCCCTGGAGGGGGAGACCTGGTGACACTTAGAGGAAGGACAGCAGGTCACCGAGATGAGACTTGATACCCTATGAGCATATACAGGGGGAGGAAATCCCCCTCAGGAACAGTCATAGGGGAGGGGAATAAGGGGAAAATGGGAGGGAGGGAAGAATGGGAGGATACAAGGGATGGGACCACCATTGAGATGTAACAAGAATAAATTAATAAAATTAAAAAAAATCTGCTTTCCTTTACCTCCTTGTCTATTGCTCATTTTCACAGTAACTTTAGGTAGAAGAAAGAAATTGCATAACTGAGTTAATCTAATGACTCTAGAATGTAAGCACTGCCAGACTTGTTAGAGTTAGCAAAGGTATTCTGCGTCGTCCTACGTATTTCTCTTGTTTACAGAAGTGGTGGGTGTGGTGAGATGGGATAAATGTGGAGAAGCACTGTGACAAAAGTTGCACTTGTTCACACCGCAGCCAGCCTCCATCCCAACCTTGCTGCCTTTTATGTAGGAATATGTATGTCCATACACTCAGAGACCTGAGTATTCTCACACTTCTGGAGGCTGGGAAGTCCAAGGTCAAGGTACAAGCAGATTTGGTTCCTGCTGAGAACCATGGACCACGCTCTGCTGTCTCTTCTCCTCTCACGGGGCCACAATCTCATGGTGGGGCCCCATCCTCAGGGCGTCACTTAACCTAATTACCTCCCAAAGTCCCATCTCCAAATACTGACAGATTAAGGATTAGGATTGCAATACTGGAGGGAACAGTAGTAGTAAGTCTCTAACATCCTGTCCCTGAACTCATAAACTTCATATCGTTCTTGTAACAGCAAAATAGATTAGTTCTCCTTCAGCACATCTAGAGTCTTTATTCATTCTAGTATCAATTTCAAAATCTAAAGTTCAAAGTTCATGAGTACTCTCTCTGGAACCAGCCACCATAACAATGTTTTGTACATTGATTTTTGCACAGTTTACCCTTGGCATCTTCTTACCATGTATTCTTCCACACTACAGTACCCATACTAGAGTTGGCACTGAATAAATAATTGCTAGATTAATAAGTTACTTTTATTGGGTATATATTGTTCTACCATATGGAAATGCTGTAATTGATCATGACAATTCCTTTTCTTGTTCATGCTGAAATAGAAATAGCACAGGTTAGGGGGAGTAAGAGGTTATTCATGTGAGTGTGGGTACGCCAGGGAAGGAAGAGGCTTGAAGAATACAGGAAGTCAATGTGAGACTCTCTGCAGAGGGAGGCCAGAAGAAAGCCGTGTGGAACTTCTGCTAACGACTGTGACCTTTATGTCACCAAGAGGCTCAGCACATAAAGACAGAGTCCCAGGCTGAGATGAGGAATGCTCCCATGTTCCAGGTTAGCTGCTGAGAACACTTTTGAAAACAGGAAACGGAAACCAACTCGACCTAGTCAAGATGTGTAGGAAATTGTGTTAGCGAAAAATACAGAGGCTGTGATTCGCGGATTGAAGATGTGGCCTCGCTTTATCATGGTTGTCGCAGCGTTGCACGCTGCCGCGGACCACCTTTGTTCTTGGGCTAGCCGCCCTGGAGACCTCTGGGCAGCTGCTATTGATGATCATCATAGCTTAGTGCTTTCCTGGTCACCAAGAAGCAAGAAAGAGAACCAGAGAGGCTTTGGCAGCGCTCCGAAGATAAAGAAGTAGTTCTTTGTCTCGAAATCTCCATCACATCTCTTTTTTGTCCGGAAGGCCCCAATGGGACTTGGCATTCCTGCTCCTCAGCCAGCTACTGACAGGGTGGATGAGGATGGGAAAAACTCACCCCAGCCTAGCCAAAGGGAAACAGTTGCAGATACGTGGAACATAAGGACTAAGCAACCACAAAACCCCAACTACAGCATGGACTGAGCTCACAGCCTGGGTTGTGCCTAGATAAAGCTCGATTGGAGTCACCTGTACCATGTTTTTTTTTTAATTAAAAAATTTTTGTTTTACTTTTACTAAATGTCTATGATTTACGCATCATGCACCAAAGCTCTTCTCCTTCCCCAAGTAAAATAAAACACGCAGACAAACAAAACATCTTGTCATAGAAACTGTCATGTATCACGCAGTATAGCCTTTTGTTCACATATGTTTACTTTCAAATGTTCGTTGCTACTGAGTCATGGGTCTAGTTGGAGGCCTATACTATCGTTATTGGATCTTCACTGGGATTTCTGTTGGATATCCTATTGTTGCTGTGTATCAAGGAGATTCTTAATCTTTGAATCTGCAGGTCTGGCCCCTTCATGTATTCTAGCAAGTCAGACATGGGGTAGATGTTGGGGTGAAGTTCACTCAGAGCCCTGCATCAGGGCTGACTCTCTTGTCCTCAGGGCAGAGCCCTCTCTCTCTCCTGCTCCTGTGTCACTAGGGCAGGGCCGGCTTGCTACCATGTCCTCAGGGCAGGGTAAGCTCACCCGCTCCCGTGTCCTTAGGGCAAGGCTGTTCCATGTTTTTTATCCTCTGCTCCATATAGCTTCTCTTCTTGGGGCCAAAGGTCACATCTCATGGTCACAGTGACAGTCTTGGAGCAAATGAAGACATGGTAGCTCAATGGAAGGATAATATTGGGAGTGAAACACCATTATTTTTTTGGTTTCATCCTATTGGCCCAAGCAAGCTACGTGGAAAATTTTGCAGTAAAGGTGAGGAGAAACAGATTCTGAGTGTGTGGTTGTGAAACTTTGAAATGATACTATGGCACAGATGGAGGTAATGTTAAGATGGGAACGAGTGAAGCAAGCACAGCCATGGGTTAAAAGTTAAGGAATGTCTGGCTATTTAATCAAGATAAATACTAACAAAATATCTTAAAGCTCAATTTATTGTGTGTGGTGTGTATGTGTATAATTGTGGATGTACACTGTCACTGCACAGATGTTGAAGGTGAGGATGGAAACCAGGAACTGTCCTCCAAAAGAGATGGGGTTTCTGTTTGGTACCACATAAGCTAAGCTGGCCCATCCAGGCAGTCTCCTGTCTCCAACTCCATCTCACTGTAAGGAGAACTGGAATTACAGATGTGCACAGCTGCATCCAGACTTATATGACTCCTCAGAATTTGAATGTCAGGTCCTTTCACTTGTTTGGCAAGCATGGATCATTGAGCCATCTTCCCATTCCATAATGGGATATTCTTAAATATCCAAAACAATGCAGGAATTTTTATGATGAGCAAAGCACAAAGATTCAAAAAAAGGAAAAGGACAGAATGAGTTAGTCCACCATGGTTGCCCAACTCCATGTCTACGTCCTGGGACTGCCACACTCATGCTTAGAAGCACAAAAAATACTTTTGCTTTGAGGCTGCTGTTTGTGTTCTCTTACATCTCTCTAGTTCAAATATCTGGTTGTCCTGGAAGTCTCTGTGGAATTTAATAGAAACAATCTCAAGCAAATTCCATCATAAATTAAGCTTCCTTGAGATGTTTTCAGGAAAAATAAAAGAAAGAAAAGGAAAAAAAAAAGAGGAAGAAAATTGAGTTCCATTCAACAATTAACTTAAGAACAGCTACAAGTTCCAGGAAAATTAGAATTCATAAGGTAGTACAACTGTTTTCATAATAATGAGGCCGGGTTTCATAATGCTTTTAGATTTTTAAATCCAGTACTTGTTTTGACAAAGTCCAGGGAAAGACTTTTTGGAGCAGCCACAAGTTATGCCATGGGTGCTTAACTTTTTATAAATGAGATTGACTTAGGAATTCAAGAGCATGCATTCGTGTTGGGAGACAGTTCTTCTGTCTCATTTGGTGAGTGATGTGTTAATCCCAGAAAGACTTGGAAGTTCACAGGACTCGTGTGTGGAACTGCCCTGGGTCCACAGCAGAATTAGACCCAGATTGGTTTTCAAGCAAACCAGGAGGAAACCATGACTAGCTTCCAAATTCTGTCAGTGTTGTGTTTAAAGTGAGAATCCTTCCGCTAGCATGAAATTCTAGAGCCACAGAATTCTCTCCAGCTGGGACTCATTCTGAGTCATATGGGGTGAAAGCTACCTTCTATCTTACTGGGCACTCTTCCCTCAAACCCTGCACCCAGAGACTTAAGGATGAATGGATTGGGGTGTGTACTAGAAGCAAACCAAGCAAAATCTGTGTATTGTAGTGTATGGGGAGATGTGACCAGTACTCAGTGATCTGTTCGTTTTAGAGTGGTTCCTGTGATGGCGTGTTGTGGAGTTGGCAGTGTCTCCACTTACAGTCACTTAGAGTTGAGTGAGGGAAAAAGAGACCAGAAAAAAAAAAAAAGCCAACAAGAAGAGGTCGGTCATGAGGGATCAACTCACAGTGACACCTGCATCCAGTGGGATTAGCATGGAAACAGGCACAGAAATCTAAGTGTCAGGAAACCTTCTGAGACCTGGAGACCTGGTGCGGTTTGAATACTAGTGGCACTGACTATTAGTATTGTGAGCAAATGAGATTACTCAGGTGAGTTGGAAACAAAAGCTGCCTCTGTGGCAACAGAGCAAACTCTTATTATTGACTGATGCTAAGTGAGTTTTTAAAAAGAGTCCTGTGGAGCCTTGACTACTTGTCTTGTTGCTGAGATCAGAAGCTTGACAAGAAGTGGCTTAAAGGAGGATTTGCTTTGCTCACAGTTTGAAGGTCTGATCTATCCAAGTGAGGGTAGCTTAGGGGCAGGAATGGATCCTGGCTGTGGCAGCAGATCCGTGAGGCTGCCTGTGCACATTCAGCCGGCCAGGAGGAAGAGCACAGGGCCAATGTGGCTTTCTCCTTCCTTCTTTTAGTCCATCCATGCCCCAGCCCACTGAAAGACGTTACTCAGAATCATAGTGGCTCTTTCTTTCTTCAGTGGCTTCTCTCTGGAAACACCCGTGTAGAAACGCCTAGAGCTGTGACTCCTGTGTACTTCGAAGTGGTCACTGAAGGTCAGCCGTCACTAGTGGGGAAAATCATGTCCTGAGAATTATCAAGGCTGGAGTAAAAAAACAAAAACAAAAACAACAACAACAAAAAAAAAGCAAAAGAAGGGGAAAGCGGGAGCAAAGTCCATCATACTGGTTAGAAATGTTAAGCCACACTAGCTCTTCACAGATGTCTCCCACAGAGCCTCTGTTTCTGTTATAGTCTTAAGAGATGTAATTATGCTATTTCCCTGATTTAAGAATGTTTTGTGATTTCGCACTGGCTACAACCAAGATTTAGATTTCTCAGCATGCCATAAAATGCCCCTTAAAAATCTGGCTCCACCCATTCTCACTCAACATCCCTAAGCGTCCCACCACCTCCCCCCCACCCCCCACCCCCTCCCTGAGGACCTAGTCTTTCTCCTTCTGGCGCTGAAGGATACAGGAAAGCCCCTCCTTACACTGCCTCCCATACTGTTCTGTCTCAGCCCCCTGTCATTTCCATGTCATCTCTTCCTCCTGTGCGTTGATTATGTTGCCTCTGCCTACAGTGTGCTTCCTGACCTTGGCTAGAGAACTCCTCCTCGGCCCCTCAGTTCATGTCAGCTCTGCGCCAGCATCCAAGCAGAAATAGTGATTCTTTTCTGTGTACAGATAGCTCGTAGTGCATATTTCAGAGAGAGAGAGAGAGGGCCTACACATGTATTCCCATTTTTCACATTTAAACTTGTTAGAATTTAATTTATTCACTTTATATCCCGATGGTAGCCCTGTCCCTTATCTCTTCCTGATCCCACCCTCCTTCCCTCCCTCCCCTAGTCCTCAGAAAGGGGGAGCCCTCCTCCCCTATATCTAACCCCAGCCTATCAAGTCTCAGCTGGACTGCCTGCACCCTCTTCCTGTATTCCCATTCCTTAAAAATAATTCTTTTTTTTTTATTACCATTTTTTTTATTAATTTATTCTTGTTACATCTCAATGGTTATCCCATGCCTTGTATCCTCCCATTCCTCCCTCCCTCCCATTTTCCCCTTATTCCCCTCCCCTATGACTGTTCCTGAGGGGGATTACCTCCCCCTGTATATGCTCATAGGGTATCAAGTCTCTTCTTGGTAACCTGCTGTCCTTCCTCTGAGTGCCACCAGGTCTCCCCCTCCAGGGGATATGGTCAAATGTGAGGCACCAGAGTACGTGAGAAAGTCATATCCCACTCTCCACTCAACTCTGAAGAATATTCTGACCATTGGCTAGATCTGGGTAGGGGTTTAAAGTTTACCACCTGTATTGTCCTTGGCTGGTGCCTTAGTTTGAGCAGGACTGAATGAGTGAGTTAACCCAGAAGCAGAAAGACTCAAATGGTATATACTCACTTATATCTGCATACTAACCCAAGGGGCATGTCCCACGAAAGCCTTCACTTACCAGGAAACTGGGACAGAGGGGAGGTCATCCTATTGGGACTCTAGATGAGAGAAGCATGGGAGAATAGCAAAGTAGAAGGATCCAGAGGGTCCTAGAAACCTACAACTTAAAAATAATTCTTTAAAATTACTTTCTCCCTTTGTGCATGGGGGTGGGTAGGCGAGGGAGAGTGGAAAGAGGATTTTCATATACCTGAAGATGTATAGGACAATGGCTGGGAGGTGGCAGCTACTACTGCTCCCTTGACAAGGGAAAGATGGTGGTGGAGACCCCTAGACATATCACAACACACACGGCTAAAGTAGAGCTAGTTCATCCCAGTCTCATCAGGATGTCCCAGAGCTTTTACAGCAGGGTCTCCAGAAAATTCCTGACTTAGCTTACTGACGGCCTTCATTTCCCATGGGTCCCAGAAGGAACCAGGGAAACTGCAACCCTCTGTAAATTTTAACGAGCAAGGTGGAATTTGTGTGAGCACAGTGTTCCTTATGGGCACCTTGGGAGAAAGTGTGTGATAGCTGGTGAGGGAAACTCAGACATATACAGTTTTTATGAACTCTAAATATGTGGAATGCTGACTTAACATACAGGGAAAGGCAGACAGGATTTGGGGGGGGGGCTCCCGATGTGAAAAGAGAAAGCCTCCACTTGGTCTGGCGTCCTCTGCACTAGAACTGTGACTTTCTAAATTCAATATGTCTGATTGAGCATAAGCTATCCCTCCCTGAAATGGCTCTCTGATAAGCTCTACATCTGAGGGAAGTCCCGGAACTGGTAAGAGGAGCATGTAACCAAGACAAAGATGAGTTAAGGAACTTGGTAGGCTTAAGACTCTCTACAGAGAAGCAGATACCCAGAATGCACTGGGATACCCAGAATGCATTGGGGCAGGAAAAAAAAAAAACAAGCAAAGAGTGGAGATATTCAGCCAGATCAAAAGTGCGTGTTTGGGAGACTAGAGAGCCCATGGGTCAAGAACATGAAAACCTTCCCATAGCCAGGAAAGGGTCAGCTGCAGCATTCAGGGTTGTTTACAGAGATAAATGAAGCGATGTGTGGGAATCAGTTGGAACACAACATGAGGGGTGCATGGCATGCCCAACACTCCTGTCCTCCCGTCTGTGCAAGGCAAGTTCTGTTGACATCATAGGGAAATGATGCTGAAGCAAGGGATAAAGTCCTCCCTCACCGGCCGGGGTGGGGGTGGGGGATGTATGTGCACACAGAGGAGAGCGAGGCCAAGGCCACTGTGAGAGTGAGGAACTGTGTGGTGTGGAGGAGGGAGGGCTGATCAGAGACTAGAAGAGTGTGGGTAGGGAGGGCCAAAGGAGCAGGAAGAAGCAACAGGAAACAGAAGCTGATTCAATGGCAGGGCACCGAGAGTGACGGCAGGCAGAGCAGAGAGAGTGGACCCCCTGAACATTCTGTTATTTTAATCTTGCTAGCCCACCAATGGTAAAAGCTACGGCTATTGGAGAAAGGAAATCAAAAGAACAACCTCGCCTTGCTCCCCATATCAGAACTGGCCATCCTACCTGAGCCACCAGCCCCAGGTGGGTGTCCTATGCTTGGCCACCCACAACTATTACCACTTAAAGGCCAAGGAGCACCTGCTATGGACTTGGATTGTTTGGACATTGAACTTTAACTTTAAAACATCATGGTCAAATGGAAAGCAGCATGGTATGTTGTTGCTTTTAGTGCTTTTAGAAAAACCCTTTGCTGGGTGATGAGATGATTCTGTAGGTAAAGGCACTTGCCGCTCAGTCCTGGAGCCTGCATGGTGGAAAGAGAGAACCAACCCTCACCGATTTGTGAGACTTCTCTGATTTCCACATGCTGGCCATGGTATGCACACATATACATGTACACTCCACAAATAAATAAATGTTATATATATATACACATACATACATACATATACACACACAAATACACATATATGTTTTGCTTATGTAAAAATATATTCATACATATATATACACACATACAAACACACACACACACACACACACACACACACACACACACACACACGTTTTGCTTCAATGGTGCAGGTGAATTAGGTTGAAGACGCCATCCATGAACTCCCAGTAGCTGTCAACTGTGAAATGCCACCTGTCTGAGAAACACTATCCTTTAAGAAGTAGACTCTGAAACACATCGGAAACTTAAGACCTAGTCAGCGGCTCCAAGGAGCAAATTTCAAGAAGCCTTCTCTAAAAGTTAGCAGTAGGGATTTCACGTAGATCTCACTGGGTAGTCCCTGAAGGGCAGACAGAAGCTGATTGGCAGAGGTGGTTGCATTGCCATTTCATGGAGAAGCACAGATCTGGACACAGTCCCTGACAGAGTCATCTTAAAGGAGAAAGGATTTATTTTAGCTCACGGTTTCAGAGGTATCAGCCCACTCTTGTTTTTGACTCATGGCACTTAGGAGATCATGATGAAGAGCTGCTCACTTCATGCCCAACCAGAACACGGAGGGGTGGGGAGATGATGAGGCTCTTCTGACGTTCTACTTGCTCTTTTCTCTTGTCCAGTCCTGGAGGCCATGAGATAGCGCCACCCATATACATAGTGGGCATCTCACGCCCAGGTAATCCTTTCTGAAAACATCCCCATGGACATGCCCAGAGGTGTACTCCACCACTTTCCCAGGTGGTTCTAAATGCAGTCAAGGTTACAATGACATTTAATCATCTTACTTTAAAACCATGGGGGAATTATGGCATACCGCAGCATTGATGGCATAGAAGACTGTGTGACTATTACCAGAAGGAGTCAGAGAGCTGTCTGTGACATATTACTAAGTGAGCAAAGCAAGCTGTGGAAAATACCTCAATTTTGCTCACAAAAAAGCAACACCCAATTATATAAACATGTTTAGCAGTACTCTCTGAAGAGAGATATAAGAAGAGTTTTCTATTTAAACAATTTATATATTATGGCTTGTTTTATTTGGCTAAATGTTTATGGATTACTTTGTACCTTAAAGTTGATTTTAAAAAATAATTTTAGTGTTTTAAAAGTTATGTGAATGTGTGTGTGTTAAAGAATCACTTTTAGTAGATATTAAATAGAACAACAAAAAAAGGGGGGGATGTTATGGCAATTTTTATGCAACCGTATTTAAAAGTTATCTTAAATGAGAAGAAAGCAAAACTCTCCCTCCATGACTCTTTGGGAGGACTGAAGAACGCTCCGCATTACTCTAATGTCTACAACTACTCCAGTTGCCATCATGTATTTCCAATAGCTGCTCTGAGCCCAGTTTGGGTAGCCAAGGGGGGCGTCTTCATCCCCACCATCCTCTACTTCCCCAAAGCTAGACCTTTGAGGTCGATGGACACGCAAAATCCTGCCCTCCCTTGACACTCCAGGAAAACCAATGCCGTTGACCCTCTAAAAACGTCACTTGACATTTGTCTGGCAAAATCTTACCATCACGGGTACCAGTGTTTGTCCTGGGGCTCAGTGTCCTGGTGCAAGCTCCAGCTCAGCCACATAGGATGTTTTGACTTGAGAAAGGTACATAGTCCTTCTGTGCATCTTGAAACGGAGAGAGTTCTTCAATATACGCACAGGGCCTCATGAGAACTAAACAAGCCAGTATATGTGATGTGGTTACATGTAGCCATGGGAGCCTGTCACACACCAGTGCAGTACTTCCTGTTCCTTGTCATTTCAGGTTCCCATCTGTCACCACCTCTGCCTAGGACAGCCCTTCCTGAATTCCCAGGAGTCACTGGCTCCTTCCATTGCTCTGTCTGCAGCAGGCACAGTGAGTGCCTTTTATTGCATGATTACCTTTGTTTAACCATCTCTTTTCTCCTACTCTTGAGCCATGAGCAACCCGAGGTCAGGAATCAAGTGTCCTTCGGCTGTGTTGCTGGCATTTGGCACCATGTCTGCATGAAGAGGAAGCACAATGGATGTGAGATGGGTAGATGGCAGGATGGCTGGATAGGTCAATCGATCCCTAGGATCCTTCCCTCTTTAGGCTGTTTCAAAATACACTGGGAAGCCTCAGCATTTGTGCTTGCATTCTACCATGCCTATATCTTACTGTTGTGTGTTTAGGCATTCCTTAGATTGGTCATGTTTCTTGATACGTGGGCTTTCCAGGTCCTCTTATTTACTCATCTGCCAGCAGTATCCGAGCCTCACTATGGGCAAACACTCTTTTCCCATTCTGCCAAGGTAGGTTAAAGAATGTGGCCCTGAAGAAGTGTGGTGGCATCTTCCCTTGGAAGCTTGTCCCTTGTCCTGAGGACAATGATCAGAATTTCAGGAGATGTTTCCAGAAAAGGAATAGAGATGCCTTAAGGAAGAGCCATCTGGTCACCTCTATCCAGGCCCACATGTCAATTTCATCTTCTCTCAAAGAGCTTCTGCCCTTTGATGGCGTGTTGCTGTGGAAACTGTTAAGCAAGGTGAGAAACTTGAAAGGGACCAGTTAAAGGGGCCCTGCTAAGAAGAGCCAACTTCAAAGGCAGCCTCTGCTCTAATGGGATGGTGCTGCTGGCAATCAAAAATCTGGAGACGAGTCCATGTAAAAGCAAAGCTCACCCATGTCTTGTTTGAAGCGACACAGATAAGGAAGAGGCTCATGTAAAGGACCTTCTGTTTTGTAGGCTGTAGGGGCCGGGGAGGGTTTGCACAAGCCCATTCCCACGTCTTAGCACACAGCCTACATACACCATCAGCCGCCTATAAACAAGAGCATGTTGCCTCCTCCAGAATTCATCATTACTTCTGACTGGCCTAATTGATTTGTGAAAATGAGATTACTTGGAGACCTGCCTTAGGTTTTCAAGCTGCACAAGATACACTGACAGTGTAAATATTTTTATGTCACTATATATCTTAATGAAATAACATTCCAGTCTGGAGAGTGTGTTGGCCTCAAAAGATCTATTTACATAAATCAAGAAAGGCAGTGGGCAGTGCTGGCAGCCCTCTGGCTTGTCGTGACACTGTGGTTGGACGGACAAAAATTTCACACAGGGACAGATTTCTGTAAGGAGAGATTTAACCCCTGCGTTCATTTTACGAATCAGTACACAGCTGTTTCAGACACTGGCCCAGTACCAGACATAGCCAGTTTCTCCTCCTTTTAAATACTGAGCCCATGCAGAGACACGAACAGAATTTCAAATTCAGATTCTAATTTCAGGGAATGCCATTTTATAGCATAATTACTGAAGGACTGGGTTCCTTTGGCCAACATTTATGATGCACTGCCTGGTAAATAAAATGCTATTGCTAATTTATCTAGTCTGGAAGAAATGTGTGTGACCTCTGACCTTGAGTAGTTTCTCTAGGAGCTGGGCATTCTGTAGATTTGATGACCTCCTTGGGGTCAAATCCTGGGCAGGAGATTGAGGTGGTTTGAATAGGTGTGGCTCTTATAGACTTCTGTGTTTGAAGACTTGGCCATAGTGGGTGGCATTATTAGGAAGTGTGCCTGTGTCAGAGGAAGTGTGTCATAGTGCAGGCAGGCTTTTAGGTTTCCTATGCTCATCCAGTGTGGCACACAGTCTCCTTCTGCTGCCGATGGATCAAGATACAGAACTCTCAGCTCCTTTTCCAGCACCATGTCTGCCTGCATGCCACCATGTTTCCCATCATGATGATGAACCTCTAAAACTATAAGCCAGCCCCAATTAAATGGTTTCCTTTACAAGAGTTGCCTTGGTTATGGTGTTTGTTCACAGCAATGGAAACCCTAACTAAGAGAGAGATAGAACAGGAGAAAAGGTCACACCTCTTCCTCTCCTCTTCCCTCATCCCTCTTTCTTATGATCCAGGAACATGTGTATGTATGTAGATGTCAGACATCACACTTAGGTGTCATTCCTCAAGTGATGTCTACCATGTGCTAATTTTTTTTATTATTTCATTATTGTTTGTGTGTGTATATATGAGTGCAGTTGGGCACATGCCATGGCATGTTGGAGGTCAGAGGACACTTCTAGGGAATGGATTCTCTTCTGTCACCTCGTAGGATCCAAGGATCTAACTTAGGTCTTCAGGCTTTTAGACAAGCACCACTGCCTGGTGAATCATCTTGCCAGTCTCACCTTGTTTTGAGACAAGCTCTCTCCCTATGCTGCAAGTTGCCAGTTAAGTTGGCTAGCCAGAGAACCCTAGCTGTTGCCTGTCTGTGCCACCCAAATGCTTAAGTAATAAGTGAATCTTCCTTTTTCAAAACCTGCCACTCTGGAGAGTTGAATTCATGCCTTTGTAGCAAGTACTTTACCACTTTGTGTGGTTTCCCTTCCTCTACCATGAAAGAACCTAGCATCAGAAAGATGCCTTTAGATTTGGAAGCTTTGAGGTTTGATGGTGAAAAACTGCTTTTTTTTTTTCCTTTTTGGTCTCCCACTGGCATTCTCAAACATACATCTTGGAATATACTCCGTTTTTCCTGGCAGTTCAATTGCAGGGGAAATGCCTCTTTCGGTATCAGTTCTACTCAAAACATAAGTTTATGTACTTTGCAATACTATGAGTCAAAAATAAATAGAAGAATGTGTTTATTTAGATTTCCAAGTGCTAACAGGTTTTAATTTACATTTTAACATTACTTTCTTTTGATATTAGTATGTATTGATGTGTCCCAGGGTGATTACTTGAGGCTTGTTTGTTTGTTTTAAGCCTTAAGGGTGTATTGTCATATTATATATTATTGCTCAGATAAAAATGAATTGAATATGACAAATATTCGTGTTGGGTCTATATAACCAATACAACAAAGATATGGCTTAAATCCAAATATGTTTAATAGTCAGGAAGGAGATAATAGACTAAACCTTTTTCAACTGTAAGACAGTCTCAATGAAATGTTTTCCTTTATAAGAGTTTCCATACCAAAAATAAATAAATGAACAAACAAACAAACAAAGTTGCATGGTCATGGTATCTCTTCACATCAATAAAACCCTAAGACAGGTGGCCATATTGACCTATAAGAGAAATCACAGGAAAAACTGTCAAACAGAACTCAAGTGAGCTACAGCCTAGGCAGAAGTAACTCCGATGGAGACAACGCTGAGCTTGTCCGGCTGGGATCAACACGCTGGGTTCACTGGGAAGCAGCACCAGGCACTAAAAAACACTTTGAGATGGAGCCGAACCCTAATGAGGAGACTCTCAAGGACCTGGCTGACAGATTCAAACTGACAACAAGAGAAATTGACACTTGGTTCCTTTTTCGAAAGAACAAGATGAAGCTTAAGCAGTTGTCCAAGGCCAACAGAGCAAAGCTGAGGTATAATGCGTACAAGCCTGATAAGTATTGCCATATTAGATAAAGCCTCTTGTACCACCAGTTCAAAGTGATGGAGTACCACTGGCAACCAGGATGGACAGTCAGGCAGAACCCAGAAGAGTCCTCCCCAAATGACAACCCCAGGGTCCTTAAAGCTTTGGAATCCTTGGGGAGACTCACACTCTTTTCTGGCTACCAAAGCAGACATTGCCTGACTCCCTAGTGTTGGCTCTTTTTTTGTGTTAAATGTTTTCCAGCTTGCTTGTTGGGGGTAGAGGGACTGTTGGGTTTTATGCCTATCACTGGTAAATTAATAATAAAGCTTGCTACTCATAGAAACAGATACACACACACACATGCACACACACACAAATACACACACACACACACACACACACACACACACACACACACACACACACACACCACAGTCTGTGGAATTAATTTCTGGTGATTTGTGTTTGGAGGTCTCACACATAGTCTTACAGATTTGTGGTCAGCTCAATTTTCTTTTTTAATTGAATCCCATAGTCATCACATTTGTACCCATGGTGTTGAAATAATGACTGGCAAATGGAATTAATTTACAAGCACATTTTGAAGAAGTCTGAATTTAAACTAAAATACCTTTGTTCTTATCCAACTCTCCCCTCAAATATTTATTGAGTTGGCATTAGAAAGAAAGAAGTAAATACGTGATTGTATCATATAATAGTACTTTAAAAACATTGACATTATTTACAGTATGGAAGACCAACACCCAAGTAACTAAGATAGTATAGCCAAGAAGCCATCATTTGAAAACAGAAGGATGGCTGGGTCTAGTGTGGCATATTTTCAATCTCAGCACTTAGGAGGTAGGCAGATCTCTGTGAACTCTAGGTTAGTCTGGTTTACACAGACTGTCTAAAAGCAAAGAGAAAACAAAAAAAGGGAAAACTCATTTGTTTCTTAATTATCAAGTACCAATATTAAACATAGCCCAAAATTAATTGTTCTAGTTGTCTTAGGTTACAACTAAAAATAATCATAATAAATAAAAATTATTCCTCACTATTGTTGGACTTTTCCTGGAGAAACACAAACATACATCTCTTTGCCTCAGATAGGGCACCCGTAGAAGACCAGAGAAATGAGCCCACCCAAGTCCAGCTTGGTGAATCAATGCGTTTATTACTGGAATTCCATCCAAGGGCATGGCTGAGTCAAAGGCAGCTGTGACACTGAAAATCCCTCCCTCAAATCCACTACTCATAAGAGCTACCCTTTCCCCCAAGCTCCATGAACAGTTTGCAAGCAACATTGTAGTCCAGAATTTCTCCTCTCAGCACCAATTGTTACTGCTTATATAACCTTCAGGTAACAGCCTAATGATGGCGGGTTACATTTTGGAAGCTTGCTGAACCTTGTAAGTTTTACTTATTCTCCAAGTCTTAGAAGCCTTTCTCTTCCCTCCAGGAAGGAATGTTCCATTTACCAGGGAATGGCTACACAGTATTCTCTCTATTCCTTTAACTCCTATAATCTTTCTGCCTCAGCTTCTGAAAATTCCACTGCTCAGGGGTGGGTTGATATAGCAGTCTAATTATTTTTCCCATATATGGTTGGCCACTGGGCCACTGTGCTCTGGCAATAGTCACTCATCTTCGAGAGCTTGACTGGTTATGAGTTTCTGCAGTATATTGCTTATTGAAAAAAAAAGTTTCTAGGGCCAAAGAGATGGCTCAGCAGTTAAGAGTATGGCTTGCTCTTACAGAGGACCTGGGTTTGATTTCTAGCACCCACATGGTAGCTCACAACCATCTATAACCCCAGTTCTAATAAATCAAATACCCTTGCTGACATCTATAGGCACCAGACACACATGTGGTTGGTGTAAAATCATACACATAGGACACACATATGCATAAAATAAACCTAAAAAAATTTTTAAAAAGTTTCCTTCTCTGTCTAACAACAGAAATGATCAATAGACCAAACCAGATGTGTTTAGAAGGTAGTTTGATAGGCACATAAGATTCATTTAACAAAAATAATAGCGGTTGCTTACCCACATGAGCCCCATGACTTCCCCAGTCATGGGCTTTTGTCCTGGCTTACACCATCAGATGTGAATTCCCGCCTATTGACCCCTGACCTTAAGACCAATGAGAAAGCATCTGTGGCACTTATGAGAATGTGCAAATGTGAGGATCCAAGTTCAAATCCTCAGCACCCATATGGAAAATTAGATATGGTGCACAGGGACCTGTAACCTCAGTGCTGTCAGGGGAAGAGCTATACCAGCATTGGTGGAGCTTGCTGACCATCAGTCCAGCTAAGGTTCACCAAGAAACTCGTTCTCGAGAGAATAAGGTGGAGAGGGATATAGCAGGATCCTAGATGCCCCCCTCCTCAGTGCATATGGCCATGCACCCACTTTAACACATACCATACATCCTTCCCACCACACACACTAAATTAACTACGAAAGCATTTCCTTTGGTTGTACCTATTACAGCTGTGTCACTGTTGCACCAGTAGGCTCATCTTGCCTGGTTTGTTGCTTCTGTACTACTCAGAGTCCACAGCCAAGCAAGACTGTTGGTAATAATTCTTTCCCAGCAGCCTGTATCACGCTTCCTGCCCCTAGGAAAGCAAGTCAGCAAGGAAGGAGATTCCAGCTCTGGCCCAGCTTGATTTTGATCTATCTGTATTCTGCATCCAAAGTCTGTGGTGACTTAAGCAACAGGGACTTATCACTTGATTCTGGTATGAGAGCAATGGCAATGGCAACACTCTTGATTGTCTTGGGGGATGCTGGGACCTCCCTGGATGACAACTCATAGGGGAGTAACTCACCCATGGCATTGGGACTTCCATTCAATAACCTTATAGCTCTTGGGAATTTCCTGTTTTACAGGGTAGCTTAGTTCAAACTCCTTAACTTATCTTTGGTGTTCTTCCAAATGTTTTTTTTTTTTCCTACCAAGTCAATAAGAGGAGTTAGGATCATATAATATAACCTTCTTACAGAGAATGGGGAGAATGGGCCTCTGGGAGGTCCCGTAGGTCACTGCTGTGTGCTCCAAACAAGTGTCCGCTGGTCTTGGATAGCTAAGAGGATACTAAACATGAAATGTAAACAAGGTCTAGCAAAGCACAAACAAACAAACAGAAACATCCCTGTACTGACTGCTTTGTAACGTTTGGTTCAGTGGCATGAGCTATGGGGGCCACGGACACTTTCCTCACTATCATGTCTCCTCATTTTGGGGTGTCGTTGTTGTTGTTGTTTGCTGCTGCTGCTGCTGCACGTCGGTTGTGTTGCACTATTCCTAGACAGACCAAAGTATGGATACCACCAAAGTCCATGTTGGTGAACCAATGAGTTTTATTGGGTTTACTTACAGGAGCAGAAAATAAGTCAAAGACGGCCCAGAGCCCGCCTCAGTATGGATGGCAGGTCATAAAAGCTGAAAACCTGAAGTGTGCTGTACAACCTGCAGGTGGCTCAACAGGTTTGATGGTTTTCTTGCTGGATGGCTCAGTTGGTTTTTTGTTTGTTTGTTTGTTTGTTTGTTTGTTTGTTTTGTTTTGTTTTGTTTTTGTA
The DNA here is from genome assembly GCA_907169655.1 of Acomys percivali. Lineage (NCBI taxonomy): Eukaryota > Metazoa > Chordata > Mammalia > Rodentia > Muridae > Acomys > Acomys percivali. The sequence continues at coordinate 102,529,688 of OU015750.1, read as the reverse complement.
GCTTGGGCTCATCTGGTAGTGACTCTCAACAAGCTTACTGCTTACGTACCCATGGAGAGGGAGGGCATAGTGAATCTAGTCAGATTCAGGGGCTTCCTGAAACCATTCTGAGTTGGCTCATTTCCAGACTTAATGAGCTTTCCTGAAGGATGCAGTGTTTCACCTCCTTTCAGATTCTAAGGCTTAGAACATCCTGTTGTTTCAACTCATTGCTCACATCCTTTTCTAAGAAGTTTCTTCCAAGGTGAAAGCATTCAATCTTAGAGGAAACTGCTACAGTCATATCTTCTTACCTTAGTCTTGGCAGGGCTGGCCTGCTCCACTCAGCCTGGCTCAGGCCCAAAGGGAGCAGGAGCAGGACCATGCGTTAGGATGCCTTGACAGCCACTGGGACCAGCTTCCAGGTTCTGACAGGCTCCGGGCCAGCATTGTTGGTCCTGCCCTTCCATACGTCCTACTCAGTTGCTTCAAGAGCCTTGCACTGGCTGAAAAATCCCCAACCCCAGTACACTTTCTTGTAGGGGAAAAATGTACACTGTATACCCAGAGGTGAAAAATTCCCATCTCTTGGACAAACTTAATCTTTTTCATCTGTGCTGTTTTATCATTTATGTCTTCTTTGAACCATTTTTTTTTTCTGGCTTTGAATATTTCCAGGAGCCCACCAGCATAATATTAGCTCTGTTAATTTTTTTCCCCTAGGAACTCTGGCTTGACATATTTACCTTAGAGTGACTTAAGAGAGCACTTGGTTTGCATTGTCCTCCTCTCCCGCCCCTTTTGATGCTTCATCACTTTATGAGCCTGATTTACATATCATTCTAAATCACTCAGATCGGCTGGAGCCTCTCCTACAATGACAGGGCTCGGAAGAGCCAATAAAGCCCCTGCACAGTCAATCAGGCTGTGCAGCCTCCGTCCATCCTATGCAGGGATGAGCAGTTAGAACAGTTGGTTTCTCTGATTTCCCGGGGTTCCAGACTGATCTCAGGGGTCCTCATGGCCCATAGACTCACAAGCCAGTTCATGAGTGGCTCCTTCACTCCTTGTTTAAGAGTTTTCCCAGCTGAGGACAGTGCTACAAACCTGGAATCCCAGCACTTGGATGGTGGAGGTAGGCACATTAGGAGTTCAAGGCCAGCCTCTGCTACGTGAGACCGGCACAAAAAGCCAAAAGCCAATTGCAATAGTTTAGATGCAGAATATTCCGAGTTGTCCTTGTTTCCTTCCCTGGGCCATTATTTAGGCTGCTGTCTATATGTTGTACTGTGGATTTCTCCTTTTTCTTTTTTAAAATTTATTTATTTATTTATTTATATTAATTTATTCTTGTTACATCTCTATGGTTATCCCATCCCTTGTATTCTCCCATTCTCCCCTCCCTCCCATTTTCCCCTTATTCCCCTCCCCTATGACTGTTCCTCAGAGGGATTACCTCCCCCTGTATATGCTCATAGGGTATCAAGTCTCTTCTCGATAACCTGCTGTCCTTCCTCTGAGTGCCACTAGGTCTCCCCTGCCAGGGGACATAGTCAAATGTGAGGCACCAGAGTACATGAGAAAGTCAAATCCCACTCTCCACTCAAGTGTGGAGACTGTCCTGTCCATAGGCTAGATCAGGGTAGGGGTCCTTTTTCTTTATTAATGTTTGGAGCTGAGCTATCGTCTGTCATTTCTAACCTTGTTTCTTTCCTCTTCAATGGCCTATTTCCTCCCATGAGTTCTAAGTTTTTGGACTCAGTAAGGGCCAGATCGAAGCTACATTCTCTTTCATCCTACCTGCTTGAGAGAAGGCAAACTAGCGCCTCCATCTCATCTTCCCTTTTCCCACCTTTTTTGTCAACCACAGGTTAATGAGGAAGGTATCACCTACCTGTCCTTTTCCTATCTTAAGTTTCCCCTTAAATGGGCAAGTTCTTTCTGGGTAAAAAAGCTTAGCCCCAGCCACATGATTGCCTACAGCAAAGGTCTCTTAGATGATGCAACAGCGTGCTTATGGGACCTTTCCCATGGATGCTACGTTTTAGGGATAACATGTTCTATAGCCTACTGGGCCATTTTAGTGATGCCACTATACTTGTAAGGTAGACCTGTTTCATCCTGAAGGGATGCCACCCCATACCACATAAGGAACTTACCAAGGTGGTTGTGTAGCTCAGTGTTCTTGTGGGACTCCTATCAGTGGGAGTGTGTGTGCCTCTGACTCTTTTGCCTGCTGTTGGGACTCTTCCTCCTACTAAGTTGCCTCATCCAGGCTTCATATGAGGGCTTGTGGCTTGTCTAGTGCAACTTGGTATGCTGTTTATAGTCTTAAGTATTTATATCAGTTGAAAATTCTCATTTGACTTTGCGTTAGTCAAAAAGTAATGAAAATACTCAATGCTTGAAGTTACTTACTATGTGGTGTATAAATTATACCACAATGAAGGTAAAATAAAAAGTTAGGGGAGCAAGTAGGAAAATGCGGGCAATGCTTCTGAGTTTGAAGTTATGGAGGCTGTGACATCACTGCTGCAGTTTTATAAACACAATGACGACAATGCTATCCTACACTTTTATAGCACTTTGCAAAGCATTTTGCTCGACCTGACTTTATTCCGTTGAAGACCTGTTTCTAGCCTTGTGCCTGAGGAGGACTGGAAGAGATTGTCTTTGCCCCTGTGAAGACAAATTTGGTCCACACCTATTGGAGATACTTTCCCCTCGACTGTCAGCCTGTGAAGACAGGAGCTGCCCCTTCACGGTCAGCACTGTGTCCTAGAGACCAGTTCAGTTCATGGTACCTCATGGGAACTCCAGGGGTCAGGGAGGACTCACACTTTGTAATACTAAGCCTTGAGGAGTATCAAGTTGAGGGGCAACCTGCTCTATGTCAACACCATTAGAAACAGAGAAACATAGGAATGGAATAAAGCCATTTTCAGAAGCAGCTTCACAAAGTACACACTGAGTTTTCTGGCAACTACCTAAGCTCACTAAACAGCAGCGAATGTGTCACCACCATATTGAACCATTTGTCTCTGATAGTCTCGTTAGAATTTAGAATGTTAAGGCAGCGCCTTAACATGCGGAGAATGCTACCCATCTGGACTTTTCCGAGATGGTAAGGCTGTGGGTGGAGCCATGGCCTGCCCATTCAAATAGCTTAGCTTCTATTTCCTGCTGTAGATGACCTCACCACATCATCCTGGCAAGCTGTGGGTGTGGCAACTCCAGGCAAGGGTGAAAGTAATGGCAACCAAGGCCGTGGTCCTGGCATTCATGTGCACTTGCCTATCAAGGGATCATGTGGCAGTTGTGTTGGTAACAGACACGCCAGCCTCACATGAAACACAAATGCACAGCATGTGTGATGTCCACAGTGACCCCTTCTTGAGAGGCACCGGAGTTAGAGCTGAAGATAGGCTTCCATGGTGGGTCCGACTTGGTGAGGTACTGACATTCCCTAGCTGGTTGAGCTAATCTCTCCTCTATGTCTAGTGGATATTTCTTCTGCTGCTGTTTTCTCTCCTGAGCCAGCCATCTGGATATGATAATTGGGAGTTTTATGGCTAAGATTATATATTCCTTCCATTTCATCTCTGGTCAGTGTGTGGCTTTTAAGACAAACATTAAAGAAGCAACAGAATATTTTGGCTGGGCCACTTAGGGTGCCGTAGTCTACATGGACGAGTAAAGGACTGGATATGCTTGGATAGCCTAGGGGAGGGAGAAAAGGTCCTTTGAGGCAAATGAGGAAGTGGGATTGTGACATCTTTCAGGGTGCAGGTCTTGTCACCCAGGTCCTTATCTTGGAATGAAAAGTACTCAGCTCACAGAGGGTTAGTGGGACATGCTAGATTTTATTGTGAGTGATAGCTTTCCTCCAAGGGATGCCCTGATGTCTTGTCACTCGGGGGGGGGGGGGGCCTGGGCAGCCCCACTTTTTTTTTTAAATTTTTTGTCACGGCACCAGTGGGGCTGGTGGGTCTGTTTTTTTTGTTTTTGTTCATTTTTTTTTTTTTTTTTGTGACAGGGTTTCTCTGTGTAGCCCCGGTTGTGCTAGACTCACTTTGTAGACCAGGCTGGCCTCGAACTCACAGAGATCCACCTGCCTCTGCCTCTCCAGGTGCTGGGATTACAGGTGCACGCCACCACGCCCAACTCAGGCTGGTGAGTCTCAAATGCATCAACTCTGAAGCCCATTAGCATTTATGCAGATGGCGCTAGGTTTGGGATCCCAGACAGAAATGAAGCACACCTCTCTAAGGAGGAAAAAGGAATATAGAAAGTAGGGGAGAAGAGAGCCAGACAAAAGAGAAAAGAAGTGGAAACTTTCAGAGACATGACAGTGTGAGGGATTCCCAGGTTTTAGTGTAGAGCTTCCTGGTTGTTTATCTTCATCCCTGTTAGATCCCTGGACCATGGACCTTGCCAGGCAGAAGGACAGACATGGCCGTGGGAGTGAACATCACTGCCCATCTCCGAGGCCACTGGTGTCTGGGTCACTATGGTGTTCTTGCAGTGGGAAGAGGTTGGATGTTAAGTGTGAGGATCGGAGGTATGGAACACTAGGACTTGAGGCAGACTTTGTAGTGGAAGGCATAGCCTTTGTTGTTATAATGTGGTACTCTGGGTCTTTGCTGTTTGCTTTGTTTTGTGTTTGAGTCAGGGTTTTTCTGTGTAGCCTTGACTGTCCTGGATTTGCTTTGTAGAGAAGGTGGCCTTGAACTCACAGAGATCCACCTGTCTCTGCCTCCCCAAGGGCTGGGATTACAGGCGTGTGTCACCACACCTGGCTAATGTGGTACTCTGGTAATTATTGTAGTATGCATGAACAGAAGGGCAGGACTGCCTGTCTCCCCACTCTAGCAGAGAATGGGCCCAGAGTCCCACTTTGGCAGTTCTATAGCATGTCAGAATGTCATTGGTTGTACAGAAGGGTGCCTTTGGGACAGAGAGCAGGGGAGCTGGGCAGACACAGTTCCTCATGAGGAAGTTGAGATGGAGAGGAAGAAATGGACAGGGACCAGCTCCAAGTACGTGGAAACAACCCCTAATCTTCTAGATGTTACACAAGGATCTCACTAAAAGGAAGGCTGGGCTAATGTACATTTGGAGCTCAGGAGAACAGACTAAAAGAAAACGCTCATAACAACTTAGATGATACAACAGGAAAACCATGACTTTCTAGCTCACCGTTTCATTATTCTAAGACCACCTTCGTATGTTGCCATAAATCTTTTTATTCAAATTCCAAGAATTTCTTTCTATTTAGAAATCTTACTTCATAGCACCCAACACAGGCCACAGGAGAGATCTCGGTGAAAATAAATTAAAACATTTAACTGAGGTCCATTTAAAAAACAAAGGGAGTTGGAAAGATAAATTATTTGGCTCTGCAGTGGCGTGTCAGATCAAGCATAATAGAGCAAAATCTCAGTCTTACGACAAAAGTCAAAGAAAAGATTATGCTCCAAATTGCTTCTGGCTGACTGGCCTTGGGTTATTAATTTAAATGTCCCTCCTATTGGTGTTGTTAATGGCTTCAAACAACTCTTGTCTCCTCTTATGCAAGGGGAAAATTGGACCCGTCCCAAGGAAAACAGCAGTAGCAGAAGGAAGCCAACATTTGCAGCGTTGTTAGATAACTTCAACTATTAATTTTCTTTAACCAAGTCCCTTTCCACTTTTTTGAAGATATTTTTTACACTGCCTGAAACTATGAGTTAGACATTCCTAGTACTTAAAAGGTTTCTTTAAAAAAAAAAAAAAAGAGGAGGAGGAGGAGGAGGAGAAGAAGAAGAAGAAAAAGAGCTTTCCGATATAATTAGCATCATTTCTCTTTATTCTGGCTGTTTCACCAGTATAAGCCATTGAGTGAATAGAAGAGAACTCAGATGTGGGGACTATTTAAAAGAATATAATATTTCCACTAATTCTTTGAGAATTTTATACAATGTGTTTTGATCATTTTTACGGCCCTCTCACTCTGCCTCCAAACTCATCCCAGAGTCATCCCTACCTCTCCAACTCCTCTCAACGTTGTGTCTTCTTTAAAAATGAAACTCTATTGAGTTATACCCATCGGTGTGGGGCCATGTGCTGGAGCATGGTCTTGCTACCGGGGGTCATACCCCTAAAAAAACAAACAAACAGATTCTTGCTCCTTTAGAAGCATCACCCTATGCATGGCAGAATGTTGCCTGCCTTGATCTTGTGCAGGTTTTGTGCAGGCAAATCCATGGTGATTAAAAAAAATCTCCCTCCCTCCCTCCCTCCCTCCCTCCCTCCTTCCTTCCCTCCTTCCCTCTCTTCCTCCCTCCCCCCCTCTCGTGTGTGTGTGTGTGTGTGTGTGTGTGATGGCATATGTATGGAGGTCAGAGGACAATTGACACATATCAGTTCTCTTCTCTCACTATGTAGGTCCTAGAGAGACCAAACTCAGGTTGGCAGGCATGTCAGTACGCACCCTCAGCAGACAAGCCATCTCACCAGTGTTTGTTTGTTTGATTTGTTCCCAGTTACAGAGGGCGGAGAAAGGATCCTAAGGGCACAAGAGATACTAGAAGATTCTTTCAGAACATGGTAGAGAAGTAGACAGAAATGATTTGGAAAAAAAAATAATCTAATAGGAACCTGACATACCCTCAAGTTGCAAACTACTTCGAGAGATCAAATTTTAAAATTTCAAAGATCTCCAAGTCCAAGCAGGTTCAGGTTGGAGGAGGTCTGTCTCTTGGATTCTGTAACCTATGCTTAGCTATCATGAATGGGGATGGCCTCAAGAGACACTGCATAATTTTAAGGAAGATTTTCACACTGTGCTCTATGTAGTGGTTATTTTTCATTTTGGGAGTGCCCTAAATCTCCCACCCCCTTTGTGTATTTCTATTTCTATTTGTATTTATTTATTTAATCTCTTTGCAGCCTGCTCCCAGCCCCCTCCCTCCTCTCCTTCCGGTCCCACTCTCATGCTTCCTCTTCCCCCCAACCCCTTCTCCTTCTTCTCAGAGAATGGGAGAACCCCCAGGGTACCAGCCCACCCTGGCACCTCGAGTTGCATCAGGACTAAGCACATCCTCTCCCACTGGGGCTTGACACAAGGCTTCCCAGCTAGAAGGGGATTCAGTGGCAGGCAACAGAATAGGAGACAGTCCTACTCCCATTGTTAGGGAACCCACATGTTGACCATACTGCATATCTGCTACATATGTGTAGGGGGTCTAGGTCTAGTCTATGCATGCTCTTTGGTTGGTGGCTCTGTCTCAGTGAGTCCCATGAGCCCAGGTTAGTTGACTCTGTAGGTCTTATTGTGGTGTCCTTGACCCCTCCAGCTCCCTCTATCCTTCCTCCCACTCTTCCACAGAACTCCTCAAATTTGGCCTATTCTTAACCACTTTCTACTATAACCATGACTTTCTTTCAAGAAATAATCTGCTTTCTGTCAAGCATTCCAAGTCAGTCAGACACATAAGCCTAAATGGATGCCCTCTTGTGGATGCCCACCTGCTTGAATCTTTCTCTCACTTCCCGGGACAGTCAAGGGTCAAGCATGTGACTATGCATGAGAGTCAAAACTTGGCTGTGGACCTTCAGCAGAGCAACACCAATTATACACCGTGCAAGAGAGGTGTGGTAAGAGGAAGTTTATTGTGAGAAGGGCAAGAGAGAGAGAGAGGGAGAAAAGATATAGTTTGAGCGAGTTATGAGAGAGACAGAGAATCAGAAGAACAGGCAGAGGGACAGGGGGGGGTGCCCTTAGAGAAAGAGCAAGAGAGAAGTGCAGGAGTGAGAGAGCAAGAACGGCAAGAAGAGCAAGAGAGAGGCAAGGTGGGCCTGCCCTCTTATATCCTGGGCAGGGACACACACCTGGTAGTGCGTGGCCTGCGATGACATCATAGGTTGCTAGGCAGCCCGGGGGTAGGCTCCAGAAGCTGCTTATAATCAGTGACTTTATGGAAGCCTTTTGTTCTAAAAGCAGTGGTGGGCAAGACGGTAAAGAAATCTCTGATACCAAGAACTTCTAGAGTCCTGTGTTACTTGTGGGCCCTCAGTCTGGTTCCTAAGCAGTGCATAGTTATGCCTAAGCCCGTCAGATAATTTTTGATGGTTAGAAAGGGTGATAATTGATACCATCTGCCACCTCCAGATTTCCCCTGGAGATCTAAGTTCACTCTGCCGTCACACAAAGTACATCTGATCCCCTTTCAACATAACTGATGAAGATTTTAGAGACTCCTATCGCGCTCCTCCTAAGATTTCTCTTCCTTAACTAAATATCATTTCCTTTGACACCTGCTCACTACTGTGGTTTACGCCGCCATCCCAGTCTTGTTTCCCTTGGCTTCCAGCCCAGTTTATCAAGGTTCCTGTTACTGTGTAGGACTGAACTCGTTCTGGTACTTTGACTAGTTCAGGCTATGGTCAGATGTCTCCTGGCCTCCGTCTGAACACTATTTATACAACTGCAAACAGAACTCGCTTTCACTTCTAGTGAGTATAAGTTACACTCTTGACTCAGATTGAGTGACACACAGTGGGCACTTCAAAAGCTGGACTTATGAATAATAAGACACTGCTGAATTTTTTTTCAAAAGAATTGTGCATGTCAAGTTACTCATCTTGTACTGTTTTTTCATAAATTATAAAAAAAAATACATATAAAAAACATACGTGTCTGGTTGTTTTTCCTGCATGTATGTTTGTGCACCATGTATATGCAGTATGGGATTGAATCTCAGTCCTCTGGAAGAGCAGCCAGTGCTCTTAACCTCTGAGCCACCTCTAGCCCCTTAACAATCAATTCTGAAAATCCTCATAGCAAGTAACATTTATTCCTATTAAGTGTTGTACCTTCTGCTTTCAGTCTGTTCTTAGGCCAAAGCAATTAATTTTTTTTGACAGTTTTCAATCCTAGTAGTTCTTCACATCTTTTAAAAAACCAGCTAATGATAAATGAAGCTGAGAGATTGCTGGCTGACACTGCTGTATCCAGGGCACGTGTGACAGGGAGAGCGAGCAATTGTAAAATGTTTTGTTTTGTTTTTTTAAGTCTTTAAAAAAAATCATCCAGGCATCATTTCATCCCAGACAAAACTGTGGGGAAACCCTTAGTGTGTAAGAAGTAGACAGTACATTCATTTGGTCCATGCTATGCCAAAGCGTGGGTAGGACACAATCAGCCAGAGGCCCGGTTTGCATCCCATTGACCCCAGTGTTCTCTCTCATCCTCCCCGCCCCCACCAGCATCAGCTTCTCCGTCTGGGAGCTCTTAAGAAGGGATGAACTCTAGAGACCTTTGGTTTTAGTATTCTGGTTTTTAAAATCCCCAAATGGTAAGTGCTCCCTTTATTTCATTTTTAAGTCTACAGATGTCATCAGAGAAAGCCAAGATTTCATCAGTCTGCTTTTGTGAGTTTCTATTATCTCTCAAAAATATTACTTAAAGCCTTCTAGGTGAAAAGCTTCATGTAGGAGCTGTTGGTGAATCGCAGGTGTCTTGTTTAACACACTCGTTAAAGACATAATTGAAAACATAAATGACAAATGTGATGATTCTCAAAGAGAATAGAAAACATTTATAAACAAACTGAGGGCTGTTGGGCTTTCATAAAGATACATGTAAAAATGACAAACATTCAAACTTTTAAATGGTCAAAAAAAAAAAAAAAAAAAAAAGAAGAAGAAGAAGAATCATTCAAGTCTATAATTAAGAGGTTGAACTTAACCACATCTTGGCTTTTGCCTTTTGGGGATAATTGCAAGGACAGGGTGATGAAAATGATGTTATTAAAAAAAAAGAAAGAAAGAAAAGAAAAATGGTGTCACCATTATGGAGAGCTTGTAATGGACCATACATTCTATATAGATTAGGGTCAGTTTGGGGTCTTGTATTTTTTAGACTTCAATCAGTGTGGCAAACATACTTGAGATAAATCAACTTGAAGGGGCAAGGTATGTCGGTCTATAGTTGATTGGCTCTGATACCTTTGGTCCTTTGGTGAAGCAGCATTTTGTTGTGGGAGTTGAACAAAACCATTGTTGCAAAAAGAGGGAGGAAGGGCAGGGTGTGAATCTCTTCTTCAAAGACACGCCTCCAATGACCCAACTTCCTGAAGACTTCCCCCTGCCCCGCATCTCTCAATAGTATCACCTACTGCAGTCCCAGCCTTATATACTTGAAACTGTGGAGGGACATTAAAAATTCGATATGTAGCAACCCCAGGGGGGGAAAAAAAGATAGTCTACAAAACAACCAAGTCATGCTAATACAAAAGAAACCAGTGCTGACCAACTGGAGAAGAGTCCCCAGGAAAGGATTTTTACTGAAGAGTGTCAACTCTGTGGGTCATGCGGTGTGATCATGTAGGATTTGTCTTAGGCTGTGGATTCCTGTTGGTGATGTAGGAGCAAAACCCAGTGTGGGTGTTATCAGGCTTGTCACACAATGGAGGCTATAGACGCACAGTTCTGCCACGACACTTACGTGTGCCAATTAGACATAGAGGTAGGAGCAGGTTGCTGGGCCCTGGCTAACTCTGTGAGGGATGAAACCAGGTTGGTTTGCTGTTCTCTGGAGGTGAGACTTTAGGGCTTTTTTTAGCAGGAAGATTCTATCGTTGGATATGCAGAACAGGGATGGTGAGGGAAACAGACCTGTATGCCAAGATTTTGTCATTGTGTTAATAGCCCCAATTGTAAGGTGGGCCTGGAAAAGCTGTTTTATTAACTCTTTGCCAGGTAGTCACTGTCTATTGACTGCTTTGTTGGCTATTTTTTTTTTCTTCGCATCTATTCTTTTTAAAATTATTTATTTATTTAAATAATTTATTCAGATTACATCTGGATTGTTATCCCCTCACTTGTATCTTCCCATGCCCTGCCTCCCTCTTTCATCCTATTCCCCTCCCCTAGGCCTGCGACAGAAGGGGGACCTCCTCCCCCACCATATGATCGCAGCCTATCACATACAAGCTCTCCCTTACCCTCGGCTTAGTGGACTTCCATAAGGACCTAGCTATTGTGGCATGGAGTATGAGGCTAGGTGGGTGTATTGTACACTTCAGGATGTGTGAAACTGCCACCAAGCTCTGCTGTGTACTGGGCCAGGAGGAGACAATACTTGCTGGGTATTAGCTGTGAATTCTTTAGCAGCATCTTCAGGAGACGGGAGACGAGACATAGATTCTGAGACTTGTTCTGTCCTGAAGTCACTTCTTGAGGCAATTCACTGGAGAGAGCTAAAAGTCAGGCTGTGGATTCCTGCGGCTAGTGACTGTGTGGGCTTGGGAAAAGCTGCTTCTCCGAGTCTTAGTTTCTCCATCGGTAAAATGTCATTCTAAAGGAAATACTAGCAGACAAGGTACTGGTACTTGGCATATAGAGTTAGCTTGTCCTGTCCACAGCTTCCTGTCTGATCAAGGGCTGTTCTCAGCTTGCTGTATTCCTCTCGCGGACCTGGTGTCCTGTCTCCATGACTCTTGTGAGAGCAAGAGTCCTCCTTGACTCACAGTATTGTGTTTCCAGGCTTCTAGTTCTGCCTGTAGGCTAATGGCTCTGGGAGGTCAGAGCATGCTTTCTCTACCACTCTATGTCTCTCCGGCATGCTTTTTTGCCCTGCATTCCCCTTCAATGTCTCTGTCTGGTCCTCCTAATTGGATCCAATGTGTGTCTGCAGCCCAGCATTGCTCTGTCCAGGAATACATTTTGTGGAGCCTTGATCCAGAACTTACAATCCTGCTGTTCTACTCTGTGTACAAGCCAGTTGTTCAGTGTTCTTTTGTCCACCCCTCCCCGCCCTCCCCCCCTTTTTTTAACCCAAAGTTAAGAAACTTCAATTAGAAGAAGTGTGAGTGCCCTTCTCGAGATATTTGAGTTTCCTATGGAGGACCAGAGATACCCTCCCCATTTCCTCCCAAGCATCAGCTTTCCAACAGAGCGTTTCATAGATGGTTTAAAATTAATTCTAACACAGGGGCTCCAGCTTGGCTTACTTTAGTTTTTTTCTTCCAAGAGAAATTAGATGCCTGTGTTTATTACGTATTTGTTAGGTTTCAAAGTCTTGCTTGTGGCTCCTCCCATCACTTCTAACCCCGCCCCCTGTTATAAAACAGACACTTTGGCTACTGGTCTTTTGGCCCTGCCCACTTCTCTTGCGCTCTGCTCTCTCTCCGCCTCTGTCCTCTCATGGTCCTGCTCAGTCTGTTGGCCATGTTCAGCCTGGACTCTTCCCTCTGCTTTCTCCCTTACATCTACAATAAAAATATTCTCCTTTCTCTAGAAGGTACTCATGTCCTCCTCCTTTTATTTCATATTTTCCTTCAGTGTTGTATTAAGTGTTTTCTTCAGGCTGTCAATATTACAGAGAAAAGATATTTAAAAACACATTAAGCTCGCTTCCAGCATTATTCCCAAATCAAGCTGAAATTTAACTTGAAGGAAAAATAAAAGAAACACGTGAGTGACTTATACCTTTGTAGACAGTTAACAAAATGCAGCCAAGCATCTGACTCCGCGAGCACACAGCTGCAGATGCAGGCCTCTTTTCTTACCCCTTTTCCCTAGCATTTTCTGAAGTCTTTGGCATTCAAGTGGTTACTGTTCAAGTTCAGCAGGCATGTGGTCATTAATCATCGTCTCCACTGCCCTTTCCATATGCAGTAAAAGGGAGTCATTGTCTACAGTTCATTTTCACTTCTTAATGCTCCTCCGATACTAACGCAGAAGTGCGGAAGCACATGAGCTGGCTTGTTAAAACGTCAAGGTTGGCGTGGCCACCTAGCACACAGTCTAAGCATTCTGAAGGCCGAGAAATTTGTCTTCTAATTCTTGAAGGTGGTTTGTCTTCTGTGAATATCACTTGAAAGTGGGCTGTCATGCCTGTGAGTGAGCGCCTCTGATTTCCTCCTACAGCTCTTTGCTGTGAGTGTACGGAGCACCCAGGAAGTGGCCTGCTTTCAGTTCTCCTGCAACGCCGAGCGTCCGTTTGACTGTACCAAAACGTTTAATGTAATTTCCCAACCTTTCTTGTAAATGCCAGTGTATTAACAGCGAGGCAGGACCAAAATAGACCTTCTGTTCACGACAGCTCATCCTCGTAGCCTTGTAGGGCAAAGAGCTATAGAAACCACTCAGCTTGCAGAGTTCCTGGTGGTGCCTTATGGATTGCGGCTGGCTAGAACAATTGATTAGCTTATCACTCGGGAAACAGAGCCAACTACCACATGGATCAGTGAGCTTTGCTCCAATCTCCAGCTAGGGAAGTTGATACTTTTAATTTTAAAGTCTGTAGCCCTCGTCCCAGGCACTTAATCTACCAAACGTCTATTGCTAATCTAAATTGAACTATAAACCAGTTCCCCAATCCTTTTAAGGCACAATACTCAAGGCCCCTGACATCAGAGGAGCCCAGAGACTTAGAAGGAGAGACAGAAAAAAAAAAATCACAACTCTCAGATTTGCGGGGCTTCAGGAGTTTCCATGGGTCAATGCTTGTTAAGTGAGGATGGGGTGGGGGGTTGTGGGGGTGAGGGAGGATAGGGGGTAGGGGCAGCGTTTTATTGTTCCAGGTGAGGCAGTCACTGAATTGTGATAGGCACAGGGATGAGGCACATACTCCACCCAGGGGTAGAAGATTCAGTGAAAATTGACTTTTCAGGCAGGGTGGAATTGCAGGGTTACTGAATTTTAGGGTTGTTGTTGTTGTTGTTGGTGGTGGTGGTGGTGGTGGTAGTGGTGGTGGTGGTGGTGGTGGTGGTGTGTGTGTGTGTGTGTGTGTGTGTATGTCTGTGTGCACAAGTGCATGTGTGCCTGAACATGTGTGTTATCCTCAGGAGTGTAGGAATCTACTCCTTTAAGAGCCTCTCACTGGGAACTGGGGCTCACCAATTAGGCAAGACTGGCTGGCCAGTGAGCCCCAGGGAGTCTCTTGTCTTTGCCTGCCCAGCTCTGGGATTACACATAAGCCTCGCTTTGGCTTTCTGACATGGGTTCTGGGGCTCCAACTCAAGTCCTTATGCTCAAAAAGCATTGCCTTACGAATCGAGCTAGCTCTCTGGCTCCCATTGCTTCTTATTATCAGGTAATCCTAACTAACACAGCCGACTATAAGTCTCTTGCTTTGTTTAACTAATTTCATCAGTCTCATCCAGGATGTGTTTGGCCTAGAAGAGCAGAGAGGGGAGCTGGGATTTCATTACACAAAGTCTATTCCGCCAAACTTGAACCTTTGGGCATTCAACTGAACTTGGAACCAAGTCTTTTTATTTTTTCTTTCTTGTTGTTCTTGTTCTTCTTCTTCTTCTTTTTTTATTCTAACTTCTTACCCACTTATTGGAGAGGTATTTCCAGGGTTTTGAACAACAGTAACTGGAGTTGGAGAGATTTAAAACTTGACCATGAAAAGAACAAATAACCAACCCAAGAGCACTCTTCTTCAACACTTTGGGGGGGGGGAACTGTGTATAAGGTGCTGATATGACATTATAGGTCCTTTATAAGTATGAGATTTGGGATTAGAACTGGCAGAGGTTGAGACCAGAAGCTTACCAAACAGGGGAGAGAGGAAAGGGTCCTTCCTGTAAGTCTGTCTGTTTGTAGCTTCCACCAAATCCCCACATCTCTGCTTCCACTGAGCCACACACAGGCAGGCATACTCTCTATGCCCTGCCGACACTGTATGTATGGCTTTCGACTTCTCTCATGGAACAAAGGCATGTAACGCTGATGTGGTTAACTCGTGTGTGTGTGTGTGTGTGTGTGTGTGTGTGTGTGTGCGCGCGCGCGTGCCATGTCCCACCTAGGGATGATTGCCTCATTCAGCAGAGGGAGCTGTCAGAGGGATTTGGTGTGGTCAAGTGTAGTTAAAGCTTCCTATTGTTTCTTTCTCTCTCTCTCTCTCTCTCTCTCTCTCTCTCTCTCTCTCTCTCTCT
>OU015750.1:102464761-102512999 GCA_907169655.1 Acomys percivali | reverse complement strand
ACACACACACACACACACACACACACACACACACACACACACACACACACACGAGCACATGCAAATAAACAAAAGACAAAACCAAAACATTTTGCTTCAGCAGGCAGTCTTGGCTTTTAGGGCGACGGGCTGTATCTTCCCCAACACCCGGAAAAGGCAACTGTAAATGAGGACAGTTGGAGCTTCATGAAAGGGGAAAGGCCTATTGCGAGACAGCCTCACCTCCAATGACATCATCTAAGAAACCAATCCCTTGAAGGCATGCCCTGAAGTGCCTCTGCTCCTCTCTGGCCCTTACCCGTGGGCTGGCATCACGGGAATGTGCTGTGTCTGCGAGTTGGAGGTAACATGATGCTCTTTCTCGGGAAGCCTGTATCAAGTGTTTTGGTTTCTCAGACTTGCTTACAGCTGGGGCAAGGATCCAGGCTGTGCACAAGCAAGCCGTGCTCTTTATATATACAAAACATGGTGCGCCATAAAGTCAGGGTGGTCAAAGCTTTCTGAAGAAAAGAAGGAATGCAATTGAAAAAGGATTCAAAGAGAAATGAATCAACACCCTAACTGGTGTCCATCATCCTCTAGGGACTTATTAAAAAAAAAAAGTATAGGAATTTGCTTACCATTTCTACTTTTTGTTTTTGAGCTAGCATAGCAAGGGAAAAAAAAAAAAAAAAACCCAGTCTCTAATCTTACTACCAAAGGTTGTTTATAAGACGGGAATCTTGCTTTCCATAATGCCCATGTTCCTGGGGGTGCGGAAATGTCTATAGTCTCCTCTCTCACCCTTTTCAGTTGAGTCTGAAATCCTCCAGATAGAGTTTGAAATAAACTTGTTTGAAAAGCAGTGAAACCTTTAAAAATTAAATAAATACCGTTGATGTATATCCATCTGTCTGTTGATCCATTTTTCTCCAATGCCTGAGTTTTAAATGCTATGTTAGTTTGTATGCTATGTAAGTTCGGTTAGTCTTTTGCTATATGAAACAGTAGCTTTTTGGAACCCAGTGACTAAAATGAATTACTCTGATATAAACATTGCTATTAGGAAAAAACAAGTGTCCTACAGTTCGTTTTACATGTAGTGTGTTTTAAGACACGTGTTAAATGAGCAGACATTGTTCTGTGGTCAGATTAAAAGGGTCTAAAGATCTGCCTATATGCCTCCATCTCTGCATTCTGAAGAAAATTCAAGTAGGATGAAATGATTTTTACCTGAGGGAGGTAAAAAATATTCTTGTAGAGTCCTAAGAGCCAGTCATCAGACAGAAGTTCATTAATCTGTGAGGAAGTGGGGGCTGAGGTGAAGGTGGGACTTCAGGATGGTTTCACCATTGGTTACGATGTCTTTCTACCCCTTTAGGCTCACATGTGTTCATACCCACTCATACACGCAGTCACATATATGCAGACATGTATACTCACACAGTCACTCATTTGCTCATTTACTGATGTATTTAAGCATACACACACACACACATACACACACGCATGCGCGGAGGTCAGAGGACCGCTAGTTCTCCCCTTCTGCCTTAGAGGTCTTGGGATCAAACTCGGGTCATCAGGTTTGGCTCGAGTGCCTTTCCAGGCTGAACCGTCTTGCTGATCCACAAGCCCCATTTAATTAGAACCCTGTGCCTTCTGGTTGCTGTTTTGCACTTTCAGCGACTTCTTTTGTGCTTTTTGGCAGCTTGCTCTCTCGTTCCAGCTTTGGGGCGTCTCAAAGGAAAGATTCTGGAGGACGCATGGCTTCTTCAATTCAGTAGCACTCCCCAGGCTTCTACCTGCCCCCTGCTTGTCTTCGTGCACATTGAATGCTTTGATCTTGGGTTCTTAGCTGGTAATACTGAGCTTCTCCGATTCTGCTTGTGTTTTTAGAATGTTTGACCTGCTGTCAACTTGTTTTCCTCAGTTTTCAAGGGTCGGGTCTACCTAACAGCAGAACACACTTTCATAATGAATGCCAGTGGGAAAACGAACTGATTTCAACCCTTCGTGGTGATTTTAGTAGTAGGGTGGGGTTTATTTACAGTCCATGGGATTTTACTTTTTCTCCTGCTGTCAGCTGGGAGACAAGATTTCTATTAGCATCCCAAACAGGAAGATTGATCTAGAAGACATACAGAAACCGCAAGGGAGGCCCCCAAATAGCTTATCACCCCCGCTTTATGGGAGTCCTGCTGACTGTAATATCCTTGCCCCATTTCCTGTTCTTCCTGGTCTCCCTTTGGGTCACATCAAAGAACTCTGCATTTCCCACGGGAATCAAGAAAAACTGTGAAGACTGTCCCTTTGACCCTGAACCCTGTGTCTTCATCTCACGTATGCATCTGGACCCGTCTTTACTCTTCCTGTTTTCCGATGTACACATTCGATTAAAGTTACGATCAAGTTTTAAAACACAGATGGCTAGTGATAGCCTGCAAGGAACTAAAGGTTGGTACTTTTGATTTTTCCAAAAGAAAGATTTTTGCCCCCCACTGCCTACTTTTGGAATAATTGTAACTTTCCCATCCCCCCCCCTTGCTTGGCATATCAACCCTCAAAACTGGTCTTTGTCTGTTCTTCTGTTTGATGCCAATATACGTAGTGAATTACAGTGCTAAAGTCTATTTTAGCTGAAAATGTCATCTTGAAAAAAAAATACAATTCCAGAAAGAGACCAATTAACCCCAGTGTCCTGTATACACATAGAACTGGAAAATTGCCAGGGCAACATATGCTATTAATTACATTGGAAGAAAGTATGTCCGTAGGAGAAGATACCTTAATTCCTTTGTCAAGTCTCCTCTTTCTTTGTCAAGAGTCTGCTTAACTCCCACATAAAGGTCTGCAGGAAGGCACTAATCTCCGAATCAACCTGTCCACGATTTAACAGGCAAGGCAAAGTGTATTCTTAGCCTGCCACTTGAGGACTGGTTTCTTCCTGTTCCTCTTTTGTTCTTGGAGACTTTTCTTTTTGGGTTCTCTCTTACCTCATGTGGCAGTGTAGGCTGGCATGCATCCCTGGACTGCCACCAGACTCTGACAGGATGACTATTTCCTTCATGTAATGTGAGCAAGACTCACAGTAAGTGGTGTGTAACTTACCCTAAACCGGGGATTACCTGGAGCGAAAGGAAAACAGGATCCGTCATTTCAGAGTTCAACCCAGGAGCCGCTGATACACTTGTCAACCTTTCACAGTCCAGATGGGAAAATTTATGGGGAAAAAATTTGTGCAATTTAACTTGATCCAGCAAAATGGGTTTTGAACTTTCAGAGTGGAAAAATTAATGAATCTTTGCTTAAAAAAAAAAAGTATTTTCTACAAAAGAGAGACTTTGGGCTATCTTCCAAAATGGCTGGGCCACCATATTGTAAGATAATACCTAAATGCAATTAGCTCCTTGTACCATCTAAAGTGAGTGCTAGCAATACATGATTACATCTCGTTCTTCATCACCTTTCCCAGCTCATGAGCGACACCAGCATCATTTTCTTCCAAGGTCCACTGAAGTTACTGCACTGAGAATTATCTAGGTACTTTAACCTTGGGGATGAGTCCAATGTGCCACTGTAAAAGTATTGTTTTTTCCTTATTCCCATATCTGAAAAGGCTAGGCTTTGGCTGGTGTACACTATGTATCTGGCTGCAATCAGGTTACCAGGAGCCAAACAACGTGGTACCTAATTTTCGCATTCCCTTAAGTAAAATTGTTTACGACCATCTGAAAGGTACTTTTTCCCTTCTTTTTATAAAGGAGGAGATGCGTCATCTCAGGCCAATTGAAGGAATATTTGCATTCAGGCTCAGTTACTGATGCATTTAAAATATGGTATTGATGTTTTAAACTAGGTATGGTTTCTGAAAACATCGCTAAATCATCTTCTCAAGCAGTAATATTGCTTAACATTTTTGTTGTTGTTCCCCCATCAAGTGGCTTTAACTGTTATCTTGACACAGCCTAGAGTCTTTGAAGAAGAGAGGGTAACTGAGAGGGCTTGCCTAGATCAGACTAGGGGGAGTTGTCTTCATTGTCAACTGGTGTAGGATGGCCCTGGCCACAGTGGGCAGTATCATTCCTAGGCAGGTGGTCCTGAGCTATAATTATTGAGAGAGAAGGAACATCTTGTCTGTGACTAGGTGCTATGATGTGCATGTGAAGTGCCCCTGCAGGCTCTGTGTTGAGTGGCTGCTCCACAGATGTTACTGAATTGGGAGAGGGGGAGGAATCTTTAGGAGGTGGTGGAGCCTAGCTGGAAGAAGTCAGCTACTAGAAGTGTGTCCTTGGGACTATATCTTGTCCTGAGTCCTTCCCACATTTCTTTTTATGTTCCCTATCATGAGGCGAAGAGCTGCCATATTCTCCTGCCACAGTGATGTTCTGCCCACATGCATGGGACTAAGCAACCTTGAACTGAGTCCTTTGAAACTGAGAGCCAGAGGGAATCTTTCCTCTCTTAAGTCAGGACCTTTGATCACAGTGATTAAAGCATGACAGATACTCTGGGCTGCAGGAAGAAAAGATTGTGAATGGTTCCATGGGCATGCTCCTCTCAAGTGGGGTAGCTGATATCAACTGTCTGAGTCAAAGTGTTCTGGAAATGGGGTGTTGAGGACTAATAGGACACACACACACACACACACACATACACACACATGAGACAGAGAGAGGGAGGGAGGGGGTGGAGAGAGAGAGAGAGAGAGAGAGAGAGAGAGAGAGAGAGAGAGGATTGATTTATTGTGAAGGATTGGCTCATGTGATCATGGAGATCATGGAATCCCATAGTCTGTGAGCTGATGATCCAGAAAAACCAATGGGGCAGCTGTATTTGAACCCCCAAAGCCTGAGTATAAAAACCTAAGGGCCAGAGAGAAGATGAGTGCTCTAGCTCTGCCAGAGGAAGGAACTTCACCTTTCCTTTACCTTCTTGTTATCTTTGGACTTTGAACAGCTTGACTTATGGCACTCTGCTGTGGGAAGGGATCTTCTTTACTTACTGTTGATGCATTCTTAATCTCTCCTGGAATTGAACCCTGCCCCCACCCCCCACACAGAAGTAATGTTTTACCAGCTAGCTGGGCCTCCCTTTGCCCTGTCAGGTTGGCGAATGTAACTAATCATCACACATACAGTCATGTGATCAGGAAGAGATGAGTAACTTGCCTCTAGCTGGCAGTGAGACTAGAAGTGAGCAATGGAATGTCAACCCTTCTGAATGTTAGACCTGGACTCGGTCAGTTAGAAACTCACTTCTCTTCTGTCCTTATTCCAGGATTGATTTCTAGAACTATCCTATTCTGCTTAAGCTTTATAAACAAATAACCTTATCTTAGGGTAAATGGAGAAATTATGTGTAATACAATTAAAAAATTTAACTACAGTGTATTTTAATTATTCTGCTATGGGAGGGTCAAAACCCCCAAATGTCTAGCCTTTGAGATTTTCCTCTGGGTTGGCTATAGGGATACTTGCAATCCCTGGAAGGAGCATGTCATGAGGTCAAGACTATCTTACACTAAATAACAGCTCTAGAACCACATCTGGTGCAGACCTGTGCAGGCCCTGTGTGTGCCACCTCAGTCTCTGTGAGCTCATATGTGCACTGATCCTGTTTGTGTAGAGGGCTTTGATCTCTTGGTGTCCTCCATCTCCTCTGGCTCTTATGCCCTTGTCAACACCTCTTTCATGGGGTTCCCTGAGCCTTGAGTGGAGGGGCGGAGCTATCCATCAAGGGCTGAGTGTTCCAAGGTCTCCCACTCTCACACAATGTCTGGCTGTGAGTGTCTGTATTGCTCCCATTTTTTTTTTTTCAGGAAGAAACTCCTTGATGATGGTTGAGGTAGACATTACTCTACGATACAGCAGAAGGTTATTAGGAGTAACTTTATTGCTACATTTTGTTTGTTTTTAGAACAGTAGTATTTGGTTTTATCCTAGGTCTCTGGGTTACCTAGTTTCAGGTTCTTGGTCATTCAGGCGATGTCAGGTATGAGTTCTGCCTCGTTGAGTGGGCCTTAAGACAAATCAAATATTGGCTGGTTACTCCCACAAGCTTTGTGCCACCGTTGCACTAGTGTCCTGGCAATCAGGACATTTCTGTAGATCAAAGCGTTTGTAGCTGACTTGCCACTTACATTTCTCCTTTGATAGGATGCAGAGTATGTTCTAGTACCAAGAAAGCTAACTAGTAGGGGTGAGGGCCTATGTAGACGCCAGGCTGACTTCTCCAGGTTCAGTGAGTTGTGTAGGTGTTGTCTTCAGCAATGGGGCCTTGTTCCCGTTTGTGGAGAACAATCAGTTTGTGGAAAGTAAACTATAGTCTTGACAACAGCTTGGATTGTTTGGGAGTTCCCACGGGACCCTTTTGTCTAACATCTCAAGTAGACATATATTCCAGGCACTTTATTTGGTGACAAGTGTTGTCCACTTGTCTCCTCGTTATTTGGGGATTTCATTTAGATTGCCTTCACTTATGTATACATTTTAGAAAGCTCCTGCTGTATTAGGTTCCCATGCTACCCTCAGATGGACCTTAATTTTATGTCTCTATCCATATTCTCTTTCTTGCTTTCTTATTCCCTCCCCCTTCCCACTTTAACCTACCATTTTGGCCTTGTCCTACCCATCCATAATGTTTATTTACTTTTCCTAAGGAGATCTATCTGCTCCTATAACTCCTTTCTCTATACCTAACCTCTATTATTTTATGCATTGTATCTTAGTTACCACTGAGTTCACAGTTAATATCCACATAAGGTGATTCTTTTTCATGGCTGAGTAATATTCCATTGTGTAAATGTGCCACACTTTCTTTATTCATTCTTCTGTTAAGGTACTTATAAGTTGTTTCCTACTTCTGGCTATTATGAATAGTACTGCAAAGAACATTGTTGATCAAGTGTCACTGTGGTAGGATGAAGCATCCTTTGGGTATATGTCCAATAGTATATAGCTAGATCTTGAAGTAGATTGATTCCAATCTTCCTGAGTAACTACCACTCTGATTTCCATAGTTGCTGTACAAATTTGTCCTTCTACCAGCAATGGATGAGTGTTTCCCTAACTCTACATCCCTACCAGCATGATTTATCACTTGTTTTATTGGTTTTGGCCATTCTTGAGGGTATAAAATGAAATTTCAAAGTAGTTTTGATTTGCATTTCCCTAATGTCTAATGATGTTAAACATTTCTTTAAGTGTTTATTGGCTTATTTGAGTTTTCTCATTTGAGAATTCTGGTTATTGATTTTCTTTTTCAAATTATTTTTATTTTATATCCATGGATGTTTTGCCTGCACATATATCTGTGTGAGGGTGGCAGATCCTCTGGAACTGGAGTTAAAGAAAGTTGTGAGCTGTTGTGTGGGTGCTGGTAATTGAACTCAGGACCTCTGGGAGAGCCGCCAGTGCTCTTAACCACTGAGCCATCTCTCCAGCTCTAGAATTCTGTTTAGATTCCCTACACCAATTTTTAATTGGGTCCTTTGTTTTCTTGATATCTAATTTTTGAGTTTTTTAAAACATGTTTTAGATATTAGTCTTCTATTGGATGTATAATTGGTAAAAATCCTTTTCTATTCTGTAGACTGCTGCTTTGTCCAAATGGCAGTGTCTTTTGATGTGCAGACACTTCTTGCTTTCAGGAGATTCTGTTTATTAATTAGTAATCATAGTGCCCATGCTAAGAGTGTTCTCTCTGTTCAGAAGGTCTTTTCCTGTCCAACACCTTCAAAGCTATTCCTCACTTCCTCTTTTTATTTTTCTTTTCCAACATGAACCATAAGTTTTATCAGGGTTACTTACAGGAATATGGGTGAGGGGTTACTTACAGGGACAGAGATGACTCAAAGACAACTGCATCACCCAAGGCCAACCCAGCATGGGTGACAGCTCATTAAGCTGGGAACCTGGAACAAACCACGCAGCCTGCAGGCAGCTCAGTGGGTTGGAGAATGTCTTTTCCGAGTGACTCAATTGGGATACACCTCTCACACACATTCCAGGTCTTCAAGGCAGCTGTTCTAGTCCCAGAGCCCTTGCAGCCTTTCTCCTCTGAGAGTAGTCTTTGCAACTCAGCTCCCTTTGGTTTGGGAACTAATTTCCGCTTTTATTCTTCATTCTGACAAGGAAGGGCCTAGTGAATATGGTCAGTTTCATGGACTTCCTGAAGCTATTTTGAGTTGTTCATTTTCTTCTTCTTCTTCTTCTTCTTCTTCTTCTTCTTCTTCTTCTTCTTCTTCTTCTTCTTCTTCTTCTTCTTCTTCTTCTTCTTCTCCTTCTCCTTCTCCTTCTCCTTCTTCTTCTCCTCCTTCTTCTTCTCCTCCTCCTCCTTCTCCTCCTTCTCCTCCTCCTCTTTTAACATTTCCAAGTGTATTTTTTAAATTATTATTTTATTTTTTACATGTACATTTATATTATTCCGCACATATATACAATCAACTACCTATAGCAAGAATAACCATGACACAATCAGGAATTGTATGAATGTTACATTCTTAGTGTTTTGGCTATTTGTATTTGACAGCCTTGAAGAAAACATCTTTCCTATCTTGGTGCATCTAAAATTCTGATTGTAAATCAATCTCCATCACACATTGTCATTATCAACTTAAAACACTTATCTAGACCTAAAAACATCTTAACCCCTTAACAACTAAGCTTTATTGTAAAACTAAGCATCCTGGTCTTTAACTCCATCAGAGACTTGAGAAGGAATAAACTTGATTACCTGAGTATGCCAGGAGTGCAGATTAGTAGCTTTCCAAATGAGAAGATGCCAAAAATGTTTTCTACCTGAATGTCACTCAAAACTATAATGTTGGAGCATCTTCTTCAGCCTTCTGGCCCAATATATCTGACAGACATATTTGTGAGGGAGGAACTGTTGAGGACTTGATTACTCTGTCTTGGCAGAGTTTGGCTGTCAACTCTGCCTGCATCCAAGCTTGCCCCTTTTAAGGCAGAATTCTGTCTGTGGTAGATGTGAGGACATTTTGTCCAGTGGCTTGTTTGCCACATTTGAAGCCATCTCCATAAGGAGATTCTTTGATGCTCACCATCCTTTTTGAGGTAGGCTGGATGTTGCCAGGAGTTAACCTGTCTCATTGTCAGTCAATCTTTATCTTTTTAATTTAATTTTATTTTTAATATGTTATTAATTTATTCATGTTACATCTCAATTGTTATCCCATCCCTTGTATCCTCCCATTCCTCCCTCCCTCCCACTTTCCCCCTACTCCCCTCCCCTATGTCTGTGACTGAGGGAGACCTCCTCTCCCTGTATATGCTCATAGGGAATCAAGTCTCTTCTTGGTGACCTGTTATCATTCCTCTGAGTGCCACCAGGCCTCCCCATCAAGGGGATGTGGTCAAAAATGGGACACCATAGTTCATATGAAAGTCAGACCCCACTCTCCACTCAATGGTGGAGAATGTCCTGTCCATTGGCTAGGTCTGGGTAGAGGTTCGAAGTTTACTGCCTATATTGTCCTTGGCTGGTGCCATAGTTTGAGCAGGACCCCAGGACCCAGATCCGCCTGTCATAATGTTCTTCTTGTAGGTTTCCAGGACCCTCTGGCTCCTTCTATTTCCCCCATTCTCCCATGCTTCTCTCACCTAAAGTCCCAATAGGATGTCCTCCCCTCTGACCTACTTTCCTGGTAAGTGAAGACTTTCATGGGACATGCCCCTTGGGCTAGTGTCTCGATATAAGTGAGTATATACCATTTGACTCTTTAAAATAATAAAAACATTTTAAAATGCCATATTCTGCATGTCTCTGAGGTTTTTGAAGACCTTATCTAACTATCTTTCCTTGTCTTTCTATAGAATCATATCTATCTGCCGCACTTAAGATGTATATCTTGTGATAAAAGTAGACTAGTGATTGACATGACCATGATTTGATCAGCTAACAATGAACTTGTTTAACTTCTTTATCCTAAACAGCCTACAATAGCACTTTCAAAGTATTGGAAATAAACCCTGTATTATAATACAGTTATATAGGTACAATACATCATATTAGAGTAGAAACACACACACACACACATATAAATGTGTGTGAAAAATAAACTTACATTTGAATTCTATACCACTGTATCTAGAATTAAACTTATTTTGCATCTATATATAAAATTCTATATCAGTAAATTAAAAATAACCTTGTGAGTAACAATTGAGACATTAAGTTGAGGAGTAGATTTACTAATCTACTTTTTGTTCTATTTTTTCTATATATTTCTATATTCCCCCTTCTTTCTTTTCAACCCCTATCTCCAAACCTAAGAATGTAAGAAAAGGGAAAAGAGAGATATTGCTGAGTCTAAGCTTGTTTTCTTTCTAAATAAGACCAATAATAACTTGTAACCAACTTCCATTGATAATAACCCTCTATTGCCCAAGAAAGCAACCAAAACCCTACTTGATCTCCCTTAAAGGAAATGGGGCATTGTTCTCTGAAGGGTCTTTCATGTTCAGTGTATTTGGTTTTGTTTGAGGTCTTTGATCCATTTCAAGTTGAGTTTTGTGCAGGGTGATAAGTATGGATTCTTCTACTTGCAGCCATCCAGTCTGAGCAGCACCGTTTCCTGTAGCTCCTGCCTTTTTACCAGTATGTATTATTTCTGACTTCTTTATAAAAATTAGGTATCCATAAGTGAATTTATGGCTGAGTGTTCAATTTGATTTCTTTGATGAATGTGTCTGTTTTTGTGCCAATACCATACTGTTTTTATTACTATAGCTCTGTAGTACAATTTGAGGCCAGGGATGGTGATACCTCCAGCACTGCTTTAATTATTCATGATTGTTTTATTTGTGCAAAAGAGGGAGAGGGAGAGAGAGAGAGGGAGAGGGAGAGGAAGAGGAAGAGGGAGAGGGAGAGAGACAGAGACAGAGACAGAGACAGAGAGACAGAGAGAGATTGTATTGGCATATGAAGCTGAAAATTGTTCCTTCAATTTCTGTGAAGCATTGTATTGGAATTTTGATGAGGAATGCATTGAATGTGTAGATTGCTTTTGGTAGGATGGCATTTTTACTATGTTAGTCCTCCAAATCCATGAACATGAGAAATCTTTCTATCTTCTGATATCTTCTTGAATTTCTTTCTTCAAAGACTTGAAGTCTTTATTATATGAGACTTGCCCTCAGAGCTTCCTCAAGATAGATGTTGTTCTACTAATTTATTTCTTAGGCTGTTCATCATTTGGATATAGGAGGGCTACTGATTTTTTTGTGAGTTAATTTCGGATCTAGCTATCTTGCTGAAAATGTTTATTACCTACAGGAGTTCCCTTGTGGAATTTTTAGGTTCTCTTATGTATAGTACCATATCATTTGTAAGTAAAGATACTTTGACTTCTTCATCTCCTTTTTGTGTCCCCTTGAGCTCTTTCAGTTGTCTTATTGCTCTTGCTAAGACTTCAAATAATATACTGAATAGGTATGGAAAGAGTCAGCCACCTTGTCTTGTTCCTGATTTTAGTGAAGTTGCTTTGAGTTTCTCTCTAAGTTGATGTTAGCTATGGGTTGTGTGTTTGTGTGTGTGTTTATTATGTTTAGGCATGTTCCATGTATCCTTAATTTCTCCAGGACTTTTTTCATTAAAGGGTATTATATTTTATCAGAGGCCTTTTCCATTTCTAATAAGATGATTAGGTATGTTTTCTCTTTGTTTATATGGTGGATTACATTTATTGATTTTTTTTAAATATTGAATGATCCTTATAGCTCTGGGGTGAAGCCTGCTTGATCATGGTGGATGATCTTTTTGATGTGTTCTTGGATTATGTTTGTAAATATTTATTGAGAATTTTTTGCATCTACGTTCATAAGGGAAATTGGTCTGTACCTCTATTTCTTTGTTGGGTCTTTATGTGGTTTGGGTATCAGGGTAACTGTGTCCTTGTGAAAAGAATTAGGCAGTGTTTCTTCTGTTTCTATTTTGCAGAATAATTTGAGGAGTATTGGCATTAACTCTTCTTTGAAAGGCTGTTAGAATTCTTCACTACAACCATCTGGCCCTGGGCTATTTTTTTTTTAAACTTTGAAAAATTATTTATTTATTATAATTTATTCACAATACATCCCAGATTGTTATGCTCTTACTCTTATCTTCCCATTCCCAGGTCTCTCCCTCCTTCCCTCTTCTGCCCTATTCCCCTCCCCTAGACCTCTGATGTGGGTGGGTGGGCTGGGGTGGGTGAGGGAAGCTCCTCCCACACTGTCTGATCACAGTCTATCAGGTCTCATCAAGGTATCCTGCATCCCCTTCCTCTGTGTGCCTGCAAGGCTGCCCACCAAAGGGCAGTGACCAAATCACGGGCACAAAGTTCTTGTTGGGAGATTTTTAATAATGGCTTCTATTTCACTAGGGATTATATATTTAATTAAGCCATTTATTTATATTATATATAAATTAAGCCATTTATTTATATTAATATTATTATATTAATTATTTATATTATATTAAAGTTCTTATCTGATCTTAATTTAATTTTGGATAGTGACATCTATTGAAAAAATTATCCAGCTGGGCTGGTGGCTCACGCCTGTAATCCTAGCACTAGGAGAAGCAGAGACAGACAGATCTCAGTGGGTTCGAGGCCAGCCTAGTCTACAAAGTGAGTCCAGGACAGCCAAGGCTACACAGAGAAACCCTGTCTCAGAAAACCAAAAACCAAAAACACCCCTTCCCTTAAAACAAAACAACCAAACCCCCAAAAACAAAACAAACAAACAAAACCCTCAACAACGATAAAAAAAAAGAAAGAAAGAAAGAAAAGAAAATTATTAATTTCTTTTAGATTTTTTAATTTATTGGAATACAGGTTTTCTTTTCTCTTTCTTTCTTTGTTTCTTTCTTTCTTCCTTTCTTTCTGGTATTTGTTGTTATATCTCCCTTTGCATTTCTAGTTTTTAAAATTTGGATATTCACTCTCTGCCTTTTAGTTTATTTGGATAAGAATTTGCCAATTTTACTGATTTTCTTAAAGAACCAACTCTTTGTTTCATTGATTCTTTGTATTTTTACTCGTTTGTTTATATTTTGTTGATTTCAACCCAGAGTTTGATTATTTCTTGCAATTTACTGCTTTGAGGTGTGATGCTTTTGGTTTGCCTTTTCTGTTCCAGAGCTTTGTGGCTTGCTGTTAAGTTACTAGTAAGAGATTTTTTTTTTTTTTTTTTTTTTTAATGTACGTGCTCAGTGCTATGACCTTGCCTCTTAGCACCGCCTTCATTGTGTCCCATAAGTTTGGTTATGTTGTGCCTTCATTTTCATTCAAATCTTGAATATCTTTAATTTCTGCTTGACCCATTTTTCATTCAGTAGTGAGTTTTTCAGTTTCCATGGGTTTGTGAGCTTTTTGTTGTTTCTATTGTTGATATCCAGCTTTAACTTGTGGTGGTCAGATAAGATGCAGGGGCTTATTTATATTTTCATGTTATCTGTTGAGACTTACTTTGTGTCCAAGTACATGGTCGGTTTTGGAGAAAGTTCCATGAGGTACCAAGAAGGTATATTGTTTTGTGTTGGGGTGGAAAGTTCTATAAATATCTGTTGAGAGCCATTGGTTTATGATGACACTTAGCTCCAGCATTTCTCTGTCTTGTTTCTGTCTGGCTGACATGTCTATTGGGAGGATGGGATACTGAAGTCTCTCAATCTCAGTATATGAGGATCAATATGTGATTTAAGCTACAATAGTGTTTCTTTTATGAACTTGGGTGCCCTTGCATTTGACATTTATGTTAAGAATTGCAATGCCACCTTGGTGGGTTTCTCCTTTGCTGAGTATGTAGTGCCCTTCCTCATCTCTTCAGATTAGTTTTGGTTTGAAGTCTATTTTGTCTGTTATTAATATGGGTGTTACCAGCTTTCTTCTTAGGTCCATTTGCATGAAATATTTTTTTCAATCCTCTTACTCTGAGGTTGATGTCTGTTCGTGGTGTTAAGGTGCGTTTCTTGGATATAGCAGAAAGATAGAACCTGTTTTTGCATCCCTGTGTTAGTCTGTATCTTTTGGGGGTGTGGACTGAGACCATTGATAGTGACATATATCAATGAACATTGTTTTGTTGTTGTTGGTTTTGGTGTTGTTCTATTGCTGTTGTTGTTGTTGGTAGGCGTGTGTGTGTTTCTTTTGATTTGATAGTCTGGGATTATTTAGTCCTTGTGTTTTCCTTGATTGTGGTTAACATTTTTAGATCGGAGTTTTCCTTCTAATTCCTTCGAAGGGCAGGATTTGTAGGTATACACATTACTTAAATTTGTTTTCCCCCATGGAATTTCTTATTTTTTTCCATCTATAGTGAACTAAAGTCTTTCTGGTGGTAGTAGTCCTGGTTGGCATGAGACTACTATATGTGGTCTCCTAGAGTCTGCATCATATCTGTCCAGACCCTTCTGGCCTTTAGAATCTCCACTGAGAAGCCAGGTATAACTTTAGGAGGTCTGCCTTGATATGTTACTTGGTCTTCTTCCCTTGAGGCTTTTATATTCTTTCTTTGTTCTGTACAATTATTGGCTTTGTTACTATGTGCCTAAAGGCCTTTCTTTTTTTGGTACAGCCTCTTTGGTGTTTTGTATGTTTCTTGTACTTTGATAGTATCTCTTTCTTTAGTTAGAAAAATTTTCTTCTGTGATTTTGTTGCAATATTATCTGTGCCTTTGACCTGTATTTCTTGCCCTACCTTGGTTCCTATCATTCTTAGATTTGGTCTTTTTATATTGTCTCAGATTTTCTGAATGTTTTGTGTTAGGAATTTTTTCAATTTAATATTTTCTTTGACTATCATGTTTTCAAAGCCTGAGACTCTCCCTACTATCTCTAGTATTCTGTTAGTGAAGTTTGCCTCTGTGGTTCCTAAGTTTTTCATTTCCAGATTTCCCTCAGTTTGGGTTTTCTTTATTGACTCTACTTTCATTTTTCAGGTCTTAAACTGTTTTATTCATTTTCTTCCACTGTCTGAGTGTTCACAGATTTCTTTAAGGGATTTATGCATTTCATTTTTAGGACCTCTATCACATTCATAAAGGCCATTTTAAGGTCTTTGTCTTGTGCTTCAGCTATGTTGCCATTTTCAGAGCCTATTGTGGTAGGGTGGCTGGGTTCTAGTGGAGACATAACATCCTAGCTATTAATGACTTTTTTGAGCTTTCATCTATGTATCTGGGTTTGGGATGATTGCAATTCTAGGTACTGATATTTGGGTTTTGTAAGGTGTGTGTTTTGCTTCTGTTGCCCTCACTGATTCTTAGAAGCATGTGGTGACTATGTACTTCTTTGTAGGGAATTTTCTGGTATTCTGATAGTTGTGGCTACTGGAGATTCTGGGTAAAATGTGCTTCTATGTGTTGGAGCTGACACTTAGGACTTAGTATTGGCTGGTGGGGGCTCAGGAGGTCCACAGGGGGAAGGAAAGCAGGATTCATCATTAGGATGTGCTTAGTGCTTTGGGAAGGTAGAGTAGACAGTAAGCAGAGGCCATAACAGGTACTTTGCTACAGAGCTGGAGAGGAGACTGGAGGATGGATTTGCAGAAGTGGAGGATGAGGAAAGATGTAAAGCTCGCCTACCTGCTTAACTGGCTATTTGCTTCTCTAGGGGGCTTGGCTGGTGGATCTTGGGGCTGGGATAGAGTTGAGTTTGGGAAAGGAAGGTTAGAGAGGAAGATCTTATGATCCCCTGGAGACTGGGGCCAGGAGAGAGGAGAGGCCATAGTGTGTGGTCCACTATAGAGCTGGTATTGGATTTGGAGGAGAGGAGAGGAAAGGTAGAGATTCACCCTGATGCGGTTTTAAACAGAGGAAGAGCAGGGAAATTTCAAGTTACAAAGCCCTTCCTCTTAAAACAAAAATTAAAAAAAAAATTACCTTTTCTAAGTGTCTCAGTATAACAAATGTATTTGGTGACTAGTTATCTCATTTATCATGAACTAATAATGGCCTGTAGAATTAAAAAGAAAGGAATAGCTTTCAAACTCAACTGAAATTTCAGCAAGGTCACTTTGCTAGCTATATAACCTGAGCAAGTTATTCACTATCTTAATGGTTACATATATGTATATATATATATGTGTATATATATATATACATACATATATACATATATGTATACATATGTTTATGTATACACACACATATAATTGTATAGGGTGTGGCAGTGTGTACTTGCAACCTTGACCTAGTGCTTGTCACACAAGTTTATGTGAACTAGTTAATCAAATATGCACGTTTGTATGCTATGGTGGGTGGACTTGTCTCACTTGGATAAGAGAGGCTTTTCTAACAGTAAAAAGTGTCTGAGTCTCTGGATTCTGGTGGTTTTGATTCTAGAAAGTGTTCTGTGTGGTCCTTTTGAGCTTCTGGCTATTGCTGGCCGCCCCACCCCCCACCCCTGCGTCTACCGCAGTGATACACATAGACAAGTAACTAGCAACTGAGTAAGTGACAGTAAAGGAAGGCTCAAAAGGGAAAGATTTGTGGACGAGAAAGAAAGTTCACAAGTTTCCTGGATACTGTCTCTCTTTTCTAAATCTGGGTTTTGCTGGCAAGATGTTAGCGGTCTCTCGCTCTCTCTCTGCAGTCAGGGATTTTAATGGGATTCTAAAAAGCCCTTGGTTTCCATTCTTTGCTCATTAGGGTGCATTCCCCAGATCTCGCCACGGGGAAGTTCATCAAACAGACTTAGAACTAGACTTAAGATCCTAGACCCTCTTTTGCAGACACAGGGGCTGTTTCCTGCCTCCTGTGCTTGACTTGCTGTGGAGGATTAAACTCCATCCTAGGTCCATCCTAGGTCCATCCATCTTCATTGACAGCACATGAAGAGAAAGCTGGACCAGATGGGGCTTAGGTTCTGCTCAGCAGCAAAATGGGTTATCCTCTTCCAGCTCAGTCTTCTCGCATGCAGGGAGATGATGATGTTCTTTCTACCCTACCTTCATCCTTCCAGCTTGAAGCTTATGTCTAAAGAAACAGTCCCTCCGGGAGCCCAGACCAGAAAGCCATCTTGAACTAGTACCAGCTTAAGACTTGAACACGTCTTCAAACTTAATGCTACTCTTCCATTATTCATTCTCCTATTTGTTAGTTAATCCACCTCTGATCTTTCTTCCTGAATAAGCATTTTAAGAAATCTTTTTTCATCATCTTTGAATGAGTGCTATTCTTTTTTTTTTTCTGAGTAAATATGAAACATGTGCAATGTTATGTTGGCCTTCTGTAAGAATAAATGGTTCCATGTTGCCCAAACCAATGTACACAAGGGCCAAATTCACCACAAAGAGTTTTTCTTGGGAGTGTCAAGCAGAGGCCAGTGAAGCCATCATCAACTTCCCAGTCTTTCTCACTTGGTTTGTGTAGCGTATTTTTTGGACTAGTTTTACTATGAGTAATCCAAAGAAGTAACCTGACGTGGTATATATCCCACCAGATAAAGGGTAGTATGTGGCTTTGAGGACCCCAGAGGTCGAAGCTTCTTTAGTCTCACACACAGTTCTGCTAAACTAAGCGTCGTTTTCAAGGCCAGGCCATGTTTTAAGAAGAAAAGACTTTTTCCATTTCCCTTTTCTGTCACTGCACTTGATAATGTTTTAGGCTTCAGGAAGGAGGGCAGGGAAATCCCTTAAGGATGTGGGGCATTAAAGTTTCAATTGCATCCCATTGGCCAGGATTCTGTCACATGGCTACTTCTGGTAGTAAGGGAGTCTGGGACCTACACTCTCCATTTCAAGGTAGCTAAGATGAGAAAAGATTTGGTGATGGCCAAGAAAGAAATAATTGTAAAAGTATGAGCAGCCTCTGTCCCCAGTGGAGGCCTCTCTTGGTGACGGTAAGGAGATGAAACTGGCTAAACTAAACCAAAGGCTGTCAAGCTTTTCTTATAAAGGGTCACACAACTGCGGCCATTCTGACTATGATGTATGCAGCTCAGCCCCTGTAATGAGATAGCCTCTGGGGATATGCAAATGAGTGCTCGTGGCTAGATTCATCACACAGGCTTCAGTTCACCTATCCTGAGTAAAATAAAAAAGCACTCCACAGGCTTCTACTGTACACAGCAAAAGTTCCCTACAAAACCCTTTGAAGCACATATCCTTGTCCTCCTCCTCCTCCTCCTCCCCCTCCTCCCCATCCTCTTACTCTCCTTTCTCTTCCTCCCACCCCATCCTCACCCTCCTCTCTCTCCTCCTCTTCTGCCTCCTCCTTTGTTTCCCTATCAAGAAACTCTGGCTTGGAGAAATTCACTGGCTTTCTTGACTTTACAGGGCATGTAAACAGAAGATGGGTTTGAATGGAGACACTGACTCTACTACACCCCATTCTCACCTAGTTTTCCAAAGAAGTCTGACTAGCCAAAGGCTGTGAGAAAGGGATTTGTTCCAAGACAGTGAACTCAGAGGGCACCAAAGACTTCCATAATCAGTTTAATAGCTTAGTGCCTGGTTAGTAAGAATGGCCAGTTAAAGTAAAAGAAGCCATTATGTAGAGTGTTGGTTGGAAAACTTTGATGTGGTGAGGACATTCCAAGCTAAGTGGTGGATGTAAAGACCCCGTCAGTGTTTCCCTGAGCACTCCAGCTTTTCTTGATGAGAATCATTGGCTGTAGCTAGCAGAGCTTCTGGAGGAGGCATGACGGCTGGTAAATATGAACTAACTGGGGCTGCTCTTTACCTCCACATGAGTATGATAAGAGACCAGTTCCATAGGGCTGTTTAGGGTGTGCTCTACACCTGTATGCCGGGTGGTCCTGCGGTGGACGAAGGTGGAAGACAGAAATAGAAAGGGCCTGGATATGTTGAAAGATGAGACAGCCTTAATCAATGGAGACCAAAACCTGGCGAAACTTTGCTCTCAAAAGAGATGTAGACACATTTGTTTGGGAGCAGAGATAAAGAGCAAAGTGTTGATGCTATTGTGGAAATACTGAACCCGGAAGCAAATCTCTCTGTAGGTATCCAGTAAGTTTAATTTTTTTTAGCCTTTTAAAAGCCTGTATAATATAGTGCTCCTTAAATGCTGCTGTCTTTTGCCTTTCAATGGAGCTAAACAAGCAAAGCATGGGCCCCTAGGCCGGAGCACTGACCCCACGAGGATGAGCCGTTCCATGTCTTTTCAGCCTGTGTCAGGTGTTTGTACATCACTCTTACAAATTGCTGAGAGAAAAATTCAAAAGTGGAAAGACTTATTCTGGCTCACAGTTTCAGTACATCAGAAAGAAGGCCATGGTGGTGATGGTGGTGATGGTAGGGGAGAGAGGAAGAGGTAGACAAGATGTTCCCATTGATGGCATACTCCAAGTGACCTGCTTCCTCCAGCCAGGCTCCATCTCCACCCCGACAGCTCTGTCACCTCTCAATAGTTTATTCAACTTTGACCCATTAATAGATTAAATCTTGGATTAGGTTTTGAGCCCTCTCTAATTGTTTCTGGAAACACCATCACAATACACCCCCAGAAGTATGCTTCACTAATCTCCAAGGTGTTTTTAAATGCAATCCAGTCAACAGCAATAATTAACCAACACACACACATACATACACACACACACACACACACACACACACACACACACACACACAGTGACTCCTGGAAAACAAACTGTATTCTCAAGTCAAGGATAGCTTAGTTTTGGAAGTAACTTCAATTTTCTGATCAATGCACATGTTTACAGAGCAGTGCATGTATGTTATCTCATTCTGTCTTCATAGGTCCTCTACAGGGTGAGGGTGAGCACAGTGAAACTAGCATTCATTGATCTTTCCCCCCGGTGTGGTTGGCTGGATACGTTGACCCGTCTGTTTGCAAGTGTTCACAGCCACATGTGGGTGTATTATTACTGTTTATCTGTTTACTGAAGGAACACAAGTTAAGTAATTGGCTCAGGACCTGGCAACTAGGTGCAATAATACCTGAACTTGAGCTTGGCAGTTGAAAATTGATTTCTGTACCTCTCTCATGATGGACCAGCTTGTAGATACATAAAGTTGGTTCAGGATGGATTTGGTCAAGGATTTCAGAGGGAAGCAAGACTCCACCCAAATTCCAGAACTACTACTCTAATTAAAGTTGATAAGAGTAGCCAGACATGATGATGCATGCCTGTAATTCTACCTCTCAGGAGTCTTATGCAACTTCAAGCGCCAAGCTGGCCTACACCATAAAATGATAAAGAACAAAAGTTAGTCTCCCAGGATAGTTAACCTATGGAAGTAGATCTGGTGGCTAACACAAAGAATAAAGAAGCCTGGACTTAGTAATACAGGTTTAGGTTCATGACAGAGCAATTAAATCAAGCAAGATTGACTTGTTGATACATTCATTCATGAACCCAACTGACCTTTATTGAGATTTATGCTCTACTGACCCGATGGGTATAAGAATACTATGTCCAGTCACTACTTCTAAGTGCTCTTGGAGGTGTCAATTCTGACGGGCTGGAGTCGATGCCATACCTATTGTTAAATGATTTAAATTCCACCACTAGATGCAGCAATATACCTGTGTATATTATTATATTGTCATGAAAGGAGAGAGAGAGAGAGAGAGAGAGAGAGAGAGAGAGAGAGAGAGAGAGAGAGAGAGAGAGAGAGAGAGAAAGAGAGAGAACCACTGGGTCCTAAGAGTGGTTAAAAGCACTTGCTGCTCTTGCAGAACTCTTGAGTTTGGTTCCCAGCATTCCCATGCGGCTCATAACCAGTTCCATGGAATCTTACACCCTCTCTCGTCTCTTCTGGCACTAGGCATGCATGTGGTGCACATACACACACAGGCAAAACATTCATACACATAAAATAAAAATGAATAATTTAAAAAAATCAACTAATGAACAAGTTAGGTAGTGACAAGTTCTCTCTCTCTCTCTCTCTCTCTCTCTCTCTCTCTCTCTCTCTCACACACACACACACACACACACACACATACACACACACATGGGGTGCTATGATGGAGTTAGTGTAGGCATGATAACCAGGAAGGCTTTTTACCAAGAACTGATAGCAAGGCTGGGACCTAAGGTCAAGAAGGAGCCAACATTCTAGAACAGCATTCCATGGAGTGAGAGTAGGAAATATGAAGGATCTGAGGTAGGAAAAGGCTAGTGTCTTTAGAACATAGAGGGAAGACCTATGTGGCTAGAAGACAGTGAATGAGGGAGACACAGTGTGTATATAGGAGAGCAGGGAAGGGGAAGGACATGGCTAAATCACAGAAGGTTCTAACTTGACTTTTCTGTAAGTTTCAAGGAAACTATAACAATAGTATACAGGGATGGACAAGGTCTGACTTATGATCACTAAAGAATGTCAGTTACCTGAGAAGCATGGGTCCTAAGTGGGCAAGGCTGGGTGCTGAAAGACCCCGTGGGTGGTGTGTCCTGAGGTGGTGACCTGAAGTGCAGAGGGAGCCATGTGACGGCAGGAAGTGGACTGCTTTGGGATGCATGTTCAGTGTGGAGGTGACAGATAACTTGAGTGTATCAAAAGGGTTTGGACTCGTGTTTGCGCCCTACATTGTTGGTCTGAGTGTCGAAATGGAGAAAGCCAGAGAGGAACAGATTTTGCCGGTTTTTCCAGTTGGAACACATCAAGTTTGAGATGGCTGCTGGGCGTTTTAGGTCAACGTGCCTTTATGTACAAGATCGATGATGGAAAAAGTGAACTATGCACATGAAACACAGTGGGCCTGAGGTGTAAAATGAAGCCTATTGATTGGAAGTTTGATAAAGTGTCAGCTCTCAGGGAAACCATATGATGATAGTTTGAGAACCTATGATTTGTGACCAAAAGGCATCGGGTATACAAAGAAAGGCACGAAAGAGCCAGCACATGGAAGACCATATATGGAGCTGACTGGAAACCACTGAACAGATCCAAATTGTCATTTTCAAAAATTATCTTGGAAGCAAAACGCAGAAGTTGGAGGTGAGGATGGCTGGACTCAGAATGAACAATGAAGAGCTGTTCCCAACAGTTCAGGGGAGAGATCGTGAAGGCCAGAGCTTAGCTGCTGACCATGTGGAAGAGGATGGCACAGATTCAAAAATATTAAGGGAGATTTGGCTGTATGTGGTGCATTTTTGGCTGCGGGAGTGAGAGAGGAGGCCGTGGTGAGTCAGTTTTCAGTTTAGTTACATGGTGGGATGTAAGTGTGATGTGGAGCATATGTTTTTGAGGACAGCCATTGATTTCATTTGGTGGCCTTTTCTCCTGACAATCCTGGTACCCATTTTCAGGCTGTGGAGTTGATGGGATTTAGCATCATCCTTAAAGAATTATTCTTTGAAGAAAGCCTTGTCCAGTGTATCAGTGGTACCTGGGAGATGGATGGCAGCACATACAAAGCAGACATTCAAGAGACATGGGGGGACAGAACCAGTAGTCATAGGAAACAGGAAACAGCAGAGCAGAAAGTGAAAGAATGGCCACCAGCAGTGCTCAACGCCGAGGAGAGGCCAGTGCTGAGGAGAAGATAAAGGAGTGAGGACTTACAAGGGCCCATTGGATGGAGCTTTGGCCACAGAGGCAGCTGAGGTTATTTCTGTGGCATTAAAAAGGTAGAAGCCAGACAGTAGTGGGTAATAGGACTAATCAAGCAGAATAGAGAGGTTTCTCACCATGACTCCATCTTCCCTGTAAATGAGAAGACAAATCTGCTACTGAAACTGAAGGAAAGCACACGGAAGACTTAAGACCGGAAGTGAATTCAAGTATAGCGACTTCCAGAACTGAGCTTTAAGACACTTCTAAGTGCCAGAGAGAGAGAGAGAGAGAGAGAGAGAGAGAGAGAGAGAGAGAGAGAAACTTGTGCTTCTTTTGATAGTTATTGGTCACAATCTAGAAGAAGAAAGCTCAAGATGGCATCATCTTTCCCAGAAAGAGAACCAGGAGCCCCACTTTCCACATGATACAGCTTCATCTCTGGCTCACCCTGACCTCAAAAATTCCTTCAAAGAAAATCCTCTCTGCTTAAGGAGGTGGGGGCTGACCTTGAGTTAACTGAAGCACAGAGACATAATCCCTTCTACCCAGAGGCCACAGCAGTACTGGGTGTGTGCCAGACACAGAACTACTCCTGAGAGGGAAGTTGCCATTGGCTCCCAATCTTCAGCTCCTCTCCATCAGGCCTTCAGGTCCATGCAGCTTTTAGGTCAGGCATTGGGTGTTTTCTGCTTACAAGTTGAATCTCTTCCATGAGATACAAAAGCACTCAGATTTGGACTTCTGTCTAGTGTAGACACCACTGTGGTCCAGGAGGACTGCTCAGCATTCTAATGCCCTTTAGAGAGAGAAGTGAATGCTTTCTTCTTTTGATAGTTTTTGGTAGTCATCCAGAGGGAAACTGAAGTTCCCATTGCTTTTTTTCCAGAAAGAGTAATGGGGAGCCCCTGTGTTCTGGCCAACAATCGCTCTTCTCAATAAAACAAATAGGCTCTAATGTTGGCAGCTTTCAGCGCTGTGGCTGAGGACATAAAGGCAGCTCTGTCTTTGTCCGTGGTAAATACGCAGCAACTTTTAACTCATTCCTAGAATAATCATCCTGAGATGCCCCCAAAGAAGGTGTGCTCAATACTGGCTTTAATTTGGTTTTAAACTTTGATTAATATCTTTTTCTTGTCCAGACTAATTAAACCCCAAGACACAAGTACACGTATTCAGCAATCGCAATTAAAATAGAGCGACAAGAGAAATGAAAAAGTTTTGTTTTTTTTTAAAGACATGCCAAAATGTGCTCTGTGTTGACTCAATAGCAATACTCTCTTCATTTCCCAGTTCTCATGGCAAGGGACAGGCATGAGCTCCAGTAGAGCAAGCTGTTTTCAGACCTGCCTCTTAAGGTCCTCCCACAGCTCCCCAGCTCCCTTCTCTTTTGATGGGAGGCTATGTGCTCCAATTGGCCCACATTCAAAATGGAAGTGAGTCCCCCAATCCATATCAAGCACATACTCAAGAAAACAAAGTCCAATCCTTATCATGTAAAGCCTACTGAGATTTCTGGCCATTATAATTTTTTTAAATATAAATTTCCATTCCCTGGGAATTAATAGGATTTATTTTTATCACAGTCTACTCCCTGCTATTCCCCATAACACATCTCAGATTCTTCTCTTCCCCTCAGCTTTGTGTTCCTTGTTTTGTTTTTAAGGGCCCCACCATGTTTAATTTATGCTGCCCCTGTACTCAAAGGTGTGAGGCTGTTCACTGGAGTATGGTTGATTTACCAGAGGTCATACGCTTAAAGAAAACTGAGTCCTCCTTCCCTGGCTCATGAGTGCCTCTCCCCTCTGTGCTGGAACGCTGACTGGCTTGATCTTGTGTGGGTCTTATGCAGGCAAGCACAGCTGCTGTAAGTTCATGAGTACTACAGTTGTGTCACATCCAGAAAACATGATTTTGCTCCAGCCCTCCCTGACCTCTGGCTCTTCCTATCTTTCTATATGTCTTCCAAGATAGTCCCTGAGCATTAGGGAGGAGATGTTAAGGATTTCCCATTTGGGCACTCCACTGACACATACTGTGAGCAGTTTTGAGTTCCTGTGTTAATTACTGGCCTCTGCATGAAGAAACGTTGCTGATGACATTCGAGAGTTTCTCTAATGTTTGTAGAGGTGTGAATATAGAGGCCAGTTTGATAGAATGTCTCTTCAGCAGAATAGTAGTAGTAAGGCCTGTGAGCTCCCCAACTATGAGTCCTTAGCCAGATTTATAGTATCTAGCATGCATTTACTCCTGTGGAGTAGGGTTTAAATTCAACTAGAGAATAAATTAATGAAATAAATAAATACAACTAGAAAATGATTGGTTACCATATAACATTTGTACCACTATTGCACATGTGGGTGTATCTTGCTGAGCCATTCATTATTGTAGTTCATGGGTTTCATGGATCAACAAAATTGTTGATGACTCTCCTCCCTCCCCAGCAGTCTACATCGCACCTTCTGATACTAGAAAAGTTATCTAGAAGGAAGGATGCTTCTTGGTCAGTAACAACTTGATTTCTCCATGTCCTGCTACCAAAGTGTACAATAATCCTCAGAAGCCCCCACATCAAGAAAGAGGCACTTCTGCCCTACCTTGAAAAGCACACTGTGATGATTCCCTCTGCACAACTACTTAATTATACAATTATTTAGCCAAGGGGCAACATCCCTGCTCCTTTATTAATGTGCCTACTCTTTAATTCTTCTTATTCTTTGACTCTGTACCTTCCCCTGTCCTGCCCAGTCAGAAACTAAAAAATAGGATCTGTTAAAAATAATACTGTTTTTTCAATATACTAAGACCTAGTGAAATCTTTAGAATTTTTGCCTTAAAAATTCAAGAAGTAAAAGGCACGCATATTTACAAAAGTCAAGTGACAAAGTAGCACATACACACACACACACACACACACACACACAGAGGGGTGGGGTGGGGGGAAATAGAATCAAAGAAGCCAATCCTATTACCCCAAGTCTGAGTTTAGTGGGGTAACTACTTTTATGTATTGGTGCTTTTAATTCCTTTCATAGCTACTTGTATTGTGCTAGAAATATGCTTTGGCCTCTTTGTTCATTTCCCAGCCTTGGGTATTGTCCTATGCTTTCTGCTAACAGAGAAGAAGGTCTTTGTACCATCGCAACTAGTATTTCCCACATGCCCTTCTCTTGACCGTTGCTGGGAAGGGAATGGGGCCTGGTGTTTGCCCTCTACCCGTTAATGGTCCTTGGCTTACTCCTGTTCTTCGGTTGTTAGTGCAGGCCTTGGCATCTCTTGAGAGTTCTATCAGTCAAGAGTCCCATCAGGAAAGCCGACTGTATGCCAGGTGTGCAGTGGAGGGAGTGTAATTAAGGGAGTTAATTATAAGGGCTTTGGAAATGCTGTCAAAGCAAACAGCATGATGAAGCAATATGAGTTTAGATGCAGAGGAGAGGGAGGACACCGTGTGTTTCCAGCCATTCATAGCTTTGGCTCCAGAAGCTGGAGGCTGGCACTCCAGAAAAGGCCCTCCCAGCGGGAGCCAGGACCCCAGTGGGAACAGAAATCCTGGTATGTGTAACTACTGCTGGAGACACTGCCCAGAAGAGAAAAAGAACCAGAGCCTGGCTTCTCCCATCCTCCCATCTGCCAGCCTCTTGCCAGTGCCTTCTATTGGCTTCCAGAAGCCACTTTGGCAAGTAGTCTGGAAAATTTAAGTGGTAAGGGTCAATATTGAAAGAGAGAAGGGGGAAATGTGTGTGTGTGTGTGGGGGGGGGAAATATGATATATGATATGAATCAAGAGGTGAATGACAGTGCTATGGGGTAAACCTTATTTCCCTCAAAGGACACAATATTCTTCTAATCCTTTGTGTGTGACCCTATTTGCTAATAGAGCCATTGAAGATGTAGTAAGCTAGGATAAGGCTCTACTAGAGGATAGCTGGAGTCCATAAAAAACAGATTTTATCCCAATACGATCCCATGTACTTGCTTCCAAGTGCCTGGCCCATTGCCCTCAGCGCTGCCACAGGCCTATTCTCTTTTGTGTTATTTAAGTTGCATTTCAAGGCAGAGCAAGTGAATGATACCCATAATCTGCCATCCTTATACTACATCCTGTATCCATGCACTGTTCTTGGCATCCCTGCCTCCTCCTGCCTAGCAACAGGGGCTTCCAGATCCAGAATACTCAGCCCCACAAGTACAAAACAAAGGAAATAGCCATTTTTCCTTTATTGAGGGCAAAACTCTTTTAACTTCCTCTTCATCAATTGATCTAACTTGTCAAGCTAACTGAAACACTTAGGCTTCTCTATAAAGACATCCATCTTTCCTACAGTGATACCTGGATTACCTTTTCTTAAGAGTTTATTCTTTGGTGCCTTGTCTTTAACACCCTAGCTCTGGTGAAGCAGAGGCAGGAAGACTGGTGCAGTGTGGAGACTATCCTGGGCTACGTTGTGGGTTCCGGACCAGCCCTGGCTACAAAGCTAGATCTTGTCTTGGAAAAAAAAAATAAAGCATAAGCAGTTATATTATGAATTATATCTATTGCATTGCTTATGTTTTTTAGGAGCAACGCTCTTTAATTTAATGGTCCTTACGTCGGGCCACATCTCCAGATCCTTCACAGTTAATCAAGTTCGAAGTGTTTCTAGAACTTCTAAGAGAACTTAAACAACAACAAGTAAGCATAGACCAATAACAGCAAAATATGGTACAAATTGCCTGGGGTGTGACCTACTAGCACTGAGAAAAATCAGTAATAAAATGACTGGTTATTTGCTTTTCAGACCACCCAGGTTTAAAGTAGCCATGGAACCGCAAGGCTTTTCTAAACGCTATCTTCTTATCACGGGCAAAGGACCAGCTAGTTAGCTCTTCCTTGGATATTCTTGTGTGATGGGGAAAACAAAACAAACGCAGCCTTTTGATGCATGGCCTTCCCTCCAAGTGACTAATCCCAAGGATTTGGAGAGTATAGCGTCGTTATTTTGAATGGCGTTCGTACATGGGTGTGTGGTGGTCCAGTATGTGGTTTTGAAGATCTAAAAGCAAAAAAGGAAAGAGCCATCCAGATTTGTGCTTCTGACTGTTTTAAATGGCGTTTCTTCCCTACCTCCGTAGCGGTAAGATGATTGCCTTGGACACACATCTTACCAAGGTTCATTCTGGTGTCTTCCACTCACACCTGCTCCTCTGGTGGGAGAAGAAGAAAGCAAGGCCTTGCCCCAAGAATCTCCTCAGCCAGGACATGAGATGGCGCAGTACATATTCGCCTGTTTCCTGGCTGGCTGGTGCAGTCTGTATTGGGTTTGTGGGATAACTCGGCACATTTCTAACATTTAAACTGGCAACATTTGCTTGATTTTATTTGAAGTTGTAATCTTTACAATACTTGGCGTGGTTTCGCAGCAGTGGCAATAATTGCCTGGCTTCTGCAGTGCCTGCACCCTAAAGCCTGTAATACTTTGCAAATGAGACCTCTTAGCAAACTTGGCCTCAGGAAACCTTTAAAAAGAGAACTGGTGCCATCCGCTGAGACCACTTCCGGTCTCTCAGGATGAGCAGAAGCTCGGCTTCCTGTGTGTTCTTACAGCTGCCTCCGCTTCCACTTGCCCGTTCTAGCTGGCGTGTGGTGCAGGCTCTTAGCTTACTGGAGGAGTAGGGTCTTCTGGCAGTGGCCCAGGTTCACCTCAAGCCTCAGGTACATGTTGTGACAGTCGCCTGTGCTGCAGTGCAAGGGATGCTGGGACTTATTCTAGACTCTCTACCGGAACTCCAGACTCAGTTTCCCCCCAATATTTCTCAGAGTCTTCCATGACAAGATGTTTGAGGCACCTCACTTAAAAGCTTCCTTAAATATTCCCCTGAGAATAGTTTGGCGCACACATCTCACACGCTCTTCTTTGAGAAAGCATGGTTAAAAAAAAAAAAAAAAGTGACATAGTGGAGAGTGGGGACTGACTTTCACACGAACTCTGGTGCCCCATATTTGACCACGTCCCCTGGATGAGGAGGCCTGGTGGCACTCAGAGGAAGGATAGCAGGCTACCAAGAAGAGACTTGATACCCTATGAGCATATACAGGGGGAAGAGGTCCCCCTCAGTCACAGTCATAGGGGAGGGAAGTAGAGGGAAAGTGGGAGGGAGGGAGGAATGGGAGGATACAAGGGATGGGATAACAATTGAGATGTAATATGAATGCATTAATAAAAAAAAATCATGACTAAAGCAAAAAAAAAAAAAAAGATGTGCATACTTAAGAATTTAATTAAAAAGTTCAGTTTTATTAGTCTAAAAAAAAAAAAAAGTGACATACTCTCCATGGAGAAAGGAGAGACACCAGCACCCTGTCCCAAACCACATTTTGTCCTGTCTTTCTTTACTAGACACTGGGTGAGCCAAATATTTATT
Source organism: Acomys percivali (assembly GCA_907169655.1). Lineage (NCBI taxonomy): Eukaryota > Metazoa > Chordata > Mammalia > Rodentia > Muridae > Acomys > Acomys percivali. Next base: position 102,484,128 of record OU015750.1, on the reverse strand, counting down.
TCCTAGGCCTTCTTTGCAGCTGAGCATGGCCATGTGGCCCAGTTTAACGAGACAAAATGAAATCAGGGCTAACACCTCTCCTATGCCTTCGTGGGTAAAAACACTGTCTACCTCATTGTTTTAATGTTTATATGATATTTCATGGTGTGTGCATACTAGACCTACCCAGCCATCCCTCCAAATGATGGATTGCTGTCATTTCCTCTCATAATTCAACAATGTCCCAATGAACATCCTATTTCAATAAACATTCTCACTCTTGTGTCTTGCTGCTTTTCTTACGGGACTGAGTCTCAAATGCTGCATAACTGTTCAAAACATACATATGCTTACGTTTCCAACGACACTGAAAGCCAATTTTTCAAAAATAGTGATCCCCATTCTCAACTGCTGTATGTAAATTAATGTATCTTCCCGCTTTGCCAATGTGGGATGTTATATGTCTCTTTGAAGTTTTCCCCACCTACTGAGTGAAAATAGGTGATTAAGGCATTTGAATTTTCACTTCTCTGAGTCTTTTAAAAGATTTGTTGACGATGCATACATGTCTGATTATATTTGTTGTTGTCTCTGTTTCTGATCATAAGGGCTTGTTGAATGTTCTAGATGTCACCCTATGCCTGTCCTACTTAGAAAAATAGCTTTCAACCGGTTTGTCATTTGCATGGTAAAAGACACAGCCAAGATTTTGATTAGTTTTGAAAATTAGCGTGCAAAACAATAGGTTTCGTTATGGCATCTTTATAATGATTTGTTCTTATTTGTTCTCATCCCAAATACCCCTTCTCTGTGCCACTTCCCCCCATGGCTCCTCCAGTGGCCCACTTCTGCTTTCTTGTCACAAATACATGAAAAATATCCGTCTTAGTCTCTTCTCCTCTGCACCCTCTTAAAAATTTTTTCTTTTCCTCTCATGGTTCACTTTGGAGCTTCACGACCTATGTACATACAGAAATAAATAAATATACAAGCAAATACATAACTAAGCTGAAATCTAGGCTATAGGAGAGGAAGCGTGCAGGATTTGTCTTTCTGCATCTGGCCTAGTTCATTTAATGCCCAATTAGATCTGTTTCCTGCAAATATTATGATTTCACTTTTCTTTATGGCTGAGTAAACTTCCATTGTGTATGTGTTTATATATGTGTGTGCCTATATACTTATGTATGTTACATTTTCTGTATATGTATTCATCTGCTGATGAATATCTATATTTGTTAAGCTATTATTAACAGTAGAGCAATGATCATGAATGTGCAGGTATCTCTGTGGTAGGACAGAGAATTCTTTGGCTATATACTCAGGAATGGTATGGCTGGATGATATAGTAGTTATGTTTTTCGTATTTCGAGATACCGCCATATTTATTTCTATAGCTTTGCTAATTTACAGTCCCACCAGCAATAGATAAGGGTTGTCTTTTGTCCACATCTTCACCACATATGTAATCATTTGTCTCCTTGATATTAGATATTCAACTGGGGCAAGGTGGAGTCTCAAGGTAATTTTAATTTTGTGTTTTCTTGATGACTAAGGATGTTGAGTGCTTTCCCCAATATTTACTGTTCGTTTGTGTCTCTTTCTGTAAGAACTATCTATTCAGTTCTCACTAGCCTATTGTTGATTAGGAGATTTTTGCGTGAGGGAATATTTGATTTTTGTAGTTGCTTACATATTCTAGACATCTACTCTCCTTATTGAAGTATAGCTAACAAAGCCTTTCTTCCATTCTGTAAGCTGCCACTATTGGCTTTGCCTTTCAGTTTCATGGAATCACATTCATTGATTTTTGGGGGGTTATTTCCTGTGCTACTGAAGTTCTCAGGAAGAAGCATGAACAGTTATTTATTTTTAACAATTTATGTGATGAAATATATGTTTTCCTTTCTGACTTCTGGGTTCATTGTCTTAATCCATTTAAGAAACTTATTTTCTGAGCTCCATGTAACAGCTTAGAAGTGGATTCCTTTGGGAGGCTGCATCACTAGACATCCTCTTTAAAGAAATTTAGAGCAGCAAAGAAATATTGAAAGAAAGAAAGAAGAAAAGAAAGAAAGAAAAGAAAGTATAACTGTAGTCAGGAGTAGTATAGAGAGTGTACTATTACAAGCTGTAGAACTGCATTACTAAAGATGTCACATACTTGAGTCATAGAACATAATGAGACCAAGCTGGTGTTGACCTACTGGTCTGTCCCTACTCACTAGCTTCCATAATCCTTGAAGGTGCTATGATAACTGCTGGAAGAAAAAAAAAATATTACCCTGCTGGGAACTCTGAGAGCTATAGCAGTGACCGACCGGGCAAAATATGCTCAACACTGCTATAGTGGCATGAATGCTAGGGGAACAACCAACCACTTTCTGAATGGCTTGAAGTGAATTTCACAACATAAAACCCTGTCACTGTTTAGGGGGACACACAAAAAAAATGTGTGCAGACAGGCCCTAGGAGAGGGTCTACTACTATTATGCTAAATGATAGGATTAAAGTGACTTCCAATGACTCATCATGATATCCATGGATTAATGTAGCCCTCAACTGTCATCAGAGCAGTGTGTGATTAACACAGCAACCGCAGGTGGTCATGATATGGAGAATAATAGGCTGTGGAGTGCTCCTCCCTAAATGAGACGTTTATCATAGCCCCCTCTTTCTGGTGTGCAGGGATCATTGCAGAAGAGGCAGAGGGAAGATTAAAGAGCTAGAAGCAGCAAGTGACTACAAAGAAGCAGAATTTTCTGGACACAGCAGGATAGTTGTACATATGAGCTCACAGTGCTTGTAACAGTAATTACAAGACTTGTGTGTCTCAAGTCAGACAAGATTTCAACACGGAGAGGGGAGGTGGACACAAAATCCTACCCGTAGCTGAGGAACTGTTGCAACCAATTGCCGCTAGGAGAAGAAGACCCATTTTCTGTAAGGGTGTGACCACTGATAGGCAAACCACACTCTGGTGAATACTAATACACCCTACAGCATATGGGCAGCGCATATTGGACTTGTTGAATTTTAGAAAACAAGGACACAATGTTAGGTGGGTAGAGAGGTGGCTTGGGTCTGGGAGGAGTTGAGGGAGGGCAGAGGAATATGATAAAAAAAAACTGTTATATTAAATTCTCAACAAATTAATTTTAAAAATGTCAGAGTTGGGTAGTCTTGGTGACTGCCATTTTTTAAGTCAACAATGGAGACCTAGGTAAGATTATAGACTGGATATTTGTGTCTTTACCAAATTCATGTGATGCCAAATGTGACTGTATTTAGACAAAGAGCCAGAGGACTCAATTAGTCTGATGTGTCCCGAAACAACCTAGGAGCTAAGCCATAATTCTGTAAGTATCAGCTCCATTGACCAAGGCTTTATTAATAAGAAACAAATGGACACCTGGTCTAATAAGATTAACGTCCTTCTAAGAAGATACCCAGAGCCTCCACAAACAGAGAGGCAAGGCTACATGAGCATACAGAAAGAGGGTAGCTCCCTGCTAACTTACAGAAGAGGTTTCAGATTAAAATGGAATTGCCTAGCATGTTAACATCAGTCTTCCAAACTTCAAGAAAACAAGTGTCTGTTGTTTAAGGCAAGTAGCCTGTTGCAGTTTGTTATGGTAGCTGGAGCGGACTTACGTAAAGTCTGATTGAGTACTGACATCCAGACTCAGACTCTCAAGTCATGTGTGGATCAATGAAGGTGTTTTGATCTAAATTAAATTGTATATGTCTCTATCCTGTTGAAACCAAGTTTGCTCTAAGACAGTGTTTGGAGACTGAGGTGCCCAGGAATGGGGAAGTGGATTAAGGAGGACATCTTTCCCTTTCAGAAAGTTCCTGGGTTTCTCCTACACCAAAGCATAAGAGAACATGGATCTAGAAGTCACAAGGCCAAGTGAACCACATGATCATGATGGCAGTTAAAGGATAGGAAACCCATATTCATAAAACTCTGTTCATACTGTGCGCATGGAAATTTGCCTTGCTTCATACATGGCTTTTCTTATGTGCAGATCCCCTGTTCCAGAGCAGTGAGCAGCAATACCCAAAAAGCAGGAATTCTATTATATAAGAAAACAGAGGTCTTACCCACAGCCTGCCCTGGAAGCCAACCCCTTTATCTATAGCAAAACAGCCCAGGAAGCCAGCCTGCAATAGGTCAGACTTGCAGGAAGCCAGCCTGCTATCTCTGGGAACAACCTAGGAGCTGCCATAACTCCGTATCAGCTCCAAATGGCCAAGACTTGATTAATAAGAAACAACGTCCCTAATCTTTCTTTCTGCTCCAATTTAAAACCAATTAAAAGAAGGCAAATATGTACTCCTGGCCAATTACAGATAATGTGGCCTTCTAGTTAGGCCAAGTTAGAGTGCCCCAAGTTCAACAGCCCCTAATCAATCAGGCCCATTAGAGACCTCCCCCTTTCCTCAGTATAATTTGCCTATGCCTGTTACTGCCTTTGAGTCTGTCAAGACATAAATGACAGTGGTAGGTTCTCACGCCCCTCAGCTCTGAACACACATCTTTGCATTCCTTACTTGGCTGGTCTCCATTTGTTGTCACACCCACTGCCTTCGGGTCAATTTGGGAGAGCCTTTTTTAAACCTTCATTATGCTCTAAAACATTTTCTGTTATGTTTATGATGAAGAGAGTTTCCACATAGGGTGGAAAGATAGTTAAGGGTGCCTCATACAGCATGGCTTGGGGGTGGAGAAATCCATGCTAACCTTGAATGAAGGCAGAAATTAATCCTTGGCCTGAAGTACAGGAATACCAAAGCCTCAGAAAGAGAAAATACTTCTTCTTCTGGCACATATGAACTTTGAATACAGCCCATGATCCCAGGTCCTTGGAGTGATGCTCCTATTACCTTTTACCCTATGCCACTTTCGCAAAAGCATTTGTACTGACATAGCCCTACATTCCCAAGTTTCTGGATATATGACCCCCAGTGGCAGCAGTTCCCTGTCCTCTTAGTGCCATTGAACACGGTGGCCTGGCTTTCAGGTTGTTCCCTGGGGACTGGGCACAGTGTCTAGGCAGTTGTTTTGCTCCAACTGTAGGAGAAACACGAGGAACACTTCAAAGGGAGCTCTTTCAAGGCTGATCTTGGCAGTCCCTGCTGTTTTGAAAGACAACAGAATGGTGGGAAGAAGGGGATTTCATTTCTCTGGAGCCTCTCTCCTCAGCTCTGGGAACAAGAATATCAAGTACATGGGGAAGAATCGTTTGGAGCAGTTCTTTATCTCCCTGCTTGGGAGCAAGGCCTTGTATAAAAACAAAAAGCATCAACCAAGAAACTTGTGGCTTCATATTTTCTCCTGGTTTGTTTTTCAATAAGAATTTTTTTCCTTAAAGTTTAATGTTGCTGATAGATAAAAGTTCATTTCAATGAGTTTAGAAAGTGTGTGGTTTTTAGCATAACCCTGCAGTCATCTTCGTTGACAAAGTAGTTCGATGAAAAAAAAATTAAGACCCCCAAGCTGCTATTTCTTGTTCAGTAGCTTATTTCCTTTCATAGTAGATGGCTTGCAGGGTTTAACCCTGTGGATAGCAGCACTCAATAAGACTCAAAAAGAACTGTTTTGATTGGCCAGTCTGGTAGGAGGGTTGGCCAGTGATGAAAGGACCCCAAGTAACAGAGTTCAGGAAGAGTGGAGTCAACACAGATGCAATCTACCAATCTATTTCTTTCTTGTCTGTAGATATTGATCAGGCAGTCACGTGCACTGGAAACTTTGGGTCTGGTTTATCTAGTGTAGATTGGAAATTGCAGTCCCTTGTTTTGTGTGTCTCTGACTCAGAAATTTGTTCAAGATAGCATTAATATCTGTTATAGACAATCGGCAGATCTTTTAGGGGAAGGATGTTGGAAGAAGTCAGTAAATGGAATCAATTGGTCAAGTTTCTGTTATACTATTCCCACTTCCTCAATTTATTCCTGACATTTGTTTATTGAAGAAACCAAGTCATTTGTCCTATAGAATTTACCACTTTCTAGATTTGGCCAGTTCTGTCATGGTGATATCACAATGTAGCATTCATTCCTCATTTTCTCTACAACCCACAGTTAGAGCTAGTTGCTTGATTAGATTTAAGTGCAACCCTGTCAATGGGAAAACTTCATGGGAGGAGCTGGTACTTAACTACAGCTCACATCCAGAGGTAAATAACATCACTCTTTATGAGTTTATAACTGTTCAAAGAAGGAAGAAACCATGTTGATTTTAATGTGGGTTAATGTAGCTTTCTGCATGTGCCAGAATAGGTATAATTTTGGGGCCTGACAGGCTAGTGATGGGTTGGACTGTGGGACTGTCATAATGTTATCATTTTGTTGTTATTGTTTCTCCTCCTCCTTCTCCTCCTCCTTCTCCTCCTCCTTCTCCTCCGCCTTTTTCTTCCTCTTCCTCCTCCTCATCTTCTCCTGCTCCTCCTTATTCTTCATTCTTCCTCATCCTCCTTTTCCTCCTTTTCCTCCTCCTCTTCTTCTTGAGGTAGGGACTCATGTATCACAGTATGGCCTCAAACACACTGAGAATTACCTTCAGTTTTGGATCTTCCTGAGTGTTCACTCTATCTAACACTGAGGACTAGGATTGCAGACATATACTACCAGTTTCAGTGCTATTGGGGATTGACTGTGGGGCTGCTAGGCATGCAACTTACCAACTCTAAATATTTTTGAGCTTTTCTCTGGAGTGCAGTTAAATTGCCTTAAAGAATGGCTTTTTGGATCTTATTTTAACAGTTGCTAGATGGGCCAAGAAAAAAGTATAGGATTATTTTGTGATTCCACAGAAATGAGACCCTTCTATTTTTCTACACAATGCCTGTGGATTATACAGATTGTGAATTTGTTTGGTGGCCCCTGTGATCCTTTGGGGTGGTTCTTTCTTAGTCACTAGTAGTTTTCCCAGAGGGACCCTTCTCATATCTTTGGGCTTCTTTGTAAAGTTCTCTTTTCTCTTAGACTCTCCCCTGTAAACTCTACCTCCTTTTACTCCAGACTCTCAGCTCCATCTAAATTTAAGTCTGCTGGGCTCTGCCTAGATTGTCTCCTTCTGTGCCATCACCTGGAAGGAGAAGACTGAAAACTGAGACAATCACAGGACATTGACTTCATTTCCTCCATATTTCTAAGCAACATTATTATTATTATTATTATTATTATTATTATTATTATTATTGTTGTTGTTGTTGTTGTTGTTATTGTTATTATTATTACTCAATATCTAATGTCTTAGAAATTCTTGTTTCACATATTTTGCCTAGAGTTTTAATAATTTTTTGTAGGATAGAACAGTATATATCTCTATTTTGGGCAGAAATCAAAACCTCTAAAAGGACTACCATTTTTCATTAGGCAGTTGATATCCTCTATGAACGTGGTACATATTTTCTTTTGTTTAGGCTTTGTTTAATTTTCCTTGGGAAAGATTTATAGTTATTGGTATAGAGACCTTCTAATTATTGTTTTAGAGTTATTCCTAAGTATTCAGTTTTTAAAAATTCATTTCTGGTAGCATTTATTGATTTTAGAAGGTCTATATTTCTCTGCTGGTATCAATTCCATTATACTGGAAGAAATTCTTTCCTTTTTTTCTATCTGATTAATAGTCATTAATTAACTGTTGTTCTGAAAATATTTGGATTTTTAAAACCTATGATTTTTATGGTTTGTCCTATTTGTGTTCATTGTGAGGGTTCTTATAATGTATGCATTTTTTAGTTAACTTAGTCTAAAATAAAAGTTTACATTGAATCTGAATACATAGAACAAGGACTATTTTGGATTAAAAACATTTGAAAGGGACTGGTAAGCAGAAAAGCACATTTAGTGGCAGTGAAGCGGGGCAGGGAAGGTGTCCGTCCCATGGGCCTCCTTGCTGTGTTTTGTGTTATCCTCTTGCAGATGGTGTGGAGATGGTTGAAGGACTCTGGTCATTGTCAAGCTTAAATTTCATCTGAAGTCTCTTGCCTTTACCCATGGTTTGATTTTTTCTCAACATCTTTGGTGTCCGACACTGTCTTCTTTTTATGTTCCACTACAAATGCTATTTCTACCCCAGTGGATGTTTTTCTTTCTTCTAATTTAATCTATTTGCCTCGAAGGCTCATGTCATCTGTAAGCATTTATGTGTCCTCAAGACTGCCATGACACTTACTGTTAGGGTTGTGGAATTTAGATAGGCACTAAGTTACGTAGGGGCATAGTCCTGGTTTGCTAAAGGCCACTCTTGTCTCTCTGGCTGGGCATCTTTTCTTCTTGGGAGAGACTCTGTTGTAAGTGTTGTTAGGTCTTATTTGGGACTGGAAGAGATGGACACACCATGACTATGTTCTGTCATGACCACTCTGGAAGGATGAAGCACATTTATTTGAGTGAGGTGACTATTATTCATGATTTAGCATCTTTGTCTTAAGCCCATTTCAGATTATTGTTAGCCCGTTGGAGCAAAGTATCTTACTTTGTTTCCACAGCTATGTCACGGGATGCTGGATCTATGTGTCTTTTCAGCATGAGCAATGTCTGAAAAGTCACTGCCTTGCCTCAGTTGGGTAGACTGGCTGTGGCCCAGAACCGCACTTCAGTTGCATTAATGTGGCTATAAGAGGCGCCAACTGAGAGTGTGTCCTTTTCCTGATATGCACAGAGCTGTCAGCGACATAACTGGCCTGGTGCAAGGTGGCACCTGGAATATCTAGCCAGGCTCTCAGCATGTAATTGCCAGGATTTAGAATGTATGTTTCTCCTGATTCAGCCCAGTTGCTTTTCCTAGAAACAAGTATTTCCAGGCATTTTGATCGTAAGATTTCAGCCAGTGTGACTTCTTCCTTTATCTCTGGAGAAATTGGAAAAGCTTTACTTTTCTTTTTCTAGGACAACTCAGCCACCCCCTTTCCCAACCCTTTGCCTTTTGGCTCTTGTAGTTGTCCTTGTGATAGCAATATCTACCACAGACAGTTGCTATGAAGATTTAAAGGCACCAGACTTGTTTGAATTTTACGTGTGTTCTGCAAAGGGCATGGTTTCCTAGGCCTTTTAAATGTACATTATTCATGTCCTTCATGAAAATTTCATGCACGCTCTTCAAGTCCTTTTGTGAGGTAATTGAAGTGAGATGAAACAACAAAGGAAGCACACAAAAAGCCAGGCAGGTGGCTTTCTTTAGGAGATCCAGGCTTTGGGGACGTCTAGGGCCCAGTTCTAAGACCACAGAGCAAATCTTCACTATCGCCTCCAGATTCAGCCTGTGGCCTGTCACACTTGGGAGTGGCCTTCCACAGTCTCTGACCTTGCAAGGGTGTGAAGCCTAGGTGGCAAAGACCCAAAGGTGTGCACCTCTACCTCACGAGTTTTCACTCTCATTTCCACCATGTTTTTCAGGAGGACTCAACTCTTTGCGTTTATGTTGCCTTCATTAAATCAGGTGTCCAGCTGCCATTCAGTCACCATGCATTTGATGCTGATAAAAGTTGAGATTTAAGATAGACCCAGGAATTGGGCACTAGACCAGGGATGTATCCGATAACTCAGAATGAACTGTGCCGGGGGTTGTGTACTTTAAATTTGTCAACCTGGTGCAATCCTGCCCTCTGGTAATGGGTCCGGCCATAGGTAGTGAAATTACCACATGGATCTCCAGGAAATTTGCAGTAGCATAGTGTAGTCTCTCCAAGGTTTGCAGAGGGGTTATTATTGTTGTTGTTATATTATTAAAACTCCCTGGGACTTGGAGGGAACGGAGTGAGTATTTTATCAGAGTTCTGAAATGAACTCTGGGGGAGAAAAGGCTTCAACCTTGGCAGGCAGCACCACGGGTCCCCTTCTCTGGCCCCTGGGTGAGGGGATTTGCTGCTCATAGATAAGATTTGACGTAGTTCAACATTGTCAACATGCCCTGGTGTAAATGCAATGCCCTTCTCTAACTTTGCCCGGGAAAGCAGCTCCCCTGACATTGATGTTCCTTTTCCCACTCACAGCATCCAGAACATTGGTCCTCGTAAAAGGGACTCAGACATTAGTCTTTAAAGATGTCAGCTGGTGCAGGGGCAGGCTTTGGGAGTGTCACAGGATATATATGGTTTAATTGCTCTGGGTAGACACGTTTACAAGTGTATGCTATTCTAAGTATAAATTTATATAAATACTATGTGGCGACATATCATAGGAAATAAGTATTTGTCATATGATGGTTAGATAGATTACAATATAGGTTTGCATTGTTATTATATTGTATTATAGTATAATTGGATTAGATTATAATGACAATGGCTCTGAAACACCTGAGTAAAAGGGATGGGTCAAGCACCATGACATCCGTTTTTTTGCTTGGCATTATTGTTCTTTAAGATAATTATTCATTTGATCATTCATTCAAGTCCTGTGCACCCATCATACAGGGTGAGGGAGACCTACCATGAAAAGTTTTTTTGTAGCCATAAGTAAGGCTGGAAACATATAGGCTTATGTATTATGCATTTTATGGTGTTTTGATTTGCAGAATGCATTAAATATTTTATTGAGGTATAATATATGTACAGTATCATTCATTAATCTTAGGTATGCAATCTGATGAGTTAATAAAAAAATTAAAAATCAGATAACGATTGCTAAAATGAGGATTAAGTCATCTTAAAGGGTATAAACTGTATGCAATCGTGTCATCATTGCTGAGGTAAAAAGGAACAATTATATGGTCCTCTTTCAAAATCCTTTCCTTCTTAGGGGAAATTAAGATGCCGCAGCATTCATGGGGAAGTTAGGGTATAATTTGTAGAGATCAGTCCTCTTTTTCTACCTCTTGGCTTTTGGGGATCAAGCTCAGACCCACCAGGCTTGGTGGCAAGCTCCTTTATTTACTGAGCCATCTGATGGGCTCCAAAACCTTAATCTTTTAACCTTAAATCTTTAGACTTTCCATTACAAATTCCATTGTCACTGGTATTTCTATAGTTTTTTTCTGATAGGCCATCTTCTCTCAATTATTATTTGTTTGTTTGTTTTTGAGTTTTTTGAGACAGGACTTCTCTGTGTAGCCTTGGGTGTCCTGGATTGGCTTTGTAGACCAGGCTGGCCTCGAACTCACAGAGGTCTACCTGCCTCTGTCTCCCCAGGTGCTAGGATTACAGCACACCAAGCTCATATCTTAATTCTGTACAAGCTTTGTGAAGCTTGGTTGGATATAGAACATCATGAATTTTATGTTGTTGAACTCTGGCTTTATTTCTCCCTTTTATGAATGTTGAGGTTTTTCCAGGCAAACAGTTAAGTTGCTTGTGATTGATCTTACCTTTTAAACACTTCCTTTGAGCTTGTTATAGCAGCCCACAGCAGCCTTTATGTAGGGCTAATTTAGCCCCACTTCTCTGGCACCATTGCTCTTATTTTTACTTGGAAGTCTTATTTTCTAAAAATATTGACAGTGAAGAAACACTGTACTGATAGAAATTTCTACCTTTCTTTCATTTGTCCTTTCGTTCTTTTGTTCTTTCGTTCTTTCCAGGCTAGCCTCGAACTAACTCATACCTGCGGATGACCATGGATTCCAGATCTTCTGCCTCCACCTCCCAAGTACCAGGATTAGAGGTGTATACTCTCATCTCCAGGCCTGGAGGGAGAACTTCCTTTAACATGTCTCAGTGAGATCGCTTTCATTTGTTTGAAAGACACTCCTCCCGGATATAGACCTCTTAGAAGGTAGATTCTTCTTTCAGTGATTTAAAGCTGTGGCTCTGTTTCCTCGTAGCTCAGACAGATCTCAGAGGCTTGTAGTGCTGAATGCAGGAAACAGTGAAACACACCAACATCATCATAGTTAAACTGCTCCAGATCAGCGATGAGGAGAACACCCTCAAAGTAGCTGGAGAAAAAAACAAATACAGAACAAAAAGTCTCTGTAGAGGGACAGGAACCAAAATGACAGCACAGATGACCCAAGAGACAATATGTCGGTCATTCGCTTCATTAGACTTAGAATTCATTTATTCTTCTTTTTTCTTTAATCTTTTTTTCTGTCTCTCCTTTTTTGGAGACCATGTTTACTGATGTATCATCAGGTAGATCACTGTTGTTCTGTCCAATTTTTTTCTGTGTGCTTTGCTTAGAAATATTTTTTTTAATGTTAGGTTCATGTTTACTGAGCCTTTCTTGGTATTTTGTCCTAGCAAGCTTTAATTTTTGTTTTTTGTTTGGTTTTGTTTTGTTTTGAGACAGAGTTTCTCTGTGTAGCCTTGGCTGGCCTAGACTCACTTTGTAGACCACAGTGGCCTCGAACTCACAGTGATCTGCCTGCCTCTGCCTCCTGAGTGCTAGGATTAAAGGCATGTTCCAGCATGTCTGGCCCGAGCTTTCATTTTTAACTTGACACACTCTCTAGAGCAGTTGTTCTCAACTGCTTTAGGGGTTGAATGACCCTTTCACAGGGGCTACCTAAGACCATTGAAAAGCACAGCCTGACAGTGGTGGAGGCAATCAGATTGCTGTGAGTTCAAGGCCAGCCTGGTCTACAAAGTGAGTTCAGGACAGCCAAGGCTACACAGAGAAACCTTGTCTCAAAAAAGGAAAATAAATAAATAAATGCTTAAGAAAAGCACAGATACTTATTCATAACAGTAGCAAAATTATAGTTATGAAGCAGCAACAGAAACAATGTTATAGTTAGGGGTGGTCCCCACAGCATGAAGAACTGTAGGAAAGGGTCACAGCATTAGGAAGGCATGAGTACGAAGTCCAGCTTTGGAGCGTTAGTCTCACTTAAGGACTATGAAACATTCCAACCCTGACCTGTCTGATATTTGGTCAAAAATGACCACACAAACAAGAAGGAAAATGTGTAATCTGTAATCTGTAAAAATAACTGGCATATAAGAAGAAACTCCCAAAATGACAATAATGGAATTAGCAGTCAAGAAATTTAAACCTACTGATTAAAAAAATCTGTTGATTATGGTCAACAAAGGAAGGCATGGAAGGAGAAAAGAGGATATAAAAAAATAATAAATGGAAACCCCAAAAGTTATATCTGAAGTGAAAACAAAATAGACTAAAGAAGGTTTAAAAAAAAAAAAAAAGCATACAATATGGTCCAGTTTCTTTTTTATAACTGTGATAAAAAAAAAAAATTCTGACCAAATACAACTTGAAGAAGAAGTTTATTTGGCTTACACTTCCAGGTCACAACCCACCATTGAGGGAAGTTAGGGCCGGAACTTAAGGCAGGAGCTAGACGCAGAAACCATGGGAGAACACTGGTTGGTGGCTATGCTTCTTGTTTTGGGTCTGAGTAAAGTAACCTTTATTCCAAGGCAGTTTTTGAAGCTTGACCCTGCATATCTGGGGCAGGAGCCTCTCTCTGTTTTGCCCCTATGAGATCTGGAACTATCTCCAAGTCTGTGTGTACTCTGGGAGATGTCTGCTCACTGTTCTCTGGTGACTGCCTTTCCCTGGAGGCTGTTTTCCCTTTCCTTCTGGGTTTCACTTATACCCTGGATGCTGGATCTCTGGAGAAGGCTGTAGGAGGTCTCTATCCAGGATTTTGGCACTCTTGATCTGCATGGCTCCTTCTTTCCAGGTACTTCCATGAAGTTGGTTGGGACTCCCAAACATCTGTCTTCTGTCTTTTCAACTTAGTAAGATTGTTTGGCTCTTACGCTGAAGTCCAGAAAATTTCTGTAGGTAGACACTTCTCCATCTTTCCCCTTTCCTCAAGAAGAATGATCCTGCACTTCCTGTTGCACAAACTCTGAAAGTGATTCTTTTGCTTAGTGTTTTGCTTCAGTGTTTTATTTAGTTTTCTAGCCACCTGCGACTGGATGGGAGTTCAGATGCTTCTCTTCTGTAGCTGTTCTTCATACACTGTCTGCTATGAGTAACATTTGTTTGTGTCTCCCCAGGAAAAGCCACATACCACCTCTTAATGTAGCTTTGGCTATATTTTTAAAAATTATTTTTTAAATCTTTTTTTGTGTGCATGTGGTTTACCTGAATGTATGTCTATGTCCCACCTGCATGCAAATGCCTGTAGAGACCAAAAGAGGGCATCACATCCCCTGGAACTAGAGTTGCAGACAGTTATGGGTACTTACGTAGGTGCTGGGAATTGAACACGGGTTCTCTGGAAGAGCAGCCAGTGCTCTGAACCAATGATCTGTCTCTCTAGACTCGAAAAGTATTTTGAGAGTGACTGTTACATAACACCTGGTTTTACTTTGTAATCAAAATCTTATTGTATTAATTTAATTTCCATAAACAATATTGCAATGGCACTTAACAAGAATAAAGTCAGTGACTTTTTTTCAATTTTTTTCAATTTTTTTTTTTTTTTGCTTTAAAACACACAGCCAACTTAGGTGGTCATTGGTACCCTCAAACATCTGTAGTTTGATTGCAATAAATATAGTTTTGGCTTTAATATGGACAAAACATTTGGCCTGATATTTATCTAAGAAATCTAAAATTTATAGAGTAGAAAACGAGACAGATTTTAGTATAATTAGAAAGAGGACCACATACATATTAGAAACTAAAGAAATGTACATTTCTAGTCTATTTTTTCTTACTTGCTTCTGCATACCTTGTGTGATGGCTTTAAATGATTTACTCATGCAAATCACTTAAAATCATATAAGAGGTTGGAGGTAGACTTTTTTTTTTTAACCATAAGTCATTGCCCTTTTACTCAGCACCTAAAAGCAAACTGTGATGGAGCTAAAGAAATGAGGTTCAAGACCTCAAGAGGATGTATACTGGCAGGATTGAGATTAGAGTCATCTTAGGAAGGGTCCTATCAGACTGCCTACCCAAGCCTGAGGGTTTCTATCTTAGAGCCCTTGGAATGGTCCACAAAGGGGCTTTCCCAAATGATCATGATGTAATTGTTAGGGCTAGAAGGGATTTTATAACCAGCAACATCATTCATTCATTCATTCATTCATTCATTCATTCATTCATTCTAGAGTTAATGACTTTGGTTTGGGGCCTAGGTGACTGAATTGCTTTCTGGCTGGAATGGAAGATGTAGTCCTGGTGTTCTCAAAACCATGATGCATTTTTCACAAATGGGGATGAGGAATGACTGCAGACATATGACCCTGGTCTAGCTTTTATAAGAAGGTGACTTAGGGTTTGGAAGCTGGTTGAGATACTTGGCTTTGAGAGAATGTGAATTTCAAATGTTGGCTGGGGGGGGAGTCTTCATTATCCATAAAGTCATTTTAAGAATCCCTATAGTTATAAGGTTTCAGAATGCACAGGGAAGCCAACATCACAACCAAGCAGAACTCATCAAAGTCTGAAAGTATTCACTAATGATCTAACCACTAGGGAAATGAGCACTTAGGCAAACAACCTTACCACTGGAGTATTGCTCAGTTCCCGAGTCAACCCCTTCTGTGGCTTGTCTCCTGCTGATGCTCAGATGTCACCGACACTCAACAATTACATACAAGATGGAAGAATCTATGAAATTGAGGAAAGCACTGTTGGAATCACACCCAGGGTTTTGCCAAATGGGAGTCTGGCAAAGTTAACATGGTGAACAACTGGAGGAGGAAATTTTAGTCTAGGTAGAGTCAGAACATAGCTCAGCACCATAAGAACAATTAAAGGGAAATACTGAGAAAACAAATACCGTAGAATTATTTTTTCTGCTTTCTTTATGACTGTATTGCAAAAGCCAGATGCAAAGCTAACTCACTGTCATATATTTTATTTGAAAAAGACATCATCTCATGCAAATTATATTTTTGAAATTTAGGAAGGCATCATTGTGATTCAGCCTGGGTTTTAGTCAGTATAATATAAATTTATCATTCGTAAATTTTTGTTTTATTATTTAAGATAGTTCCTATAAAACTGTTTTAATATTTAGTGTGAATTTTTGCTATTAATGGATTGACTTATTTACCTGCCCACCCATATAAACTGTGTGTATTTATAGTAAACAACACGACTTTTTTGGCATTTGGATGCATTTTAGAATGCCCAACTCAAACTGCAAGAGGTGCATTATCTCACATACTTATTTTTTGGTGATGAGAACCAAAATGTATGCTCTGAGCAATATTCGAATATGCTTTACTAGGTATTTTTCTCATCACTGCCACTTGGCATAAAACAGCTCAACAAAGCAAGGGTCAATTGAGACTTCTGTGTAGGAGCCCGAGGCAGGTGATCACAGTCAGGGGACAAAGAGACTCAGGTTATCATAGTTTTGTTTGTTTCCTGTTTTCTCTCCCTTTGTTCAGTCTAGGCTCTCAGCACCAGTTTAGAGTGGGTCTCCCTTCCTCAGTTAACCCTCTCTGGAAAGACCCTCACAGACATACCAAAGTGAGTGTCCTACATGATTGCAAATCCAATGACGTTGATATGAAGATTAGCCCTCCTGTGTGCAATGCATTTGTATGTTTTGACCGTTACCCAACTGTGCCACTATAGATTTGTATTAAAGAAGCTTGGTAGTTCAGCCTTTTAGTAAACTGAAGAAGAAAGGACATGAGGACTAAAATGAATATCTGCCTATAGACCAGATGCCTCAAGGAACCTCTGGTTCTGACCCAACAGCACCTTCTGATCATTTTATGGTGAGAAAAGAGCAGTGCTGAAAATCCTAGGATGAAGGTTTTCCCATGGCAGCCCTGGGTTTTACAGCACTTGCTCGTCTTTCTCCCTTCCTTGTGCGCCTCATGGTTCTGAGACATGTGGGTTAACAGTGGCAATCATCTTGGTAGTTGTTGCTGTGTTGTCCTGGAGCTTCCCACATGGGCAACTGAGTGTGAATTCTCATGCAGCCATCTTGGGATGTGAATAGAACCACTTGTCTTTTGTTCTGAATCTCCAGAGGTATGCTGGAGCAAATGTTTTCCTCTTCTAAAAGGATGCTTGTGTTTCTTTTTCTGTTTCTTTTCTCCTGACTCTTACACTTAAGTACCCTGGAGGTGGTCTAAGTCCTAAGGATCAGTTTAAACCTGTATGGAGGTGAAGAACTGGAAATTCTATGACTGTGTTAAGGCAGCCCCAGGTTTCAGATTGTGGCCCCTCCAAAATGAGATGTCATTGCTGTTGTGACTCTAGTGGATGGGATGTATGCACTGGGGAGGGCTCTCCAGCTACAGCCGCTCATAGTTCACCAGAACTAAGACAAATGCATTTCTTTATGACTTTCCGAGTCTGTGAAACTACATTGCAGCATGATTGGTGTTATTTCTCTGGATGGTATCGTGTTAAAAATGGCCACTGTGATGAAATGTGTCTTTGTGCAATACTTCAAGGGTGGTGGGTTTTCTTTTTTTCATCTAGGTATGCCAGGATTTGATGACCCCACAGATGCAGATCCTAGAGCAGTGGTTTCTCAACCTTCCTAATGCTGCGACCCCCCTCAATACAATTCCTTATGTTGTGCTGACCCCAACCACAAAATTATTTTTCTTGCTACTTTATAATGGTAATTTTGCTACTGTTATGAATCATAATGTAAATATCTGTGTTTTTCGATGCTTTTAGGTGGCCCATGTTGTTGTCTGGCATCCCCAAAGGGGTTGTGACCCACAAACCAAGAACCACTGTCCTAGAGTGCTCTCTGTACAAGAAAAGCTATGTATGTCTGGAGTCCCTGCAGCCTCTGCTGTACACTGCCAGAATACCATCTCTGTCCTGTTCCCCTCTGTCCTCTGTCCACTGTGTGCTAGAGTTGAGCCAGGACCTCCAGCCCTAGCCCACTATTTAACCTTAACGATGGCCTGCAGCCTGGAACCTTTGGGCTTTCCTCATACCAGGAGATTTTAGGTAGATGTG
Source organism: Acomys percivali (assembly GCA_907169655.1). Classification (NCBI taxonomy): domain Eukaryota; kingdom Metazoa; phylum Chordata; class Mammalia; order Rodentia; family Muridae; genus Acomys; species Acomys percivali. The sequence continues at coordinate 102,466,332 of OU015750.1, read as the reverse complement.
TTAGATAACCTCTCAATAAAATGAAATCTGGAAAAGGACATTAATGCAAATGTCTCTTTTGCATCTCAGCAAAGAAAAAAATAAAAAGAACTGGATGCAAAACCATTTCTGTAAGAGGGAACCCCCCCACACACACAGAGAGAGAGAGAGAGAGAGAGGAAGAGAGAGAGAGAGAGAGAGAGAGAGAGAGAGAGAGAGAGAGAGAGAATCTTGGAGCAAGGTGCGTACCACAGGCCGAGAATGGAGAGCAGGCTACTTGAAGACCCCCCTCTTAACTCCATAACACTTCTGTGAAGCTCACCCACACTGACTGAGAACTGCCACATGCTTTCCTTGAGCTGTTAAATATACCTCACTACACACTGACTTTTTTTTTTTTTTTTTTTTTTTTTATAAATCTTTGTATCCACCTCAGTTCTCAACACATATTAGGCATTCAGGGAATATTTGTCGAGTTAAACAAGTAAAAAGAAATGTCCCGACCTGATTGGATGGAGAACTCTACCCAAAGCCAAAAGAGAAAAAAACAGGAGGTGGGGGTGGGGTGGGGAGTGGCGAGGTCTCGCATGCCGCAGGTAAACATGAGTGTTGGGAGTGGTGAATGTTGGATTTGTAGATGAATTAAAGCATTTGATAACCTTGTAAATAGACTACTGTGTATTTATATAAATGGCACACTTAGCTTGTAGTTTGAAGGAGCTAAAATAACTGTGCAAAAAATGAAAGAGCCCCATCAGTCAAATGCTTGTTTTGCCTACGTGAAAGTCAAACAACCAATGGGAATGATTTTTTTTTTTTTCTTTTTCTTCTCTGAATTGAAGCATTGTTCCATCACGGAGCTCTGCAGTGCAAGCTCCCTGACTCAAGACACTGTTGACTGTTCCAGGGCTCCAGCCAGCTTCCTACAGGCCCCTGTGTGAGGAGTGGGTGGAGAGTGAGCCATGCTGCTGGCTCAGTAACTAGCTGCGAAAGTGACTGGCTGGAGTTTAGTCAATAGTGCTATTAGGTTAGTGTGTCTTTTTCCAGGACATTAAAGAGAGAGAAATAGGGAGGAAGGACAGGGAGATGGCCACGTGTTATCACATTTTTATGTTTTTGTTAGTTTTGAGGCAGGAACCCTGTGGCCTCAAACTCAATATGAAGCTGAGAATGACCTTCGACTCCTACTCTGTTCTGTCTCCCAGCCCTGGGATGACTGGCACTGTGAAGCCATTCCTGGCTTTCACGTTGAACTTAGAGACAATTCTAGTTCTTTAGTTGTAGAAGAGATAGGCACAGTTACACACGTACATATGAACTACTTAAGGAAACCTGGAAGCAGGGCAGGGAAGACATCTCAGCAGTGAAGAGCACTAGCTGCTCTTTCAGAAGTCATAGCTTCAATTCTCAATACTCATATGATAACTTAACAGCTATCTGCAACACCACTTACGCAGGATCCAGTACCCTCCTCTGGCCTCTGTGGGCACTCAACACACACATGTACAGACATACATGCAAGATATCCATACTTATAAAATAAGAAATAATTTTTTAAAAATCTTGGAAGTCTAAATAATGGCTCCCCAAAC
>OU015750.1:102448510-102460245 GCA_907169655.1 Acomys percivali | reverse complement strand
GTGTGTGTGTGTGTGTGTGTGTGTGTGTGTGTGTGTGTGTGTGTGTGGTGGTTGGGGGAGTGTGGTACTCTTTAATAGGAGACTCTCTAACCTAGATTGCCTTCTCTGCTCAAAATGGGAGCATTTGAAGCTCAGCTTCAGGAACGGGGACACCCTGAGGCTCCCCTTTCTGGGATGTAGCTCATATCAGATTCCGGATCTGGTGGAGCTCAGAGAGATGCTCAGCCTCTGCAGCTGTCGAGATCTCCCCTGAGCCAGTGGGCAGGAGTTACGCTGTGCCTTGGACAATGCTGGACAGATGCCCTTTTTTTTTCTTTTAAGACTTATTTTTATTGTATGTTTATTTGTGTTTTGTCTGCATATATGTGTATGTGAGGGTGTTGGATCCCTTGGAACTGGAGTTACAGACAGTTGTCAGCTACCATGTGGATGCTGCGAATTGAACCTGGGTCCTCCAGAAGACCAGCCAGTACTCTTTTTTTGTTTGTTTGTTTTTGTTTTTTCAAGACAGGGTTTCTCTGTGTAGCCTTGGCTGTCCCGGACTCACTTTGTAGACCAGGCTGGCCTTGAACTCACAGCGATCCACCTACTTCTGCCTACCAAGCACTGCGATTAAAGGCGTGCTCCACCACACCCGGCCAGTACTCTTAAATGCTGAGGCCTTTGTGGAGAGAGAGTCCTAACACATCAGTATGCTCAGCCCTGTCTCCACACCAGGAAGCTAGGAGAGCAGTGGGTTTATGCTTTCTTGTTTGCTCGTTTTTTTAAGCTGCTTCATGGTAAGCAGAGGCAGCCCACACTGGGTTCATAGATCTTTGCGGAGTCTGTTCCAACTCCGAGATACAGCGGCCCCTCTGCAGGCATAAAAGAAGTCTCTTTGCTCATGTAGCTGATGTTGTAAGTACCACCCAGGGCTGCTTTCAGTCTTGGCAATGGATCAAAACTCTCTTTTCACCCTTATACAGAGTGAGTCTCCCTGGTATATTTTAAGTTGGCAGACTGAGCAGCACCTACTCCCATTTCTGGATCTGAAGCGGCCAGAGGTAATTTGGCATCTCCCTCACCTTGCTTGGATCACAACAGCTTCTGTAGCTCTTGCTACACAGGAAAGCGTGTTTACAATTGAGCCAGACATGGAAATTCAAGATATAGCTCTGAGAGGAAATATGACACAGCTGTAACCTATAGATGTTGACATGTTTAAGTTGTTGATGGGGAAGAGTTTTTAATCTGCTCATTGTAAAGAAAGCTATCTGCAGCATTGTTCACATGTATCCCCGGTCCCTGACCCTACTCGCCAACCTCTGTGCCTCCAAAAGGAACCAGAATTTATAGTTTCAGACTACTAGAAACAGGTAGAGCATGGAGTACTTAACTTTTAAATTACATTTATTCATTTGTTGGTTGAGTAAATGATTTAACGGGGAGGGGGTATGCATATGCATGCTGCAGCCTGCATGTGGGGGTCAGAGGACAGCCCGAGGGGCTTGGTGCTCTCCTTCTACCATGGGGTAGAAAGTCCGAGGGATCAAACTCAGGCCATCAAGCTTGATGACAAATGTCCTCACCCACTGAGCCATCTTACCATCCCAAGCTCAGAATATCTAATGAAAGTAAGTAATAAAGGTTGGAAGAGTAACACCAAGATCTCACAGCCATTATTACATCACCTCCTAGAGTGGCTCTGTTCAGCTTTCTGAGAGAAACAGAAAATAGAAGCAATAGCATGTACCGTCTCAGAATCTATCATATAGTTAGGAGATAAGATAAGGGGAAAGTATAGTAGTTCTCCTTTTCATGGGGGCAGGCTAGAGTCTAAAATCCAGGAGAAACTTCATGAGATAGGACCAAAGTTTCTGTATCAGTCAGACGTTTTGATCTTGTTGCACATACTTAAGAGAGACAATTAAAGAGAAAGAGCTATGTGTTTTGGATTGCAGTTTCAGAGGCATCAATGCAGTGGCTGGCTGTGTTGTTTCTGGCTGATGGTGGTACAGAACCTGATGGCAGAATGTAGCTGAGCAAGCTCCTTACCTCAATGAAGCTGGGATGCAGAGGAGACATGAACTCTCTCACAGCCATCTGCTTCCTCTAAATCGCCCCATGGCTGAAGTTTCTACCACCTCAGTATTCTATCAAATTATGCACCCATGTATGTACTTATCTGCTATGAAGACAGAACTCTCATGGTCCAGTAGCACTTCAACATATGGGCATCAAGCCTTCAACACACAAGTCCTTTGAACACTTCATATGCAAACCGTAACATCTCTATAGACTATAAGTTTTTCCCTATACATATAGACCAATAATCTCAATTTTAATTTATTAATAAGGTACAAAAATAGATTAATAATAGTAACCAATAATAAATGTAATATCAGTTGTAACAAAAGTAACATAAAGGAGGAGCACTTATTCGCCTTGTGATGCTGTAAAATGGTGTAATGTCCACATGGTGAAATAAAGAGGTAAATGACCTAGACTTTGTGATGAACAGTGAGTCACCTACATAAGGGTTACTTTAACATACGTACTGTCATAACCTATAGGCTTTGATAGTTTTTTAACCTACTTTATTTGGGGTTCTTTAATGCATACACCTCCCTTCTAACCCATGGACCCTAGATAGGAGTGAAAGAAAGTTAATAAGGGCAGGAGAGATAGACCTTTCTAGACTCAGTTCCTTGGGGGTGATTCCACTCTTTGTTGTCAGGATTTCAATAGCAAACACAGCAGCAGGAACAAGCAACAGCAGAAGGAACAGCAGGGACCACACACAGAGTCTCCAAAGATTTCTTCAGGTTCTCTCTCTCTAGAAGCATCTTGAAAAGGGAGCAATGAGCAACTAGGCGATGTGAAGTGATGCAAAAGTGATTGATCTTGATTATTTGGGCGACTTATACTTTCCCATAGTCTGAACAGGATGTTTTTCAACTGAACAAAGAGTATTCCCCCCAACACGAGGCAGTTCCCTTTCTAATGGAAAAACATCAAGTGCCCTCTCACAGGACAGTGTTCAGCGGACAAACATCACACACCCTCACACGAGGCAGCTTCATACCCCACACTTGGGATCACAACAAAAACATGTTTATATCATTTATAATAACTTCCTTCATTGATCTGATGATAACTAAAATGGCTACCAAGTGACATTGATAAGCAGGCAGGTTATGAACCAAGACAAAGTTCATACACGTGGCAAAGGGACGATTCATGTCCTGGGCATGACTAAATGGGGCTATAGAATTTCACTTTGCTATTTAAAATGTTGTGCAGTTTAAAGGATATTTGTTATTTCTGGAATTTCCCATTTATTTTCATCTTTAATTGACCATGGGCAAATAGAATGGTGAAAAGTAAAATTGAGAAGGGAGGGGGAATTCTAGCAGGTAGTGTCAATAACATCTATTAGCTTATTAATTATTAATTAATTTTTGAGACAGGGTTTCACTGTAGCCAAGATTGGCCTTGAACCGCTGAGCCTCCTGCTTCTACCTCCTAAGTGCTGGGACCACAGGTGCGTACCACCGTGCCCAGCTTTTAAGTGATATTTTAAAGGAGACCCATTTTACAGTAATCTTCATGAAGAGCGATTAGTCTGCATTGCTGTTCCTTTAGCCCACGATGGTTTGAGACATAGGATTTAACCGGGAAGTGAGTAGGAAGTTGGCAAGGGAAGGGAAGGGAGGATTTCCAGATAGAAAGTGGAGAGAGAAAATGATGTGCTTGGGATATATCAATGTTAGGCAAGTTATATAAAACTTAGGTGTCCATTCTTTGTGTGTTATAAATATTCTGCAAGAAACAGGATAGGAATCTGTTTGTAGCATTGTAACAACTGCTGACCATAGGCTCATTTACACCAGGGGCATTCAAATGCACACTTTATAGGAAAAACTTTCAAATACAATATTGTACACAGCTATGCTAAAAGTAAAAACTATTTAAAAACCAGAATTTTAAAGACTGATTCTTAAATAACTTCTCCAATAGGACTTTTTATATCATTTTTTAACCACAAAAGAAAATACTTCTTTTTGCTCAAAGTGGTTTGATCATCTCACATGAAAAGAGTGGGGAGGCCTGGTGGCACTCAGAGAAAAGATAATAAGTCACCAAGAAGAGACTTGATACCCTAGGAGCATATACAGGGAAAGGAGGTCCCCCTCAGTCACAGACATAGGGGAAGGGAGTAGAGGGGGAAGCGGGAGGGAGGAAAGAAAGGGAGGATACAAGGGATGGGCTAACAATTGAGATGTAATATGAATAAATTAATAATAATAAAAAAGAGTTCTCAATGAGAAAACAGTCACATAACTATACCCCTTTATTCCTGCACACTTTAATTTGCTAGTGGAAACGCTGGTAGCAGAGAGAGCTTCGCCAAGCCCCTCCAGTCCTAAAAGCAGAACTTCAGAGTACTGCCTTCAGTTAAGAATGCTGGCAGATCTACATCGAAGGCTTCTGTTTGTTTACGAAGGCTCAATAGAGATAGAGTATGGGTGTTTTTTCCTTAGATGTGTATTACTGGCTTTTAGTATGAAGGTCTCACATGGATCCCCAAGTCCCTGAAGCTTGCTCAGCGTCCACTATCCTCCTTGCTCATCTTGCAAATGGTCCACACACCACTCATTAGCCACATAAAGTGAGGGCTATAAATGGTGCTTTGGAGGTAGTTGCAACTGCTCTCCTAATGTCTCCAGAAACAACTGCCATGGTTGTATGGCACAGAGATGACTCAGTGGGGTCCACCTACACCCGGAAGGCATTTAGACAATTTTCCCCCCCAAAGCTCAAGCTGGTCAGGTTCAGTGCTCTGCCCTGACCCTGACATTTTAGGAGGGCACAAGATCACTGAGTTACACAGCTCCCTAAAATGGAAGCCCAAACCCAGAAGTTCATTTTTCACGGCTGAATACACCCATTGTGCATTTGTGTGTGTGCGTCTCTGCTGCTCTAGGGGATGCTGTAAAAGGCCTGTTTGTATATGCTAATTGAAAGGATTGAGTGTGGCAGAACTGCTGGTTCTGGGGAAACAAGGATCAAGAAGCCAAGTTATCCAGGGCTCAGCGAAAAGAGCCTGGAGACTCGGCCGGCAGGCATGTGTGGGATAAGCTGGGAAGAGGTGACCAGAAGTGGTAAGAGACAAGCCACAGAGAAAGAGGGATTGACGGTGTAGAAGCATCAATGCTCAGAGGCTTTCAGTAGAGATGGGGTGATGGGGGAAGAGAGGAGACCCTCTCTGTGCAGATGGGTTTGCCCATGTACCATCTGGACTGCTCCCCTCCTCCCTTTCCTCCTCTCCCACAATGCATTGTGCTTCATGTAGTAATTGTATCTTTCATTTGCTGTGTTCGGTTACTTTAACCTCTGGGGCCTTGCTGTTGCTGGAGGGTCTGCCTCTCCCAGGGCTAGCTAATTCCTACAGCTAGGAAAGTCCTCCTCTAAGAGCCTGGTTTCCCACTCTAAAGAAACCAACCCAGAGCTCACATTCCAGCAAGCTCTTTTTATCAGGCTGTCAGCTTGCGGCCATCATCCAACTTTGCTAATCACTCCAGGACAAAGGGCACAGAAAATTGGGGAGAGGCACTGCAGTGACTCAGACTATCCCAATCCCTGCCTGGTCAGCTTCTTGCCACAGAAACCACCATACTGGCTTCTGTTTACAGCGCTGCCTTCTTGTCCCTTCTCAGGGCATAGGGTGTTCCACCTCCTGGGAACCCAGACTTCCTTAAGAACTTGTTTTCAGATCTCAAGATCTTCTGGCCATACCACTCCTAAATAATGACCTCTGATGAGACAGGACCCTACCCAAGACACATATCCCTCCTTCCAAGTCCCCTTATTGCTGTCTTCTCCTTGGGTTTCCCACTAGAGACTTTCTCCAGTGCATAAACCAGCTAGATGAAACTAAGCTGAAGATGACCTCAGAGCTGATGGGCAACAAAGGTACCTGACAGAGCCTCTGGAATGGATAAAGTAAATGCTGAAAATCTGCATTCTCAGGCATCCCGTGATTGAACCGGAAGTACAACCTCAGTGAAACTCGGAAGTAGGTTTGAGATTACTTGGCCCATGTCAAGGAGCTTGACCGTGGTCTCACTCACCACTAGCGGAATGGCAGATGTAAGGTGTAGATTAGGCCACGTGGTCTTGGAGCCCATGCTTGCCCATTGGTGTCTACTACAGTTCAAGAAGCCTGTTGGGGAGCCAGGTAACCCCACTCATGAGCTCTGGCTCTGCCTCATATTAGTCCTGTGACTTTAGGATCTCTGTAATGAGTGTGGTCAGTACATACTCACTTTATCCATCCCTGATATAAGTATGGCACTGTGGATCAAACGAGATTGATTTCAGACTAGATAAGACAATGGTTATGAAAACACTGAGCATTGTGCCCGGTAAATAAATGGGTGGCAGATAAGTATTAGTGTCCTTTTTTTATTCTTAAGCAAGGTATAGCTAGTCACTGTGACATTGTTCTGCTCTGGCTTTCCCACAGCTGCTCATACATGGGTCAAGTCAAGAACCTGGACAATCTTGTCACTAGCAAAGACTTCACTTCTGAGTAGGACTACCATCAGAGCTGACATCCAGTCAGTGTTGGTCCATTTTGTATTGCTATAACAAAAAGCTTGAGACTAGGTACTTCATGAAGAAAAGAGGTTGATTTAGTTTGTAGTTTTAGAGACTGAAAGTTGAAGAGTGGGTAGATCCATTTTTTTTTCCAGCATCTGGTGAGGACCTGCAGGCCCCATCCTAACATGGCAGATGTCTCATAGAGTGGAAACACGTGAAAGTGTCAAGCGATAGCCACAGATGGGAGAGATCAAGAGCTGATAACAGGCTGTACCAACTTGCTGTCATAGCAACCAATCCAGTCCCGGGAGACGAACCAATGGGTTCTTTTTGTAGGGGTAACCTACATGACCTAGTTACTTTCTATCATCCCTACCAGGTTCCATCCCTTGAAGGTCCCACCATCTCTCAGTACTGTTCAACTAGAGGCCAAGCTTCCTTTGGGGACAGGCATCTCTAGATGACTGCAGAACATATGCTCTGGTGCACTCCTCAGTTGTGACAATAGGGACATGTGTCCACCAAGGTTGGGGGTTTGATGTTTCTCAGCCTCCTCCACTGAGCATCTCTCTGACATGGCAAAGCATCCTGGTTTCTCTGCAGGATGCCTAGCCCAGGGCAGGCTTTCAAACCACGACTGCAGGACTGTGGCTGTTGTCTATACTGACCAGTCAGTGCCTGTTCTGTTCTTGTCAAGCGTCCAAAATGCGACCATCAGTGCTAGGCTCTCAGCTGTCAATCACCAGCTGAGGGCCAGTAAAAGCAGGGTGTGGATGCCAGGCCTTCTGACAGGGAAGGGGAGGGGGGAAACCGACCCTTATCCTGTCTCTCCTCTCCCTTTCCCTCCTTTCTCTCCTCCCCTCCTTTCCTTCCTGTGACTTCCTGGTAACATTTTCCAGACCTTTAGCAAAACTGAGAGTGTCCAAGTGAATGAAAATATTATTCCAAAATGGAGCTGAGAGATTTAAAAAAAAAATCACTTTTCTATGGCTTACGTTAAATTGCCTGTGGACTCTGAACCATGACTGCTAGAAGCAGCAATAAGGGGATGTTCTTGAAAACACTGGGCTACAAAATTCATCTGTCATGAGACCACCCAGCCCCATTCACACTTACTGTCAGCCTGCAGACTGCCAGCTTTGGTTTGATCTTTTGGGAACATGGCTACAGTTTCCCATGAGCTTGGCCACAATCCTGGGAAGCGTCTTAACGATCACATTTGAGCTGTCACCATGCAGCACAGTCAAGTTGCTTTGGAGTTGTCGCCAAGCTTCATCTATTTTGCTGTGGGCCCTTGAGAGGTGACTTCTGAGCTTTGTCAGGCTTGACTAAGGATTTTTTTTTTATGAGCTGTTTTTTAGCACTCTATGTTCAGAGAGAAATATCCACATAAGATCGACAGTTTTTCCAAAAGTTTATGTCTCAAGATGAAGGTAGATGTTGGTCATTAAAATAATTTTGTCAGTGCCTGAGGGGCAGGGACAGAAAAAATATAGGTTTGAGGCCATCCTGAGCTACTTATAGAGAGTCTGTCTTTAAAATGTTTTCTGTGATCAAATAAAGTTAGAGAGTCTGTCTTTAAAATGTTTTCTGTGATCAAATAAAGTTTAGAAAACAGAGTTGGGTGGTTAACCAGGTGTTTGATGTGGGGTTGTTGGGGTTTTTCAACAGTGTACTGTAAATGCCAAACAACCAGTACTCTGGAGGAAAACTCTACTTGGAGTATCAGCTGATCTCTGTGGTATAAACACGCCCACTGTGGATGATTTCTAGTCATCAGTGTGGTACTGATGATGGTGAGATGGGCAGCGATGCCTAGCAACGTGCCATTATCCAGCACATCCAGGCAGGGATGACAAGTACAATAGACGGAGATGCAAGAGCAGATTCCTGTTAGCTACCTGTTACTGTAACAAAATGCCTGACACTGTCAACTTAACCACAGGAAAAGTCAATTTTTAGTCACAGTTTTGGAGCTTTTAGTCTATGGTTGAGGGCTTTCATTGCTTTTGGGGTTTATCAGGAAGAAAGTTTGTTCAGCTCATGGCTAGGATAACAGAAAGAAGAAGAAGAAGAAAATAGGCCCTACACCTCTTTGAGGACATGTCTTTAATGACCTAGAACCTCTTTCTAGGCTCTGCTTCTTAAAGAGTTCTGTGACACTTCCCAGTAACACTGCACCAGAGACCAGATGTACCTAACCTCTTGACGTTATCAGCCTCAAAGTTTACACCTGAGAACCAAGAAATCAAGACACCAAAAGCAATTGTATAACATCCTCATAATGTTTTAAGTCAGTTTATGGTTCTGTGTTGGGCTACATTCACAGCTGTCCTCAGCTGTATGTGTGCAGGCCTTTGGGATCTGGGGCCTTGAGATCTGAGCTACTGCAGCACAGAATTGCAAACTTTAGGAGTTAGCTGTTTTCCATAATTATTATCTTGGTTTCTAACAATGCATTTATTGTAAATTTATGTAATGTAACATTCAATAATGAATGTGTGTAGCAGTTGGCTCGCAGAAACCCCTCAAAATTTTAACAACTGATTTTTGCATGCTGGAACTAGTCTTTCCAGCACACCAACTGCTTACGATCACCCGAAGAGTTGAGTGTGTGGGAGCATGTTAAGTGCTACTCTACAAAATTACTTGAGCCAGGACCTTTCTTCAGGTAGTATTTTATAGGACGTGTGCTCTGCAGAGAACACTTCAGTAATTGCTGCTCTGCCCAACTTGGTCATTTCTTCTCTCTCATTTCTCTTTGTTTTCAAAGCTCCTATGTTTTCTCTGACTGCTCACTGGGAGCTCAGCATACCGCACTCCTACTAACTTCAACTCCATAAAGATTTATTGGGCTCCTGTTATGTGCAAAATGTTACACTAGTACTATAGAGACTTCAAGATGACTATGACTTACCTCCCACCTTTGAGGGGCAAATGCACAAAGAATTACAGTGGAGAGCAGCATATGGCTAGGACAGAGGAGAGCTATAAATAATAGCTTCCCAAGGTCAAAAGAAACAACAACAACAACAACAACAAATCACATCCAGTTCCATGGGTTATGGTAGGAGATACTCAGTCTGAAGGGGGCCTGGAAGTTGGCTGAGCCTCCTGCGTTAGACTGGAAGAGGAAAAGGAAGAGTGGCCAATGTCTGAGCATGTTACTCAAGGAGACCTCTACTCGTGCATGCCTGGCTTCATCCAGCAGACACACTGAGAGGCTCCAAAAAGCCCATCTCTTCCAAAGCTTACACGATGTTATCATGAACCAGCCAGAGCGCTTGCTCAGATATGAGTTCCTGACTTGTGCTGAGCCTTCTCCAAGTCTTCTGCTCGTGCCATTGGTTGACTTTTCCCTGGGATTCTGTTTTTGTTTCTCTACTGGTTTGAAGAGGGCTTGGAGCAGTCTGTCTTGCTCATTACAGCTAGCTGAAGTGCTTTCTCCTAGACTAGCACCCATCTCTTAAATGTGCCCTTGTCAACTCCCAGAGGCAATGCGGAGTTAATCACACGGTCTCCCCAGTCTCACTCTCCTGGTGTGGCTTTGGTGACGATAGTTCTCCAGTTTACATCTGGTCCCCATCTATGTATCAGAATCCCTAGAACTCCTACATTTTAGCGGTGTTAGGAATGAACACACACTAAAAACTACTCTTTTCCTTGATAAAATATGTATATTTTTTGCCGTTTACTTTCTGTATTCATATCCTTTTTTAATCCGAGTACTCTAGAATTCAATGCAGCTTTCTTACACCATGAAAATATGGTCCACAGAATCAACTAAGCAAGGATCATAGAGGCTTACAAAGACTGAAGTGACAATCACGGAGCCCGCATGGGTCTGACCTAGGCCCCCTGCCTCGGTTATGGTTGTGTGGCTTGGTGTTCTTGTGGTATTTATTCCTGACAGTGCATGTGGAGGCCGCCTCTGACTCTCTAGCCTGCTCTTGGGACCCTTTTCCTCCTACTGGGTCATCTAGGCCATATGAGGGTGTGCCTAGTCTTATTATAACTTATGCTATGTTTGGTTGATATCCCTGGGAGGCCTGCTCTTTTCTGAAGGGAAATGGAGGAGGAGGTTTGGGGGAGACAAAAGGCAGGGGAGGGGCTGAGAGGAGTAGACGGATGGGAAACTGCTGTTGGGATGGAATATATGAGAGAAGAATAAAAAATAGGAAGAAAGAAGGAAGGAAGGAAGAAAAAAGAAAAAAGAAAAGAAATCTCAGATAAATTCCCATAGTGGGTTAGGGTAACCGCAAATAGAGCCTTGACCCCAGGCTGATCATGGTTAACTTTGGGGGGTGGGATGGAGCATTCATTTAAGAGATCACAGATGCAATAGTGAGTCCCATTTCTCAGTCATCACTAGTATTTTTTGTTTTGTTTTGTTTTGTTTTGTTTTGTTTGTCCCAGGAATAATAAAACCTCCCAAAGGTCATGAAGAAGCCCATGTAAACTTTGTAACCACTCCATTTATTTTTACTTTTGTGGGCTGTCTTAGCCAATTTTATGCCGCTACAACAAAATGCTTGACACCATGTAATTTATAAGAGACAGAAATTCACTTCTCATAGCTTTGGCGACTGGGAAGTACAAGGCCAAAACGTTTATCGGGATGTGTGTCTGGTGAGGTTTGCTCTGTTCCTGAGATGGCTGCTGTCTCCTTTGAGGGAAGGGACCCTGTTGCTCCATGTTGAAGAAGGGATAGGAAAGGAAGAAAGCATTCTTTTCAGCCTCGGCTTATTTGCTTTTCTCTCCTCCTGTGAACAGAGGCCTCATAACGCAATGGCCTTCCAAAGGCCTTCCTTTCTTCATACCACCACAATAGGAACTACATTTTAACATTTTTTTTTTTTTTGTAGCAGAGAAAAACATTCAAATTGTAGAATGTGGCTGGGTTAGTTCAGTCGCATGTATAAAACCCTGGGTTTGGTCCTCAGCACTGTATAAACCAGGCATAAGGACACTTGCCTGTTTTCCTAGCACTTGGGAGGTGAAGGCAGGAATTTCAAAAGCTAATGATCATCTTTGGTTACATGGTAAGTTTGGGACATATCACAACACCCTTTGTTAAAAAACAAAACACTTCAGTGACAACACCACACACACACACACACACACACACACACACACACACACACACACAC
>OU015750.1:102437467-102448500 GCA_907169655.1 Acomys percivali | reverse complement strand
CACACACACACACACACACACACACACACACACACACACACACACACAAAACAAAAGCACAAAAGCAACCACAGAAGGAGTCATTTAAACTTCAGCCATTGGCTGGTCACCTACATGACTTGGTAATTGATGAAAATTGATAATTTTACTGGCCTTCTACTAGAATTGCATAATCTTCCATGAAATCATAATTTTGCATTGCATTCTTGAAACAGGCTGAGAAGCCACAGGATGAAAGCAACAAGGAGCGTGGGTTTGGAAGAGGCGGACCTGTTGAAGCCATCTTCCTGAGGTCTGGAAGCAAGGAAGGACCTGGCAATGGACATTCTTGGAATTCGAAGGCTCGCGAGAGAGCTTCAGAGCAGGCGGCTTCACAGCCCCCATTTCCAGATTTGATTTATGTTATGTTCAAACAAAATATCTTGCTTCCTGAGTGCTGCCTTTGGCTTCTCTTCACCACAGTAGCAGTCTTTCTTCCAAAGCCATCAAGAAGAATTTGCTCAGTGGTCAAACAGCCATGAAGGTCTAGTGTTGCGCAACACTCTCCAGCGAGGAAGGTTGCCTGCAGAAAGCCCAGAGATGGCTATGGGAGAGAAGACACTGAATAAATGTACCAGCGTCAGTACAACTCATCCACTCATGTCGGGCATTTCAAACTAGTTCAAAGGGAGCAGCCAGAATCCCAAATAATTCTCAGTTGTTGCTGTTTAGGATTTACTTGTTTTGTATTTATGTATACATGTGTATGTGCCTGCATGAGTTTATGTGCATAATGTGTGTGTATGCAGGATATCACAGGGTCCGGCAGAGGGTACTGGATATGGAATTGGAGTTCCAGGGACTTTTAAACTGCTGATGTGGGTTCTGGGAACCAAACTTGGGTCCTCCGGAAGAGAAGCCTGTGCTCTTAACTGGTAACCCATCTCTTCAGCCCCGAGTTCTCAGTCTTTTGAGACTACATTATTATGTGTTAACTCCTCCGTGCTTCCAAAGCCCTCTGGCCATGTTCTCATTAATGTGTTTATCACATCCTGTTTACACTTATCTATTCATCTTTTCCAATAGCCTTGAATTTCTTTGAGGGCTGAGATAAAATTCTTCATCTTTATACTTTCAAAGCCAAATGCAATGTCTGTGTACTGTAAGCATTATACACTGGCTGATGAATAAAGGCATAAGCCAGTTACATGATCTGCTGAGGGCTGAGGGTGCATCTTTGTTGGTAGAATGTTTGCTCAGCACACATGAAACCCCGTGTACACACAAATACCAGACATGACGGCACGTATCTGTAATCCCAGCGTTTATGAAGTAAAGACAGAAGGATCAGAATTCAAAATCCTTCTAGATTTTGCTGGTTGAACTACTGTCATCTTAGGAGCAAAATTGTGTTCCCCAGACAAGGACACTGCTAAGCTTTGGTGGCATTCAGAATGCAGACTAGACCTGGAGGTGCAGAGATGAGCTTCCAGAACTGACGGTAGTGGGGACTTGTGGTGTGCATCCTTTTTGTAGCTACAGGATGACCTGATGCTTAAGGCACCTTGGCTGAATTACTTGCCACTGAAGGAGTCTGGCCAGAATGTATGTTTTTGTGTGTTGGCACAATCCTGGTCAGTGTTTTGTAGAGGACGGAAAGACCATCAGTGACCCACCTGAGCTCTTTTTACCTCTTACTCAGAAGCACGGAAACTGTGTGAGATGGTTGCTGCTGCCGTCACTGCCGTTGGCAAACACACACATCAATTGTCACAGCTTTAATCTTCAGTTCGTATTTTGTGACAACCACTAGGAGGGGCGCAGGTGGCAACAGCTGTGTTCCAGTGTAGACCACCTTCTCGACCCTAAAGGGTTTTCTAGGCACTTGGATTTTGCTAAGTGTGGAAGTATTCCCCTGCCTTCCATTCATTTGTTCCATCCTTTTTGAGATGAGATCTCCCTTTATCCTAGGCTGGCCTACTACCGGCTATGTAGCCTAAGCAGCCCTTTAATTTCAGTCTCCTAAGTGGTGGGATAACAGGTACCCAGCACTAGCCATGACTTAAACCAGTGGTTCTCAATCTGTGGCTTTCAACCCCTTCCATGGGATTTGCATATTACATATCCTGCATATCAAAGATTTACATTTTGATTCATAACAGTAGCAAAATTACAGTCATGAAGTAACAATGAAAATAATTTTATGGTTGAGGGGGCCTCACCATAACACGAGGAACTGTATTAAAGGGTTGTGGTGTTAGGAAGGTTGAGAACTACTATCTTTTTTATAATTTTTAATTTTAATTTTATTAATTTATTCAGATTACAACTCAATTGTTATCCCATCACTTGTATCCTCCCCTTCCTCCCTCCCTCCCTCCCACTTTCACACTATTCCCTTTCCCTAGGTCTATGCTCTAGGGGGATCTCCTCCCCCCCTATATGGTCATAAGCTATCAAGTCTCATCTTGGTAGCCTGCTTATTATTTCTTTGAGTGCCATCAGGCCTCCCCAACAAGGGGAGATGGTCAAATATGGAACATCAGAGTTCATGTCAAAGTCAGTCCCCGCTTTCCACATACCTGTGAAGAATGTGCTGTCCATTGGGTAGATCAGAGTAGGGGTTCGATATTTACTATTGTATTGTCCTTGGTTAGTGCAATAGTTTGAGCAGACATCCCTGGCCCTGATCCACCCATTATGATGTTCTTCTTGTAGGTTTCTAGGAACCTCTGGGTCCTTCTATTTCCCCATTTCCTATATTTCTCTCACCTAGAGTCTCAGTAGGATGACCTCACATCTATCCCAATCTCCTGGTAAGTGAAGACTTTTGTGGGACATGCCTTTTGGGCTAGTGCCCAATTATAAGTGAGTATATACCATGTGAGTCTTTCTGCTTCTGGGTTAACTCACTCATTATGATCATTTCAAGTTCAGTCCATTTGTCCACAAATTTCGGGATTTCCTTGCTTTTAATAACTGAGTAGTATTCCATAGTGTATATGTACCACAGTTTCTTTATCCATTCTTCAACTGAGGGACATTTAGGTTGTTTCTAGGTTCTGGCTATTACGAATAAGGCTGCTATGAACATGGTTGAGCATATGTCCTTGTTGTGTGGTGGAGCATTTTCTGGGTATATTCCAAGGAGTGGAATAGCTGGGTCTTGAGGAAGTCCTATTTCCAGTTTTCTAAGAAAGTGCCAGATAGATTTCCAAAGTGGTTTTACAAGTTTGCATTCTCACCAGCAATGAAGGAGTGTTTCTCTTTCTCCACATCCTCGCCAGCATGTGGTGTCACTTGAATTTTTGATCTTAGCCATTCTAATGGGTGTAGGATGGAATCTCAGAGTCATTTTGATTTGTATTTCTCTGATGACTAAGGACATTGAGCATTTCTTTAAGTGTTTCTCAGCCATTCGATATTCCTCTGTTGAGAATTCTCTGTTTAGTTCTGAGCCCCATTTCTTAATTGGGCTATTTGGTTTGGTGGCATTTAATTTCTTGAGTTCTTTATATATTTTGGATATTAGACCTTTGTCAGGTGGAGGGTTGGTGAAGATCTTTTTCCAGTCCTTTCTGATTGCGACAACTCGGATAAGCATCCTTCTAACGTAGCAGTTTAGGTCACCTCCTGAAACTTGGTGTCTTAAGAATGGTGTTGCAGCGGGAGCTTTGAAAGCACGGTGGCCCCATTTGATGCCTGTTGAAAACTGAGTCCTGGGATTATTTTTAAACTGTGTGACTGTAGAGACAAAGGTCCCCATCCAGAGATCTTGGGCTGAGATGCTGACTACTTATTCCTGCGATCCTGCCTTGGTCCTAACCCCTTATTAGAATTCCTGTCTTAGACGAAGGCATGCGGGTTTTGAGGGATTTATTCGTGGCAACACTTTAGTTTTCTGAGAGGAGCTGCTATTTAGAAAATGCAGAAGGCATCTGGAGCCCAGCCTGCTAAATAAGTTGAGAAATCTGACTTTTTAATCTCATTCATATGTGATTGGAATTGAAGAGACTGACTTTCTGATGCATTTCACAAGCTGTATGTGAGAGCAATTCCAAAGCCTGGACTCCACAGACTCAGATGTATGTCTCTAATAACAGATTAAGCATGGAATCTAAGAAGGCGATTGCCTTAAACAGGACCTTTTGTTTTGTTTTGTTATTTTTATTCTTTATTAAAAAATCTCATGGGGACTGGTGATGCAGCTTACTTGGTAGAGAGCTTAAGTTCACAAAAGCCTAAGTTCCAACCCAAGTACTGCACAAAGCAGGCCTGGTGGCTCACACTTGGTAATCTTAGCACTTGGGAAGTAGGGACAGCAGGATCAGGAGTTCAAAGCCATCATCATCTACAAAGGGTGTTCAAAGCCAGCCTGGGATACATGAGACCCTTTCTCAAAAAAAAAAAAAAAAAAAAAAAAAAATTCCAAGTGATCTTAATTGCATCTTCCTGGGCAGTGCCTGTACAGTATCTGGAGCTCAGTTTGGCTGAGTTTGTCACTTTGTTCACCTGGACCAGAGACTCTGACAGATATTTGAGTTTGAATTCATCATCATGATCCTTTGGGATAGGGCAATGTCAGTACCTTGATTTCCTCGTTAATTATATTTTTACTGGACTTAAGTCATGAGCCTCAACTTTGCTTGCTAGGTTCTAGCTTCCTACACACTGAGATGAGAGTAGCTTAAAGCTGGGCAAAAAAAAAAAAAAAAAAAAAAAAAAAAAAAAAAAAAAAAAAAAAAGGAAAAGGAAAAGAAAATGCTGATATGCTTAAAAGAAAGAACCCAATAAGTCAGACAAACAAACCTCAGGGAATTTTAACCGAGAAATGATAGCCAAATAATTGCTGCAGCCAGCCAAAATACTGAATATTTTATTTGAAAGGAAACTATATTTTTAGTCTCTGCTTGTGCTTGTTGGCATACTGCTATAATAATAAATTTAATCATTTGTTTAAAAAGAAGAAGAGATGGAGGAGATCTTTTCTGCAAGTTTTTCTGAGCCTCAAAGGAGGCAGAAATGGGTATCAAATAAGTGATCGTCTTAAACATTGGATGACCATAAGAAGGATAAGAAATATCTACTGTTAGGGCCAGTGAGATGGCTCAGTGGGTAAAGACTTGTTGCCAAGCCTGTCAGGGTGACTTTGATCCCTAGGACCTACAGCATGGAAGGAGGGAACTAAGTCCTACATGTTGTCCTCTGCCTTCCAAATGTGCTCTATGGAACTATTCCAAATACACATGCATACATATACACAAACAAATAAACAAACACACAAATAATATCTACACTCTGATGATACAGTTCTAAGACAACTATTGGCTTCTGTGAGGCCCTTCCCAGAACAACAAAAGGGGAACTAAAGAATACAATATATATTTTGAACATTTTTTTTTTACATTAAAGCAACATGTATAGCAATCTTTGACTACCTGGAGATATTAACCTCCAAGAAAAAAATTTAAAAAACTACCCATATCACCATGATTCAGAAAAAAAGCACTGTTAAAAGTTAATGTATTTTTTCTCTTCTAATTTAAATGCTGTATAGGCATATATTCTCTAAGATATAGTTGGAATGCACGTGTCATTTCGTATTTTCACTTTTCCCTCTCACCTATTATGCTAGTGTTAGCACTAGAGGTTGCTTAATAACCAATATGCATAGAATAGAAAGTTATCATTGGAATTTCTACTGTTGAATGTGTGATCTTTTACTAGTTATACATGACTATAATGAAAGTATTTCTAGGTAATATTTTACGCCCTGTTATTATGATTGATGTGTGTGCATTCTGGGAAGTGGATTTCCTAGGTCAAACTCTCCATCCACTGAGTTACACCCCAGCTCAAAACTCTTCTTTCTTTTCTCTCCCCTTAGAAGTGCTACTTCTTTCTCATCCTTTCCTCTACCCCTGACCCTCACCCCCACACCCTGCTGTCCTCGCCTCCTCTTCCCTTTCCTCCTCTGCTCCTGTATACTCACCTCCTCTCCTCTACTGGATAGTATTATGTCACCTTGACACAAGCTTACGTCATCTCAAAGGAGGAAACACCAGTTATGAAAGTGCCTCCAAAAGATCAGGCTATAATCAAGCCTGTAAGACTTTTTTTTTTTTTTTAATTAGCCCATGGTGGGTGGTGCCATCCGTGGGCTGGTGGTCCTGAGTTCTATAAGAAAGTAGGCTGAACAAGTCATGATGAGTAAGCCAGTAAGCAGCACCCTTCCATGGCCTCCACATCAGCTCCTGCCTCCAGGTTCCTGCCCTGCTTGAGTTTCTATCCTGTTTTCCTTTGATAATGAACTGTGATGTGCAAGAGTAAGCTAAATAAATCTGTTCCTTCCTAACTTGCTTTTGGTCACGGTGTTTCATCACCTCCTCTTTTCTTTCCTGTCTCGAGATATAGTCCCGGCTAGCCTGGAACTCACCAAGCTAGGAACCAAACTGGCCTCAGCCCTTTCACTTCAGCTCCCTGAGTGCTGCTGGTGTTACAGGTGTGAGCTGCCATGCCCAGATGTGGCTGTGATTTAAATCAATAGATTTTTTTTTTTTTTGGGTTTTAAGAAAAAGTGATGATCCTACTAATGTTTGAAAAAGACTGTAACAATGATCTCTTCATTGCTTTCCTTTCAGAAATAAACAGCATCCGTTGGAAGCCTTGGATCATTAGTCTTTGTCTGTTGGGAAC
Source organism: Acomys percivali (assembly GCA_907169655.1). Taxonomy (NCBI): domain Eukaryota; kingdom Metazoa; phylum Chordata; class Mammalia; order Rodentia; family Muridae; genus Acomys; species Acomys percivali. Next base: position 102,441,825 of record OU015750.1, on the reverse strand, counting down.
CACCATATACAGCAGATCAGGATGCACAGGTACACCTTTGCCTGGCAGAGGGAAGTGAGTAGAGTTTTATTAAGAGGTTCACATGCACTGAATACCTTTGGGGGCACCTTGTTCTCCTAGATAGGCCTTGTTGTCCTTCATAGGCCTTGCTGCAGAGCAAGGCTGGGTGACTTGTAATGACAGAGAGCTCCATAGACATAGAAGTCCACCTGGACTACCTGGAGTCTCTTCCTATGGACAGACCACATTGGTCAGTTCTATCTGACATTCAGATAGAAACCCCCAAAATGCAACTTGGGGACTGGGCCTGTGGTTCAGCGGTGCAGTGCTAACCCAGCATGCACAGGCCCTGGGTTCAGTCCCCAGCACCGGGAAAGAAAAGAGTTGACTTAGGAGATAAAGAGTTACGTATTCGACGGAAGTGCTCACAGCTAGATGATGAGTGGACTGCGGAAGTGCTCACAGCTAGATGAGTGGACTGCAGCAGCTTTCCTGGGCAGTAAGGACTGAAGAGTAAGCTGAGAACCTACAGAAGAGAAGAAAACAGCCAGAGGTTAAAGGTCGGAGTTGAAGAAGAGAGGAGAGACTGGAGGCATGACCTCAGAAAGGTGAAGGAAGGAGGAACGATCAAGCATTCAGTGATCACTGACTTTGGATTTTCTACGTGCAAATCTCAAGTTTTACAAGAGGCTCCTGCCATCAGTAAACTCCCTTTTAGGAACACTTATCGAAACGAGTTTCTCTTTCTTATGAGCAAACTATCCTAGCAGGACTGCAGGATGGGTGGTGATCAGTCTCCCACCAAGGCAAATCTCTTTAGCTTTTATGGCTGGGAGGGAACTGGCCAACACATTTTTTTTTTTTACAGTTTTCAAAAACTTATTATTATTACTACTACCATTATTTTTTTAATGGTAATCGGGAGGGGCAGAGTGCAGCTGCAGCTCTGTGCACGATGGATGCACATTTAGAAGCCAGAGGATAACTTTGTGAAGTTGGTTTTTTCCTCCTGCCTTTTATGGGTTCTGGGGATTAAGGTCAGGTCACCAGGCTTGCCTAGCAAGACAGCCTTTACCCACTGAATCATCTCACCAGCCCTCAGTACAACTTTAAAAAAAAAATAGAGGAAATTTAAACAGAAACATATGACTACTCAGTGTACCACACTTGAGAACGCTATGGAGTTTTTCCCCCTCCTATAGATAGATCGTATTGGTCAGACCACATGCTGACTTAGGCATTTGTTCCCATCAAATGAGTCACTTGAGATTTTAAAACACCCAAAACAGAAAACCCAAGTATCTCCCAATTGTTCTGGCAGATTCCAAAAAAGCAGCTTGTTGGTCTTCTTGGCATACATTAACAAAAAGAACCAAGAGTACCTGGCTACACTGTATTTCAAACAACAATAGTAACAGTTTCCACTGTACTGGTGGTAATGGAGTTTTGAAACACTGTATGCTGGCTTGGCATACTTTCAAGTTGGGTGTGTGAAAAGTATTTATTACATAACCGAAAGTGAAATGATAAGAACAGAGTTACTGTGCTTTCCTGAGGGGGCTCTCCATGTGTGTAGGACATGTACCTGGATGGACAGAGAAAGAGAGACCTTTGAGGGATGTCAGCCCCTATGCGCCACCACCAAGATCTTGCCTGTGTGGAACTAAGGTAAGAAACTGAGGTGTCGCTTTTTTTTTTTTTTTTTACTTTCGGCATCTATTATTTTAGTTAACCAATTATTCCAGAAATAATTCTTAAGTGCTTGCAATTTTCTTTCTGTGGGAAGGGGGTCTCATGTAACCCAAGCTGACCAAAATTGCTATAAAGCTGAGGATGGCCTTGAACTTCTCACCTTCCAGCTTTTGCTTCTCAAGTGCTGGTATCGCAGGAGCAAACCACCATGTATGGTGCTGAGGAGCAAACCCAGTGCTTTGTGTATGCTAGGTTAGCTCTCTACCAGCTGAGCTACATCCCCAGAAAATTCTCGAGCTTTAAATAGCAGAGCCTGCATAGTTAGGAAATCGTGTTCCTTCCTGTCTAGGACATGACACGTCATTTTTGTCCAACATATCCACACTGTATATATATTACTCACCGGTTATTCACTCGGTAATTGTCTTGGTGAGCAAACTGAGAGTGATGAGAGGTAGGGTTTGGTGCTATCCAGTTGCAGAATTCCTGGAGGTCTTAGCATGTATCCTCTGCGGATCGGGTAGGTAACTACATTTTTGAGTGATGTCATAGCCAATGATAGGATAGTGTGATTTATTGGCGAAAAGACCTGAAAGGCAGTCAAGGTTGTAGATGAAAGCTGTTACTTCTACTTCTTCACCTCCTTCCAGAACTGAGATGCTGTGGTGCCTTAGTTCTTATTTCCTGAGGGAAAGACTCAGAAATGGAGACTTGCATTGCTGGAAATTTCCTGGGAAACGTTCTCAAACAACATCAAGTAAAGGAGTTAAGGAAGCATAATTGATACTAGGAGAGATTATTGCTGAGATACTGTTGCAAGTCATGTCTCAGCTGACTGCCCAGGGTTCTGAGGCTTGGGTGGCTCTCCAGAGGTACCTCAAAGGGAGATGCTTATCTCACACATCGCTTGCTGGTCATTGGATGGATGGATGGATGGATGGATGGATGGTAGCTCGCAGAAATGAGGAAAACTCTGGCAACATAGTTTCCTTCCAATGGGAGCTTTCCCCAAGGAAGTCCAACATATCTGATAGCTGAAGAATTAATGAATACCTCTCGCCTTGAGGAGGACACAGCCTGAGCATTGAAATATTCACTATAGCCATCCCTTGCACTTCATGAATCTATCATGGTGAGTCCATTCCAGCTGGGAAGGGCTTTCAAGAATTCTGCTTGGGCTCAATTCTTGGATGAATTCACACAAAGAAGCAAATTCACAAAAAGATGACTGGAAAACTACAGCTCCACTCCACCTCCACCACAGCCGGCCCATTGTCTTTCTCGACGCCCTTTGTAAGCTCCTGCCTCCACAGCTAAAAGCTGTCCCGGTACCGACAACTTATCTGGAGAGGTGATCAGCCCTCAATCTTGAGGGGTCTGAACCCCTTACTCCAAGGTTCTTTTGAGGCTATGGCTGCTGTGTTTGTTCATTTACCATCAAAATAACTGGGCGGATAAGCATAAGGAAGTGCAGTGGTGTGTCACCCGGAGGCTGTAATTATCCCTTCACCTTTAATTGTAACATTTGGGTGGTTTGGGTCAGTTTATCCATAGGAGTAAACTTATCATCCAAGATGATGGCCTTTTCCATGTCTGGTGGTCTCAGAGAATGGCCAGCCATGATTTAAAATTTAGTGAGAGCCTCTCTGAGGTGCCCACTGGAAACATGGAGATCAGGCTCTCCAACCCACAGAGTTTCAGGCACAGAATCTTCCAGCTTATCAAGCAGACATTTCAGCATCCAGTTCTTATTTTCTGGAGCTATGTCACTGACTGCCTTGGAGCTCAGCACAATGTATGAGCTACAGACTTGAGAGGAATATACTAGTTGGATTCTTGCAGAAGGTCATCTCTGGGCTAATGTCTTGGCTGTACCCTTTAACAGCTGGTTTGCACAACTTCATCAAGCTGGAAAGTTCTAAGTGATGTATAGGACCAGTGAGTCCCATGGTCTTAGCCCCACTGTGATACCTCTTTAGCTGTACTGCAGAACCCTCATCTAATTGAAATCCCACGACAATTGGAGGTGGCTCTGCAGGAGCTTGGAATACACATTCTTCTTTCAGTCAAAATGAGGTCCTACTTCCTAAATGGAAGTAGTTTGATCTAGTCAACTTATCATCAAGTCGATGTAGTAGACGGATGATGCCAAACTTGGAATTCAGTGCTGGCTCTAGTCTGGTAGCCTGCCTGTGGCAATAATTGGCACAGTTTTACTTATAGGAGGTCGTATTACTTGGCAAGGACCTTCCATGGCTGGTCATGAGTACTAGGGAGGATGGAGACTAGAACTGGCTGTGGTAAGAGGATCATTTCCTTTTACCTTTTGATGTTATTGGTTGAGCTTTCAGTGGGAGATGTTCTTGCTCATCATAGTACACCAAGTCTCCCACACACAGTACATTCCAGACCACATGCCTCTTCCTGAGACTTCCTTGTCTCTGACTTCCTTGTTGCAGTGGTTTGAATAATAATGCCTCCCATAGGCTCATATGTACTTGGTACCCAGCTGGTGGAACTGTTTGGGAAAGATTAGAAGGCGTGGTTTTATTTGAAGAGGTGAGTCATGGAGGCCAGGGTCAAGGTTTCAAAAGCCCATGCCATTCCCAGTTAGCTTGGTCTCTCTCTCTCTCTCTCTCTCTCTCTCTCTCTCTCTCTCTCTCTCT
>OU015750.1:102404143-102437457 GCA_907169655.1 Acomys percivali | reverse complement strand
TCTCTCTCTCTCTCTCTCTCTCTCTCTCTCTCTCTCTCTCTCTCTCTCTCTCTTTCTCTCTCTCTCCCTCTCTCTCCCTTTCCCCTCTCCCTCTCTCCCTATTGGCTCTCCCCTCTGATACTGTGAACCCTCCCAAGTCTGAGAGCCACCACAGCTCCCTTCTTGCTCTTCTTTCCTGTCTCACCACAGAGCTTTGCCACATTTAACAGTGCATTTCCTCGCTGAGTTATCTATTCTCCCTCTAGGATGTAGTCTCAAGGATAACAGAATTTCTGCTGGCTTTGTTTGCTCCTGAAGAAACTGAAGGAAAGGGTGATGGCCAGAAGGACAAAGTGAGTAAGGACAGACTCATGGTAAACATGTTCCTCGTGTGGCCAAGAATAGCTCTGAATGTGGCCCAACCCACAATCACAAATTTGCTTAATGTGGCAGGTACAGGGGTGGGTACCTTGACTGTGCAGCTCAGTTGAGTGTGAACTTCATAGAAGACAATGTGGTATCATAATGTAAAAAAAAAAAAAAAAGGTTGCACAAGTATGTCAGCGTTGTCTTTAAGGGGACAAAGCAATCAATATGCTGCTTCTGTGGTTCCAGAAATATTTGTTGACTAAATGAATGAATTTTCAGTGGCTTCGTCATCAGTGTCGATCCCAAGTTAGTAATTTCTGGCAGGGGTTGTTGTCACTGCTTTTCATCTGTGCCCATTGTGAACGCTCTCAAGCATCCCTTGGAAAACAAACACTTTAAATGTTAGTTAATTTTTGAATCCTAGTGAAACTCTATTTCTCAAAAGACAAAAGTGAGTTGAATAATTTAAGCAACGAATAAACAACTTCATTGTTTTGATAATCTCAGGGCTATAAAGTTTATAGCAGCAAAAAAGACTAATGGGGAAAATATACTAAAATGGGGTAAATCAAATCAGTTTCCTTGCAGCCAGGCATGGTGTGACACATGCCTGTGATCCTATCCCTTGGAAAGTGGGAACAGAACAGCTAAGGACAATACATGCAGTAAATATTGAACCTCTACTCAGATCTAGCCAACGGACAGGACATTTTCCACAATTGTGTGCAGAGCAGGGACCGACTCTGACATGAACTCTGGTGCCCCATATTTGACTACTTCCCCTTGGTGGGGAGGCCTGGTGGTACTCAGAGAAAGAATTGTCAGGCTACCAAGATGAGACTTGATAGGCTGTGACCAAATAGTGGGGGAGGAGGTCCCTTTCTGTCAAAGACCTAGGGGAGGGGAATAGGGTGAAAGAGGGAGGGAGGGAGGAACGGGAAGAGACCAGCAAGGGGGCAGGATAACAATTGAGATGTAATCTGAATAAATTAATTTAAAAAAAGTTGGAATGGAATATCAGGAGTTTAAGGTGTCTTTGATATGTAAAGTTTGGAACTAGCCTAAAATTAGTTTCAAAAATAGAATGAATAAGATGAGAGAACAATGGGAGAATAGCAATGTAGAAGGATCCAGTGGGTCCTAGAAGCCTACAAGTAGAACATTATGACAGGCAGATTTGGGCCAAGGGGTCCCGCTCAAACTAAGGCACCAGCCAAGGACAATACAGGCGGTAAAATTTAAACCCCTACCCTGATCTAGCCCATGGACAGGACAGTCTCCACACTTGAGTGGAGAGTGGGATTTGACTTTCTCATGTACTCTGGTGCCTCACATTTGACTATGTTCCCTGGTGGGGGAGACCTAGTGGCACTCAGAGGAAGGACAGCAGGTCACCGAGAAGAGACTTGATACCCTATGAGCATATACAGAGGGAGGTAATCCCTCTGAGGAACAGTCATAGGGGAGGGGAATAAGGGGAAAATGGGAGGGAGGGAAGAATGGGAGGATACAAGGGATGGGATAGCCATAGAGATGTAACAAGAATAAATTAATAAATAAAATAAAATAAAATAAAAAAAGAAAGGAAAAAAAAATTAGAATGAATAAATAAATAGGTAAATTAAAATTTCTACCCAAGATGTGGCTGTAATGTTTGTGGAAAGGCATGTTGAAGTACTTAATTAATTTTTAAAAAGGAAAGGTTTTATCTGTCTCCCATGCATAGTTCATCCTCCTGACAGTCCCTTATTTACTGTCTTGGCACTGGATGGGGGCTTGTCATTTAACTATGACTTCTCTTTGGGTCTCTCTCCCCCATCCCAAGTAGGCAGCAAGGAGTGGGAATTCCAGCCCTTATCATCCTGTCTACTTTTTAAGTTATTTTTTTCTTGAGACCTGCCATAGTTAGGCCTCATCTTGGCCACAGCCTTCAAGAGCTAAGAAGAGAAGTTAAAAGGATTACTTCTCCAAATGCTACAACCTAGAACAGCGGTTTTTCAACCTGTAGCTAGCTACCCCTCTGGCAGTCAAACAGCCCTTTCACAGGGGTTGTATATTAGATATCCCTCATATCATGTCTTTATACTATGATTCATAACAGTAGCAAAATTACAGTTACAAAGTAGCAACAGTAATAAATTTATGGTTGTAGGCCACCACAACATAAGGAATTAAAGGGTCACAGCATCAGGGACGTTGAAAACCATTGCCCTAGACAGAGTCTCCATCTGCCAGAGTAACACCCATGTCACAGTTGGCACTCTAGCCAGCCATGCCCATTATGTGGTGGAACTTCAACTCATGTTGCCATAGCTGATGTGCAAATTTGTTTATGAACCCTTGTGGGATACTTGTGCCCCCACAAAGAACAAATTAAGATTCATCTTAGAGATCTCCATATCTTGGGACTGATGGTTGCAACAATGACTTCTTGCATTCAGGTTTCAGCTGTGTCCCCAGTTGTCAAGTCTACATTAGGTGGACAGTGGCAATGGCATTTTACCCATCCTAGGCTGAGACTAAAGCATGGAAGTGCTTTTTATTTACAAGCTCCAGTTGTCAGAAACAGTTGAGAAGTCCCTCCCTCATAGCTTCAAGATGTTTGCAAGCTCTTTTTATTTTCAATATTTCCTATTCTAAGAATACCAGCCAAACGCACAATACCTTTCTGACTTTATGTTTCACATCATTAATTCATCTGCTTGGATTAGCTTTGTGTGCATAAATGATTACGGAAATGATAAAACAGATGATGAAGTGAATCGCTACAGAGTGCTTTGTTTCATGAACCAACAGACATAAAAATGTTGCAATCTGGGTGGAGCAGGAATGGGGGATGTGTGTATGCAGGAAAAAAAATGTTATTAAAGTACTTCAGTATTTGATTGGGTAAGCAGACAGAGCCCAGGGTTAACCCAGAACTCTACTGGCTGGCCCAAGACTCATATAGTGTTACCCAGACTCGACATGGACTCTACCTGGATTGATGTGGTCACTGGCGATACTCTGCTGATAACAATGGTTAAGTGTGCCAATCTGAGGGTAAAGGTGATTGTAATATCCATATTGTTACATAAGGTGCATATTTGTAAGGGCTGTGTGAATACATAAGAACCGACTTTATCATACTACATTTTGGATATGCTTTGATCTGTCTTTAAGTTACATTACATTGAAACAATTGATTCTACTATATTTTAAAGTCCTATTAGTTGAGTCAACCCAAGGATGATGACCCTTGTCAGTGTGTTGACTATACCTGGCAGGCTGTTGAAGTATTTGACAAGTTCAGCTGTGTTAAGTGTATAATTGTGGCATAAATGTCTAAGGAAATTTATTGTTATTTAACAGAGAATTTAGTTTCTTCACTTTACATTCAGTTATAGCCCCCCTCCTCCCTCTCCTCCCTGCCCCACCCTCCCTCCTTCTTCCCACTATCTCCCCTCCCCTACTCCTTAGAAAAGGGGAGCCCCCCCCAGCCACCCCAGCGCATCAAGTTGCATCAGGACTGAGCACATCCTCCCCACCCCATAGCTAATTTAAATATGAGCACACAGCAGGAAGATACTTTTTACCTTTAGACAATTCCTGTATTTCTAAACAAATGCGAAGAAACAAACAACAAGTTTTACAAAGTTGAGGTCAGCTTTGATAATTGATATTCTTAGTTTATAGCATTCATGAATTGAGCTGCCATTGAACTGTATTGCGATGCTAACCCCAATGTGCATGACAGTAAGACTACCAGGATTTAAAAAACACCATCATGTTCTCAGCACGCCTTTTTCCCCCCCGAGGGACCTTAAGAAAAGGCTTTGGTGAAAGCCCACTTCTGATATTAACTTTTAAAAACCTCTCTCCACTATTCAGCTCAACATGCAGTTTCTGCTATTCCTATGGAGGCGGGCCTGTGTTCATCTTCACTCCTTCCCTTTAGAGGATACAGTGGAGGGAAGATTCAACTGTGGGTTTACTTCCACCTCACCCCGAGACCTGGCTTTCTAAAGAGGATTTTGTTGTGAATACCTTTATTTCTTGTCTAACTGTTATACTTCTTTTATTTACATTTGAGCTTTTCTCCTCTTTTTAACTGTTCCCAGAAGACGATTCAGTTGTATAGAACAACCCATGCTTTGTAAGAAAGGCATCCAGGAGTCTGGGAAGATGGCTCAAGAGAAAGCAGGAGAGTCAGGCGGTGGTGGCGCACGCCTTTAATCGCAGCACTCAGGAGGCAGGGGCAGGCAGCTCGTTATAAGTTCGAGGCCAGCCGGTCTACAAAGTTAGTCCAGGACAGCCAAGGCTACACAGAGAAACCCTGTCTCGGGGGGGAAAAAAAAAAGAAAGCAGGAGGACCTGAGTTCAATTCCCAGAATCCACATAAAGTGGATACAGTGGCACACAGCAGTAATTCAGCGCTCGTGTGGTGAGATGGGAGGCAGAGGCAGAATTCCAGAAGCTGGATGACCAGCTGGGCTACACAGCAAGGAAACGAGAGAGACCCAGCCCCAAACAAAGTGAGAAGTGAGTATACAGAGCAGAGCTAATCCTGTGAGCTCTGCATGTACACCATAGCAAGCAGGCACTTGTATACACATCATACATGCACACATACAGGCACATATGAACACACACATGCACGTGCATACATACCAAAGATTACAAAACGAGGTGTCCAAAAATCTGTGTACCAGGGACGTACACCAGGAAATGATCTAGGGAGAGCATCATTGTTCCCTAAGTGAGGTGTGCCATTTTTTCCTTGTCTAACACACTCCCTGTTTTTAAAAAATCTCCCTTAGGACAGCTCAAAAATACATATCAGTGACTTACTATTCTGCAGTATTATCAAGGCTCCTCCACGCCAATGGAGGTGGTAGCTATTTTGTATTCTATGCATCATGTATGTACTTCATTATAAATGGAAGTTCAGTTTGTTTTCAATCTCTCCACTTATTATGAACAATTGCTTACATCTATTTCCCAGTTACATGTGAAAGCAATTTGCTGGGCAGACTTGATGGGTTAATTAAGCAGGCAATGCCCAAGGGCTTATAAACCTCTGCTTTACCATACTTAAGCAGGCATTATGGACACTGAACACTGCCAAGAATTGCAATATCTGCCAGGTGTGTTACTTTCACTTTCACTTGCATTTCTCTGATTACAAATGAGTTGAATATCTTTTAATGTTTATTACTATTCAGTTTTCTTCCTTTGTGGCATATTTGTATTTTCCTCATTGGGTTATGTATTATTTCTTTTTTTATAAATATTTATTTACTTATATATTTATTTATTACATATAATGCTTTGCCTACATGTACACCTGCATGCCAGAAAAGGGCATCATATCACATTATAGATGCTGGTGAGCCATCATGTGGGTGCTGGGAATTGAACTCAGGACCTCTGGAAGAGCAGCCAGTGCTCTTAACCTCTGAGTCATCTCTCCGGCCCTTATGTATTATTTCTAGTAGCACATAAGAAGATATGTTATTGACTCATAGACATTCTTAACAATTTTGTCATCCTAAACTTTTGCCAGTTTTGTGCGTGGCAGGTGTCTTCTCCTACTGGATGTCACATGATTTCATTCTTTAGTGTAACTTTGTATATGTGCAGTGCTGTGTGTACGTGTGTATATGTATGTTTGTGTAGGTATGTTGGTATGGACCGTGGCCAGAGGTTGGTTTTCTCAGTTACTCTCCACCCTATGTTTTGAGGCAAGGTCTCTCTTTGGCCTGGAACTCACCAGTTTGAATAGACTGGTTGGCCAGAAAAAACGGAGAATCTTCATCTATTCCTTCCCAGTGCTGGGATTATTTTAATAGCTTTGGTATCATGTGAAGCTCTGATGTGCCACAGGGGAAGTCCCTTAACTTCTTTGCCTTCTTCAAGAATGTTCTAATGATTTTGATTTTTCATATGAATTTCAGAACTAGTGTACCAATTTCCAAGAAAAAATAATTTGGTAGTAAACTTAATCAATCTATGAATCTGGTACATAGGAGCTGATATCTTTGCAAAATTGAGCGCTCTGACCTATGAAGTTAGCATGTCCCTCACTTTATTTAGTTTCTTTTTTAGACTCATGTATGTGTTTGGGGTGGGCATGTATATGTCAAGACACACATGTGGCAGTCAAGGGACCACCTCGAGTGTCAGTTCTTGCCTTTCATCTTGTGTGAGACTCCAGGTTGCGTGGCTAGCAGTCGTCTGGGCACTTCTGTGTGTGCTCTCTACTTTGCAGCAGCAGCTCTGTGGTTACAGATGCGTGCCACTGCATGCAGCTTCACATGGTTCTGAGGAGCTGAACATGGGCGTGCACACTTGCACAGCTAGCGCTTTTATCCACTCAGCCATCTCCTTAGCCCTGTTGTCATTTTTTTAATTAATACCTTTCATCAAATGAAATCATATTACTGTACTGTCTTGAATTTCACTGGATGCTTTTTCTGAATCTACTAAAATGATCAACCCCTCCCTTTCACGTGTTGTCAGTTGTATGAACAGACTTTCTTGCTTCTAATATATTCACAGGGCATGATGGGACAGAGGATCCACTTTGTTAATACTTTGGGTTTTGCTTCTGTTTTTATGCATTACAAAATTTTCAGATTAAAAACAATTATAATTTGGTAAAATAAGTTGAGATGTCATTTGCTGTTTGCCTGCTTCCAGGAGAGTTTGGTTAAGACTGAGGCTGTCCTTCTCTGAGTGTGAGGGGAGTGGTTCCACAGGACCACTCAAGCTTATTGTGTTTTACAGCTTAACTCTCTATGTTGTATGTGTGTGTGGGAGGGAGCTGCTGCTGAACCTCTGACATGTACTCTGGTGCCTACAATTTGATTACTGCCCCTTGGCGGGCAGCCTTGTGGGTACTCAGAAGGGATGCAGGCAGTCCTGATGAGACCTGATAGGCTGTAGCCAGATAGTGGGGGAGGTGGGGCCCCCTGTCAGAGGTCTAGGGGAGGGGAATAGGGCAGGAGAGGGAGGGAGGGAGGGTGGGAACAGGAAGATAAGAATGAGAGGCTAAGAATCGGGATGTAATGTGCATAAATTATAATAAATTTTTTAAAAGACACAGCAAAAAAAAAATCCATGTATTAATATCTGGGGGAACTGACGAGGTGGGTCAAAGGTTAAGAGTACTGGCTGCTCTTCCAGAGATCCTAAGTTCAATTCCCAGCAACCACATGGTGGCTCACAACCATCTGTAATGTAATTTAATGCCCTCTTCTGGTGTGCACGTGTACATGCAGGCAGAGGATTATATACATAAAAATAAATAATTCTTTTTTAAAAAAAAAGAAAACCATCTTCAAATCTTAAAAAAGCAAAACATTAAAAAAAATTACAGTTGGGGGCTGGCGAGATGGCTCAGTGATTAGGAGCACTTCTGCTCTTCCACAGGTCCCGAGTTCAGTTCCCAGCATTACATGGTGGCTCACAGCCATCTGTAATGGAATTCGATTCCCTCTTCTCGTCTGCATGAAAACAGAGCACTCATATACATAAAATAGATAATAATTATTAATATATAATCTATTAACAGTTAACAAATCATTCACATTTTGCTATTGTATTTTTTGCTGTTTCTATTTTTTAAAGAAATCTATCATTTTATTTAAAATCTCAAGAATGATCTTTTCAATCTGGTCATATATATATATATATATACATATATATATATATATATATGATTTGAGTTTTTAAAGTTACTATTTGTAACCTCTACCTTTTGTTCCTTTTTCTTTAGCTCTTTTGCCATACATTTTTCTATTTGTTGTTTTATAGAAAGTATAGTTTTGCATATCTTGATTGTCTTTGTATTGTCTATTTTAATTAGCTTCAACATTTCCGTTCTTGCTATTTTTACTTTTTTCCTTCCCATGGGTTGATTGTGTTGTTTTCCAAGATTAGCCTATGAAACTGGGTGTTGAGTTTAAAAATTAAAAACAATCAATCTAAGCAGTATAATGGCACATAAGCCTCCTTACCCATTTAGCTCTCCTCTCCCGTTAGTTTGGAATTTCTAGCTTTTAGTTTAGTCTTTTTAGTTTTTTTAGTGTTTCTTTAAAAACCTTAGCATGTATTTTTAATTAGCAAGTGTAACTTAGTCAAATTGCATCTTTGTGAAGAGCACAGTCCTGCCTACTTGCTTTACACCGGTTTCCTCTCCGTCTGCTTACTTGCTATTATTATCCAGACTTTCAGTCTATCTTACTTCCCATTTTTAATTCCCACAGCTCTAAGAGGCAAGTTGTCCCCATGTTGGGACAAGTTCATTCTTCCTAAGATCCAAGACTGTCCTCTGACCTACTTTGGCTTTTAGAGCCCTCCAGAGCGTACACTGCAGTCTGGTCCTCACTTTCAGGGTGTCAAAAACATCCAAACACTCACATTCAAGAAACTCTCCTTCTTTCTGAGAACTGTTTGCCTCAGACAAATTTCCCCGCTCTTGAGATGATCAAACAGTGGCCACTCTCTCACCCTTTCCTGTTTTCGTACCTGATGTGTACTGTTTTCTCTCTAATGAAATAACTCTAGGGGAATTTTCTAGTACCACACCTCCCCCCCCCCAACCCTGCTTTTTTCGTGACCTTTTTTAAAAAACAAAGGTCAAGAAATTGTTCCCCTCTTACTAAATTCCAGGAATTTCTGTAGGTTTCCCTTTCCCATTCCTGAGGCCTAAGTGTAGGGACTTCATCAGCAGGCTGCCTCCCTTGGAAGTCAGAAAGTTTGTAAGATCTGAAAATAAATAAAAGGCCCTGAACAAGAGGGGAGGCCGGGCTTATGCCCTCATGCGCACGTGTGTGTGTGTGTGTGTGTGTGTGTGTGTGTGTGTGTGTGTGTGTGTTGGAGAGGTGGCAGCAAGGATCTTTTAAAGCAGGAGACTCTAATCTGCCAATCACAGAATAAAAATAATTGAAGATAAGAGAGGAAATATGATCGCCGCTCACTCAAAAGAAGAGGAAGCCAAAAGCAGCCACTGAAAAATGAAAGCGACTGAATTATCACCCACATGCTGCTGGAAGAAGAGAGCTGCTGGCCTGTTTTGGCTTAGGGCAGGAGCGAGGGCTCAGCACACAGTAGAGAAACCGCTAAGCCCAAGCCTAGACTCAAAGGAGCCTGTCTTTGCATTCATCCCCGGTGCAGTGGGCTCTTTTGATTTCAGAATATCTCAAAGCTTATTATTACAGGCCACATTCATAACAGAGGTGGTAGAGGAAGGCTGGCCTGTCACTGCACAAAGACATGACACAAACCTTACTAGCAATGACGCGACAACACAGGACAGCCAGGCCCCAGGGTGAGGCAGTAGAGGGGGTAATGACAGGTCTCTGGAAGACCTATCTACAAAAGCCAATCTGACTTCTGACTTAGAACCTGGAAGGGAGGTGGTTCCTGTGAGGCCAGGGAAATTTTTGTTTGCAAAATCTGTACTCAGGATGATGGTTTTGGTTTTTCAGAATCAGTGAAATGGGCTTTCCTTAGATAGGCAATCATGTCTCGGTTTCATAGTGGGGAAAGCCCTTCCATAAACATGCAAAGTTAGAGACCTTCCTCTTCTGCTCGAGTGTTCACTTCTGTTTCGTATCCTTGCATCTCAGCCTCTGAACCGGTGTGCTGCTGGGAGACTGCTGTGTCTCAGACTGACTTTTTTCTTTTTATGTGTATGGACCTTTTGCCTGAATGTAAATATGTGCACCACGCACATGCCTGGTGCCCATGGTGATCAGAAGAGAACACTGGCTCGCTGCAATGAGAGCAACAGACAGTTGGGAGGTGCCATGTGGGTGCTGGGACTCAAACCTGGCGCCTCTGGAAGAGCAGCCAATGCTCATCGCTCTAGCTCAAGTTTCACTTTTCATAGGACCTGCTTCACTCATTCTTTTGGAAGAATTTGGCAAATACTGGCCATGTTTGTAATATTTCCAGTATAGAACACTTGATGGGCATTTGGGGGTATGTAAACCTTTTCATATGCTGTTTAGATTCAATTCCTCCACCCCTCCATCTCACTATGTAGCCCAGGCTAGCTCCACATACAGAACAGGAAACAGAGCGGTGATTGATAAGAGCTGAGGGAGGAGGACAGTAGAGAGTTCCTTAAGGGGGCTCAGAGTTTCAAGCTGAGAAGAAAAAGAATCCTGTAGAGGCACAGATACCCCCAATGCCACTGAATCATGCTCCTAAAAGTGGTCAATTTTTATCACATGTATATTTTCCCACAATTTGAAAAGCACAAGGAATCTCTTCTGTAGGCTAGTAGTGCCCTGAATACGGAGCATCCACTTGCCGTTAGGAGTTTCCAGTCCCTGGCACCATGTTCGGCTTCTCCAAACAATTCAAAGGCAAGGAATGGATACTTCAAACCAAAGCAGAAGCCGAGTAGAGGAGAGCCGTCCGGGCCCGGGAGCGCCCACGCAGACCAGATTCATCCACACTTCTCTTGTTGGCTCGAGGCTGTTGGTGGATATTGGTGGAAAAGAGATGCCAGGGCTGGGACTAGCTGGGAGGCCAGAAAAGCTCCACATGTCACCTCGGCTCCAGCACAGAGAGAATGTGCCCTCCAAATTCCCTCATTAAGTGAGGTCCCCAGCGCCCTCTCAAAGCACCTGGCAATCTATCTCCCCCACCCCCACTCCTTCCCACCCCCAACCTCTACGCCCCCCCATCCCCCCCACCCCCCTCCTTCCCCGCCCCCCCTCACCCTCCACCTTTCATGCTCTTCCGGATTGGTAGGCTTTGTTTTTGGTACTGGTGCGGGGTGGGGCGAGTGGTGGGGCAAGGAAGTGAGGGGGAGCATTAAACCCAAGGCTCTGTGCTTGTTAACCAAATGCTCTGCCACCCCAGCACTTGTAGGCTTCCTCTTCTTTCTCCCCAGCACCCCCCCACCCCCCCACGCCCCTCCACTTCCTTCCTTTTCTTAGACAGGAATGACTTTAAACTCATTCTCCTGCCTCCACCTCTCCAGGCATGCGCTGCCATACTTGCTTTGTGGCTTCCTTGCTGGAAGGTATGTGCCGCCTCTGCTGTGCTCTCACAAATAACTCCAGCAAGCAGAGTGCTCCCTGACGCCAGGCATTGAGCAAACAGGTGAAATAAAGAAAAGAGCTACAAAACTCACCCAAGTTCACGCTGCTGCTGATTGACAGGTTGAAGAGCAAGATCTTAATAAAATCCTATCACAGATCTCCTCTTCTTGTTCTATATTTTTAAATGACATATGAATGCACACGTGCACGCACGCACGCACACACACACACATGCATACATTTGGGCTCCTACACTCACACCTAGGTGCACATAGATTACATATGCACACGTGAGTCTGAAAAGAGTTTGTTTGGTTTTGGATTTTTGAGAAAGGGTTTCTCTGTGTAGCCTTGGCTGTCCTGGACTCACTTTGTAGACCAGGCTGGCCTCGAACTCACAGTGATCTGCCTGCCTCCGCCTCCCAAGTGCTGGGACTAAAGGCATGTGCCACTCTTGAAATTAAGTTCAAACTTGGTGGCTTGTGCTTTGGGGCTGCTTCGAGGGGGCAGGACCAGCCATGGCTCCGTAGCCTCTCCTACACCGCATGTCTTTATGCAAAACTTCCAGTTAGGGGCCCTCGGGTTCGCAGCTGGATCACCTCAGTTGTCAGGAACACCACTCAGGAACCCTGCTTCCTACCCACACAGTCCTGACCTTCTGTCCTGTACATCCTAAGACATCCCTGGACAAGCCTCCTGACGTTGGCTTTCCACATCTGCCCCAGCTCTTTAATCTTCTCTAGCCCACGCTAACGTAACCATTGAGCCTGCAGTTCTCATACAGACAAAGGTCTCCCTTTATCCATCAACTCCACTGTTAAACTCGTCCAAACCCCAGCCCTTTGGATGTCACCCAGATGCCACATGCCAAGCGTGCATTCAGATTACTGTACTTACTTTTTTTTATTATTATTATTTTTTAAATTAAGTCCTCAGCTTTGGAGACAAGATAGCAAAGAAAGGGATTTGTGCAGTTTCAGAGAGCTTGGCAGGGTATCCCGCACAAACCAGTGTGAGGCAGTTCAGTCGAAATCCTTTATTCCTCCACGATTAAAAAAAAAAAAAAGCTACTGTATGTTGTTGGTTTGTAAATGCTCCCATAGTTATTTGGCTCATAACATTTGGCAGATGTGTTACAATATATCCAAGACAATCACTTTAGTGGGGGCATTGAAGCTGGCAAGATGGCTCGGTGGGCTACGGTGCTTATCTCTTAGCTTGAGGACCCAAGCTCTGTCTGAAGAGCCCACATGGTAGATAGAGCAGACCGCCCCCCCCCAAGTCATTTCTGACCTCCACATGTGTATCTCATGTGTGTGCCCTACTTAACCTATACACACATGAATAAATTAAAAAGTAAAACAACAACAACACCCCCCTCCAACACACACACAAGAGTGGGCATTATAAAGACAAGAATGCTAAGCCAGTGACTTCTTTCTGGGGCTGGTTGACTCAAGTGGCCCTTGCTTGGGCTGGCCTTTGGGACAAGAGGTCCTGATGAGACTAGATGTAGAGGCTAGTTTATAAGACTGTGTTTTTAATGGGATGGCAGAACAGTTAAGTAGCCAGATACAAATGAAAAGATTCTAGAAAAAGGAATGCAAGAGGAAAGGGAACAGGAATACATAAATAATAATTTAAAAGGCACATTTCTCTTAGTTTAAAAGTTTGGCTTTAGCTTGGTATGTGTATTAAGACAAAGGATTCAGACTGACTTACAAAGCTTATGAAAGCTAGGTAAAGTGGTTCAGCCTGTAATCTCAGGCGAAGAGGAGGAGGGACGAGGGTTTTCTATGTAAAAGCAATCTCGTTGCGTTCTCCATGCATTAAGGTGCGGTTTTTCTCACTAGGGTAGTCAAATGATCTTTCGCTTTTGTATGCATTCTTTCTAAAGTGAAGCTGCCCTGTGACTGCTTGCCCATTCCTTATATGTTACCATGAGTTACGAGTTCCTGGGAGAGTGGGGGGTGGGGGGCGCGCAGAATCTCTACCAGAGTGCAAACAAATTATTAGCGCTACCTTATTACTTTTGGGTTCTGCTGAAGCTTTGTTGCACTGAATCATCTTACACGCGTCGCACTGATCTCTTCATTCTGTGTTTCCGTATCAATGTGAGCGCTTCTGGCTCAGGGCTGCTCCGGCAGACAGACGTTGCTGTGTCAAACAGAGCAGGATGCTGAATTTGCCTTTGTGTGTCAGCATGCTGACTTACCTTTGAAGGCGGAGAACCTTCCCAAGTCTGGGTCGGGGTTGGGAAGGACAAGGAGGACAGAGTTACTTTCCTCCTCCTATCTCCTAGTCCAATTAGCTAATTAAGATTTATCATGCCTTTTGTCCGAGGAATCCCATGAGCTCACTTTGCTCCTTGGCCCCATTCAGATATCCCAACCTATTTTAGTGCGTTCAGCTTTCCCTAATGAAACCCACATGTCTTAAATCAATAAAGCCATTGTTTAGCTTTCTTGTCTTTTCCCACAATGACTTTTGCCCGGTCTGTTTTGTTTGCACACTTGTTTGTAGGAAGTAGGGCTCTTTATCTAGAATCTTCCCTTAACTCCCTCCTCCCTCTGAGGTCTTTTTCTTATCCTTTCTTTTAATGCTCATCAGTTTGTTGGTGCGGAGCTATTAAACGCTCTTTAATGGACTGGCTTACAGGGGATTTTATTTATGCAGGTTTTCTTTTTCTGTTAATGGTTTGTTTTAGATCGGGTAAGAAATTAGGAGTGGAAATTTCAACGTCTTTGTTCAATCTTGGTATACACACAGGCCATGAAAAGTACCCTGTGTAAACTTCAGAAACTTGGCCTTTTTTTGTTTGTTTGTTTTGTTTTTTTTTTAATTTTTTATTTTTAACTTGGCCTTTTTTGAGTGTCTCCAGGCTCCCCACTCTACCACACCATTAAGCAAGACCCTCTTTGGTGGCTTTCTGCTTTAGAGGAACCAGAAATCCTCTGAAGGTTGCCCGATACCCAGCCAGGCCTTTCTGGCAAGGAATGTTTGTTTAATCTCAAAATTCAGGGCTTCAAAATAGAAACCTACCAAAGTGTCATAAACAGGACAGAGGAGTTTTATGTCCTTGAGTGGGTCTTTCTAGGTCTCCTCGAAAAACGTAAGTAGTTTTCCGTCCCATCACTGGCTCTCCAGGAGATGCGGGTAAAGGACTGGCACAGCAGCACCTGATTCTGCCAGAAACCCTCTTCTTTTCTGAGTTATCATATGAGCGTGGGGAGACTGTGTTAGGAGGGGGAACTAGGCCTCGGGCAAGGATGAGAAGATACTGGGCTCCATTTAAACACTTAAACATTCATGACTGATTATCCCAGTCACCAAATTCTCTTAGACCAAAAGGGACCTACAGCAGGAGGAGCAACGGCAAGGCTGGTCTTCATGCCTAGCTGTCCTCATGACCTCACTCTCTCCCCATCTTCTTGACTTTCTTGCAGCCTCTTGCCATGAGCTTTTTCTCAGTTCAAGCATCTCACCAGGGTCCCAGCCGCTGCCCCTTTCTCACCCATCTTCTCCTTCCAAGCTCTTATTAAAATCACATCCCGATTGTTAAAAACAAAACTATATATATACATATATACATACACATATACATATATGTGTGTGTGTGTGTGTGTGTGTGTGTGTGTGTGTATTGTGGTAAGGAAAGCTCTCTTGTCACCTGTTAAAAACAAAACTATATATATACATATATACATACACATATACATATGTGTGTGTGTGTGTGTATTGTGGTAAGGAAAGCTCTCTTGTCACCGTTTTGGACTTTATGTGAGAAGGCGAACTGGAATCCAGTCCCTAACAGTAGCATGTAGAGGTCACCAGACAATTTGCGGGATGTTGAAATTCCATGCCAGTCTGACCCACTTGGCAACACACCCACAGGGAAGCAGTGAGGCACAGGACTGAGCACACATATCCTGCTTCTCCCACCTGAGGACCCGTGTCATCTCCTAACAGTCCACATAGGCCCCTGGAGGACAGAGTCCTGCTCCATTCCCTGGGTCATGCCGATATTTTCCTGTCTCCCTTACTCTTCCTTTGGACTCTTGTCTCAGGAAACACTTCCTCTTCTGTGTCTAGGATTACTTCTCTCTCGCTTTTGTAAACTTCTGCAAGTCATTTCACATCCTGAGGTTCGAGTGTTTCCCATGGCTGGCCTTTCTTGGCCCTCCACCTCTTACTTTCTTTGCGTTTGGGGGAAGTGAGAAGAGAGTGAACGCAGCTGGGAAGCCACGTGTAATTCCACGGTGCCAGATGTCTCACAAGAGGGGGACTCTGTGCTTGAAAGCTGAGAGGGTTTCCTGGAGGAAGGTTCCAGACAGTCTGCCTGTGGCTGGGGACAAACTCTCCAGGCTGGTTTGGGGACTGGAGTCAGACTTGGAAAGCTTTCCCAGATGCTCCACAGCCTCCGCCTCAGACAGACTAGCTTTAGCTATTACTTGAAGCCAAGGTCTCTCTCTCTCTCTCTCTCTCTCTCTCTCTCTCTCTCTCTTGCTCTCTGCTCATATATAAGCATACATATGGATGTCAAAGGTTGATATTGAGTGTCTTTCTCCATTTGAGCTGAGCTCACTAACTCAGCAAGACTTGCTGACCAGCAAGCCCCAGGGCCTTCACACTTGTATGCTAAGCACTTTACCACCCGAGTCAGCTCCCCAGTTCCTGAGGCCAAGGCATCCTCACTCTGTCATTCATTCTCGCAGATTCTTCATAACCTCTACCATGGACTGAGGCAGACAAGGAAATGGGGTGCTTTGAGGATTGTCAGAAACTCATGGACATTTAAGAAGTGGTGGTCCAGCAGAGCTGGGTGACACATCATTGTCACCATGGAATTACTGACTGGACATCCCTGCTGTGATGGCTGTTACTCCTGAATTATAAACGGGTCTTGGCCATCTTCAAAGAAAGCAGGTTGTGTGTGGAAAAAAAAAATTATGGTCAGGGGGTGAGGTAGGAGGGAGATTATTTTCTCTAGTGAAAAGCAAAAATGCTTTAATCTCACTGGCTTAGTCCCACTACCAGAAAGGATGCCCAACCTTTTACCTTCTTCAGATCACATTATCATCGACACAGGCTATCACGCAGAGCCTGGAAATCAAGCTCAAAACAAGAACAAACCTCAGGAAGCTTTATGTACTTTTATGCTGTTGTCTTCAGCTGCATTCATAGCTGTGTCGGGCAGCAGGGAGCCCCCAGCCCCCAGCATGGATATGCTTAGAAGAGCACTAGGGTACTATGTTAGCAAAGATGCTGAGGCCTTGTGACATAAAAGAAGAGGATGGTGGTCATGGGACCCAGAGGCTGCAAGTCTTGGGGGCCTTTAGGCCTTACAACTTCTAGAACATGAAAAGGAAGAAATTCTTATTCCCTTCTATATATGCCTAAGGGGGCAGGTCTAAGTCTACCTGTATCCCCAGTCTCCCCTGGGATCTTTTGGCCCCTCTGGGTCCTGATGTCCTTGTCTTACCTTGTAAATGCACAGGAAAGAAGTGATGACCTAGGGAGAACTGCTCAAGAAAGAAGGGATCAAATCTCCCGCAGCTCACAGGGAGAGAGCGAGTGTCCTCAGACTTTCTTTTACTGATTTTGGAAGAGTCCCTACCTCTTGTGACAGTCCCTCAAGATGGCAGCACAGATTGGCTGAGAACAGCTTATGTGTGGATTAAATGTGATAACACAGCAAAAGGACTTGGAATATTGCCCTGGCTCTTCTGACCTGTCAGCCATTGTCACTAGACTGTGTGCAGTGCTGTCCCTCTTTTTCCCTTAAAGAGGCACTTCTCCTGTGGTGGCTCAGTGCTGGATGCCCCTGAGGGTTCCATGTTGTCCCTAAGCATGTCAGAACTCCTCCCCTTTGGGAGTAAGATAGACCATGTGACTAATCAGATTATAGTAGCATCGCAGGATCTGAGCACTGTAATCTAGAGCCTTCTAGTTTCAACATTGAGTTCAGACCATAGAGCCAAAGGGAGATGAATGAGGAAAGGCGGTGTTCCGTGATGGTGCTGAGAGTTGACGGATAGCACACCCGTGTTTATCACTCATCATTCACAATAGCCAACCAGCCGAATCGACGTAGGTGCCATCAACAGACGAGTTAAGGGAAATGCGTTGTAGACACAGGAGAGTACTGCTCAGCCAGAAAGAACAAAATTATGTCCCTTGCAGGAACATGGTAGAATTGAAGATCACCCTGTTAAGCAAAATAAGCAAAGACAAGTGTCATATGTAAAGCGAAGGGGAAAGACAAAAGGGGGATGACATTTTCATTTCCAGTTGAAAGAAAGGACTTTCAGAGATGAAGGGGAAAGGGTAGGGAGCAGGGGAAAAGAGTAAAAGAAGGGAGAATATTATCTAAACCCCCTATATGCATGTGTGGGATGTCATGAGCCCATTTTACTTTGCATAATTAATACCCACTGTACCTGAAAGGAAAGGAAAGAGAAGAACATCTTGGGGGAAAACATGAAGCTGACTGCTGTGTGGGCCTCCTGCTTTCTCCTCGTGCCTTCTGACTTGCCCACCTGCCTATCCTTCTGGCATTGGGAACCTTGGGTCACACCCAGGAAGGATCCAGACTTTCCTCTACAAGCTCATGGGTTCCTCCTTCCCAGTGAGCAAAGAGGTTATCTGATTCTGGCGATGGAATCTGGCAGGAACGCCTGGTGGATGGGACCACTTGGCAGTGTTTACATTTTAATAGAAGAGAAAAAGCATGAACGGAGATTATGGGAGAATGTGGTACATATTTTAGCTTGCAGGCCCTTTCATTTCTCCAATAGTATTTCAGAAAGCCAGGAGCTGGAGGCCTTTGATGATTCAGTGAGAGCCATTTCCTTCTCCTCCCGCACTACTCACATTAAAATTTTAAACCAGACAACCAGAGGTGGATAGTCCACTGTCCCCACAGAGCTTGTACGCTTACTGTTGAATAATCACTACGGTCTGTCTCACATCTAAGCTAAACCCTGCGTATGCTATTCCTTGGTGAAAACAGAATCAGCTGGCGACTGCTCCTGAAACAGAGTAAAAGATGAAAAAACAAAAAAACCAAAAAACTCCCTGAGAAGGTAGCTCCCTCGAGCAGCTACCACAGCACAGCTCTGGAACCCTCCTGTTTGGGGTTTGGCTGGGGTTTTACATTTCAGAGAAGCCAGGGCTCCGAACTCTCACCTGTTCCATGTCACTGCTCTCCCTCTCCCTCTCCCTCTCCCTCTCCCTCTCCCTCTCCCTCTCCCTCTCTCTCTCTCTCTCTCTCTCTCTCTCTCTCTCTCTCTCTCTCTCTCTCTCTGTGTGTGTGTGTGTAACCTGTGTTTAACTTGAGTGAGCATCAGTAGCTCCTTGAGGCACCACATTTCAACTAACATACTGCTCAGAAGGTTCACACATAAACCCCATGTCACCCCAGTCCTTACACCTTCCAATGGAGCCAACAAAGTCACTACCATATGGACACAACATGCCTGGGGTTGAAATGAACTGTTTATCCATGTACTAAACTGGGGACAGTTACTGGGCTAATGCGTAGAACTTCTGGGTCCAAACTGAATAGTCTCATTGTAGTGCTCAGTGTTTTCCAGGGCATGAATCGTTCCCAGCCTTGTGAAAACACAAAGATGGCTTTAGTTTCAGACTCGATTCTGAAATATCTTTTCACCATTTGGGCAATATACATCTAATCCAGAAAGTCTTGTCAATACAACAAAAACATACCACTAAACCTCCAAGTGCACTGTCGTCTTATTAGGGTGATTTTTCAGTTTTCCTTTTGTTGTGTTATTATTATTATTTTATTTTTTGGAGTTACTTAATTTTTTTTAAGTGATGCTAGTGGGTTTATATTATAATGCTAGTAGAAGTGCTAGAATATCATATAACCTTACAGAATATCCCAGGCTACAGAAAGGGTGATCTAAAGTACTTACTCCTTTATTTTTAGCTGCAGAGCTATTATGTTTTTGCATAATAAAAACAACTGTGTGTTGTACTTGCTTTTTGACACCTACAGCAACAATTGTGATGGATCAGTTTTTCTTTTTTTAATCTCCGAGTTACCCACTTCTTTTTAAGTGAGACCCATAGGGAGAGGAAGACTTTGGAGAGGAAATCATGCTACTGAAAAATCAACAGCGATGGCTGCTATCTCCATTGTCTAAGTCAGGGAGCAGAGCTGCAGAAAGACCAGGAACTGACCCAGGGTCATTCAGTTAGCAACCAGCAGAGGCACAGCATGGGTTCAGGTTGTTTGTCTTGGGAGCTCAGAGCCTTCAGCCTCTACATGATAGCACATTTTAGCTCAAAGACATGAGTTGGGTTGAGTCAGCTCTGGAGAGCCAGGATGTTTGATTGTAGTTAAACACCTGGTTTTGTTTGTTTATCTGTTTGTTTGTTTGTTTTTTTAACAACAATAAATGCACTATGGAGTCACCCACTGACATGCAGCTTCAAAGGTTCCAGAGTACAGCAGATTGCTACAAGCCACATCCTGAGGTCCCTGGGATTTCTTTTCTTCCTCTCCTGTGAAGTCTAGCATGATGGCATTTTGTTGAAAAAATGCCAAGAAGTGCAATTTAGGGGGTTGGAGAGGTGGCTCAATGGTTAAGGGGGTTGATGCTCTTTCAGAAGACCTAGGTTCAATTCCTGAAGTCTGTACGGTGGCTAACAACCAGCTGTAACTCCAGTCCCAGGGGACCTGACCTTTCTCCAGCAGTGCATACCTATGGCACACATGCACACAAATAAAACATCCATATGCATGAAAATAAATGAATACAAGTTTACAAAAGTGATGAGCTTCCGCCTCATCTATCCCTTCTTCAGGTCTCCTGTAAGGAAGATGAAGGTCCAGTCAGATGCTAGACACTGATACTATAACCCCCTTGTGTTGTGTTGTTGGTTTCTCTTGGACCTCTGTTCTACCTAGTATTCTCTCAGAAGGGTCACCCCGAAATGCATGCCTCTACACATTGTTGCCAGCATGCCAGAAGTTGGCTTTGTTGTGTAACTGGTCAATAACTCCATACAGTTCTGCTCTTCCCAGGGTGTTGACCTTCCTGTTCCCAGTGCTCTGAGCTGGAGGTAAGGGAGACAGTATGTGCTAAAGGGCTTCCCCCATCTGCTGATGAAGCCACATACAGAGTAAAGGTGCAAAGATGCAATCCTTCTGTCACTCACAGGAAAGCCACCACCAACAAAAACCCATGCCCTGTGTTAGACTCAAGGAGTCTTTCCCCATCTCAATATGAGTCTCCCTCACCCCTCCTTCCTGCTTGATAAATATCAGAAGGATGTTGGTATGTTGTAATTCCTTTAGTTATTGGAATCTCACATCGGCAGCACGATGTGAGTCCCAAAGGAGAGAAGGATCCTCCAATCTTGGGGAACAAAGGGAATTTCTTGCTCTTAGAAATTTTTTGTTGGTGGTGGTGGTGGTGCATTTTTTTTTTTTGTTGTTGTTGTTGTCAGGGGCATTATAGCCACATGTCCTAGTCTGTGTGTTAGGAGTCAGGAAGTCTCTGCCCAGGGTGTGGTCCATTCTTTTTGCCCACGGATGCTTAGTTGTTCCAGTAGCACTTGTTGACAGCCGTCTTTGCTATATAGAGCAGTGGTTCACTATCGTTCAACCCAGTGTGGCAGGTTTGTTCTGAGTTCTGAGTATGATCTAAATATACCAAGTAAGACACAGAGGTGAGAGAATAAATTCAAAAATATGACTCAACAATATACCTTCTACCAGAAACTCATTTCACTATAATGATATAGGTAGGTAGAAATAAAAAGAAAGAACAATACTATCATGAAAATTATAATCAAAGGAACATATCGGTGTCTGGATAATTATTAAATAAAGTAGACTTCTAAAGAAGAAATATATCAGAGACAGATAAAATTTATAATATAATATGATATGATAAAATACAATTAATTATCAGGTGTCTTGAGATTTTCTTCTTACTTGTGTTACTGATTTCTAGTTTGCTTCTGCTGTGGTCAGAAAAGATTTTCTGTATGGTTTGAGTTCTTTTTTTTATTTTTTATTTTTATTTTATTTATTTATTTATTTATTTTTTGGTTTTTCGAGACAGGGTTTCTCTGTGTAGCCTTGGCTGTCCTGGACTCTCTTTGTAGACCAGGCTGGCCTCAAACTCACAGAGATCCGCCTGCCTCTGCCTCCCGAGTGCTGGGATTACAGGCGTGCGCCACCACGCCCGGCTGGTTTGAGTTCTTTTAGGTTTATTAAGTTTTGTTTTTGTTTTGGGGTGTGTGTGTGTCCTAGGATACTTTCTAGTCTAGCCTGCTATGTGTTCTGTAGAAACTTGTAAAGAATGCACATACTATTGCTGTTGGGTGGTAGTAGTGTGGCTCAAGAAGTCAGACTCCGACTCAGTTTTGCCTGCCATTGCCTGGGTGACAGATTGAGATGGGAGTTGGGGGAGAGAGATAGGTTGGGTTCTATAATGTAGGAAAGATAGAAATCTGTGGTAGGTGGGGCTGTAGTATTTCCCTGGAGTAGAAAAATTACTGTTTAGAGTAACCAGTTTTTCTAGGCTGTTCTTTTCTTGGCCATCAAGGCTACTGACAGAAGGATTTTTTTAAAAAAAATATAGAAATTGTCTATGTCTGTGCATTTTCTGTTGCTTGTTTCTTCAGTCCTGCATGCTGGATTCAAATGTCAAAAGGCCCAGTGCAACCCCACTGTCATTCTTTGTGTCACTCTCTGCCTGATAGGCTCTGCCCTCTGCCTTTTAGGGTGCTCTTAGCAGGCGTGTTAGCATCAAATGACACTTGTTGAACTTGCTGTCATCTCCCCAATTGCCCACTTCCTTCTTCCTTTTTACATGTCTCCCAATCGGGCAGAACAATGACCTCCCTTTGGAGGAAAAGGTGACACTGTGATGTTTCTTGAGTTTCTGTGGGTTTGTTAAACTCTTGCCTCTCCACCCTTCCTATTTTCCACTTCCAGAAAGTGGGCTGTTCCCTGTGCTTCCCCTGTTTACCTGGTATGGTTTGCTCTGGGAGTATGGCCTAAGTCCAGAATGTCAAATACATCAGGGAACTGTGGCATGGTCACAAACTAAGGATGGAGTTCAGGGTACCCAGGTGAAGTCAGCATAGCTGTAAAGAATCAGGAGTTGGGATATGAATGGCTTCAACCAGGAGAGCCTGCATTAGCTGCTAGGACAACCACCATGAAATGCCACAGACACGGCCTCTTGAGCAACAAAAAACCTGTTTTCCTATAGTTGTGGAGACCGCAATTCTCAGACTAAAGTGTTGGCAAATGTGAAGATTATCAGGCCTTGTTTCTACTGAGGCCTCTCTCCTTGGCTTGGAGCTGGCTGTCTCCTGTTGTCTTCACACGGTCTGCCTGATTCTGACATGTGAGTTTCAGGGTGTTATAATTTGGCCTGTCACACCCCTCCTATGGTCACAAGAAAAGGTAAAGGAATAAGTGGAGGCTGCGCATCCGTGGAGACTTCAAGATGAGCCGGGCTAGTTAGAGGGTATTCCAGGATTTCTCTGTGTAGTTTTTCCAGATTATCCTGGTGGTATGTGATTCCTGCTTCTCTCCCTAGGGATCCTGACCTTGCCTAATTCACCTGCTTTGGTTTTATTTGTTTGTTTGTTTGTTTCTTTCTTTTTTTAAATATAGGAGCATGTAAACCACTAGGGAGATTTTCCTAGGCACTACACATATGTTGAATCTATTTTTAAGCTGAGATATAATATACAGAAAGTGCACAAAACACACTCATCTAAGGAGTGATAATTTTTAGTCATGCAATTTAAACCCAAACAAAGATGTTGCACTTCCAGCTTTCCAGACATATCTTTTTATCTTTCTAATCAAACCTTGCCCCTCTGCCTGGAGATGATGACTCTATATAAAAGACTTTATATAAAAGAAAGCATCGCATGGTATTATGGTCTGCTTTCTATTATGCAGCATTAAGTCTGTGAGGGTCGGCCACACCATCAGCAATGTTGGCCCATGACCCTTTCATTAACCTTCATCCCTGTTGCATGCTTACAAGTTACTTATCCATCCTTTTATTGGCAGACACATGAGATGCTTTCATCGTGGGGCTGTTACAAAGAAATCTGCTGTGAACAGTCTTTCATTTGTTCTTTGGTATTGTTCAGGCTCCGATTCTCTGGTCTTAGTGGCGTGATCATCCCCAATCAAGGGTGGTGGATCCTGAGTGGAAAGCAAGGCAAGAACTCCCAGGGGATGAAGACCTCAGGCAGCAGGTGAGCATGGTGAGAAGCAACTTCAGGAGACAGGCTTCAGTGAATCAGCTCCTTAATCCTTTGAGGGGTGAGTAGGGGCTTTGCAGTGAGTGTACATCATTGGCTGGGGCCAGGGTGCTGGGGATGCCTCATTTGCATAAAGAGGAATTCTAAGTGTTGCTGGACCTTACCTTATAACAGGAGGGAAAGTTTAACTTGGCTACTGGTTATGGGACCCCCTCTGGTGGGGTAAAGGTGGGCAGGGGGGACAGGGTTACATGAGTCGGGGCATGCAGGACTGGGACAGTAAGGGAAGTGGTCCTACTCCTGCTGAGCTCAGGACAAGATTTGTGGGGTTCAGACACACCTTGACCCCATTCTTGCTCCAAGCCTTCTCCTCCAAGTTCCCACACTTTGGCAGATCTATGTATAAAAGGCTCTACGTGTATAAACAGGTGTGGTTGCTCATTTATAAAAAAACTGCCAACTAAGCTAAAGTTGATAAGCAGCTATGAGCAAGTGTAGGTCACTTCCTTCTTTGTCAGATTACTTTTCAATTTTGGTTCTACAGACTTTAGTCATGCCTATTACAGATCTTCAATATCTAATTTTTATCACAAAATTAATTGAAGGTGCAATTTTGAAAACAATCCTACTTAAAAATGAACTATATTGATAGTTTGCATGAGATGTGAGGTGGAGTATGGTGGGAGTTAGTCAAAACAAAATAGCTGTGTCTTCAGACCTTGCTACGGTTGCTATGATTTGAGTCTACCCCTAAAAGCCTTGGGTTCTGGCATCTGGGTCCCCGGGGTGGCAGTTTGAGAGGTGACAGAATCATGACTATGTCCCCTGGCGGGGGAGACCTAGTGGCACTCAGAGGAAGGACAGCAGGTCACTGAGAAGAGACTTGATACCCTATGAGCATATATAGGGGGAGGTAATCCCTCTGAGGAACAGTCATAGGGGAGGGGAATAAGGGGAAAATGGGAGGGAGGGGAGAATGGGAGGATACAAGGGATGGGATAACCATAGAGATGTAACAAGAATAAAATAAAAAATAAATAAATAAAAATAAAAAATAAATAAAAAATAAATTAACACACTGGAAAAAAAAAAAAAAGAACCAGTGGTTATGAGTTCCCTGTACATACTCTGATACAAAGAATCTGCCAGGTATGTTTTTCCTGTCAAAATGTGGTTTCAACCTTGCCTATTTTTAATTTTTGTCTTTAATGTTTGTCTTTTTATTGTTGAGTTGTAAGCGTTCTTTGTGTATTCTGGATACCATACCATTATCAAATACAAGGCTGTTAAAGAACAAAAAAAAAAAAAAAAAAAAAAAAAGACATGGCTCAAGGGGAGATAAGCAGTCTTTGGGGAAATTGCCCTCAGGAGGGGTTAATGTTATTTTGCTGGCATTCTAACTCCTTTCCACAAGAATGAGTTACTATAAAAAGGGAAAGCTTGACCCTAACTCTTTCTGGATTCCCGTTACACCCTGATACACGATTTTTTTTTTCTTCAGCCCTCCTTTATTGTGATGCCACCTGCCCAGAGCTGAGCATACAGAGCCAGGTGTAGTGGTGCATGCCTGCAACCTCACCACTCAGGACGTGGAGGCAACAGGATCAGAGTTCAAGGCCAGTCTGAGTTAAATAGGAGTTCCAGTCCAGCCTGGGCTATGTAAGACCCTATCTCAAAGCAAACAAGCAAACAAACCAAACGATCAGAGCTAAACTGATGGGGCCATCTTGGCTTTTAATCTCTAAAACTGTGGGCTAAATAGACTTTCCTTTATAAAGCACCTAGCTACGGGCATTTTTGTTATAGATGCAAAAAGTGGACAAGAAATTTTGGTGAGATGTCCACGAGTCAAACCAAAACTGCTTTGTGGCCAAAATACCAAAATGCCTGGCAATGATGTGAAACAGACAAATTTTCCTCTCTTCTGCGCTTTCTGTACCACACTAATGGCCCAAGAATCACAGGTCCAAGAGTATCATTGGCCTCCTGTCAGCCTCGCCTGATCATCTCATTCATAACAAACTTAAATCCCTAAGTCACTAGAACCATGCAAAGCCTGGAGTCTTCAAAGCTTCATGTCCTCTTGTGTCTAGCTGTGGGTACCACACTTCTTTATCCAGTACCCTAATGTATGGCATAGATAAGACTATATTTTCTGGGCTCTGTAATAATAAGAAAGAAGAAAAGCACTAGTCAGTCTATATGCCTCAGGTTCACCAGCACTCTCCCCCGCAAGCTCTTTTAGAAGAGTGAGAGTTTTATCCTTCCCCGAAGCTCTGAGTACTAAATCTTCCCTTCAATCACAATCCCCCTTCTACACATTAAATATTTTCATAAAGAGTCATAGTACAATAAACAATTACTTCCCTTTTGGACCCACATGCATAACCAGTGGGGCCTGAGGTAGACATGACAGAATGCCAACCTCAGAGAATGTGAAAGAATTGAGCGTCTAAATGCCATTGGCAGAGAAACAGCAAAGACCGTTGCAGTCCTGTTGGGTAGATGCCAAGCCATTGCCCAAAGCTGTAAAACAAAGTCTTAGGGATTCTCCCAGAAGTGAATGACAGGTGTTGGACAAGGAAGTGCCCACCCTGTTTCCTAGATGTAACAGCAGATCCACTTTAAGCATCTCTGCTAAGATCAGCTTGGGGAAAGCCCAACAGACCTTCTTTGCCTCAGTAGCATTTGCAGGAAGCAGAGCTATGTTCTTCCTCTGTGGTAAATACTCTATCTCATTTCTATTCATGCTGTCTCAGTAACTTTTCTATTGCTTGATAAAGCACTATGACAAAGCAACTTACAAAAGGAAGGGTTATTTGGGGCTTATGGAAGGGGATAGGAGTCCGTCTCCATTAGGGCCCAGTGCTTGGCAGGCAGGCAGGCAGGCAGGCAGGCAGGCAGGCAGGCAGGCAGGCAGGCATGAAGGTAGGACCCTGGAGCAGCAGGTGAAAATTCGACATCTCGGTCCACAGGCAGGAAGCAGAGACAGCTAATTCAAACCTCAAAGCCTGGCCCCGGTGTCGTACTTCTGATATCAAGACCACACTTTCTAATCTGCCCAAACAGTTCTACTAACTGGGGACCAAATAACGAAACAGTTGGACCTAGGGGGACCATTCTTATTCAAATCACCACAGATGCTTATGTCAATTTTATAGAAAGAAGGAGTTGCAACTATTATAGTTTTTGATGATCCCATGATAGCTGAGGCAAGTGTCCGAAGCAGGTATGGTTCCTGCTAGGAGCAGAATGTCTCCAGAATGCCTCCACACTTTACAGTGTATCTGCCTAAACTTAGGGCACCATTTCTCCCCATACTGAACATCTGTCTGCCGAGAGACCCCTATTAACTGCCATGACGGATTCTGGTACTCTAGGGAGCTGTAACGGCTGTGTAGCCACCACTCTCCCTCCTTTATGACACTAACAGACTTGAGAGAAATTTGCTGCTGCAGCAGCCGCCAGCCAGCCTTTCATGTCCCAACCCAGTTTTCTCCTCCACATCCATGTTCCACCGGACATATTTAAAGATTTTGGAACAGTTTCAGAGTAACAGAGTAACTAGAATGGCTACAGCGTTTGAAACTGACCAGGTCGTTATTTGATGTTGCAATCCCCTACCCCGTCATGCACCAACCAACCCAAACTCCAATCCACTCTCACACCCACCATCTGTGATTTCATTTGGTTCAATTTCAGTTGTCCAAAGGCAACTGCAATTTAAAACTTCCACAAACAAACAAAGGTTTATGTTTTAAGTTGTACATGGTTCTGAAATTTCGGGCTGTGCTGTCTTATCACTGTAAGTAAACCACCCATTTGTTCAATGTATCCAGACAGTATAAGCCACCCATCCACTAGTCACTTAGGAGCCATCGCTCTGGGGGTGGTGAGGTGGGGGTGGGGTGGGGGGGTTGTGGGTGTGGGGGGAGATCAACCAGACCGCTTCAGTATGGTAGTACTTGAGTTCCAGTGACCTTTATTTTAGTAATAATGATCTCAACATGTAAGTGCTATGACAATGACAATTTTATTTCATTATTGTAGGTGTTCAATTCTATGACTTTAATTATATATATATAAGTATATGTATATGTATATGTATATATGTATATATATATTGCATCTAAGTAGGACTCACTGCTATCCAAGATTTCAGTCTTGCATCTGGGGTCTTGGAATATATAACTCATGACGAAGTGGAGTCTGTTGTGTAAATTTTTTTTTTTAACCTTTTCTGAACCCATGTCCTTATCAAACTAAGCCAAATGAAACTTCCTGGGGGCTTAAGGGGCTTTGATGGGAAGGTGTGTCCAAGGCATCCTGAACATCGTAAGCTTTGGATAGCGCCAGGTTCTCCCGTCACAGCATCTCTGCACTATCAGGAGAACCAGAGACCAAAGAGATATTCAGGTTTTTCTTAAGCTCCTCTACAATGAGAGCCATGCTTCACAAAGCCAAGAATTAGACGCTGAGCCATCAGCAAGTGCATTGCAGCCTGGATGTCCCAGGTTGGGTCCAAAGCAGTTTTATCTAATGGAGTTTGGATGGGGCCAGGTTATCCAGAAGGGCCAAGAAAAATCCTAATTGACCCAAGAGGGTAAATAAAGTCCAAGAATCAGAGGAGACAAACCTACTCCAGAGGCTGGAGTGGCCAGAGTGAGCACTGGGTTAAAACAGGTAGAATGGTGACAATCTGTATTTGGGGTGGGGCACTGGGGGACATCCAGAGCTCATCTGTTAAGTGGCTTGGTATCTCAGGGGAGAGGACTCAGAGTCACTGTGAATTACAGGCCATTGTACTTCCCCAAATGAATGAACACTTTGGACAAATCAGACCCTTGATAATGAGTTGAGTTTGCCCGAATCATCACCCAGACTTGACCACAGCTAGAGAATTAGAGTATCGCTGGTTTCCTAACAGAACTCAATGCTTTAGGAGGAGCAGTGCCTCTCAGGTTTTCTTCCGCGGTGTTCTGATGGGCTCCATTAGCCTTCCTGGAACTGAGCCTTCTGGAGCAATGGAAAAACCACAGCTTAACTCCTCTCCTCTGTTGGGCATCCTGGGACCTTGGCCAGGTACTTAAACATTCTGAGGTTCGGGTTTCCTATCCATTAAAAGATAGCAGCTATCCTATCTCCGCTAGATCGTCACAAGAACATGCTAACAAGAAAGGGCTAAAAACTATCCTTGGCTATTTGAGCTTTGGTGAGCTCCCCGTGAGCAAATACCGATTCTGTTCAGCATCCCCTGTATCCATGCGCGTGTTGCATTTGTGTGCTGCGTGTGGGTGAATGTGTGAGTATGGACACATATGGGCCTTGTGGAGAACATAGGAAAACATCTGGAGCCTTCTAGCCCTCTCCCCCTCATTGCCTCAAGCCAGTCTCCCACTAAACTAGAGCTTGCTGTTTGAGCTAGGCTAGGAGACCAAGGTTCCCTCAGAGAGTCCTACCGTTTCTGCCCCCAGTGCTGGGGTTACAGGCATGCGTAGCCATACCCAACTTTATGTGGACACTGGATTTGAGCTGAAGGTCCACACTTATACAATAAGCACCTTTTATCATTAAGCCAATCTCTTTATTTCCTTCCCTCATATTCTGAGATGCCCTGGGGTTAGGAGCCTGCATGTTTACCATTCTATCGTCAAGCCCCTAGGGCAGGTCTTGGTCTATAAAAGCCTGCCAGATTCGTGGAGTGACTGAACTCCTTGATCACCACACCCAGTTTGGGAGCACAGGAAGGCTCCACAACAGTGTTGCAAGGCTGGCAAAGGCTCCGGCAAGTGCTGTGGAACACTTTCTGACCTCTCGGTTCATGGTGACTCTCTGTAACTGCTCTCAGTTCTCATCAGTGCTTTGTAATGAGGGATGGGTGGGAGGCCCCTGAGATACAAACACCCCAGACCTGAGTTTTATAAATAGCTTGTTCTTTCACACGCTCCCCACTTCCTGCCTATGGGCGGGGGTGGGCGGGGGGGGGGGAGGGAGGGAGGGAAATGGTGACCCTAATCAAATTAGAAATGGTTAGTCTCTGAAAGGAATACTCTACCCTGCTCATCAAGTTGACCATAGCTGATATTACAATGGAACCGTGGGCTCTCCTCTTCCTTCTCTTTGGTTTTCTGTGCTACTGGGGACTGAACCCAGGGCCCCTGCTTACAGACCTCTTCTCCCATTCTTTTGAGTTTAAGACAAGGTCTTGCTAGACGACGTTCACAGTGCACCCCAAATGCTGGGATTGCAGTTGTGCACCATTCTACCCAGCCAGTTCTCCCAGATCTGGACGCACTAAATAAAATTCCCAAGTACGCACTTAGCACACCTTCCCTTCCTTATTTCCGCCAGGATATCAAAGATGATCTCAAGCAAAACCCTGCACTGGCTTGCCTAATTCCATTGTGTCCCAGTCAGTATGTCCCATTGCATCTGCCACAGCCTGACCCATGAGTCCCATGGTCTGTTTTCGCGTATTCCACAGAACAGAATATTAAGCAGAGAGAATCAAACTTGTCAGTCCAGTTGTGGAGCTCCCAGCCCTGAGTACAGGCAGGACCGCAGTTGGAGCAGGAATGAAAAACAACTGCACCATAGTAACCAGCCATCACTCTGTCTGTCTGCTGCCCAAGAGGGATCTGAAAATAGTCTAAATTCACCTTGAAAATCCACTGCTCTGTGAAAGGGCTTGTAACACTTGGCAGCCCTGGAAGGCTGCCTGAGAAACAGGACTGCAATTTAGACTCCTGGTGTCCAGCTGTAAGCCTTCTCAGAGGGGAACAAGCCACCCATTCATGGGGCCGTTATGAAATTTCCTTCCCAGCAGCCCTTGCAGCCAAGGAGGCATATACCTGCAGGAATAGTGTTTAGGAATTTTGTTCTTCTCAATGTGTTACTTCCGCTCCATCATTTGATTGCAAATTGCCTTTCTCCATCTTAACCCTTTTCTGCTCCAACCTGTTAGCCCCACAGATTCTCCATCTTTTAGTGCTAAGGTTGGGTGACAGGGCGTGAGTGAGAGCTTATAGTCTGGAATTAAAAAAAAAAATAGTAGAGGAGCCATGTATAAATTGTTACACAAACCAGCCCACTTTGGAGAGAGGAAAAAAAAAATGTCAATAATTAGAACAGTAGAGTGTTCTGGGCAAGCAATAACCCAGTATCACCAGGTTAGGGCTGCCTCCACTGTATGGTGCTAAAAGAGCATCCAGACAGGCTGAGCTTGGTGTAATGTGGGCCTCAGCATCATTCTGTATCTACGCTTGCTTGTGGTACCAAATGTTGTTCTCCACCTTAACCCAGAGCACAGGCAATGGAGATTAAAACGTGTTAGTGATGGGCTATGCCTTTTCTATTTTTTTGCTTAGTCTTTAGTCTGTACTTATTCTTTTTGTTCTATTTCTGTTAGTAAAGCATGGCACAGCCAGCCATCAGGGGCTGGCTCAGCCTGTTAGTACTCTGCTTTGAGCTGGGCAGTTATATTGTAAGATTCCAATCTCACGCACAATATTTCCTATTTGATTCTCATTGCATCCTGGTACATTTAGCACATCGCTGCTTTTAGGCGAAGCATCCTCAGGGACTCACCATATAAATGGCATTGCCATCCTCCACAGCTCCTTAGGGCAGCACACATTTTTATAGTGTTTCTTCAACCTAAGGAGCTAGCTTGCCAAGAAATGTAACTTTAAAAAAATTTTTTTCAACAGATTGTTCCTGTACAGCAATGTATGTGAGAAACCTTAAGAAATCAGTGTAAAGGGGGAAGTATTGACATGTGTGAGCGCTTGGGCCCCACCACGCCAGGAGGCGTGATGAATTAGAGCCCAGCGTCTGTGCAGAACGGCTGAATATAACAGCTCTCACATGCATCCCATTTGCAGCGGGGCTTCCTGGTGACTCAGGTCCCTTCAGAGGTGTAGACACTGGTATTGTGATCTTTTTTCAAAAGGTGAACAACTCTTGGTAAAGCTCCAAGTCAAACAAAGTACACTCTTACATGGACTTATGACAGCTGCATTCTGGGAAAACTTCAGCGCACGTGTGACGCCGTATAAAAATTGCTTTGCCATGTTATAAAATATAGAGTCAGAACCACATTTTCACCTAGATGAATAGCTCGTGGCACAAGCAGAGGTCCTACTAGACTTTGAACAATCGCCTTCTCATTCACAAAAAACTAATGATAGCCTTTAATGAGGATGGCAATCAAAACAATGTTTACAGATTTCAGACAGCCCTGGGGATGGTACAGTAAACCTTACCCTGGCAGACAACAACATACTAAGGTCACCCCGGCCTGTTGCAGGTGTGGGTGTCAGGAACACCCCTCATGTCTGAATGCCCACAGTAGATGAGGATTGACAGATGACGGAGAAAGCACAGAAGCCAGTGGAGCAATGCCTCCGGCAGGTCTCCGGTGTCATCTCACCTCATGGCTTTCTCAGCTTATATGTGGTTTTTATTTTGTTGACGCCCCACTGTTTATGAAACCCACAGTCACTTGTGACAGTTACAGAGACTCCGATTTCCTTCCTGGCCTCAGGTAGTTAGAAGTCTAAAATCGATGTGGAAAAGATATGGAATTAAAACAGAATAAAGGTCCTTAGCCTCATCTCAGCAGTGTGCTCCAGTGGTGCCCTCAGCCTTTGGGAACCCTTGCCTGTTGTCTAGACACAGGTGGTACGTGAGACACTTACTATCAACCTAATGACTTAAAAAAAAAAACTTTCCATTTTAGGGAAGTAGAAAAGTGTACCATGTATACCCCCCCACCCCACCCCCTGCCACACACACACTTTCAATATAGTTGTCAGTGAGTCACTCAGCACTTTACTACAAAACAGCCCTGTGTTAAATAATTTTGCTACATCCAGGCTAGTGTAAGAATGGTGGGAGCTTCTTAAGATAAGCTATGGTGTTCAGGCAGTTAGTTGGAGCAGATGCAATTTTAGTTTATAACATTTAAAAGTGATGGGGAGTTTATCAGGGTGTAATTGTACCGCATCCCAGAGTGAAGCATCGATCTAAGGTGCAGATGCCCAGCAGTAGACAGAACAAAACTCAACGGTCAGGTAGTGAGACATAGGCCAAGACAGATAACACCCAGGGCCCTTCAGGAGTACAGAGTGGCCTGCCTCACTCTGGGATAGCTGAAAAGTCCCTAGGAGGAGGCACCGGCCTTCCTGTGTTGTGATACACAGATGTGGCTGTGTGTATCAGCCAGCTGCCCTAAGTGAACAGAGGTATCCTGGTGAAAACAGACACTGCCGGGGGGCCTGCTTCGGGAAGGAGCGATGCCAAGACCAGAGTGGAAACCCTCCAGCAGGACCAGGCCTCAAATGCCTCTCAGTTCTGCTGGGTCAGCTTCTTTGGTAAGCCTTGCGGGGTGGCCTGTTAGTATGACTTGCATTTTGATGAGCATTAAAAGCTCCCGTTTCTTCTACGAACTATTGTTACTTGTTGAGATCCTGTGTTTGAAAGCAGACTGCAGGCTATCTGGGTTAGAGAATGAAGGGAGGGGAGGGTGGTTTTTAACTGGGAAACTATGTGCTGACTAGAGCCACGTTGAAAAGCGATGTGGTTTCCACGGGGCGCACTCAGGAATGAACATATTTTGCCTTCACCCTGGAACAAGGCCTTTGCTGAAAA
>OU015750.1:102381373-102404133 GCA_907169655.1 Acomys percivali | reverse complement strand
CAGCGTCAAGCAGCTTTGCCCACTGAGGGTTAACCAGTCCCGAGGCCATCTTGTCTTCCCAACCACAGAGATCTTTTCCTACCTTCCCCTCCTCCACACAGATGTTTACTAAGAGAGACTAGGAATCACTGCCAGTTCAGTAGGCTCCTTGCTCTTTTGTGCATTTTAAAAGCATTTGCTCTTTGGGAAGAAAAAATCATGAGAAACGAGACTCTTGCTGTCTTGGCCGGAGCCTGGCTCATTGTTTGCAGGGAGGGCTGGTTGCCATGGTTTTGGACGACCGACAGCTGCATTTTCTTCGAGTAATTTTTACTTGCAATTGGATCTATTAAAGAGCCAAGGTGGCCAGTTCCCAACAGCAGAAGGTCTGTGAGTTATTTGCAAACAGCCCAGTGTGTTATCGTGCAAAACCAACTGCACATGGTTTTTAGTTACTCAAGTCTCCCCAGATAGGCCCAGTTTGGCCCAAATTCCACTTCACGGAGAACAAGCCAATCATGGTTCAGGCTTAATGTCCTAATCCTTTTTTTTTTTTTTTTTTAATATTTTTATTTTATGTATGTGAGTGTTTTGCTTGCATGTGTGTCTGTGCACCATGTGAGTGCCAGGTCAATAGTAGGCTTTGGATCCTCTGGGACTGGGGTTACTGGTGGTTCTGAGATGCCCTTACAGCTGAGATTGTCACAGCCTTCAAGAGGCCACAGGGTTGTTCCCTCCCGAGTTACCCTTACAGGAACCATATTGGTTGATTGCAGATGAATCTTTTAAATGGGTGTACCACGCCATTATTATAAAGCAAGGATATTGCCACAATATCCTCTTTTTGTAGGATGCTGTGGTCTTTTCTACTTTTCTTGAATTTAGGGCAAGTGCACCCAGACTCATTTTCCATTATGTTGGCTTTACTGTCCTGGGAACTTTCCATTCCTTAGAACATTGGCCTGTACCTTTAGCCCAGACCCTATATCCTGACTCAGGGCCACAGCTCTGCACAGCTCTCTTTGGGTCAGGAAGTTAAGAAGCTGTCTGTGCTGGTCTGGAGAGATGGCTCAGTAGTTAAGAGCAAATTTTGCTCTTCCAGAAGATCCAAATTTGGTTCCCAGTGGCAGTGTCAGGTGGTTCACCACCAACAGCCTGTAATTCCAGCTCTGGGGGATTTAACATCTTTTTCTGGCCTCTGGGGGCACTGCACTCAGTGGCACCCAAGCACACATGCACACACTGATGCATGCGGAAGCTGTCTTTGCTTAATAGCCCCTGATTTATAGTCCTAACCATAATCTCTATGTTCTTTGTCATGTACCAGTAGTGAAATAAATTGTGTGACATAGAATGTCCTATCGCCCTTACAAGATTATAAGAAGTCAGGTTTCTCTTTTGTTCTAGGAACTGATACAAAATGCCTTGCGCCAGGTGGTAGTGGCGCACGCCTTTAATCCCAGCACTCAGGAGACAGAGGCAGGCAGATTGCTGTGAGTTCAAGGCCAGCCTGGTCTACAAGGCAAAAAAAGCCTTGCAGGAGATCTGCTTAGGAGATTTAGAGGCTGCTTCATGGTGTCACGGTCTCTCTCTCTCTCTCTCTCTTCCTCTCCCTCTCCCCCTCTCCCCCTCCGTCCCTCCCTCTCTCTCTCTCTCTCTCTCTCTCTCTCTCTCTCTCTCTCTCTCTCTCTCTCTCTCTCTCTCTCTCTCTCTATCTCTCACCATTCCTCTAATGGCCTACCATGTTTAGCTATTCAGATATTCAGGTACATAGTATCATTTCCATTTAATGCTCTCCTTCCCACCTGAAGGCCCAGTTATAACCTTACTATCCAATAACCCTCACCCCTGAAGGGAATTACACACTATGTATCAGTGTCCTTTCCAGGCCTGCTGCTGTTACCTTACTTGACGCCACTGCTATCTGATTTATTTCTGCTTTGTTCTTGACTTCTCAGCTAGGTTATTGGTTCTTTAGACTAGAGGCCATTACAGCTTTCTTTTCTTTTCTTTTCTTTTCTTTTCTTTCTTTTTTTTTTTTTTGATGAATTATTTTTCCACTGCCAAGTTTGAATGTGCCCTCAGATTCTATATGTTGGAAACTTATTCTCCCATACAGCAGTGTTGAGAAGCAGGGCCTATGGAGATGCCTGGGTATTTAAAGATCTGTTTTTTATCAGTGGATCGATCCATTCATGGGGTAATGGTTTGGGGCAAGCTCTAAGGCAAGCTTGTAATGTCATGCCTTTGGCCATGTCATAAGGCATTGAGGAACTCCTCTGCAGGTTCCCAACTCAGCTCTTCTACTTTTAAAAAACCAGTTCTACTTATTTATTTATCCTTAATTTTATTTATTCACTTTACATCCCAATTGTGGTCCCTTCCCCCCTCCTCCTGTTCTCAATCTGCCTCTCTTTTCCCCAACCCCCTTCCCCTACTCCTCAGAAATTGGGAGCCCCCTACCAACCACCTCAGCACATCAAGTTGCATCAGGATTGAGTGTATCCTTTTCCACTGAGGCCAGGCAAGGCCGCCCCGCTGGGGGAAAGTGATCAAAAGGCAGGCAACAGAATCCATGTTAGAGACAGCCCTTTACCTCCACTTGCTAGGGGACCCACATGATGACCAAGCTGCCCATCATTTACAGATATGTAGGCTGCCTAGACCTAGTTCATGCATAGTCCTTGGTTGGTTCTTCAGTCTTCCTAAGCCCCCTTGGGTGCAGATTAGTTGACTCTGTTGGTGTTCCTATGGAGTATTTGTCCCCTCCTGGTCCTTCTATCCTTCCCCCATTCTTCCACAAGGCCTCCTGTAATCCACTGAATATTTGGCTGTTGAGTGTCAGCATTTATTTCAATCTGCTGCTGGATGGAGCCTCTCAGTGGACAGTTATACTAGACTCTGGTATAGCAAAGTACTGTTAATAGTGTCAGAGTTGACTCTCTCCCATGGGGTGGGTTTCAGGCTGCGCTATCTTTATTCCTGCACATCTTGTAGGCAGGGTAAATTTTACATCAAAGTTTTTGTGGGTGTATTGGTGTTCCCCTCCCTCCACTAGGAGTCTTATCTGACTAGAAGGTGGCCTCTATAGTCTCCATGACCTCTGCTCCTAGGAGTCTTAGCTAGAGTCACCCCCATATCCTCCCAGGAGCCCACCCTGAGATGTCCCTCACTCTCAATTTTTCTTCTCTCTCCAGGCCCTCTAGCATCCTACCCCGACTCTCCCCACATCTGATCCTTATTCTAATTTCCCTCTTCACTCCCTCTCGTACCCCATTCCCCCCTCCTCTTCATCCACTTCTAAAGTCTATTCTATTTCCCCTTCTGAGTGAGATTCGAGCATCCTCCCTTGATCCTTCCTTGTTACTTAGCTTTTTTGGGTCTGTGGATTGTAGTATGGTCAGCTTTTACCATATGGCTAATATCCACTTATAAGTGAATAAATACCATGTGTATCTTTCTGGGTTTGGGCTACCCCACTTAGGATGGTATTTTCTAGTTCCATCCATTTGCCTGAAATTTCATGATTTCCTTGTTTTTTGTTTTTTGTTTTAATAGATGAGTACTATTCCATTATATAAATGTACCACAGTTTCTTTATCCATTCTTCAGTTGAGGGACATCTGGGTTGTTCCCAGTTTCTGGCTTTTACAAATAAAGCTGCTATGAACATAGTTGAACAAATGTCCTTATTATATGGTGGAACATCTTTTGGGTATCTGCCCAGGAATGTCATCGCTGAGTCTTGAGGTAGAGCTAGTCCCAATTTTCTGAGAAAGTGCCAGATTAATTTCCAAAGTGTATGCACAAGGTTGCACTCCCACCAGCTATGGAGGAGTGTTCCCCTTTCTCCACATCCTTGCCAGCATATGCTGTCACCTGAGTTTTTGATCTTAGCAATTCTGACTGGTGTAAGGTGTAATATCAGAGATGTTTTGATTTGCATTTCTCTGATGAATAAGGACATTAAGCATATTATTAAGTGTTCTCCACCATTTGAGATTCTTCTGTTGAGAATTCGGTTTAGATCTGTACCCCACTTTTAATCGAATTATTTGGCTTGTTGGTATTTAATTTCTTGTGTTCTTTATATATTTTGGCTATTAGCACTTTGTAAGGTATATGGTTGGTGAAGGGATTTTCCCAATCTGTAGGTTGACATTTTATCCTATTGACAGTGCCCTTTACCTGACAGAAGCTTTTCAGTTTTGTGAAGTCCCATTTATTAATTGTTGATTCCCTAGTTCCTTTTTCATCCCATTTGTCATTTGTATATAGGAGGGCTACTGATTTTCCTGAGTTAATTTTGTATTCAGACACTTTGCTGAAGATGTTTATCAGCTATAGGAGTTCTCTTGTAGAATTTTTGGGGTCACTTATGTATATTATGATATCATCTAGGAATAGTGATTCTTTGACTTTTCCTATCCAATTTGTATCCCCTTGATCTCTGTTAGTTCTTATATTGTTCTAGTAGGACTTTGAGTACTATATTGAAAAAAATATATATATATAGAACACTTTTAACAGGAAAGGGTGTTGCATTTTGTCAAATGCTCTTTTGGCATCTAATGAGATGATCATATGGTTTTGTTTTAAGTTTCCTTATATGGTGGATTACATTGATGGGTTTTTATAGACTAAGCCACTCCTGCATGCTGGGATGAAGTCTACTTGATCATAGTGGATGATATTTTTTATGTGTTCTTGGATTCAGTTTGTGAGTATTTTATTGAGTATTTTTGCATCAATGTTCATAAGGGAAATTGGTCTGAAATTCTCTTTCTTTGTTGGGTCTTTGTGTGCTTTAGTTATCAGAGTGACTGTGGCCTCATAGAATGAATTTGGTAGTGTTCTTTCTGTTTCAGTTTTGTGGAATAGTTTGAGGAGTATTGGTATTAGCTCTTTTTTGAAAGTCTGGTAGAATTTTGTACCAACTAGCCCTGGACTTGTTGTTGTTGTTGTGAGACTTTTAATAACTGCTTCTATTTCCTTAGGGGTTATAGAACTATTTGACTTATTTATCTGATCTTGGTTTAACTTTAGTAAGTAGAATCTGTTACAGTTATCTTTATAAAACTGTGTTTGTCTCTCTGGATTTTTTCTTTTATTATTTTTTTATGAAACAATTAGGAATGATATAACTGTTAATTCATAGTGTTTTGCCTATTTGTATTTGGCAACCTTGTAGAAAACATCTTTATTATCTCGATGAGTTTACAATTCTGAATGTAAATAAATATCTATAATATCTCATCTTTATCAACCCCAAAACATCTATCTAGACCTAAAAACAACCCCTAAACAACTAATCTTATTTGTAAAACTAAGCTATATGGTCTTCAACCATATCAGAGACTTGAGAAGAAATACAATTAATTATCTGAGTAAATAGAAAGTGCAAGTTAGCAGCTTCCAAATGAGAAAATGACAGAGACAGTTCTTGCCCAGATAGTCACCCCAAATTCTCTATAATGTTGGAGCATTATCTTCAGCCTTCTGGCCCATTATATCTGGCAGACATATTTGTGAAGCAGAACTATTGAGGACTTGCTTACCCTGTCTTGGCAGAGTTTGGCCATCGACTCTGCGTGCATCCACGCTTGCCCACTTTTAGCCAGAATTCTTTCTGTGGCAGAAACAAGGACATATTGCCCAGTGGATGTTTTGCCACATTTGAAGCCATTTCCATAAGGAGGTTCTTTGATGCTTATCATCTTCTCTTAACCAAGCTATCACACACATAACTGAGACTTTTACACTTATTTATAAGGCTTTAGATCACAATGTTCAGCAGTTTGATTCTGTCTTTAACCCTCTATGTTATCCAGACTCCATTTTTGCCAAAATCCCCAAGTTACTTGTTTTTTTACTTCTATCTTGGCCCCAACTGAATTTTCTTCATCTCTCCTGCACCTCTGCCTGCCACTGAATTCCCTACTTCCTCTTCTAACTCCTCTTCCTCTGGCTGGCAGGAAGTCTCTCCTACTCAGTGATTGGCTATAAGCTTCTTTATTGACATATCAGGGGACAATTTTGGAGCAGTGTTTAAACAACATTGATAAGAGATTCTCAGAACAAGGCTTGCAGCCAGATATGGGCAATACAGAAATCAGTATTTGAATTATACAATAACCTTATGCCTACAGGAAGCTATCAAGAAAATTGACCATTTCATTTAGATTTTTCCAATTTTGTGGGGTATGTAAAATCTAATGATTCTTTGGATTTCCTTAGTGTCTGTTATTATGTCCCTCTTTTCATTTCTGATTGTTAATTTGAATACTGTCTCTCTGCCTTTTAATTAGTTTGGCTAAAGGTTTTTCTATCTTGTTGATTTTCTCAAAGAACCAGCCTTTGGTTTTGTTAATTCTTTGTATTGT
Source organism: Acomys percivali (assembly GCA_907169655.1). NCBI lineage: Eukaryota > Metazoa > Chordata > Mammalia > Rodentia > Muridae > Acomys > Acomys percivali. The sequence goes on along the minus strand of OU015750.1, from coordinate 102,397,771 downwards.
TCTCTTCATTTCTAATGTATTGATTTAAGCTCTGAGTTTGATTATATCCTGCCATCTATTTCTCTTGAGTGTGTTGTTTCTTTTTTTCTAGAGCTTTCAGATGTACTGTTATGTTGCTTCTTTGGGATCTCTCCAATTTCTTCATGAAGGCACTTAGTGCTATGAACTTTTCTCTTAGCACTGCTTTCATTGTGTCTCATAAGTTTGGGTATGTTGTGCCTTCATTTGCATTGAAGTTTTAGGAAGGCTTTAATTTCTTTATTTCTTCCCTGACCCAATGGTCATTGATCAGGGAGTTGTTCAGTTTCCATGAATGTGTAGGGTTTTGGTTATTTCTATTGTTGAAGTCCAGCTTTAATGCATGGTCACCTGATAAAATACAAGGAGTTATTTCAGTTTTCCTGTATCTATTGAGCCTTCCTTTATGATCAACTACATGGTCAATTTTGGAGAAGGTTCAGTGCAATGCTGAGAAGAAGATACAATCCTTTGTGTTTGGGTGAAAATTTCTGTAGATGTCTGTTAGGTCCATTTGATTTGTGGCATCTGTTAATTTAATTATTTCTCTGTTTAGTTGCCGTCTCAATCTGTCCATTGGTGAGAGTGGAATCTTGAAGTCTCCCACTATTAATGTATGGGGATCAATGTGTGATTTAATCTTTAGTAATGTTTCTTTTACGAATGTGAGTACCCTTTTATTTGGGGCATAGATGATCAGAATTGAGGTGTCCTCTGGGTGGGTTTTTCTTTGATGAGAATGGAGTTCTTCCCCATCTCTTTTGATTAATTTTGATTGAAAGTCTATTTTATTAGCTATTAGAATGGCTACTCTAGCTTTTGCTTCTTGAGTCCCTTTGTTTGGACTCAAGCAAACCCACTCACTTGTTAGTCCTCAGCTCATTTTTTCCACCTTTATACAGCTCAGGATGCTCTACCTAGAGAATGGTGCTGCCCATGGTGGGCTGGGTTTTTCTGTATCAGTCAACTTAAGGCAGTCCTCAGTATACATGTCCACAGGCCACTTTGCAGTCTTTTGATAAGAGGAGAGAGAAGAATTCAGAGACTGAAATGGGGTAGGGTGGAAGACATTAGAATAGAATAGAGTAGAATAGGCTAGGCTAAAATGGTAAAAGATAAGTAGAGACAATGAATGAACTCATCCACAGGGGTCTGATCAGTAAAAACAGTATCCACAGCATACACAGATATGAGAATTGAATTTAGTCAAATACTTTATTCTGACATTACACGTCTTTTATACTTAAGACGTTTAGTTAGCAGTGATTTTAAAATAGAATGTTCGGGTCTGAATCACAATACTGCTTCTTCCTTAGCAATATGAGTTGCGATAACTTCACCCTTACCACACGGGTGCTACTAGCTCTGTCTTCCCACCACCACTGTGAAATACTAGTTATTATCAATTTTAGTTACAAAGTATTTAATAAGAATCCTGCTCTGTAAGCACTTACCACACAAACAAACAAAAAAACAAAAGGTTAACACTTGAATTTAGGTTTCTTTCAGTATATGAATTTCCCTATCATGAGATGATATTACTTACCTTGAATTAAGTGAGTGAAAATGAAAACACCATTTGAAAATGTTTTGTGTGGATTGCTGGTAGATTTTCTGTAGAAAGCACGCATTCAGTTAATATATATATATTTTTTTAAATGCCTCCCAACGTGAGGACTAGGATAGCACTGGGGAGAGCAGCAAGAGAACAACCTTACCCTTCTCTTGCAAAAAAAAAAAATCTACACTCTTTTTTTCAAACAGGGGTAACTGTGTGGTTACCACAAACTCTGAGGTAAACGTTGAACCAGATATGAGGACACTCCAGAGTAGTCAATACCTGTGGGGATGGACAAAGACATACTTAGCCAGAAAGCTTCTATCATCATTCCTTTTGGATCTGCTGGAATCTGTAGCCCCTGGGGTCTTCACACTGGAGAGGGAAAAAGATACGGGGTAACTGAGCCCCTCCATTGAACAGCACATAGCTGAACGTGCAGCACCAGAAACCTCACTATGGCCTCGCTAGAACTGTGCTGTGCTGTGCTCTGTGCTGTGCTCAGTCCCTCCCATCTAATTCTTAGTGCTTCTTCAGTCACTGAGGATCTGGTCCATCTGTCTCTTATTTTCAATGCCGTGCATGGGCTGATGAAGGCTGGCACAGTGATAAAGAGAAAATTGAAGAAGTTTGCCACTAGAGAGTCCTTTATCCAGTCATTGCCTCATGCCAACTGGAGAGCTGGAGGTACTGTGGGTGTTTCTCTTCCCATGAAGAACACCTGGATTTATGCATTGATGGGAAAAAGTATCGCACGGTTTTATGCCCACATACTTTAATCCATGTAACACTGGAACATTTCTACTCAGGTACCAATCATGGTGATCCTGAGTTGTATAGTCATCAATAGACAGCTGGTTGTCCACCAGTGTCGATGACACCAGGTCTGCTTGGTAAACTCCTTTATCTGACACTGTACCCTTTCCAGGTGTGTGTGCACCCACTGACCCTTCCTCCAAGTTGGTGCGTTCAGTTTCAGATAACTTTTTTTCTTGTCTTGGCTTAAAATCCAAATAAAATGCAATAAAGTATGACATCAACCTAAATTAGCATGTATTTCTGTGTGGTCTCCTCTCTTCTTTATCTGCTGACTGCTCTCCACACATTGGTAATGTCTGGGTCTATTTGCCTTCTTTGGCGCCAATTATTCCTCAACTTGGTTCCTGCCAAAATATTGATTAATCTCTTAACAAATTCAAATCTCTTAACAACCAGACTTGACAGATAAAAATCCAAAAGAATATTTAGGGTCTTGGCTTAACAGTGTCTTTCTGCTATGTTATTTGATACTCCCAATAAAAATTATATGTATTTTTTAGCACATACAGACAAAATACTTGTCCACTGAGTAACTGGGTTTTCTATTACTCCATGAGAAGAAAGAAATAGCTCTGATCAGTTTTCAAGTTGAGAATTGGGCTTCCTGAGATCTGGGTAGTGTTAGTTTGTTTCAGATTACTTGACTCAGGGCCCCATGGCAATCACACCCTGGGATGTTGACCTCTTTCAAAATTGCTTAAAATGTAAAGGAAATGGATGAGCGAGCTGACCTTAACAAAATTAGGTGAAAGCATTAGATGCAGTTTTCCAACTACAGTGCATTGCAAGTTGGCTGTCAAGGCTCTAGGTTTCCAGTCATGGAATGCTCAGTGACCTTTAGACACATTTGTCCTCCACCCCTTCCAGTGCATAGTAACACTGTCGATGAAGTCACAGCACACAGGTCATGACTTGCCGTGTGATTATAATTGGACTTCTTTTGTGCAAGACGTGGCAAAATTTCAATGTGTGTTTTAGTCTCTGCGGAAGCTCTGCTGTTTAGTTAATGGGTTTGCATTTCAATTAGAATCTTTACCTTTCACCCACTGGCCTTCTCTCTCCATAAATCTCTTGATGACATGGCTGGGAAGACCCACTGAAATTCTAGCCAAGCCACCCAGTCTAATTCACCTAACCTTTGCTTTTGCTGATTAGTTCATCTTATCACTTCAGTAGCTGACCATACTGTATTTTATCCTAGGTTTAACGAAAATTCTGATGAAGCCACTTATTAGCAGTTACGTGGGTTCCTCAGAGCCTACCCAGGTCTAAGACTGTTGAAAGGGAACTTTTTGGTTTGGGTTTTTGTTTGTTTGTTTGTTTGTTTTTTCGAGTCAAGTTTCTCTGTGTAGACCTGGCTGTCCTATACTTGCTTTGGAGACCAGGCTGGCCTTGAACTCACAGAGATCCACCTGCCTCTGCCTATCTGGGTGCTGGGATTACAGGCTGGGATTCCAGCATACCCAGCTGGAAAGAGAACTTTTAACTCATGGGTAACTGGGGTCACCCTTTAGGATCTCAAAAAGCTCCACAGCCCCTTTCTTTTCCTGTCTCCCTCCCTCGTATAATTTAATCAGTTAGATATGTAGTGTGCCAAGCTTTGCTGCTGGGGCCTTTATGGTAAATGCCATGTGCAGGGTTGCAGGTTCGTTCTTTTCTTTCGCCTTTCCCCTGGGCTCCAGGGTACTTTCTTTGAAGGAAAACTCTCAAGGTTTCACTTTGCTTTTTTTTTTACACCTCCCACTTGCTTCATCCGCACCACCCATCCAAGTTCAAGGCTATGACTACTCAGAGGGCCTTTGGCTGATGGTGACACACAGTGTGGGTGGGGGGAACCTTTAATGCAAATGAGCAGGCAAAGCCCACAGTGATGGTGGCGGTGGCTGCTGCTACTGCTAGGACCAGTGAGCTAGAAGGACAGACAGAAGAGCACTAGGCGAGCCCAAGAAAGAATGACAAGAAAGCCAAGGGCAGGACAAGGTAAATCATGAGGCGGACACTCTCCTTCTCATTTGGAAGAACACGCCTGGGCCAGACGGGACCAGATACCTGCTAAGGCCACTCACAGAGGGACCCAAGAGCCCACTCAGTCCCAATTCCCCATGAGTTATGGGATGTCCCTCTAAACGTAGGTTGGCTGGTGAGATCTGGCTTCCATGTTCAGGCAAATGTAATCTGTGTCTGCTATCTAAAGAACTCGCTAGCCACCTTTCTCCCTCGTGTTGTGGAATGTTACCAAAAATAGAAGAGAGGGGGAAAAAAAAACATAAATCTTTGCTTATCCAGTTCTTTTTTTTTGTTTTGGTTTGTAAAGGGGCCCAGCACAAATCCTCCATTTCTCCAGCCCACACTGAGTTCTCCCTGTGAGCCCTGTAAACAGCAGCGGCAGCAGCAGGCCTAAATCATGAAATGCACCCATTAATCACCCGCCCTCCACCTCAGAGTGGGTGTGGGGTGGGGGAGGGGAACCCCCCACGGCCCCCCCAACACCTGGAGGCCTAAAAACTGGGCTGTGGGCCAGCTCCACTCCTCTGCATGCTGCTCCTCTATTTCCTCTCCGGCATCGTTAGCAATGCAGGCTAAGCCCGCGCATGTTAGCCCACTCTAAAACTCCAGGTTTATGAATTTCCCGATCGCTTGCTTCAAACCACATAGGCAGAACTTGCACTTCCTTTTGTGTTGTCCTTCCCACCATAAGGCTTTTGCTGCCTGTCAGGAGTGTCTGTGGTAGCCAGGTAAGCACACTGCTTTGTCCCTTGAAGGTTCAGCCAGCCTCACACTTCCACAGCCCTGGACTCTCCTGGAGACCTGGGTTAGAATGTGGGTTGCCGGAGTACTGACTCAGCACTGTGGCCTCTGCACTTGTGTCCCTAACAAGCTGCCAGGTGACACTGTTGCTGCACCACTGGTGTGTTTAATAGGGCACATATTGAGATCCACTGGCTTCCTCGACTCACAGTTGGTGACAATACTCTTATACCTGAGGTATTACTGTAACAGCTGTCACCCAAGCCCTCCTTAAGGAACCATCTTTTTTTTTTTATTTAGGGAAAAAAAAAAAGTGCCTGGGATAGCCTGCTTCGGTTGGGTGACAGTTTCAAGTATCAGCCAGCAGCAACAGATGAGGAATGGAAGATGTTTCTCAGAAGATACAGGTGGGGACAAAGAGGCCACAGGGGATATAGAGGATATATCCCAAGGGCGTGGAGGTCCCACAGGCTAGAATTGCATTTAGGGGGAAGCTGGAGTCTGGGTTGCCCGATTCTCTGCAGGCCAGAGAGCCTGTACAAGATCTGGGGATGTGAAGGGCTGAAAGGCAAGCGGTCAGTGAGTTCTCAAAGACCTAGGCAAGCCTTCATTTCACTTACTGTTTTGATTTAAAATTTAGACCTTTAAAGAAAGAATAAACTGCTGGGCATGCTGGCACACACCTGTAATTCTAGCCCTCAGGAGGCAGAGGGAGGTGGATCTTTGTGAGTGTGATGCTAGGCTGGGCTACATAGTGAGTTCCATATGATATACATAATAATATAATGATACTCTGTCTTAAAAACAAAAACAAACAAAAACCAGTGAAATCCCTTTAAAAACACTGTAATTAAACTTATGTCCCACATTTCACAAGAGCTGTGAACTTTTCAAATTTATAGATTTCTTTGATCTTTACCAAAGTCTTGTCAGAGAGAAAAGAGTAAACTTAATTGTCATTCCCAGTGGGAAACTGAGTCATAGACCTACGAACAGTAAAACCACAGAGTCTAAGTTTGCTGACAGACAGTCCAGGATGCTCCTTAAAGCCCCCCCCCCCCAAGAAGACCCTTTGTTCTTAGGCCTTCACTTTCTTTTCCAATGAGGTAGATCCAGGGTTCAAACCTAAATCCGGGTAAATTGACATTTGGAGTGGTGTTTCCAAAGGTCTCGGGCGGGAGATTAAATCATTCCATCTCTAGCTGAAGCATCAGAGTCTTCGGCCTCTCCTCGAAGAGCTGTATATCATCCGCCTGCAGGAGGGAGGCAGACAGGAGTGGGCTCGACCCTAACTCTTTACGTTTTACAGTCGCACGTTGCACTCCGACATAAATCTTGAACTAAAAAGGTCTGTACTACATAAGAGCTGGTTGTGGCCAAATCCTCCGAGTTGTTGGTTTTTTTTTTTTTTTTTTTTTTTTTTTTTTTTTTTTTTTTTTTTTTTTGGCAACACTTACTCCATCTGTCTTTGTGGCCGACAAACAAATCAATTTCATCTTAAATCAAAACGACAGGTCTCCTGGCAGTTTCATGGGGCTTCCAGCACCATCCCTAGAGAATTCCAGGATGGACAGAACCCCGAGGTCCTCTCCCACTTAACCGGGCTCTTTAGTTGGGTAAGGCCAGGCTTGTGTGAGACTCTTTAACTAAAAGAAGGCAAGATCCCACGACACTTCTCGGGGCCCGAGGAGGGCCTGTGATTGAAAAAAAGGGGCAACATTTTTTGGGGGGAGGTGGTAGTGTTGAAACAACCTTCTCTCTATCTTCAATATCACCAGTCCATTCCCATAGACACCCTTGGACCTTAAGGTAAAGAAGAACCAAACCATAGTTCCATAAGAAAACAGCGCATGCGCACTAAGCCCCATGCTCCTGGATCGTTTTCTCCTCCTGGTTACCCTTCCAGGAAACGCCACAAAAGCCCTAAGTCTTTGAGACTTGAAGTTACCTGTCGTGGCTAAGGGGCGGTTGGAGCTGGTATTAAAGCTTGTGTTTCCCTAAAGCCCTTACCCTTTACTGTGCCAGGCAGGGGTTCGTCAATGCCTGCCTTGGAGAAAATGACAACAAGCGACTTTGCCCACAGATGGGAATTCATCTCATCTCTTCTTATTCTGAGGGATTATGTTTAGCTGGGGTATTAAATGGTTCCTTCTTTTCTCAAAATCATGGTAATGATTGCTAGTTGTTCTCTCTCACCTTCATCGTCATCCCTCCTCCTCCTCTTTCTCCTTTTAATCCCCCTTTTACTTGACTAGGGCTAAAAAAAAAAAAAACCAATTATATATATATATATATATATTTCTTGTTTTTATTAATATTTTTAAAATTAATTTTATTATAATGGGTCATATTAGATGATTTTCATACACATATGTAATGTACTTTGAACATATGCCCTTTCCCCTCCATTAAGATTTATTTTTTTCTCGGTCCATCAGTCCTAGAGTTTGGCGTCTGCTCTATAGGCATCATCTCCTCATAGTTTAAGGGGAGCACGGCTCTGAAATCTGCACCATGGCTAACATGCTGCGGTGGTTTAAATAGGTATGTCCCCTATGGATTCTTGAGTTTGAATGCTTGACCATGGAGAGTGTCAGTGTCAGGAGTTGTGGCCTTAATGGAGGTGGTGTGGCCTTGTTAAAGGAAGTGTGTCACTGCGGAGGAGGGGTTGGGTAAGGCTGCCTATGCTCAAGCCACGCCCAGTGTGGCACACGGCCTCCTCCTCCTGCTGCCTTCCTCTGAAGGTGTAGAGCTCTAAGCTCCTTCTCCAGCACCATGGCTGCCTGCACGCTGCCACGCTTCCCAGCGTGATGATAGCGGACTCACCCTCTGAAACTCTAAGCCAGCCCCAACCACGTGTTTTCTAAGAGTTGCCGCCGCCATGCTGTTTCTTCATAGCAATAAAACCCGCACTAAGACACATGCCAGAATTCTGACTTAGAGTTCACAACTCGATGACGTACATTTCGGTTCAGTTTGGTGGGAAACGTCAGGTAAGGCTGTCGGAGGCTTCATAGTGAAGGTGTCCCCTCCTAACCCCAACACTCTTTCTCCTTCACCCCTCTGCCTGGGTGTGCTGAGTGTTGAAGTTGAATTCTGGATTCTTGAATTGAAAGAATGTGCTAATCGGTTAGTATTCCTCTAGAATACCTTTATTTACTTTATCTGTGGTGATTTTCCTCCCAAACGTGAAGCTCAGATATATCTCTTCTAGTTTTACTGAGTACAGTGTACTCAGCTAGGAGTGCCTCGGGCCTCCTAAATCAAAATGAAGCCACGCAAATGGCAGAAAGCTGCAATTGATAATGTCATTCAATTGTGCCTACCAGCTGTGTGCTCCCTAATACTTTTCTTTTTAATTAAAAGATTTAAATTTATTTTTTATATTTTTACATATACATTTATATTATTACACATATAGATAATAAACTACGTATAGCAAGAAGAACCATGAAACAATCAGGAATTATATAAATGTTATATTCATAGTGTTTTGGCTATATGTATTTGGCAGCCTTGAAGAAAACATCTTTCCTATATTGGTACATCTAAAATTCTGAATGTAAATCAGTATCTGTCATATCTCATCATTATCAACTTAAAACATCTATCTAGACCTTAAAACATCTTAACCGCTAAACAACTAAGCTTAATTGTAAAACTAAATTATCTGGTCTTCAACTCTGTCAGATACTTGAGAAGGAATAAAATTAATTACCTGAGTATACAGAGAGTGTAGCTTAGCAGCTTCCCAAATGAGAAGATAACAGAGAAGAGACAGAGACAGTTTGCTGCCTAAATAGTCACCCAAAACTCTCTGACATTGGAGCATCTTCTACAGCCTTCTGGCCCAATATATCTGACAGACATATTTGTGAGGCAGGAACTACTGAGGACTTGTACCCTGTCTTGGCAGAGTTTGGCCATCGATTCTGCCTGCATCCAAGTTTGTCCATTTTTAGGCAGAATTCTGTCTATGGCAGAAACAAGGACATTTTGCCCAGTGGCTGGTTTGCCACTTTTGAAGCCATCTCCATAAGGAGGTTCTTTGTTGCTCATCATCTTCTTTGAGGTAGGCTGGGTGTTGCCAGGAGTTAACCTGTCTCACTGTCAATGACTCTTTAAAATAATAAAAACCTCTTTAAATGCCATATTCTGCATGTCTCTGAGGTTTGTGAAGACCTTATCTGACTCCCTAATTCTTGAGAAGGCCAGCACCAGTCACCCCTGGCCTAAGGCGGCGTCAGCTATGCTCCCTCAGCTCTGTGTCCAAGCACAGCTTTGTGTGCGTCATGCCCCTCCCAGGCGTGCACAGTGTCTCTTGCTTAGGGCCTTTTAATTTCCTTTATGGCCTCAGTAAATCATCCCAGGCACCACAGAGCAGGAGGACGTCTCATTGATGAGACCTACCTGCCTGGTTCTCTCAGTGGAAGATTCCCTTGGTGCATGCTTTTCCCTCTTCACGTTTTTTTTTCCCTTTTAGATTTTTAAGATATTTAAATAAAATGTTCTTGGAATGTTGTGACCTGCTAGTGATGATTTTCCAGAGATGGCCAGCTAGTATCACGGGGTGTATATGTATGGTGTGGGGGTCGGGGTGGGGTGTGTATGTGGTATGTGTGTGGTGTGGTATGCGGTATGAGTGTGTATGTGTATGTGTCTGTGTGTGTATGGTAGATGTGTGATGTATATGCGTGGTATGTATGTGTGTGTGATGTATATATGTGGTATATGTGGAGGGGTGGGTGTGGAGTGTGTGTGGTACATGTATGTGTGTGGTAGATGTGGAGTGTTTGGTATGTTGTGTGTGTGTGTAATATGGTATGTATGTGTGTCTCTGTGTATGTACAGTGTGTGTGTGTGGAGTATGTGGTGTGTGTTTATGCTGTATGTGGTATATGTATAGTATGTGATGTGTGTATGGTATGTGGTATGTATGTATGTGGTGTGTGTGTGTGCGTGTGTGCGTGTGTGCGTGTTATATGCCTGTATGTGGAGGCCAGGAGGGTAACAGTGTATTGTTCCTCAAGTGCTAGGCACATTTTCAAGTTCAGATTTTATCAATTATTATTGTGTATAGCGATGTATAGTGGGGCACATCCCTGTGCCATGGTGCTTGTGGAGGTCAAAGGGCAGCTTTTGGGGAGTCAGTTCTTTTCTTCCACCATGGGTTCTGGGAATCAAAGCCAGGTTGGTAGGCATGGTGGCAATCACCTTTGCCTTCCCTTTCTTTTCTTCCTGAGGTGAGTTTCTCCCTGCTCTGGGGCTCAGGAGAGACTAGATGTCCAGCAAACAAGTCCCAAAGATATTCATGTTTCCACCTCCCCACCACGGGATTATAAACATGTGCCACGGTGCCTGGTGTCAGGTCCAAAAGGAAACTCAACTCCCCAAACCCCAAAAGTCACTCCAAATATCCAGAAATAAGCTTGACCTGAACTATAGAAGGAATTCTGGTGCTTGGATACAAACCAGCATCCCTCAGGAACTTGTGACGCAGGTTCCTATCTATCAAAAGGAGTCATTTCCCTTACCTCTGGCAAAAGGGACATGGGACTGTGCAGTTAATATGTGCCTGTGGGGCCTATGAGCACATCAAGGTCCAGGCTCGCCTCTAGGCTCCCTCGGTCCCTACTCATAAGGACTTGTTAAACACTTCAGAACCTGTACCCCAGACTCCCAGCCCTTCCCTCCTTCCAGCTACTCACCCTCCTTGTAACCTAGCTAGTCTCACTATTTAGGACCCCATTCTTCTCGCTATTCTCTCGTTCTCTATCCCCTGTCACCCAGATAACCCTTGCCATGTCCAGTCTGCTGGCCACAGTCAGGCTACTTTTTTCTCTCTCTGCTCTGGACTCTTCCAGATGCTACTGGCTGTTCTACCCCGCCTCCCATAGTTATTATTTAAAAAAAAAAACCTTCCCCTTGACTATAGTATAGAGCTGTCATATTGACAGTTGTCTTTACTCCCCTTGTATTCACCTGGCTTTAAACATATCTACTTTTTATTATTTTAAAAATCTGTGCATATGTGCTGGTGTGTGTAGATGGGTGCCGGTGCCCCCAGAGCCCTGGAGAGGGCGTTAGACCCCATGGAGCTGGAGTTGTGGGCAGTTGTGAGTTGCCCCTGTGTGGACCCTGGGTATCAAGCAAGACCCCTGCTACAGGTTCATAACAGCTAAGTCAGCTCTCCCACTCTATGTCTGGCATTTTATGAGGCTTTGGGGACGGATTTGAACTCACACCCTGGAGCATCACTGTCTGAGCTATCTCCCAGGTCCTGTCACTTTTCTGCATCTTCCCTGTTATCCCTGAAGCGTGAGTGCTTCTCATAGCTAAGTAATCTGGCTTTCATCCACACAACTGAATGCACCTTGGAAATTCAAAACACCTGCTGACTGGGTGTTCCCTGAAGACAAAACAAAGTACTGAGTTAAGAATTTGGAGTCCTTTGGTTCCCAAGTCAAGACTGGCGCCCTCTCTTAACCTTTTTCTTTTTCTTTATGGGAAGGACTTTACTTGGGTTTGCTTTTTCCCTATGCAAGCATTGAAGAATGTCTAAAAGGCACTGTTACCTTAGCGGGTTAAAGCATTACATCTGGCCAGCCGGGGCTTCTCTTTACTTGCTTTTCTCTGTTTATATATTCCTGTTATCTAGAAATAGATGAGACCCTGAAACAGGTCGGAAGAGACTTGGGTGGCAGTAAGTGAAACTCTGTCTGACATGTGGATGCCTTGCCCTTATAAAGAAGCACATTTAATGCAGAACAGCGCTCGAGACTCCATGTTACTGCTGATGACTTAGCAGGAGCCTGTACACCCCTTGGTAGACTCTCTGGTCATTACTACAGATGCCACAAAGTTCTGTCCAGGGTGTTTTGTTTTGTTTTTTTTCAGTCTCCAAAAGGGAGAAGAGAAGCATAGAAGTCATGCAGCCACTCTTATGGCATTGTTATATTCTTTTCTTTTACTTTATTATAATTTATTCAGATTAAATCCTGATTGTTATCCCCTTGCCTATATCTTCCTATTCCCCCCTCCCTCCCTCTTTCACCCTATTCCCCTCCCCTAGACCTCTGACAGAAGAGGACCTCATCCCCCACCACATGACCACAGCCTACCAGGTCTCATCCAGATAGCCTGCTTCCCCTTATTCTGTGTGCCTGCTGGGTCTTCCCACCAGGGGAAAGTGATCAAATTGGGGCAGGTGGGCACCAGAGTTCATGTCAGAGGCAGTCCCCTGCTCTCTCCACAGCTGTGGAGAATGACTATCCTTTGGCTAGATCTGAATAGGGGGGCCTAGGTTTTCTGCATGCATTGTCCTTGGTTGGTACAACAGTTTGTGCAGTGCCCCCTGGATCCAGATCTGCCCACCTTGATGGTCTCTTTGTGGAGCTCTGAACCTTGTGGATCCTTCTATCCCCCTGTTCTTCCATACTACTCTCATCAGTCCACCTGGAGTCTAGCAGTGAGTCACAGTATGTGTCCCAATCCCCCGCTGGGTGGAGTCTCTCAGAGGACATCTATGTCGGTCTAATATCCATGGTAAGTATATACCATGCCTGTCTTTTTGGGTTTGGGTTACCTCACTCAAGATGATAGTTTCTATTGTTATATTCTTGACTTAAAAATTCTAAATGAGAGCTAGGGAGATGGTCTACTTGCCATGTGAGCATGAGGACTAGTGTTTAGCTCTCCAGCATCTGTGCTAATGTTGGGTGGGTGTGGAGGTCTGCCTGTAATCCCAACACTCAGGAGATGGAGATGAGATCCTCAGAGTAAGCTAGTTCATTACAATAGCCAAACTGGTGAGCTCTTGTTCAATGTATAAGGTAAAGAGTGGCCATAAAGACACCTGACATCAGCTTCTGGCTTCTACATGCATATGCGTTCATACACATGTGCACTCACATGTGATCACTCAGACACAAACTATTTGTGTTGTTTATTTATTATTACTATGTATATGGTATACCAGTAAACCCTGAAAATTGTTATGAGAAGCTATTTTGTAAAATATTAATATTATATTAAAATATAATAAATTATATAAATAATAAAATAAAATAAATTAATTCTTGCAACTATCCTTTCAAGTGTATTTGGCTCACTAAAAACCTAATTACTACCTAGAATAATTGCCTAATTCAGTCATAGAAGGCAAATCTGTTCATTATAGATTTATCAGAACCCAAAACTATTTTTGCCAGTGTACTCTTATTTGATGTAGGGCTACTTTCTTTGAAAAAAAACAAAAACAAAAACTCAGAGCCCTTTACCAACAGGATTTCAGAATTACTTTTAACAACCCAAAAGAAAGTTGTTAAAATTGTTCATGCTAGAAAATGATAAACCAATGCTGCAGAGAGCTTCAAAATAGAGATGGAGTTGGGCAACAGTTCCTAGTCACCTCTGCTGGAGGGTTTTGCGTGCTAGGGCCCCCTGCTTTCTAAGTACCAAAGAGCCTATTCAACAAATATGTATTTTCTATTCATCAGTGTGTTTTGAACTGAATTTTCCAGGAAAGAAAAAAGAAAAAAAAAAAAAAGAAAAGAAGCCTCACCTATGTTAGAGGTTTTACAAGGCTGCTTGACGACATGGAGCTCTGCAAAGCTACAGCCAAGTTATCACGGCTAATTTCAGCTTCTTTCATAGCCATGTGTTGCCTCTGAGTATGAATTAACGCCTTTTCAGCTATCGGGCCAAACCTTTGGAATGTGGTAGCTTAGTTACCACTATTTTCCCTAAACCCCAAGCTTAGAATATCATCAGACAGCACCTAAAACCTATAAAAGAGTTTTCCCCACCGCATTACAATCTGCTGCTTGCTGGGTGTTCCCACCAATGTATTTGAAAACCACCTTGATTTATGACTTTCTTTTGTTCGGTAACTACAAAAGCTCATGTAACCACCTTCACTGTAGTACATGTTGTTCAGGCTAACCTGAGTCTGTCTTCTCAGGTCACGGTCAGTCATATTTGGCTTAGAATGAATTATATATTCTTGTCCCCTTTGCTGTGAGCACTGCGTTTGCATGGACACCGATGGGAACAAACAAGGGTCAGAAGGTGCCTTTATGTTTGAGACGCTTACAAGGCTGTTTAGAATGAAGCAATGGAACGCTTCATTTCTGAGGACTCTGAACACCTTGGTAAGCCAGGGAATGGGCCAGAATGAATGGACACATTTTAAATGCCAGGTGACAGGACACACAGGGAGGTTAGGAAGTGCTCTACGGACTGGGGATGCCATGAAGGTGGTAGGTGGAGGTGTTCAACGTCAGTCTGGTCTCCTGGGCTAAACCAGAGAGCAGCTCTAAGGCCGCTGTGAGCCACTGTTCTCTGTTCAGTGTGAAAAGCCTTCCGAGGGGAATGCCAGAATGGGACTGGAGAATAATAGTTAAGATTAAAGTGTGTGCATAGGGGACAGCGACTGTGACATCCATGAACCTGAGGCACAAGCTGAGCTACTCACAAAGTGAAAAGGACAGTTGGTTACTACCAAATGGTTCAGCCAGAGCAGACTCAAAGAGGACTGTGGAGTAGGACATTGGTGGACTGACTATGCCTTCAGTAACTGTTGGTATTTAATTTATATGGCAGATATTGTTACCTAGTCAGGAAAAAATATCCATACTCAGGATTGGATTATGTTGAATGCCTTTGCTTGGACATCACTGTTCCAAGCTCTGCCAGTGTCCAGGGATCCTGGTGTTTGAGGCAGGGACTAGCTTTAGGCCAAACTGGTTTGGTCAACTCTAAGGAGGCCTTGAAATCATCATCATCCATATCCAAGACAGCAGGCCAGCTCCGACCTTTCCTCTTCTAAACTCTTTGAATGCCCCACTGCCCCCACCTCCCCACCTAACAGACACCTCCAATGGTGAACACCCACAGATCATTAAAACGAGCTGCTTTAACAGGTTCACAAGCGTTAGTCATCCTGAGAGGTTAAGAGAGCTTTGTTGTGACTGCAGGCTGGCACCAACAAGACTCCTCCATAGGGAGAAGGTCTGGCCTGAACAATTGTGGTTTGGATTCATGCACTCACAGGTTATAATCTGCCTGTGTCATGAGCTTGACAGTAGCTGAGCATATTAATGCTCAGGCCCAATGAACCTATGGTAATTTATATGAATGTGCTCTAAAATCTGCATGGCAGTGTTTCTTGGGTAACAGACCTCTTTGAGAGTATGGTGATGATACAAGCCCTTTCCTAGGAGAAATGCATACTATATGCTTATACCTATAGGGGTGTGGAATATAAATTCGAGAAGACATATGTCTTCTGATATGCATAGATCCCCTAAGCTAACAGGATTTATAAGAACAAAATTATATTAAGCATATATTTTTTAAATATGTAGATTATATATTTACTCCAACCTCAATGACATCTCTCAGGAAAGGATATATGTAGGTAGGAAAAAAAAAAACTAGAGGATATACACTATAATGTGAATGCTGGGTAATGTCAGTGAGAATATAGATGATTTAATTTTTCTATGAATTTTGTTATTTTTCCCATTTAATTGTATTTTTCTCTAGTTTATTCTTGCTGAAGTAGTTGTACAAAGCTTCAAAATAGAGGACAAGCTTCAAAATAGAGGACAGAGCTATCAAAAGGCTATCTAAAAAAATTTGGATGTTGAGGGATGCTGGGTATGGATATTTACCTGCCTCTAGGATCACATGGTTCATAGGAATTTCTTCCTGGCCATCCAATTGGCTCAGATGTGGGTCCTGACTCTAGCCAAACCCACCAGTGTCTTTTCCTAAGATTTGTGTGAACTATGACTAGCAAGGAGCCAAAGTAAGGGGACAAAGTAAGAACACTTGGGGCTGTGGGGGACATTTTTCTGCTTGCCCACAGGACACAGAGAAATGTAGGCAGCTTTTGAATTCTAGGCTGCAGCTGCCTTTGAGTCTAGTTGAGCGAGAATCATTTCTGACTTTTGACCCTCCAATTCTTCCTATGATTTTGTAGAAGGCTTTTGTTCTTCTAACAATTTTCCTTTTGTTTGTTTGTTTGGTCTGAACTAGTTAAGAATTTGATTTCTAGCACATGGACCAAGTACACAGTTAAGAAAATTCAAGAATGAAGTATAACCCTAGTTTTGAAATACATGAAATTACCAGTACTTCTTGACTCCAACATTTGTAATTGTCTTGTTTGTGTGTGTGTGTGCTTGTGCGTGTGCGTGTGCATGTGTGTGTGTGTGTGTGTGTGTGTGTGTGTGTGTGTGTGTGTGTGT